>BTSY01000001.1:24446082-25670249 GCA_036245785.1 Pristionchus fissidentatus | reverse complement strand
ATGCCTTCCGAAATCCTAATAATATGTTTGATAACGAATATTTGCCCGGCAGAGAAGGCGCGATTGTTTGTTTGGTTGTCTTTTACAGTTTTACGCAACAAATTCAGAGGCTGACGAAGAAGCATACCACATTGAAAGAATGACATCATCTCACCATGTAATGAAGCGCGGACAATTCTGGATTGTAATTGCCGGCGAATATTAGAGCGGCAACGACCACGCTGATCACCAGCGAGAGCGGTAGCAGCGCATGAATGGTGAGGATCTGAGGAAGAAATTCGACTTGCATAACCTGCCCACACAAAAAACAGAGTTTGAAAACCACATGTCCAGACACGGAGAGTTTGAAACTCTTTTTTCACGAAAGGGTTCACGAAAACGAGAGAAGCGCTTTCTCATTTCCGCAAGCTCTCTAACATTATAGTGTCAAACTCTCCATCTCAACATATCAAGATTAGCGAGCGCAACGTTTACCATGCCGAGACGTCGCTAACCCCACAGAATCCGCATTCCGACCATCAGAGTCGGGGGTTACCTTTCCCCTACTTTCCCCTTCTGGAACTCTCAGTCCCCTCTATCTAGGCGCAACATTCAAAGGCAATGACGTTTCTCCCACTACTCCCCCACTGTTTTCAGTAGATGGGAAAAACGGTAGTACCTTTGATGTTGCCCCTACCTTAGGGGACTGAGGGACTAGCAGGGGAAATTACCACAGTATGTCGAAAAAAAACTGCCGCACCTTAAGGAAGACGCGGTGCATCTGCCTAGTCTTTCCGCTCATCGGCTGTCCATCGAGCTTTAGCATATAAAGGACCTGATTGATGTTGTTTTTCTGATGGCAGTTTTGTCGCGTCGCTTACCCGGCTTCTCATTATTATGAGATAACATAGCAAAATAGAGGTAATCAAAAAGAAGTAGCCGAACGTCAGGTTGGGGATCGTAGACGTCAGAGAGACCTTCAATATTAAATTTTTGAAAAAAAGCAATTTCAGAGAGAAAAAGATTATGCAAAACATTTTCGCCATGGAGAGGAAAACATGTTTGCTCGAATCACAGCCATTCCGGCTATTTTTTCTTCTTTTCATTGTTTGTGTTTTCGAGCGTTTAGGATGAAAAGGGTTGCATCAATGTTAATTTTTGACCAAATTGGCATCTGGGAAGAGCTGGCGGCGCAAAGCAAAGCCGTTCTCCGCGGAATTTAGAAGGATTACGGTTGATGGAGATAACTGAGGAGCTCATTAACGAATGGACACTCGAAAGGGGGATCTCAATCAGTAGTCCATCTATGGAGGTTGCATCCTCACTCTACCGACGTCTGCTCACTGGTCGTTGGCGTAGTCAGCGGGGTTCTTTCTGTTAGCGGCGGCATTGGTCTTCTTGGCCCAGTCGTAGATGAGGTAGGCGGCGACGGTCTGGGGCACGTAGTACTCAGAGAGCGAAGCATACATGTCGATCTCTGTAGAACAGTGTGCGGAGTCCCCCCCAGCCCACCACAAAGAGCATGTATAGGGGTTCATGGGTGGTCGAAAAGGGGTGGTGGGCAGGGGGGGGGGGACCATGTATGTCATCGTCCAAAATGGGTCCCAGGTCGACTTCGTCAAACACAAAGTGGCATATGGTAACTTAACGGCCGCGGTCCCGCAACGAAAACATAGTACCGTAACCCGGTCTACCGTAATCCGGAAATACGAAATTGAGTATTTGGACCTGCTGTATATCACATGAGGTAGGCCTCGAGTAGTAATTAATCAAGCGGTATACGGTGGTCTCGGCACGACATTGCCGATACCGTAACCGAGTCTACAGTATGCTGCAATTTCAAATTGATCAAATCGACTCGGGATTTGTTGCATGAGCTAGGCCTCGAGTAGTAATTAATCTGACGACATACGGTGGTCTCGGCACGACATTGCCGTTACCGTAACCGAGTCTACAGTATGCTGAAATTTCAAATTGATCAAATCGACTCGGGATTTGTTGCATGAGCTAGACCTCGAGTAGTAATTAATCTGACGACATACGGTGGTCTCGGCACGACATTGCACTTACCGTAACCGAGTCTACAGTATGCTGAAATTTCAAATTGATCAAATCGACTCGGGATTTGTTGCATGAGCTAGGCCTCGAGTAGTAATTAATCTGACGACATACGGTGGTCTCGGCACGACATTGCCGATACCGTAATCAAGTCTACATTATGCTGAAATTTTAAATTGATCAAATCGACTCGGGATTTGTTGCATGAGCTAGGCCTCGAGTAGTAATTAATCTGACGACATACGGTGGTCTCGGCACGACATTGCCGATACCGTAACCGAGTCTACAGCTACAGTAACCCTGGGTACGGTAGGGGAGAAACGGCATGCCCTCCAAGCAATTGATACTCGAGGTCCACCTCTCGTTAAGATCCTGAGCCGAGTAGATTAATTTGAAATTTCAGCGTACTGTAGACTCGGTTACGGTATCGGCAATGTCGTGCCGAGACCACCGTATGTCGTCAGATTAATTACTACTCGAGGCCTAGCTTATGCAACAAATCTCGAGTCGATTTGATCAATTTGAAATTTCAGCATGCTGTAGACTCGGTTACGGTATCGGCAATGTCGTGCCGAGACCACCGTATGTCGTCAGATTAATTACTACTTAAGGCCTAGCTCATGCAACAAATCCCGAGTCGATTTGATCAATTTGAAATTTCAGCATACTGTAGACTCGGTTACGGTAACTGCAATGTCGTGCCGAGACCACCGTATGTCGTCAGATTAATTACTACTCGATGTCTAGCTCATGCAACAAATCCCGAGTCGATTTGATCAATTTGAAATTTCAGCATACTGTAGACTCCGTTACGGTATCGGCAATGTCGTGCCGAGACCACCGTATGTCGTCAGATTAATTACTACTCGAGGCCTAGCTCATGCAACAAATCCCGAGTCGATTTGATCAATTTGAAATTGCAGCATACTGTAGACTCGGTTACGGTATCGGCAATGTCGTGCCGAGACCACCGTATACCGCTTGATTAATTACTACTCGAGGCCTACCTCATGTGATATACAGCAGGTCCAAATTCTCAATTTCGTATTTCCGGATTACGGTAGACCGGGTTACGGTACTATGTTTTCGTTGCGGGACCGCGGCCGTTAAGTTACCATATGCCACTTTGTGTTTGACGAAGTCGACCTGGGACCCATTTTGGACGATGACATACATGGTCCCCCCCCTGCCCACCACCCCTTTTCGACCACCCATGAACCCCTATACATGCTTTTTGTGGTGGGCAGGGGGGACTCCGCCCACTTTCTGTCGGCGCCGACGTGTATGGAGCGAAGTCTCCAGCTTTCCTTACTCTGGAGTGTTCATGTCTCCAGTTATTAAGAGAAGTGATGTCTCCATCTTTCGATTTCGCATGCTCTCTCAGCTGGAGACATCATCTCCAGAGTAAGGAAAGCTGGAGACTTCGCGCTCTGAGTGGTCGTTGACGTAGCCAGCGGGGTTCTTTCTGTTAGCGGCGGCATTGGTCTTCTTGGCCCAGTCGTAGATGAGATAGGCGGCGACGGTCTGGGGCACGTAGTACTCAGAGAGCGAAGTCTCCAGCTTTCCTTACTCTGGAATGCTCATGTCTCCAGTTAGAAGTGACGTCTCCATCTCTCGATTTCGCATGCTCTCTCAGCTGGAGACAACATCTCCAGAGTAAGGAAAGCTGGAGACTTCGCGCTCTGTGTAGTACCACTGCTGCCACACGTACGTCTTGAACACCTTGACGACGGCCTGGTCGAGGAAACCCTTGAATGCCTTCTGCTCGTTGGGGGCAAGGGTGAATCGGAGCTGAGAAGGAGAAACCATGTTGAAGCGTTTGATGAGAAGAAGAGAGAGCGTGAAAATGAGAGAGAACAGTGAGACCGAGAGAAGAGAAGAGGGGCGACTCGTCTCCCTCCGGTGTCAACTAGGGTTCGCCTGACAAGGAAAATAACCGCTTTTTTCCTTGGAAAGTGAAGTATGATCTTGGCAAGAAATCGATCGGTGTCATTCCTTGTTTATTCCTTGGATAAACCAAGGAATAAACAAGGAACCAAGATCTTGTCAGGGACACTTTTCAAATTTAATGACAATATCGTTTTGAATAACTTAGAAATTACTAAATGGTACTCCGCGAATCTAATTATGGTGATAGCATGATGATTTCTTCTTCTATGGGGCTAAGAATACAAAAGAAGTATTAGGAAATAAAAAGAAACGACGAAAATAAGCTCCACGTAACTAACCTTATAACTAGTTCAATCACCAGGTAAATAAAATTGAAAATTTTGATCGGTTGAAATCTTCCATTTCTGATGCCAATTCCTTGCCAAGGAACAAGATCTTGAAATGATTTTCACTATTCTTGCAAGGAGTGAGATAATTGAATTATCTCATTTCAAGGTCCCAAGACCTTGTTTGCCGGGCGAACCCTAGTGTCAACTCTCTTCCCTTTTCTGTTTTGCCCCTCCGTTATTCCCATCAACCGCAATCTTTCGTAATTTCCTGGAGAACGGCTTTGTCTGGCGCCGCCACGTCTTCCCAGCAGTCAACTTCGTCAAAACTTAACATTTTGACTACCTTTCCCCCCTAAACGCTCGGAAACATATGAGCAAAACAATGCAAAGAAGAAAGGTTAACCGAAATGAGTTTCGAGCAAATCGACTGAAAAAAGGTATTCACCGTTTTCACAAATGTGCACTGTGAACTCGAACGACGATATTATGAAAACGTGGAGTAATCAGATGTTGAGCGTTTACCATACACATGAGACCCTGTCCAATTATTCCCAGGGTAGATGGATCGCACAGCGTTTCGGAGCACCGGATCGTCATGCTTAATGTGCGTGAAGATGATCTGAAGCGGGCGAGTCGATGTTGGCGGTAGACAGGAGGAGTGAATAGTGTGCCATGTGTACCATGTGTGCAAAGAAAAGTGTAAAGTATGATGTGCAAAGTGTACCATGTGTGTGACGGTTGGCACTGCGGAACACATGACAATCCCATGGAGGATGATCGCTGGAGGAGGCGGTTTTCCGAGGATTCGAGTTCTGAAAACAGGTAGTTATGAATGAGTATCGAAAAAAAATTATGGATGAAAAAAAAATATTGGAATGTTTTAGCGCATATTGTGGTGCGTTTATTACCACACTGGTCTCAATTCTCTTACTCTAACTTGTTCTCCTCGATACTCTTTCGGATGCTGTCGGGGGCCGTACCTGTACCAGAACGAAATGCACTGGATCATAATCGACTGCACGAGAGTTGCGCAGAATATGGAGTTGCAATAGTTGCACAGCTCCTGTGAGATGCGCGTGCACGGGCCGCTGGCAATGAAGACCAACGAGGGCGAGCGGAATGTCATCCTTCAGAAAGCAAGAAATGTTTGATACAATTTAATTTTTTTTTTTTTTTTTGATACAAAAATACAATTTTTTTTTGAAGACCAACGAGGGCGAGCGGAATGTCATCCTTCAGAAAGCAAGAGATTTTTTGATTTAAGTATCGACCAAACCGTTCCATGCTCATAATATCCGCAGAAATAGCAACAAAGTCGTTGACGGCCGCCCAGAACAGAAGGATGGAGTAGTTCAAAAAGAACGATATCATACTAACTACAATTGATTATCAGAATGAGCAAGGTCAACAACCGAGAAAACCCGGCAGGACAAATATCTTTTGTTAAGTGACGTGTTTGGAAGGAGAAATTTTAAAAAAAAGTTGGAATGAGTGATCTTGTTAGCCTTACCTTGCTGGCTTGCGGGGTTGCTCTAGCGATCGAGGTTATTAGGAGCAAATTGCACAAGAGCCCAGCAGCGTGCATCGGCACGTGAAAGTAGTGCACAATCATTGTCTGTATGTTCTGTGCATTGGCTTTGAAAACGTTATACAAAATCAAAAATAAGCGATCGATCCTCGGAGTCTTCAAAGTCAGCACTTGAGGTTCTGCCAAAGGCGCTAACGCAATATCACTAGGGTTCCTTAATAATACACAAAAAATATAAATAGTTGAACACAATTCTTTAGTTCTACTTTTTGTATTTGGATTTTCGTGAATGGCTAAGGAACTCTAAATATCACAATAGTTTTGTTTCGTTTTCGAAATAACGTTGGTTCTTTAGGGAAGTCGCATAGCACGAGATTCCAGACTGGTATATTGTGAATCGTCGAGCGATCAAGGCAAGGAGAAAGGAAGATCTCTAATCGTTGTTTGCTTTTGAATAAGCACATACAAAACAGTTCGTTGACAAACGAACTTTCGGGACACACGAATATTATAATGGCAAAAAAGCAGTATTTAAAAAATAGAAGCGTATGGGTGAAATGTACAACAATAATGCAATATCGAACATAACAAGTTACCACAATTTCAATTTCACTGAAGGGTGTGAAGAAATCTTTTGTTTTCTTTGTGCGGCAAAATAAGAAACCCAGTGGAACTGTTTTTGCGAAGTAAATCGAGTGACAAATAGTTTCTTCTTCTCGAAATGCATAACTCGTATTTACAAAACTGTTCATATGATGATTTAAAGGTGGTGTCCCACGAACTTTTGGTCAACTGAGTTCTCACTGTCGGGTTATGGTAATCGGTTTCCAGATAAGAGCCCCGCAAACCGCATGTTCAGTCGATAAGTTTGAACAAAGTTATTCGCGTTTGGCTCTGTGCCAAACTGACCCTGAATGCAGGGATTCAAAAATGATAGGGAGGGATAAGGGGGAATGAGGAGAAAGCGACCACGTCATTGAAACATATGAGATGAGGAATGAGGGAGCAGGAGATTCGTGATACTCCTTCTTTAATTCAAGGTAGCCGACAGAGCCATAGTATATCCACGAGGAGCAAAAAAGCTAGCGCTTGTTCCATTATAGAAGCGCAGGGAGCAAATTTATCTCATGTCCGCCAGATTTCTTTAGCAACATATCTAAGAAGACACCAGATCATAGAGCCGTCTCTTCCCGACATTAGCTCTAATCAAATATATTTTCCGCTTTTATGCTTGTAAGCGGAAGGAGACCGGATTACGACAATATTTTTTATCTTATTATTCTGTTGGAATCTTGCAAATTGTCCTCGGTGGACAATTTCATTAGTAAAACTCGCAAAATGATGCAGTTTCAGGCATTCATCAGACAACATTCACTGCCTGGTTCCTATAAGACAGGTATCACGAGAGATTGCATGAGGCCGAGAACAACTTATAAAAATATATTTTTGATTTCGATCAAACTTTTATGTAGAAGTACTCTGGGGACGAGAATTCCAACAATCCTGGTCCCAGGTCGCAGAACCGCATTTTAGGAATTTCCCGGTTCTGAAGCCGGAATCGATGTAACTTTCTTCAAAATGTAGATACAATGCCGTTCAAGAGCTCCAAAAGTTCGGAAAAATATGCTGAACATTTTTTCTGTTTGCATAATCATTCCAAAGAGTGAACTGAAAATGGTAAAATTGAAAAACCCAAAATTAATATTAAAATTAAATTCTGCCTTTTTCAGCTTTGAAGATGCGCAGAATTTGAAAGCGGAATATTAAAGAGCAAGTCAATATTAGTCATATAAAAATATAAAATTGATAAGAAAGGTGCGTTCACAGACCCGAAAAATCGCGTTGAATCTCGTAATACTGCGATTTTTCAGAACCAATATTTCTAAAATCTCGAGTGTCGATACCAAACTCATTGAAATGGACTATAAATTGGTGAAAACAATGAAATAATGTATCCCGAAAAGTTTTAGCATCATTTCATAAGATATGCGAAAAATTATAAAAAATCGATATTTTCGTTGAAGAAAAATTAATATTATTAATAAATCTCATAATATTAGTGGCATAATTTTATAAAGAAGCTTAGATGATTCAGGAAAAGTATATGGATCGATTTTTTAAAATTAAAAATGTCCCCTCCTTTGTTTTAGGAATAAAATTGACAAAAAATTAATCAACTGGATGAGAATACATCACGAAAGAGGATTTGTAAGAGTAGAAGTAAGTATTCCTTCTGAAAATGGTCATTCTATATCGGAGTAAATCTATTTGACTGTTACAATCGGTTTCTGAACAATTTATTACAAGTTTTTTCAAATATTAATTTTTCTTCAACGAAAATGTTGATTTTTTTATAAGTTTTCGCATATCTTATGAAATGATGCTAAAACTTTTCGGAATACATTATTTCATTGTTTTCACCAATTTACAGTCCATTTCAATGAGTTTGGTATCGACACTCGAGATTTTAGAAATATTTGTTCTGAAAAATCGCAGTATTACGAGATTCAACGCGATTTTTCGGGTCTGTGAACGCACCTTTCTTATCAATTTTATATTTTTATATGACTAATATTGACTTGCTCTTTAATATTCCGCTTTCAAATTCTGCGCATCTTCAAAGCTGAAAAAGGCAGAATTTAATTTTAATATTAATTTTGGGTTTTTCAATTTTACCATTTTCAGTTCACTCTTTGGAATGATTATTCAAACAGGAAAAATGTTCAGCATATTTTTCCGAACTTTTGGAGCTCTTGAACGGCATTGTATCTACATTTTGAAGAAAGTTACATCGATTCCGGCTTCAGAACCTTCAAATTCCTAAAATGCGGTTCTGCGACCTGGGACCAGGGTTGTTGGAATTCTCGTCCCCAGAGTACTTCTACATAAAAGTTTGATAGAAATCAAAAATATTTCTTTGAAAGTTGTTCCCCGAAGGGTGTGTTTTCATGCAATCTCTCGTGATACCTGTCATAATGTATGTTAATAGTCACCGAAATATGCATAAATAAGGATCTGATGAACTGCTGAACCGCGAATGTGTTCCTTCATGCCATTCATTTGTTCGTTTATTAAAACAAAAACAATTTTAATAGCTTCATTTGTTCCTTTTCACTAAAATAACGACCGTCTATAGCCATATTGATGGTATAGTATTGTGCACAATATCTGCGATGCTGGAATAAATTTCAAATTTAGAAAATATCACAAACACATAGTCAACCTCTAAGTACATATTATAGTATATTTCCCAAAGCGGCAAGGTTTTTTGCGAAATCCGCAAAATTGAGTAGTTTTATTGATTGACCCTATTTGTGGCGTATTTTTGTTTCATGTCTTTCTTTTAATTTGTGTTTTCTTTAAGCAGATCTTCGCGGCAGAAATAGTATTCTTAAAGATGGGCTTCGTGTAGTCGTTGCAGGAGCGCTGATATAATAAAAACATAGATCATAGTTTTTTTTCGCTCGTGATGATGCAGATACGTAAAATCCGATAACGGTACGACCAGTGACGACGTCAACTTCTCATTATAAAACCTGTCAGGGAAGAAATTCTGCAGAACGAACACATTTTATGGTTTTTTCGGAGAATGGTGTTATGAGAGGTCAGACCGGAGATTGCTCGGAACAAGCAAACAAAGTATCTTTGATTTCGACCGAACTGTTATATTTGAGTACCCAGCAGACAAGAGAATTCGATTTATCCCGGTCCCAGGTCCAGAGCCGGCTTTTAGGCAATTTCCGGATCCAAAACCGGCATCATCATAACTCAGTTCGATCGAACTTGGCTGCTCTGATTGGGATCAAAATGATTATAAAAATCGTGATAGTACAGTCTGATCGCGAGAAGGGCTCAGTCTCGAAGAACTAGGGATTGCGAATGATCATATTATCAATATTTGAAATTCGATACAGTTTAATCCGAAAAAAATATTTCATTGAACATTCACAATATATGACGCTGTTTGCGTTAGGATCAACAAGGTCTCAACAGAGGCCTGGTACAGGTCAAAAATCGAATTCGCTCAAAAGTTGCTCCTAGGGGTAACTTTCGACGCTGAACACGCTGGTGCCATCGATTTCGCAATAGGGCGCGTCTGGGCGCCAGTATGGCGCCGCGCCTTTTCGGCGGAAAACATGTTTATCGATTAAAACTCCGCTAAGACTCATCAAAATGGCGAAAAATCTCGCGTCTTAAATCAGAATTTGAAGCTCTATCAAATGGCTGTGATGGCATATCTTTATATTTTCTCGTTTTTGAGAAAAATCGATTTTTTGATCTAGCCAGCATCGCACGAGATCTCACCTGAAGTTGAAAGAGCATGTTCTCCTGATCATTTTGGTATATTGGATGTGGTGTTGTAGCCTGTGGAACATTGTTTTACATTGAATCTAAGATTTTTCACGCGCGCGGAACGCGTGTATACGCGCGGCATCCGCGTGGTCGATGTGGTAGTGGCCTAGAACTTCGATCCGAAGGTCATTCATTGGTTCGATTCCTATCGGTTACCAAGTTTTTTGCCGATCTTTTTTCATCGAAATTTCACCTCCTACCAATATTGGCACTTTTCATGAAATCTTGAAAAAGTGATTTTTTCGATGAAAAAAAGCAAAAAATTTTGGTAACCAATGGGAATCGAACCAATGACCTTCGGATTGAAGTTCTAGGCCACTACCATATCGACCACGCGGAAGCCGCGCGTATACACGCGTTCCGCGCGCGTAAAAAATCTTAGATTCAATGTAAAACAATGTTCCACAGGCTACAACACCACATCCAATATACCAAAATGATCAGGAGAACATGCTCTTTCAACTTCAGGTGAGATCTCGTGCGATGCTGGCTAGATCAAAAAATCGATTTTTCTCAAAAACGAGAAAATATAAAGATATGCCATTACAGCCATTTGATAGAGCTTCAAATTCTGATTTAAGACGCGAGATTTTTCGCCATTTTGATGAGTCTTAGCGGAGTTTTAATCGATAAACATGTTTTCCGCCGAAAAGGCGCGGCGCCATACCGGCGCCCAGACGCGCCCTATTGCGAAATCGATGGCACCAGCGTGTTCAGCGTCGAAAGTTACCCCTAGGAGCAACTTTTGAGCGAATTCGATTTTTGACCTGTTCCAGCGACTTGTTGATCCTAACACAAACAGCGTCATATACAGCGTAGTTAAACTAAACAACAGTTTTGTTAATTCAAATGACTATCAGCAGAAATGTAGTAACATATTTCAGCATAGCAAAATCCTCAATGTCACGCTGTTACGGAATTAAGTTGAATAGTGGTTATTTTTGAAGATTTTTTGGGATCGGAAATGGAGATTCGGAAGAATAGACGGCCACTGTATAGCAATCGAGCGACGTATCTGAAGAGACAAAAGTATCGCTTGGAAATTATAATGGTATCTATAGATATTTTCCAAAGTTTGCTACTAAGTCAGGCGTACGTTTGTTTGTTAGCAAACTGGACAATTATGATAAGGTAAACCAAAGAAGATGTGCTTGCCAAAGTAATGTTTCAAACATAAAAATTAAGGGGGAAAATGGCGTACTTTCTGTATGGTTTCATGTACCAAATCGTCACGGCGGGGCTCGCACATGGAGCAAACAGTGCCAACTGAAAATTGTTATTTCGTTTTGAAGGAAAAAATAGATTTGTTTGATGTCTGGGAGTTTTTTAAAAATCAGTTTATATCTAGAGCAAAATCTTGAAGATTTTCTCGTTGCGAAGTTTCGTACTCAGAGCGGGAAGTCTCCAACTTACCGCACTCTGGAGATGCTTTCTCATACTGATTATGTGAAATGGAGAGATCATCTCTCACTCCCTCTCGCCCGCTCTCTCGATTTCGCATGCTCTCTCAGTAGGTGACCACATCTCCAGAGTAAGGATTGATAGATACTTCCCGCTCTATGTATAACAATTTTAAAATGACACGCTCATGCCATGGACTACTGATGTGCACACTCTCTTTCTATACCTCGGCGTGCTACTCGCTTTGCCATGCACTCTCGCCTATTTCTTCGTTTAGCATAGATTAGCAACGGAACGCTTAATTATTTTGGACGGAGTTATTTTCGCCGAGCGAGTTTATGTTTTCATTATACCGTGAAGTTGAGCGCTTCCAGCTCCGGATTACGGTAGCCGAGCATTATGAGCACTGTGCACACGGCGCCGCCATTGATGGATAGAGGAAAAAGCGCGTGAATTGTGAGAATCTGGGAATTGAGACCAAGGTGAAAACAATGTTTCGTGAATTTGTAACAACTAATATTATTATTGATCAACAGTTTTCAAGCGTATGTAGCTAGGAAGCGAATCAGTCATACTTATAATTATTTCCCCAAATAAACTTGTTGGTACTGTTAGAAATATTGTTTAGCCAACATACTTTGAGGAAAATGCTGTGCATCTTGTATGTTTTGTCGCTTACTGATCGAATGTCTGCGAGCGAGTTGACCACCTGCAAGAAATATTATATCAGATTACATGGTATACATAAACAGTATTTACGACGACGGTACTGTTTGTTCACTGGATGGATCTCTCTTGATGTGTTGATACTTACTCGATTCCTTGTGACTATCAGAAAGCACAGTAAAATGGGCACGATAACTATAAAGTAGCCGAAAATGACCGCTTGTCTGGGCTGAAAGAGATCGGCGAGCCCTACAATATTGCTTTACTAATTTTGATCGACATGAAGCATAAAGTGCTTATTGCCAAGAACACTATTGATATTTTATCCTCATTAGTGATGCCTGTTTGGTATTAGGCATATCTGGTAGTATCTTTTTTTCTTACTCTCTTCGACTTATCAGCCGTAAATACGAATAGCGAACACACCATACAAATGGGCTCCACTCCAATTCGTATCGGGATAAAGAAATTGCACAGCATCTAGCAAGACAGGATCATAATCCTTCATTTGCTTAAAGACAATCTAAAGTATAATTGATGAAATTTTAACTAGCATGGCTCTTCTTCACCATGTGCACGATATTTGGAATCGTTGAAGCAATAACGACAAGATTCAGCGGGAGCACAGCGGGTGGTGGTTTGTGTAGAACCCGCGCTCTGCAAAAACTCTCAATTAATTAATATTTTATTAATTAATTAATGTTTACCTGTACCAGAAAGAAATGCACTGTAGGATGAGCGACTGAATCATGGTCACGCAGAACAGCGAATTGCAATAGTTGCAAACATCAGTCGATATGCGCGTGCAAGGACCGATAGCGATGAAGACGACGGACGGCATTCGAACGGTCAACCTTAGATAAATAACAAACATTGTCAGACAAATTCTGCTACAGTAGCGCTGGAAAGTTTGGGCGCCCTTTTGCTTTCAGCTATAACTTTTGAACCGCGACAGCAATCTGGCTGAAAATTTTAGGCAAGGTAGCAAATTCATCAGTTCATCAGTGAATTATGGTGCAGCCATATCCTTAATATTGAATAGTATTGCTTAATAATGAAGCAACTGGATAGCACTTTTTCGAAAAAAAATTATATCACAGGAACGTGTTTCCGAGTGAGCCAAAAAAATTCGATGTTGAGAAGTTGTTAGTACTCAGAAAAAAAGTTTCAAGTTGCTGCGATATTTCTCCTTTCCGGCAGCCTTGCTGCAAATTCGAGGCTGCAAACTCATAACTCGTCTTCCAGATAAGCTAGGGAATCGTTCTATTGCTCAAAATGTGACTCCTGGTGAGTCCAGACAACCTTGAAAATTTGGTGAAGATTGCTCAGTATTTGTCATCGGGGCACAAAAAGTCACCTGTTCACATTCCTCTACTTTGATCATGTACATCTCAAAGGGTGAATTTTCTAAAATTATGGTTTCAGTGCAGGAAGAACCCAATTTAATTCAAGATTCGAAACCTAAGTTTTTGAAGCAGCAGCATTTTTATCCTGCATGCTGAGATCAGATCCCAAGCGCGCATTGGTTCAAAAGTTACAGGTTAAAGCAAAAGTGCGCCCAAACTTTCCGGCGCTAATGTATTTGTAGGTAGTTGAACGTCGTATGTAGATTGCATGTTTAGCATCCATTAATGCCAAAATGGGTTCAAATGTAAAAAAAAAAGTCGTTCAAGAGCACTAGATAGACAATTATCATGTACGGTAGGTTTTTTACACTATAAACTAACCGTTCCATGCTCATGATATCTGCGCAAATGGCCAGCAAATCGATCGAAGCCGCCCAAAACAAGAGAATGGCGTAGTTCGGAAATGGAGGAAGTGTATGTTTACGTTAGATGTGCTTACAGTGACTACATTTTTACCTAGCTGGCACGGGTACTGTGTATTTTTGGACCTCTAGCATCTTCCCCCGTGTACCGAAAATCACTTTGAAAAGATATGACGGAAGACTCGTTTAATTAAACTTTAAAAATTCACCTTGCTGCTTTGTGGAGTTGCTCTGGCAATAGATAACAGTAGAAGGATGCTGGAAATGAATCCAACAGACATCATAGGTATGTGGACGTAGTGCACAAGCATTGTTTTAGTAAGGTTGTTGGCTGAACAATTTCAGTATTGCCGTGACTTTTAACAACGCCTGGAGATATAAAAAAATATTTAAAAAATATGAAAGCACAATGAATGTTCCAATATAGCTATTCGGACGCGATTTAACCAATTTAATCTTGAAACGAGGATATCAGTGTGCTCGCTTAAAGAATTCGATACCTCCGTACAGCAAAAAGTGACTACTTGATTATTTCACATATTCTGATAGCCCTTGGTATATCGATTTACGGTTCATTCATGATCTGATGGCCCTAATTTGCATAATTACACGAGGTCAAAGTTTGACTAAATTCATAGTTTTCGAACTCTAGCTCGTCAGGGAGAAGTGCTACACGTTTGGCTGTAACAGCAATATTGTCCGCTTTGACGAGCTCTATCATACGAGCAATATCATCAACTTCAAAATTTTGTGTTCCTGGTCATGTTCCGATTGTTCCTGGTCATGTTCCTGCTAGGAGGAACATTACCAGGAACAATCGGAACAAGAAATTCTTGAGATGTCGTATATTAGCAGGTATGGCCCTGAATGCATTTTCACACTGAATACATGACACACCAACAACAACAAAGGAAAATAAGGGCACTTCGGACGTCGTCTCTCCCGTGACAAAAAACTTTTTTGCAGGTTTAAGATCTTCGCTGTTTTACTACTTTTTAAGGACAATTAAATTACTAATTTAATAAATTAAACGAAATGATTATACGGTATGAGAGTACGTTAGTGAGAAGAGGTGTGGAGCCATGAAGCACGTCGAGCAAAAAATGGCAAAGCGTTGTTTTGCTGACGTAAACTGCGCATTTACACCTGCATTGAGCAGCACCGCGCCACTCTATTCAATGCAACACAAATACCGAAGTGTGCAGTTATTTCTTCTTGAATATATGCATTAATTTTAGCCGATTTCATATGACGCGACTCAATATATCGTAATTTTCATCTACGCCGTTCGAGTTATCACCGCCACGTCATGGCTATCGTTGAAATTACGAGCCACAACTCGCAGAAAAGGAACAACAAAAGAAACAACAAATTCACTATTTTGATATCCATTCTTGTCCGGCGGTTTACATTGGTTGCTACCATTTTTTCCGCCACCAAGTTTGATGAAAGGTTTGGTGAACCTGGAGGAGGGTCGAGTTCGTTACCCTTCGTCTTGAGTGCACTACTTTCGAATGGTGGTTCCGGTATACCCTCCGGTCATTCCAGCTTTGCTCGTGAAACCATGCGAAGAATTCGGTGGTATAATTCTTCCATTGACTACATATAATGCTAGTTATGTCCGTTTTGACATTGGAACTTCTTCCAATTCCTGGCGTCGTACTGTTCCAGACGAGAGTCTGAATTTATTTACGATGGAGCCTCAATTGCCAATGGGAAGAGTAAAACGACAACAGCGATTCTACACAATGCAACATGTTCATTGTAATTTTGCACATTTTTTTTAAATGCAGAAATTTAAAAAAAAAAGAGAAATTTCAATTTTACTACTAGGGCAAGGGGATACACAAACTGTAAATTCGTATTGAATTGAACTCGAAATGGAAAAAAAAAATTCGTATTGAATTGAACTCGTTCGCGAACTTTTCACGCATCTTTTCTTGCTCGTTTTAGGCTATTTTCTTAACAATTTGCGTTAGGTCATTAGAGACGCATAAGAAACTACTAATGCCGAAGAATTTAACTATAAATATAAACTAGGGAATTAGCCGCACCTCTTAGAAGGTCGCGGAATTCTGCGAGCTGTTTTCACTCAGCTAGCAATTCGGACGCGATTTAACCAATTTAAACTTGAAACGTGGATATCAGTGTGTTCGCTTAAAGAATTCGATACCTCCGTACAGCAAAAAGTGACTACTTGATTATTTCACATATTCTGATAGCCCTTGGTATGCTCTATCGATTTACGGTTCATTCTAGAGGTAGACAACTATTTACTCTTGCTCTTGACGAGGTAGTGTATGAATTTGAGAGAGTAGAGGGCGAAGTCTCGAAATCGAACTAAAATCGTGATCTGAGCAGGAGAACGAGCGTTCGTGAACGTGTTCTATCCCTACGATCCTAAGTCAGGGTGATTGCGTTCTGTCGTTCGGTGCCCGCTCGTCGGCTGATGGCATCGCCTACGGAAGAAGTTCTCTTGATGAAGTGCGCCGACCGCCCGACACAGAGCAGTCCCGCGAGGTACCTGAAGACGGGTTCTAAAATGAGATTCAGTATTCCAACTTTACTGCTGGCTTGCAATGTCCTTTTGAGTACGAGAATTCAATACGTAGATATTCACTCACGCTTTCTGATCTACTAAACAGAACCATAAGAAAAAATAAGATTTTCTGATATTTTTTTTGTTCTTGTCTGGCATTAATGTTTAAAAAAGCGACTTACTGGCGGTACGGCTTCATGAACCAAACAGTAATGGCGGGATTCACAACTGCAGGAACCATGCCCAGCTGAAGACAAAATTTTTATTATGCAATATTAATTGAATCATTGTTTTTTAATTAAAAATATTTTCGGATAGTTTTTTTCCATACTAGCAGTACGTGTTTCACAGATCTCATTTCCCCTTAACCAAGCGAATAACGGAGAAAAATAGGCTGTTCATAACAGAGAACACACTGTCAGGCGATGACAAATTGAACTGCGAGGAATGCCAATTCTCATTTGGTAATTCCTTTCGCATCCATTACTACAAAAAATACTAATTAATTAATAATAAATAAAAAAATACTCACCACAAAGACCATCGATTCAATCTCGGGATGGTGCACGCCAACTATGGAGAGCGTGACGCAAGTGACCGCACCCACTAGTGACAGCGGGAGGAGAGCGTGAATTGTGAGAATCTAGAGAAATTTATAATTTAAATTGAAGAACAACATGTTAGAACTCAAATGTTGTTAACCGGCTTATTTTGTTCATATTTTCACGCGAAAAAATATGGTTTTGAATGAGACTTCGCAAGGCACTCTCAGAGAATGCAGAATGAGAATCAGCCAGATATTTAAACCTCATGAGAACGAGTACCTTGAGAAAGATGTTATGCATGTTGTACGTCTTCTCACTCATCGCTCTGTGGTCGTTCAGCAAATTGACGACCTAAAAAACTTTTTTTTTAATATAAAAAAATAAGAAATCTTCCCCTTTCGCTCACCCTCTCCTCGTTATGATAAGGTAAGCGAAGAGCGCAGGGACGATGATGAAGAAATAGCTGAATATTGCGCCTTGCCTGGGGTCGAAGATGTCTGCGAGACCTATAGAATTAAGTAAATCACAACAAACATATTCATAGCGATAGTTAAGTGGCACCACAATGAAGGTGCCGATTAAAATGAAGAAGTGGAGCTAGATAGAAAGTATGGAGGAGGGTGCAACCCCTCTAATCCGCGCTAGGCGTGAACAAACATGGGAAGAAAATCAGACAATCCGAAAAAGTAATCCTTACCGAACAAGCAAGCTCTTGTCCAATCGACCCATGGATACAGAGATTGCATAGCGCTCTTGAGAGCCGGATCGTAGTGTTTCAGGCATTTGAATACGATCTGAAATTGAGCGATCAGCGTCCATATCTAATTTTACGCAAAAACCATTCCCCGCAAGCTATACTATACTATAGCTATTGCAATACTGAAGATAGTAGTACAATTCGTAATAATTTGTAAAAACAATTTATTTGAAAAAATATCATGTGCGCAGTGTTGGGCGTGGCGGTAACGAAAACAATGACATTGAGTAGAAGCGCGCCGGGTGCCGGCTTGCGAAGAATTCGAAGTCTGAACAGTAGAGTATGAAATGTGAGACCAAGGTCTCTTCATTTCGCACACTCTCTCGTCTATCGACCGGTCGAGATAGTGTGTGAAATGAGGAGTGCGTGGTCTCACATTTCGCACTCTGCTGAACAGGAGTTCTCACGAATCAACGATCAAAAGGGAATAAATTAAAGAAACCATTACTAACTTAACCTAAAACGCTAAGGAAAATGCCTTCGCGCCCTCCAGCCTGCAGCAAACGCAGTTAGATCATGCGCAACCGGAATACAAGGCCATCAACATGAAAAAACAGAAATCGTTAAGAAGAAAGTTTCGAGGAACAATCGATAAATAGGTGTGAGTCTGTCTGTGAGTCCGTCCCGTCCGTAACTACGGTAACAAGTTCGCTGGAGCAACCACACTTGAATGGGTCAGATACATGATATTTGTCAAAAACACAAAAATCAATAATAATCAATAAATCAATCAATACTACCGTAACCTACAGTACCCTCCGATGAGTTCGGTGGGTCAGACCGCAGGTCAGATTCATGATTTTTCTTAAAAACATGAAAATCGATAAATCAATAAGTGCTACTGTAACCTACAGTACCCCCCGATGAGTTCGGCGGGTCAGATTCATGATTTCTCTCAAAAACATGAACATCGATAAATCAATAAATCAATCAATACTACCGTAACCTATAGTAAAAGTTCGCTGGGGCAACCGAACTTCCTTGGGTCAGATACATGATTTTTGTCAAAAACACGAAAATCAATAAATCAATAAGTGCTACTGTAACCTACAGTAAAAAGTTCGCTGGTGTAACCAAACTTCCTTGGGTCAGGCAAAAAGTTGCCACTACGCCACGAAGTGGCGTAGTGGCAACTTTTTGTTCGATGGCCCTCCTGGATCCGGCGACTGAAGTACCCCTGGACCGAACTATACCCGGCGACCGAAGTCCTCCTGGACCGAACTGTACCCGGCGACTGAAGTCCCCCTGGACCGTACTTTGAAAACGTAGTGCGCTTAACCTCCACGCACCCCGCTAGTTTTTCTAGCCTAAACCGTTAACTACAATTTTGCACTGTTTCAGAAACGGGCCAATACACACATACTGGTGGTACTTATTCGCGACATGACGTAACTGTACCAGAACGACACACATTGAATATACACCGACTGAACGCAGGTACCGCAGAACAATGAATTGCAATAATTGCAGAGATCAAGTGAGATGTACGTGCACGGACCGGCCGCGATGAAAACGACGGACGGCAGCCGGACTAGCAAATTGAAGCGGCTATTCAGAAAAAAAAGTCAATAATACTTTTTCAAAGTCATTATTAGCGACCTACCGTTCCATGCTCATAGCCTCGCCAAGAATCGCGATCAAGTCATTGAAAGCGCCCCAGAACAGAAGGATGGAGTAGTTCTGAAAAAAAGGGAAACGATTTCAAACCATTATTTGAATAAGCAATTTTACTCAAGCTGCTTACCTTACTGGTTCTCGGTGGCTATCGATATGAGCAAAAGAATGCTCATTATAAAACCAAAAGCGAGAATAACTACGAGAATGCAATGACAGATCATTTTCTGAGATAGATCACATAAAATTTATTTTTTTATAAACACTATGGATCTTTGAAGAGACAAATTCGTAGAACAAAGGAAATGACATATATTCTCAGGCAAGTAATTATTTAATACGAATACAAACAGTTTTCTTTCACACGATAATACCTAAACTGCTAGCAGCATGTATTTCCCTGTCGCGTGGTCTTTTTGCATGCATCTCTTAGTGGGAGTGGAAAAAACTTGCAAGCGCACAAAAGCTTGCACACTTTCACAAACTCTCTCTGGTTACTGGCACCGGCCCTCTCAAAACCCGTAAATTTGTGAAATTTATGGATTTTGAGAGGATTGGCATTGAGAGCCACTAAAATGTTTTATATAATAATCTAAATGCGAGCAAATATTTATGAGAGACATGCTAGACCAGACGTCGTTGATCAAGACCAGATCTGCATATAAAACAATACTTTCTACAATTAGAATTGTATATACTCGAATGGTTTATGTGCTAACAGGTGGTTCATGCATAATGTGATAATCTGATGACTAAGAACTCGAATAAACAATCAATTATTATAGTTATAAGAAACGGTAGGCGATGATGGATAATGAATGCATCTGGCTTCTAGAGATATCACATCTCTAATATCTCCGTGTAATACAAATGATATCTCATAATCAGATAGATCACTTGAAATCTGTCCTTGGAAGACAAATGATTTCGCATAAGATTGATAACCTATGTTGCAAAATATTCATCAGTTCTGCATGGAAACAATGCAATATTTAGACGCTGTTGCCCATTTGAGATGATGGCGTATAACGTATATAATCTAGATTACAAATATTTGAATGTAGAATAATATTTGAACATAAGCAGGCAATAGCGAATGATTTAATTCTTCACTGTACATTCTTTGAAATGCTTCATTACAATTTACACAATGTAACAACTCATTCACGACAATGTCATCGTGTTTTGGCGCGGCTCCACGGCAATTCTGCTTCTCGATTTAGCATCGAAAATGGATGAACCTATCTTGATTAAGTTGTGCGAGTGAGACCGACAAAGAAGTCGAACGACGTATCTGATATTATCTTTGATATTTTGCTTTTTTCCTTGCCGAAGTATAATTTCAAATTAATTTTCTATTCAAATCATTTTACATTAAACTCACTCCTTGTACGGTTTCATGAACCAAATCGTGATGGCAGGATTGACGATGGGTGGGAACATTGCCATCTCAAAAATATTTTTATTATAATACGTTTACGATATTTAATTTAAATTTAATTCTACATCATGTCAAACAGTGCTAAGAAGATGATGGGTCATACCCCCACAATCCCTTTTGTAGTTTTTCATTTTAAAAAATGATTTTTTTTGTATTTTTTCATTAAAAAAACATTCGCACCACAAAAATCATTGCTTCCAATTCCGGGTTGTAGAAGCCAAGAATTATGAGAACGACACTTGCACAGCCTAAACAGATAACCGCCGGAAGAAGAGCGTGAATCGTCAGAATCTGCAATTAATGAACTATCGCATTTGATATTCTAGATAAGGAAGAATAGATATACGTAAGCAACTAGACAACTTCCGAAACCGGGTTCGGTCCTTGCGTTTAATGTGTTTATTCGTGCCTTTTAACTGAATACCGTTCGAAAGGAGCGACTAATTTACCCAATTTCCCTTTTTTTCACGATGTGCGATCACGTTCATTCATTTTTTTTCCATTTCCCGTTTCCACGAACAAAATTATTCTTAGTATCGATTACGTGTTTGTTGACGTTTACTTTTCACTATTCTGGGAAAAAGGCGTGCGAAAATGTGGCCTTGCCTAAGAACTGTTGAATAAAAGTCAATCGGAAATGTTATCTAACCTTTAGAAAGAGTTGGTGCATCCGGTAAGTTTTCTCGCTCATTGAGCGCTGATCTTTGAGCGAATCCAGAACCTGAATGATTTCATGTCAAGCTTAATCAACGCGTATTTGGAGTTTGAAAAGTAGGAAATGGAAAGTAAAAAAACATTGCAGTTACACAAAACACTGATTATAAAGCTTACTCCGCTGACTCGAATTCTGGTTAGAATAAGATATCCTAAGAGAGCCGGCATGACGACGAAGAAGTATCCGTAAGCCACAGCTTGTCCCGGATCGAGAATGTTTGCGAGCCCTGCAAACATATAATAAATAAATAAATGTTTTCCTTATTACACTCTTCGCTAAATGAGCAGCCAATTAGTGCCCTTGCTTTAGCAATTAAATGGAACGCGCGATGCTACCACAAGGTTCGTATGAAAATGGACAAGATAATAAAATAAATAGAAAATGAGAAGTAGGATTGAGTAATATGCGTTTTACTTTCCCTTAAAAAACGAACTAGGTAGAACTATGTTTCAGTCTCACCGTATAAATAAGCTCCGGTCCAATTAGTATTTGGATACAGTTCTTGTACGGCGGCTAACAGGGCAGGATCGTAATCCTTCATGCGTTTGAAGAAGACCTGAACTTTCGTGTGAAATGGAAGTGATTTCGAAAGCTAGAGAGAAATATCTGAAATCATTTTTTTGCATAAATTTTAGAATTTGTTAAGATATACTCTACTTTATGCTACAATAGAAATTTAACGCTCGCTAGTAACGTAAAGTGCAAAAATACTGCACACAAGCCAAAGCACTAGAGTGCGAGATGTGAGACCACGTCCTCTTCATTTCACACAATTTCTAGACCGGTAGACGGGCAAGAGAGTGTGTGAGATGAAGAGACTGTGGTCTCACATTTCGCACTTTACAAAGCACCCATCCGTCTCGACCCCCACATTATGTTTTTTTTGTCATCTAGAGTATTCCAATTATTCATCTATCTCATAGTTATGTAATTATCGTTCGCCAGAAGAGTGAGTCAGCAATTACAATAGCAATTACAATAATGAGCGTTATTATTATTTTATATTTATAATGAGCGTTCCTATTATTTTATATTTATAATATTATAAACTACGATCTAACCATGTGAGCAATGTTGGGGAGTGCGCAGCACATAACGATGACATTGAGTAAGAGGGCGCTGGGCGCCGGTTTTTGGAGAATTCGAGCTCTGAAATTGTGTAAGTCTTGTGAAATTGCGTCCTGATCAAGTGATAAGACCGCGATGAACAGTTAAAGGTGCGAAATCGAACGAAATAACGAATCAACAAATCACTACGCTTGCGACTTTCCGTAAGCAGGCTTTCTGTGTGTTAAGAGTCACCTAGGGGTAATCGTCAAAAAGAACAATAAAAGATTGCTGGGAATACAAAGAATGAACAGAACCCATTATCATCATTATGGCTGTACACCTTCCACTTATTGCACTTCTCTCACCCGCACATTGTCTTTGTCACCTAGTCGTGACATCGTAATTTTCATGTTGCTTCAAATACTACACATTACTTTAATTCAATCAAGTTTTTTGGCATGATAAATGATTGATTTATGGTTGACTATGAGCACGGACCTGTGCCAGAATGATATGCATTGCACAACAACGCGTCTTGATATTCCCTTATGTCTATTTTTTGCACTATTTCAAGCAAGCAATAATCATTCCTTGCCAAAATTTTTAGGGAAAAAAATGATAATCGACACACCTGTACCAGAATGATATGCATTGGATGATGGTCGATTGCACGATTGTCCCGCAGAAGAAAGAGTTGCAATAATTGCAAAAGTCCAGTGATATGCTAGTGCATGGACCGACTGCGATGAAAATGAACGAGGGCAGTCGCACAGTTAGCCTTTAAGCAAATATTGAAAATAATAATACAATATAGTCAGTGTCACGCGCTGATCAAGATGATTGTTTCAAGCGTGGTCGAATCAAGAATTCATGCTGACAAAATCCATGACCATAGAATTGAAAAGAACGATCACTATTGTACTGTTTTAAAATAGTTTTGTTTTTTGTCCTTTACCAAATGGAAAAAAATATTACAAACTCTCATTTTTGCAGCAGTAGAAATGTTCAAATATTGTTTATGACGGAACACTGACCTTTCCATGCTCATTATATCAGCCGCAATGGAAATCAAATCGTTGAATGCGCCCCAAAACAGTAGGATGGAGTAGTTCTATAGTGTTCAATGCAAGAAATTTGGTTAATTATTTTTGGGATGATATATTTTTACTTACTTTGATTGTATTCGGCGTTCCTCTTGCGATAGAAAGTAGAAGAAGCAAACTCATTATGAGACCGAAGCCCAACATGGGCAGGTGAAAGAAATGAACGATCATTGTCTGAAATCGCATATTTTACTGCCATTTCAGGACTACAGAAATGGGTGAAAGACAAGCGCGCGAGTACATAAAACAGGGAGTGAGGCGTTGTTCATGATCCATACTCCTGACCCCTTTCTGGAGGTGCGCGCACGGGTAGTGAGAGATAGAGAACACAGCTGAATCTGAAATTCTATTGTGCGAACAAAGTCGGCAAACGAGAAATGAATAACAACAGCTTCATCACACAATCGTGGTATGGTTCGCAAGACTCGTCGCTGAATGAGAAAGAATATCGCGAAAAATAAACCTACCGCTGGGAATTTCGGATCAATATTGTTTTTTCTCAAACAACGCCCGCACTTTATCACCTGTGCGTACGATTTAACGCCGATAATTTCATTATTCAGCGATATATCTTATAACACTGCCAAATAGAGCAGAATTGCGTATTTTTGAAATCAAAATATTGATCTAAAGATCTCGAGTAGCGTGCGTTCACTTTTTTACTTGGCTTATTATTACGCCGCACCTCCCACGTACATTCCTTACGATGACATTTATATAGCAAAGAGTTTATCCAAACATATTACTCACGTTGGATGAAATGCGATAGAATACGCGGAAATATTTGAATCTAGAGACGAAAAGTTCGGGGAATCAAAGATGTTGTGCAGAAAATATTGTTTAGCTCAGTTCCTCGTAGCGTCACGCATAAATTGATATTCTCACTAAAGCAATCTCATCATAGGGAGAACTCGAACAAGATCATTAGACAAGATATAATTCACGAGAGCATACACAGTACACGCGTCAAAAATTGAATTGTCTGTTATCATGGTAAGTGCGGCACAAATTCATAATTACTTGTCAAATATTTAGTGGCGGAATACTGTGGGTACGATGTTGATGGAAAGACGATCCAAATCGTAGGCTCTGACACAATTCGTTGTCAAGCGTACATTTGTTTTCAATAGCCTACAATAGTTATTGAGTGCAGAATACACGTGTATTGTTATTGTAGCCTCGCGTTGACCTAACTATTCTACAATTGATAATGAACAAATATCTTTGGGAACAATGTATCTAACCTACAAAACAAACCCGGGGCTGGGAGGTAGCGTAAAATCAAGAGGATAGATACTTTCTAATTCTGTGTAGATAAATAATCCAATGTAGCACTGTTGAGCGCCGCTGTCGAAGCTATTTTATATATTTACTTTTATGTATATCCTTTTGCGATGAGCGGCGCGAAAATTAGAAGAGTCGTGTGACATACATTAATAATTCCCCGCTCCGTTTAAAATTATATTGATTCAAATCTGTTCATATTTTTTTACAAAATTGTTTTAGTAGAAGCTATTTATCCTAAAAATAAATAAATCATTCACCGTCTACGCGCGTCTCGTTATTATCAGGTAGGGCGGGTAAGGGCGGGTATTAATACAAGGAAATATCCGTATGTTAGGCCTTCTTTGGGTTCATGGATATTTTAGATACCTGAATTGCAATAATAACATAATGACATTAATCTGAAAGAAGTAGTCGGCAAAAGCACCATACAGACACGAGCCGGTATAGTTAATGTGAGGATAGAGCGATTGAACGGCTCTCAAAAGCTCGGGCCCGGAGTCTTTTATGTGCTTGAAGAATATCTGATTGTAATGAGCACTTTGGTTGGTTAGATTATAAGATATGCTGAACAAGAAAAGCAAACCATGTGGGCGACATTCGGCATTATACAAACTATTTCAATGACATTTATTGCAAGAGCGCTTGGAGAACAGAGCTTTTGTAGTATTCGGAGTCTGTCAAACTGTGATATGCTTTACAGCTGTTTTTGGTTCACTAAGATACAAGTTATTTGTTTCCGAAATATTATTAAAAACTCTTCTGTGCATGTGCCATTCACTAATAATAGTGTTTTTGGTAAAAACAGTCATATCTCACCTATGCCAAAATACATTGAATAATTATCGATTGCACTATGGCACCGGTGTTGAGAGAATTGCAAATATTGCAAGAGTCCAGTGAAATGTTAGTGTACGGACCGACCGCAATGTAGACGATAGACGGCTGGCGAACTGTTATTCTATGAATGCTGCAGCAATCGACTTTCCTCCTCTAATCAATCAATATAATCATTGTTCGATTTATACAACTCATGTAACATAAGAGCGAATCATGGCAGTCTCATTTGTTGTGCTGCTTGACGGTAATTTTGGTCTTCGATTTTGCATCGAAAATCGTCGAATCTCTCCGAATAAATTTATCCGCGTGAGATCTGCAGACGAAGCGTACGGCGTACCTGCGCAGTTTATATTTATTTACAGAAAAGTTAATGCAAACAAAGGCCCTTACAGAAATTGGATCACATGGGGACATATTAAGGGTAAAGGCACTGCTAGAACTACAGCAACATGCGGCTACTATGTGGGAGCAGATTGATAAAACAGAATTTTTTTTTGTTTGTACGAAAAAAACTCTAAAATCTGTTCATTCATAAATCCACTCACTCTCTGTAAGGTTTCATGAACCATATGGTAATTGCCGGGCTGACGATGGGTGGAAACATGGCCATCTGAGGACAAAATGTTGTTAATGTTGCGTTAATGAAAATGGTGCGCCGCGCCATGTAGGATCAGGGTTTTGAGCGCTTTCCGATGTTTGGCCTTTTCAAACGGTTTGTAAATAAGAGAAAGAGCGTTTATAACAAATCGAAATGTTTCCATCGGTAAAAAAACGGAGTGCACCTAGGCTGCATTGATTTTTTAGACTACATTGATTAACTGTTCCCACAACGAAAAGCATCTCCTCTAGTTCCGGATTGTAGATTCCGGCAAGAAGCAGCGCCACGCAGGCTAAACCCAAGATGATCGAGAGTGGAAGAAGTGCGTGAATCGTGAGAATCTGAATATTTACATGTTTTAATTGTAAAGTTCCTAGGAAAAGTTGCATTCTCTCGTCATTTTCGTTCAGTATTCTCTCCTAATTTCTATTTGTTCCCGTTTGAATTATGCACATTGTCACCTTCCCAGTTCCCACGTCGATGTTAAACTTCCTTTGTTTTCGATATTCATGGTTAAAAAAGCGTGCGAAAAACACGCCCGCACAATATAATCTCGAATAACAATCAGGGGCATAATGAAACCTTGAGAAAGAGCTTATGCATGCGGAACGTCTTTTCGCTGATGGATCGATCTTCTTTTTGCGAGTTGAGTACCTGAATTGTCATTGACGCTAAACAAAAGCGTGAGCAATTGTTAAATTATAGTAAAGCTAAACCGAAACCGAAACTCACTCCGCTGACGCGAAATCGCGTTGTGATAAGATAGCCGAAAAGCGCTGGCATTATACCGAAGAAATAACCAAAGGCGATGGCTTGATCCGGATCGAAAATGTTGGAAACACATGCAAAGGTTTTTTTTCTGTTTTTTTCTGACATAATATTGTTGAGTCCTGCGTAAAATGGCAGTATTTTCGGCATTCATAATCGCGTTTTTTTTTAAATATTCGTGTTTTTGAAGAAACTGATACAAGCTTTCAACTTTCTTTTATTATTCTGTGATCATCTTTTTGTTCAATGATTGTAAGAATGTTCGCCCCACATGCGAAATGGCAAGTGAGTTTCAACGATATTAAATCATCCGTAATTTTTGTTTTCACAGTCAAAGAGGTACAAACTGAAACCGAATCTGAAGATTCTGACGCCACATAATCTCGACACACCGTAGAAATACACGCCGGTCCAGTTGGTGCGAGGGTAGAGCAATTGCAAGGTACTGAGCAGGGCTGCCGAATCATAATCTTTGATGTGCTTGAAGAATATCTGTGATAGAGAATGGCACATAAAACTACGGAATTCAAATACGAAAAACATTAAATATACTGTATTGTGTTCATGTTCACTCCACGTTTTGTTTCAAATATCTTTCTCTAACTTGAACGTTTTATTCGGCCAGAAATACGTATTATTCGGATATTAAATGAAAAACTAAAATGCGAAATGAGTGAACACGGTCTCTTCATTTCACACACGAAGAGTGTGGGAGATTTCGAAATGGAATATGAAATAATTGACCAGAAGCCATGCTGTGGATTACTATTTTTACAAGTGGTGCGATGGGGCGACCTTTCCCAATTTTCCTCGCTCTCGCTCTATTTCTTCATTTAGAGGCTCTACTCCTCACAATGTGGGCGACGTTCGGAATTGCCCATAACAGCACGATCACATTGAGTGTGAGAGCGCTGGGTTGCGGTTTACGAAGGATTCGAAATCTGGAAAATTATGACAATTAAGATCATCCCAAACTGTATTCCTTCCCGGTGATTTTTGCTGAGGCATACCATAATCATTCTTTGCCAATTTTAACGGAACTAACCTATTGCAAATTTAAAATACTACGTTTCACTTCGAGAACTACCTGTGCTTATTATCTAATTCTCTCGATTTAGAGTGCACTCTCGTCCTCATTTCTGATGTTTATCAGAAGAAGGTATTAATATTTCGGACGAATGTTTGTGAATGTGTAATCCATGTACCAGAAGAAAGTGCAAAAATAAAGATACCTGTACCAGAAAGATATGCATTGGATGATGGTTGATTGTACGATCGTCCCACAAAAGAACGAGTTACAATAATTGCAAAAATCGCGCGAAATGTATGTGCACGGACCACTTGCAATGAACACAAATGACGGAAGTTTGGCAGTTAGCCTACGAATAATTAATTATCAGCAGCAAATATTGGATAAACGGAGCGGGGAAAACAGTTCTCCAAGATTTCGCTTTTTTAGAGAACGGTGTGCCAACTTTATCGTTCCACCCACTCCATCGTTTCTGAAAGGAGGGAAAGAGCGTACGGAGTGAGGAGTTTGGAAATCCGTTCTCTGAAAAAAACGAAACCTTTTTCCTAGCGCACCTGTTTTCTAGGAAATTTGCTTTGTACGTATAAGCCTTGTGATAGAAAACGGATAATTAAGTTATTTAATTAATTAAATTAATTACATAATTAATAAATTAAATTAAGAACATCTCTGGACAGCTGACCTTTCCATGCTCATTATGTCAGCAGCAATAGAAATCAGATCATTAAACGCGCCCCAAAACAGGAGCACGGAATAGTTCTGCAACGTTGCTTAATTTTAGTAAGAATTAGGGTTGTCCGTTCGATTTCGTTTCGGTTAATTTCGGTGAAACGGTTTTACATTTACTACTGGCACTTCCCGCAGTTTCATGGAATACGGCCGTTTGAAAGAACAACCAACTTGAAGCAAATGAAAAGATGTCAAAAAATAAAGCAGGTCACCTGTACAATTTATCCCGTTTTTAGGCTTATGTCTCTTAGGGTTAATATATTTATTCTCCTTTCAGAGTGAAACGGTAGAAAGCTGCCAAAGGGTAAGCGAAAGGCGCTTTCATGGAAACCGATCAGACAACCCTATTTTGTTCTCACTTTGATGGTACTCGGCGTTCCCCTCGCTATCGAAAGTAGTAGAAGCAAGCTCATAGTGAGACCGAAACCGAGCATCGGCAGGTGAATAATGTGAACGATCATTGCTTCAAATTAAAAAAAATAGCTGACAATTCTCCGCAAAGGAGAAAGGGTGAGAGCGGGCAATTGAGAGAGGGTTTGGAGAAGACTCTGTTCCTCCTGCTCCATTTATGGAGGTGCAGAGGCAGGTGAATGAATGCATAAATATTTAGCAAGAATAGCAGGTAGCCGCAAAAGGAATAATAATAACTTTACCAGATAGTGGTGATACCGTTCTCACGGAATAGAGAGAATGGTCGTTGAGGAAAGAAGAAAATCTCAGGAAAACGTTCGAGAATTAGGGATTACAGTTCATTGCTGCGGAGACCCATAGCAATTTTTTCGAAGGATTTTTGTTGCTTTATGACAAGCGATAGGGAACAATATTCTGTTCTGAAAGAAATTCCCTCCCATTCCTCCAACGTACACTCAATAACGATATGTTGTCGATTTTTTTATGAAATGCGGAATAAACGGAAGAGATTCTATCAAAGGGGAAAAGAAGGCTTGCAGAAAATATTTATTTGTGTTCCGTAAGGTATCGCGCGTGATTGGGGATTTTCACTAATTCATTCGTATCGAGAACTCCTTCATTAAGACCATTAGATATGATATTTCACGATACCATAAAAGTACAAGCATCAAAAATTGAATATTTGTATGCTCTAAAGAACACAAATTCATAATGTTTGGTCAAATATTTAGTGGCAGAACAACTAAGTAAACTTCTAAAGATTGTGGGGTGATATATATAAAAAAAAGCAATATTGTGAATTGATTTGATTCTCGAAAAAACAGTGCCGAAAAATTTATAGTATACCTATCAACTATTGCTTTCATTTTTCCTATAATGTTCTCAAGTAGTCTTTCGCACACTTTGCAAGTGCACATTGATGAAGGACTGGATAAAATCAGCCTTTCCAAACATAATTTCTATTTTTGTTGCGTAGTTTGTCGAGACTTCGGCTCTTAGTCACACCGACCTCTGCTCCCCGATGCTTGCATGATAATGGGCGATATTATGTGCAGAGAAAGGCATAGTAATCGTGTCTTATCGCCACTCAAATCATGCGATGCGCCTAGTTATCGCCTCTGCGCCTCTCGAAATCGCTTCATCTCTAGCCACTCTCTGTCTCTGATTCTCTCAGAATGCGCCGCTCTCGGATGCGCCTGGGAATATGCGCCGGGCGCACTATAAATGTGGTTGAGAACCACTGAGAGACAGTCCGCTTTCTCGACTCCAATAATGCTTTCCAACATCATCGCTCTCTCGGCGCTCGCCCTCGTGTCGACGGCGATGTTCATCCCGGTCCAGCCCGCGGAAATGTAATTTGAGAATTTTTTTATTAATTATTTAATTATTCAATAGCAAATAATTACAAATGTGCTTTAAAGGATGATTCCGGCCGGCTCGTGTGAGTTCCCGAACAACACAGCGAATGCAATGAACATGTACTCGTGCTCTGCCGCTGGTGAGATTAGTATTCATTTTATTCAATGACATTCAATGTCAAACGGCAAAATATCTTGCCCATCAAAATTCGCTCAAGAGTAGTATGAATGGGCACATTTTGACACCAAAAGGCGATCGACTTATTCTTCATGGCAGAAATTTCACCGAAAACAATCGATCAAACTTTGCAAAAACTGAAAAAAATGCACAGGCGACACGATCGATGTCACATGGGTGCGCATCACCGACCTTAACGGCAAGGACCTGTACCCGATTGACCCGCGCAAGCCCTTCATCCTCGAGCTCATCGCCTTCAACAACGGACCCGACGTAAGTGCGCCCCACCGAACTACCGTACCCTATGCCCTGCCGAACTACAGTACGTCATGTACGACACCCCATGCTCGACCCTACTACAGTACCCCATGAGTTACTCTTTCGTCAACCCCGACAATCGTTGCAAGAGCCAAAGGTAATGGATAATTTGCAGTACGCGGACAACAAGGTGGACGTGCGCGTCTTCGAGTACCAGAAGGCCTGGCAGACGGGCAAGTGCGGCTGGGCCGAAATCCCCACCTTCGGCGCACTGTAAGATTTGAATTCGCATTCAAATTGGCCCCAGGAAAATTGAAAATTTGAAAAAAATGGTCCTTTTCCTATAGGAACGGCATTGATGGCTGTGACTTCGCCAAGAACTGCCCGCTCACCTCGGGCGATCTGGATCTCAAGGTACCGCTGTTACCATTTTGACAGGAAAAACTATCATTTGCTGTTCTCGGATTTATCCGAAGACAGTTCGCACTAGAAATTAGAACAATCACTTTCGTCGCAATGTAACGTTCCAAATCGAAGTATCTTTGTTTGCAAGGTATTATAATTTAGTGTAAAATAGAAAACATGCTATTTTTAGATCGAGCTCGACCTCTCGCCCTACTCCAGCATCATCTCTATGCTGACTGCCAATGTGAGCATCTTCTTACAATATTTTAATTAGAAATTAGTGAACAAATATCAATTTTGCTAATTAATTATTAATTACAGTCGGCACTCCAGCTGCAGATCTCCATGAAGGACTACAATCCGGGATCGAAGCATGAGGAGATCACTTGCATTGTTGCACAGCTTAAGATCAACTGAAAATATGAAATTGCATGATGGATATCTGTACAAAATACTCGCATGATAAATTATGATTACTATAAAAAATGTTTGCAACACGTGTTCTAGACGATTGAGCGTAATTGTATTTTTGTGTCATCAAACTCAGTCTTCTCTATCAACATTGCATCTAATCATTGTTGGTATGAATCATCAACAACCCTTATCACTATCTATGGGCAAGTCATTCATAGTCGCGTATTGCGCTCGCGGAGAGAGCGAAGCAATCCCTTATCAGTCGCCCGATCCACGCACGCATAACTATGTGCGATTATTCCACCCTCGACAATCACGCCATCGCACAGGGTTGTCAGTGCAAACACATTGTTGCAAAGCTCGACAAAGGGGTCCGGCTGTCAAGACAAAAAAGACCGAGAGAAATTCCTCCCACTGTCACACTTTTAATGAATGAATTTCAGAGATGAAAGTTATAGTTGCTACACAGAGAGAAAACATACTAGGAATACGATATCAAGTTGGTACGCCTACTAATATATAAGCAGGACCTACTAAGGCTCTGCTTATATATTAGTAGGCCCTACTTATATATTAGTAGGCGTGCCAACTTGATGTCGTATTCCTAGTATGTTTTCTCTGTGTATGACGTGGCAAACGGGCCAGCGTGTGTGCACAATGTTTAGTGAGAGAGTGCGCGAAATGTAGGTGCACAAAAATAATGTTTACTGTTGGCTTACAGAGTAAATGGTTGAATGACAGAGATCTCCGTTAGAATGGATCATTCGAAAGATGCAATCTCGTTCAATGTAAACTGAAGATACGCAAACACGCACACACCTACTACTCGTCATTGTTACGTCAGAGTATAGAAAAAAATTACAATTTATTAAGATCTATGCTTCGACAATTATAATAATAAAAATCAGAAAATTTTGTAAGCATAAAACGCTAAGCAATAATGAACAATTTCAGCTTTATCTATTCAAAGTGATGAAAAACTGACAATATGGAATATCAGTAAGAGCCAAACTATATAATGTATTAAGATTCTCGGGATCGACCGATACCCATTCGGTTTTAGCTGTTCTCGGAGGAAGAATAGAGGGAGACGAATTGATGATGAAATATGGAATACACATTCTTAATCTTCTGCTAAGTCCACCCAAAAACGGGAAGAGAAAAGTAGAGTTGGTGGGCTGCAAATAGTAAAAACAATTCTAGTGCATTTTCATGAATGAAGAAATATGAGAGGAATCGCGAGAGACTCGACCATGGCCAGGACGTATGATTTTTATTCATGATTTTTAATTTGGCTGAAAAATTTTTCTAATGTATTTCAACACCTCCTCTATCGATTGGCGTTTACAGAATTTTAAGAAAAAATTTCGCAATCGCGTGAAACATATCCAAACCTGGAGTCTTCGGATTTTTCCGCCGAGAGGTCAAAATTTGAGAAATCATAACTCGGTTCAAAATAAAGGTAGGGAATTGCGGTTTTGTTTGTTAGACAGAGAAAAGACTCGACTACAGTCACAACTGTCCCAACTCATTCCTGGCTGATGCAGTGGAGAGAAGCAGTCGGTTTCACAAAATATGTTATAAATCGCTTTAAAATTAAAACTATTCTTAGGTTCTTTGTTTGTTCGAATGTGCAGCTTGGTTGCTCACTATAACCCAGAAGTCGGCCAAATTGCGTCTTGCGTGGCATTTGGGCGCTGCTGAACTTTTTTTCGAAAAAAAATATTTTTTATGCGACATGTCCAAACGCTGTTATTTGCAGTATAAATATTCATAAATAATCTAAAAACACCATTAAAGTTGTTTTAGGGGACTTTTGAAGCGAACTTTTTGAGAGAAAAAAATTCGAAAATTTTTAGAGCTGAATTTCACTTTTGAAGAAACTGTACTTAACAAGGTTTGTTTTGTGTGTTAATGTGGTAATAATCATTAAAGATGCTGCTCGGGCGAGGATTTGTGCAGATACATGCAGATACTAAAATGATTATCGCTTTTCCAACACTCTTCGTTTCATATTTTACACCGCTGGCCATACCATGTATACTTCCTTAGAATTTCCCTCATCATGCTAAGAGCAGTCGGAAAATTAAAAGTACGTCTCTATCTCTTCATCATGGGCACCTACAACAACTAAGATTTCCAATATATGTCTGAAAGCGCGTGATCTGCCTTCTCAAAGAGCAAATACCGTATTTTTCGAAAATACATCCACTTTTTCACACATATCTCAGAAATCGTGATCTCTACCGAATCCTGACGCAGGGCAAATTGTTCGGAGAGTATCATTGAATCATTTTGTTGTTGATAGTATACCAATCTATGAATGATTTGATGTCATAAAAAATCGAATACTCAAAATTGCTCAAATTTCTGAACAAAAAAAATAATTCTGAGGATTTCTGATAAGTTTCGAGCGAAACATTGCCCACATTCATTTTCATGTACCTAAAGAAAGACTTCTGGGTTATAGTGAGCAACCAAGCTGCACATTCGAACAAACAAAGAACCTAAGAATAGTTTTAATTTTAAAGCGATTTATAACATATTTTGTGAAACCGACCGCTTCTCTCCACTGCATCAGCCAGGAATGAGTTGGGACAGTTGTGACTGTAGTCGATTCTTTTCTCTATCTAACAAACAAAACCGCAATTCCCTACCTTTATTTTGAACCGAGTTATGATTTCTCAAATTTTGACCTCTCGGCGGAAAAATCCGAAGACTCCAGGTTTGGATATGTTTCACGCGATTGCGAAATTTTTTCTTAAAATTCTGTCAACGCCAATCGATAGAGGAAGTGTTGAAATACATTAGAAAAAATTTTCAGCCAAATTAAAAATCATGAATTTCTACGTCCTGGTCATGGCCGAAGTGGTCGAGTCTCTCGTGATTCCTCTCATATAGTGCGTCGAAATATCGCTTGATATTCCCTATGTTCATCCTGTTCTTACGTCGAAAATGCAACAACATGAAACGATGGTTGCATAATTATTGATCGGATTTACCATTCAAGTTTTGAAGGCGTGCTGCAGCCAGCGCAGTATTTAATCGTTTTTTTCGAGAGCGTTTAGAGATCTGCAAGTAGCAAAAGTTAAGTTATGTGTATCATCGAAATGTAAATGCGAAAAAAATGGATTGATAATGGAAAGCATCGGCTAAGAACGAGTAAAAAATGTCGATAGAGAATTAGTGTCGATAGAGACCAGGGCTGTGCGGAAAACTTTTTCGGAAATTTTTTTGGAGCTGTCGGAAACATCGAATCCAGAAGATACAGACATGTGTTAGTAATTATATTGTAGCTTAATGAATGTACTTCATGAATGATCAATTGGAATTGTCATATTTATATTGTCTTGAGAATTGCAGCCCATTTCCCAAAAATTTTCCGAAATGTTTTCCGACTCGGAACATTTTCGGAAAATTTTTGGGAAATGGGCTACAATTCTCAAGACAATATAAATATGATAATTCCAACTGATCATTCATGAAGTACATTCATTAAGCTACAATATAATTACTAACACATGTCTGTATCTTCTGGATTCGATGTTTCCGACAGCTCCAAAAAAATTTCCGAAAAAGTTTTCCGCACAGCCCTGATAGAGACTCAAATAAATCAGTCGGAATAGACTAGCGATGATTGTACAGAGTATTCTATTGTAAACGGGGAAACAGTAGTCGACTAAGTGTATGCGTAATGTAAACACCTCGACTCTCCTCTGGCGCACTTCATTACGACATTTGAGCCATGCAAGGTGTTAAAAGATTTTAATTTATTCAGTTCATCTCAAAGGGCGTGAAAGTGAAGAACCGATGGCAAATTAAAATTTGTAAATTTAGTTTGGGGGAGGTGACGAATACGCGTGGAGGAAGAAACGTCGTCAGTTAAATAAGAAATATAGTTCAAGAAAAATAATTGCTACTACAGGCATTACCATATTGCAAAATAATACAACAACAAATAATAATTAATATAGTCCACTTAGTATCAGTAGCGTCTGAGGCGTTCCTTGTACTCGACGTAGGTATAAACTCGCAATCCGCGTGAGGCTACAGTAATCCGTTTCGAATAGGTTCCTCTGACGCTGCCCCAACTGGCGATCGATACTTTCATCTTTCCGACCATTTTCTCTCTCGGAATAATTCTGCACTTGATAATCGCGTCGAGCCGCACTTTCTTCGATAGCTTTGACAGCTCCTGAGAATATAACTCATTAGCGGCTCCTCCGCCGTTTTTGAGGTTCCTCTCCTAACTCCTTACTCTCGTGCCACAGTCTCATGAAAAGGCATAGCGCAATGCAAGAACAAAAACAGCCTTGAAACTCCGCCCACTGGGACAGAAGGAGCGGTTTGTGTACTCCCGTACGGATTGTTGGCATACTGTAATGGCTCGAAGAGCGATGGCGGCTTGGGCCGACGCATGAGATTTATTCCATGCAAAAGTTCTCGCCGCATTTTTCTGAGACTCATTTCTTTTCGTCGACTAATTCCCCCCCCTCCCCCCACTACACCACAAATCACACCACGCGTGCTTCGCCTGCAGCTTTCCAAATGCATTGGCCATGAGACTGTGGTGCGGTTGCCCAGATCACTCTCCTTCCGCTCCCTTACTCCTGTGAACTCCTCGTTCCCCTAACACCATCATTACTACTGATTACTTATCATTGTCCACGGTGTCCCACCCTTGTGGTGTGCGATAAATGAACAAAGATAAGTGGAACTCACGTCGATGAGCGTATTCACCTCCGCTTCCTGCGTCACTAGTACTCCGCCCAGATTCAGCCTGGCACAGCGACTTCTTAGAATGCCTAGAAATTGCGAAATCCAATTGTGGGCGAAGCATTTTTTTTATTTTGACGCAATTTTGGCACAATTATCAAGAGATGTACATGACTGGCCACTCTTGATCCCTTCTTTGTGTCAGTAATGTCTGTCCGATTATTCGCATGAAGATAGTTGATGGTCGTCTAGTTGATGGTTGATAGTCATATTACAACCTCGATCGACGGCAAATTTAGTCAACCCTACCGATAATGGCGGACTGAGCGCCATCGCTCCAGTATGTCGCGGGACCGGTGTCTCCCGCAGTAGAAATGCAGTCGACAGACTCGGCAACGGTAGACAGCCAGCTATCTTTAAACTATTAATATGAAAATTTATGTGCAACTTGAGGTAAAAACAGTAGACTAGTCCACTACAACATTCAAGTGTTGGCTTTGTAAGAAGTTTAGTTGTTTGTCATCAAAGTACATAACTTACAGATTGCTTCCTGTCCAAGCCCGCACGGGTAGAAGTGGTACTCGACTCTATGTGGGTCCGTTTTCCGAATCAACTTGGTCACTGGCGTCCTTCAATATTTACTTATACAACATGCTGTTCCGGGCAAAAGTGGTGAGAGCATTGTCATTTTACATAATGTTTTCTCACTTTCTGAGAATCTTTTTAAAGACAATTTTTTTTAAAACCCTCACCAATTGAGTGAATTCGCTGTGCGCTGCTTCAGAAGGAGAAATTGCGGCGAATGATCGAGGTAGCTCGCTAGTTCAATAATCGATTCGGTCGAAGTCTCGGTCCAATCAATAATGAGAGCACGAAGTTTGAACCCCCTCAGTATTTTCACAAGTATTGGAAGTACCTCCAGCCACCTGTCGAAGGTGCACGTCGTGTAAACGCGCTGAAAGTATTTTAACGTGTTTTATTTCGTTTTTTTATAGTAGAATAGTCCTTTCCTGAGAGTAGAAAGTCCTATATTTACCCGATAAACACGTATTTCCGGGTCTCTCATTTTTTATTACAAATACCGTTGAGACATTTGCTAATAAACACGTATTTCCGGGTCATCTCATTTCCAAATAAATTAAAATTCATAAAAATAAAACAAATAATTTTGAACCAAATCGGGGGCAAATGTCTCAACGATACTTGTAATATTTTATTAATCGACCGCTTACTTCTGTGCGCATAAAATTGCAATTGAAGTTGAGGGTACGAAGACTCGTCAACAAATGGCTCTGCTCATCCTCTGACAATGAATGAGTGATTGCAATTCGGAATCCGGATGTCACCTGAAACAAAATTAGTCCTCATTTAGGGAATTTTTATTATTTTCCGGGACTATAGCGAATATAAGTAGTAAGCAAAGGACGAGGGGAAAGAATTTGTGATTATTTGAATAAAATGCTTCTTTGTGTCGCTGGAGAATTTACTTTTCTTATAATAACTTATAAATGATGATCCATTTTTGTGAACTATATTATCAAGGATATTGATTACAAAGGATGCGACCTCCGAGATCTCAATTTCTCCGATAGTTGGCTTGCTCCTCCAGACTGCCAAAAATTTCGCAGCGATTTTCTTCGTGCAAGTGCACACCTATAATGTTGCGAATCGTCCTTATTTTCATATGTAAAAAAGTAGAAAAAAACAAAATTAAATTGTGAATCCGTTTGGGCTGAATTGGAGCGCAAACCGCAACGAAAACGAACTGACCTTGCGCATGTTCTTCAAATCGTTATACCGCAGAAATGTGAATATTTCATTCAGCATTTCCGGAGGAAGCTCCAGAACATGCATAGCTTTCTAGGATAAAGGTTAATAAGGGCCTATTCTTATCGAGTCACCTTTAAGGATACTACAAAACGTGAATGTGTGTCAGAAAAGCAGATATGAGGCTGTTCGCGTAAGAATCAATAAAAACGATGTACACTGAAAATGAAATGTATGCTCAAAATTAGGGAACTTACGTTTTCGAGGGTGCTGATCATCATGGTGCCAATCATTTTTCATTTTACTCTTCGGCTGAAGCGTACTGTAACTACCGTTTTTGAGGTTACATGGCCATATCTCACGAACCTGTAAGCGGTTTTGCATGAAAAAAATTTTCTAAGGGTGTTTTCACTCGCTCATAACGATGTGATATTCAAATTAAATAAATGTTATACGCGCCGAATTTCGAAAAAGTCTTTTGGAATACCTTCAGTTAGTATCGTGATTAACATGAATAGAAAGATGCACCTAGTTCTCAGCTTTCAGAATCGTATGCTACATGCATAGTTCAGAGGTACCGTTTTACCACTTCATGACCATTTTAATAGCCCATTTCTCCGTTGTTTGACCGCAATTATTGGCTCTTGAATAGAAATGACATCGCAAAATGCAAGTCTGTCATAGACCACTGCGAAAAGCAGAACATATTCCCCGATGAACAATACAGTTGCAAATGCTCGATGCGCTTGAATATTGGACATCATCAATTAGTAACGGAGAACCAGTGGACGTTATATATTTTGACTTTGCGAAAGCGTTCGATAGAGTCTCCCATCCCAAACTAAAACTAAAACTGGGAAATATTGGACTCTCCTCGAAATCAATTAGTTGGATATCAGGATACTTAAATGATAGGACTTTCCAAGTTAGAGTGCGCGAAAAACTATCAAACCCCCATCCCGTCTCTAGTGGAGTCCCACAAGGTTCTGTGCTTGGACCATTGCTTTTCCTATTATTCACTTCCGAAATACCATCCCTCGTACAAAACAATGGTGTCATTGCACGAATGTATGCAGACGACATAAAAATATATCGAGCTTTCAAAAAGGGTGATGCCTTTGTCCCACTACAAAATGCTATCGATAGTATATCAAACTGGTTTGCAGAGTGGCAGCTCCTCCTTGCGTCGCATAAATGCAGCTCACTTCACTTAGGTCGGGCCAATACCAAAAAGGTATACAGTATCGGCACCTCCAAATTAGCCCAGAACGTAGAAGTAAAAGATCTAGGGTTCATAATTGAGAAAACACTTACTTTCACTAAGCACTGCAGAACAACTGCAATGAAAGGTAAAACAGCCTGTCACATTATACTCAGAGCGCTCAGAACGAAAAATGTTGAAATCCTCGTGAAAGCCTACTCGATATACATAAGACCCATCCTAGAGAGTGCGTCCACCCCTACATGATCCAAAACAAAAAGTACTCGAAAAAGTTCAGAATTATTTTACTCGTCGACTTTTCATGCGTTGCTACAATATGACACGGGAAAACACCCCTAATGTAGCGGATAGGAATAGGAAATTAGGATTAGACAAATTAGAAAAGCGTAGAGAAGCGATAGACTTGAAGACAGCCATGAATCTTCTGAGAGGCAAATACAAAATCTCTAAACTCAAACCACATCATTTCAGTTATTATTACACAAGAAATGGAATAAATTTCGCTAATGCTGGCTCACATGCCAACTATAGACACCATAGTTTCTTTCCCAGAGCGGCTCGGCTTTTCTCAAAACCCGGTAATCAAATCAGTTTCCCTGTATGAGCGACCCCCACACCCCCGACCTTTCATGATCTCAATCTGTTATGCTGTATTCGTTTTCTCTTTCTATTTGTAACCGCGTTTCCATTGAACACGCATAAATATATATATATATATATAAAATGAAATGTTCTATTGTCAGTCTGGAATATCTCATTCTCATTCTCATTCTCATTGTGCGTCCAACGGTGTGGTCAAATAATTGAGAAATTGGCGACTAAAATGGTCATGAAGTGGTAAAACGGTACCTCTGAACTATGCATGGAGCATACGATTCTGAAAGCTGAGAACATGGCGCATCTTTCTATTCACGTTAATCACGATACTAAGTGAAGGTATTCCAAAAGACTTTTTCGAAATTCGGCGCGTATAACATTTATTTAATTTGAATATCACATCGTTATGAGCGAGTGAAAACACCCCTAGAAAACTTTTTTCATGCAAAACCGATTACAGGTTCGTGAGATATGGCGATGTAGCCTCAAAAACGGTAGTTACAGTACGCTTCAGCCGATGAGTAAAATGAAAAATGATTGGCACCATGATGATCAGCACCCTCGAAAACGCCAGTTTCTTTGCTTTCCAGAAAGTCGATGTACGAGGTCCTTCAGTCAAGTTGTTGATCCTTACGCAAACAGCCTCATATGGTGTTGATAGAGACGAATTTTCGCCAATATAAAGAGTACATTGAAACAACGAGCGAAAATAGGAAAAAGAGTCTCGGTCCCGTAATGAGGAGTCATCTAAATTATTACTGTAATCTATGTGAGAGATCGAATTAAGTTATTTGTCGACAACGGGCGAATCTACACTTAACTAAACAGCAAACCTCACGCTAGCACCTACTTGAGTTATGATAATTCCAGGGAATAGAATGATGTTTTTAAATGAACAGACAAGCTACCAACTCGCTACCGTAAACGCATAGCGTCTACCTCGTGGTGAGAGAGTTGCTCTTTTCAGGTCAGAATTTTTTTTTAAAACCCGTCATGACCACCTGCCACAAAGTTCTCCTTCAATTGATCTCAAAATTCTCAAAAGTTTTGAATACTTCGTATGTTCATTCGGATTTTTGCGGAAAAAAATCGTGGAAAATCTGTGTTCTTTGAAATACGCTTCAATGAGAATTCAAGAACACGTTTTTCTTTTGACCATTTACGTTAAAAAAATAGGTTATTACAAGACAAATGTAGTGATGGCAAACGGATGTGAGGTTTTGTTTGAATATAAAGTGAATTGGAAAATTGATTGTTCAAAAAGCGCAATTTCTTAGGCGACTGATCTTCAAGAAACATACGACGAGACATTAAGTTACTTAACATATCCCTAACGTCTGAGACGTTCCATGTACTCGACGTATGTCTAAATTTGCAGGCCTGTTAGGCTATCGTGAGCCGTTTAGTATAGTCATTTAATATGCTGCCCCAATTGGCGATCGATACTATCAGCGAGCCGTCCGTTTCCGCACTAGGGCGCATTTTGGTCTCGATAACCGCGACAACCGGAATTTCTTCGTCAGGCTTGACAACTCCTTATAGCCCATAAAATTACGTTTTTTTACACTATGAAATCCATTGGGTTTTGTAAATCGACAAACACTCAATCAAAATAATACAACGTTCTGCTCCCACACAACAGATACGGCTGCGAGAGAGCATTACAAAGCTAGAGAGACGCCGAGGTACAGAAAGAATGCGCACCACCAGTAGTCCTTGGTACGAGCGTATTATCTTAATTTTGTAATAAATTTTGCTGGAGGCAGCTGATAATTCGGGAGGTGTAAGAAAACTTTAAAATATGCAAGTTCTGATTCATGCTCACGCTGATTAACACTTTGACGTCCGCTTCTTTGGTATAATATTATATTTTATCGACGCCCGAAGGCGCAACGGAATAATGTGTGATTACACGAAACGATGTACGGTACATTAAGAATCTCTATGGGAGGTATTGGCGAGGGAGAGAGGTTGCAATAGGGGGTAAATCAGTATGTGGATCAATCGTCGTGGTCCCATCTCTCATCGTCTGGCCGTTGTTCTCTGTGTGGACTGAGAGAGGAGGGATGCGGAGATGTGCAACTGTCCGTCCAAGTTCAGCCTGTTGCAACGCCTATCGAGTATGGTGAGAATGGCGGATTGTGTGTCATCCCTGCTCCATTCCGAAGCGGGTCGAGTAGTACCCGCAGTCGAGATGCAGTCACCATCAGCGGCAACCGTCGACAGCCAGTCATCTTCAAACGATTCTAATTAATCAATATTTATTCTAAATAAATCTCTAAAAAAATATGGAAATGTGGTGCATTAAACGGCTGTTGTAGATGTCAATGAGAGATTTTCCCGGAAGCTGCGAATTTACTTGAAAAATAGGGTCAACTCACACATCGCGCGGTGTTTAAGCTCGCCCGGGTAGAAGTAGTATTCGATTATCTTTGGCTTCATTTTCCGGATCAACCTTGTGACGGGTCTCCTTTAATAGGGTTCGTTATCTTTATTTTACTGTACTGCTATAGCTTTTGCACCTCTAAAAGTTGTCGAGCTTTTGGAGGTCCATTGTGATTGCTTTCTCAGTTAAACATAATACATATTATACTTCAGCAAACTTTCTTTGTCTTGCATAATATACTATAATTTTATCTTTGAACCAATTATTACATCTGGAAAAGATAGCTTTCTACCCCCACTCCCATTGACAACTCCTTAGCAATTGAGTGAATAGGCCGTGTGTTGTTTGAGGAGTAGGAACTCAGGCGATTGGTTGAAGTTGCTCGCTAGATCAATAATCGTTCCAGTTTGACACTCAGTCCAATCGATACTGAGCATACGAAGCTTGCAGCCCCGTAGTATCTTCACAAGCACTGGAAGTACTTCCATCCACCTGTCGTAGGTGAATGTCGCCAGAACGCGCTTCGAAGTAAGTTAACGATAGAATATATTATGATAATTAGGAGAATTTACTATTTAGAAAAGGCAATATTCTTAGATTAATCGATTACATAATTGTAGTTGATCGTTTTATAGCACGTGAAGCGCAAGGTGCACAGATCTGTGAGGAAGAAGCGGTTTTCGTTTCCCGGGAGGATGAGGGCGATGCGGAATCCTGACGGCACCTGAAGCAAAATGTATTTTTAAAAATTAAATTGAATATCGGAATTATATATGAGTCTTCCTAAGTATCGCGGTTGGATGTTTCGGTCCTTGGGTTCGTAGACAATGTTGACCCCATTCACATTATTCCACAGGCAGGTGAACCTTGCAGAAAGGGGTTGAGAGTGCAATTTGGGTTGATTTGAATGTTGTTGATGAACCAGCACGCAAACATACTTCCAAGATCTCGATTTCTTCCAGAGTTAGTTTACTCTTCGAAAAAACCAGCACTTGTGCAACTATTTTCTTCGTGTGCGCGCATACCTAAAACACAATATTTATTCAATTAAAAAATATTTTAATTTTTTTTTTCAAAATAAATTTGAGGTTCGAATTGAATTTATGAAGAGAAAACCACTCACCATTCGCATGTGCTTCAAATCGTATTTCTGCAAAAATGCGAATATTTCATTCAAAATTTCGGGAGGCATCTCCAGAAGGCACATTTCTGCAGTGAGAAACTATGAACACGATAATTCATTTAAACTACAAATCATGATTATAATGTGAACTGAATGTTATGGACGAGATGCTTGTCACTTGTTATACGATGAGACAACTTAAGGAGAGTGGAGTATACAGTATACAACAACAATTATAAGATGAACAACCCCGCGTCCATTCTGTTCAATACGATGGCGTCTTCAAGAGGGCGCGAAATTTATTATCCTTCAAGCAATTTGTAATGTGGCGTCTTAATCCGGGTTCATACATTTTGTTTAATCTGAGATGAAAACGGTAAAATCAGCAAAAAAATATTCATGTTTTTCTATTCTGTCACATTTATTTTGTGGCGGAAGTACAATGCATCGCGCAAAATCATAATTTCAAGGTCTACAATATTTTGCACTCGTTTGCTCACAAGTTGTTGAGCATCTATACGTACTACACATAGCGGGTCTCCTATCCGTACTCTGGAGATCTTTCTCCTGCTGAGAGAGAGCCCTGAAATACTAGGATACTTCCCGCTCGGAGTACTACTGATAGTTACTACTGAACAAATGCGCACTCTGGTACTATACAAAACAACCCAATAACATGATTGGTATCTTCCAAAGATCTCATCCCTCTCTTGTTTGCCCGCGCCTACGTTCTAGTTGTCCCGTACTTATCAGCACATTTCGGCGTTGCAAAACACATGACTATCCAGCGATACACACACACTATTACTCGCATCATTCACCTCGGTCTCTTGTCGCCTAATCAAATACGTTTATCACTCTATTTGACTCCGCTCCCATTGTCACACGCGCTTCGATTCCATATCACTTCGAACTAGAGTTTCCATAATCACAGCTACGTGCGCATTTTCTGCAACCGCGCGCGCACGTAGCCATTGCTCAAGATGAGTGGCTACTTGCCCGACGCGGATCGGGGATTTGCCGGACGGCTTTACGACTACCTCCTGGACGAGGCGGCCGGCGGCAATGAGTATACGCTAGGAGTGTATGGAACAGTTGCGATCAGTAAGTAGCCGTCTTTTAGACATACGTTACATTTTTTCAGCACCAGAATTTGCAATTCCCGGTTCTAGGCGTTATCTGGTACGTGCTGGTCAATCTGCCCTTCGTCTTTCTCGATTTCGCGGACCCGGCCTGGGTGCAGCCATATAGAGTGCAGGACGGAGAAAGTAAGAAGGTGATTTGTTTTGCTATCTTGAGGGTAACATGATCAGGAAAGTTCGTCTAGTGGGTGCGGCGCCCGTTCGATGTTGTACGTACTCTCTGGAAGTCAATTTTTCACTGATTATCTGCCTCTTGCCAGCCTTTATCAACGATATCTTGATCGCAATGCCGGAATACGAAGACCGAACCTGCGTGGGCCTTAATTGTTCTTTTGTACTAATAAATATAATATAATTTTTTTGTATGATAGTTATCCATTCAAATATTGCAGGCGCCATTCTCGAAGTGGATCAGAGCGTTCAAACTAATTTCATTCAATTTGATCGTCGTTGGATTCCTTGCATCATATTTGAACTTTCGGTACGTTGCCAACCTGACTCAATCAGTGGCTCACCAATCCTCTACCATACCCCAGGTAATTACAGTATCGGCCGGACAGATTACGGTCGAGAGCTTCCTTCTCCACTCACGTGCCTCTACCACGTGGCATGGTTTTCAGTTTTCGAGGAGATTGGATTCTACTACTCTCATAGGTAAAACGTTGAATATTTACTTTCGACTTTTAAACTTCTATAAATGTTTTGTCAGTTGAAAAAAATCGGTTCTTTTTGTGTATTTTGTAGAACATTGGGATAGTTTAGTCAGTTTATCGGATCGCTGATATCTCTCCTACAGACTATTCCACCACAAGAGCCTCTACAAGCACGTGCACAAGATCCACCACGAATGGACGGCGCCCGTTTGTGAGTGATCTTTGATCTTTATGTAAAGTGATCTGTAAACGTATAGATCGTAGTGTCTGATCGTCCTTTCCTGTTAGCTTCACTAAACTGTTTACTGTAAATTAGAATACTGTACTAATCTCACATCAAATAGTTACAATACTTATCTTTTCAGCCATTACCAGCGTTTATGCACACCCGGTGGAACACATGCTCGCGAATTTGCTCCCGATCTCTATGGGTACGATATGTAATTATGCATATCTGAATTTCAAACAAGTTCTTTAAGTTTCATAATGAATTGTCATATAGAATTTCAATAAATGTGTGACGTGCCTCATCAAATTTCGCGGAGGTCAAAGGGAAGGAAATTGGTGGATACAGTTATTGTCAGGTCCTGTCATCATGGGTTCGCATATCATGCTCACGTGGGCGTGGTGGTGCATGGCAATAGCAGTCACCACTGTCCACCACTCCGGCTACCATCTGCCCCTGACGCCGTCCCCCGAGGCGCACGACTACCATCATCTGGTGTGAGTACGGTAGGATCACAACGAGTGGCTATCGACGACTGACTACTTTTCATCGTTAATATCCGCTTCCCGAGGAGAAAGTGTATTTGGATAAAGGCATTAAAAATCAAACAAGGTAAATTATTCAACAGTGAGGCATCACATTATTTCACCGTCCTTAATCAATCGATATTCTTTTCTTGCGCACAGATTCAACGAGTGTTTCGGCGTGCTCGGTGTGCTTGACTGGCTCCATGGCACCAGCAAAACATTCACGTCGAACGTCAGGTTAGATTATCACATGATTCCAAACCTACAGATCAGGGTTAGAGCGAGAGAGTGTACAAAAGTGAGAGAGTCCCTCTCGATTTCACACGCTCTCTTACTCCAAAGGCCTTTCTGGAAGGTTGACCGGTCTGTGGAATGATGTGTTATGGTATTATATCAACCGATAAATATCCAATAAGAGTTTGGAGGTGTCCCGATGATTTTTGAGTCCTTTGATTTAAATATAAAATTCACCAATTAATTAGTTAATGCCAATTAATAAACGACAATTAACGACTTTAAATTAAAATTTATTGACAGATATCAACCTCATCGCACGACCTACACGACAGAGCCGGTGCGAGTGACATACCCCGAGAAGAAAGATCGCCGAGATTAATCGATAACATACTTGTGATTATTTAATGAAGGCGTATAACAAACCATGGCACAGTGTAATGTAGCGTGAGTTTTCCGGAAAAGCTCTTGGAAAAGCAATCGAGAGTGTTAGTTTTTTCGCGAGCTTTTCCGGAAAAGCAGTTAGATTTGAATTCCCGCATTTTCTGTATCTCGGTTCCTATTAAAGATAGCATTTAGAAAATTTGTTTTAGTGTTACTTTTTGCATTTTGACTTCATGGACCAAGTTTGGTAAGCCTAGCTGCACTGGGAGCAGAGTTATGGCCGAAAATCGATAATTGCGGGAATTCAAATATTTAGCTTTTCCGAGCCCGCCGTGAGAAATGGAAAAGTAAAAGCTAACACTCCTTTTAGCTTTTCCAAGAGCTTTTCCGGAAAACTAACACCGCATAAGGGCGGGAGGGCGTGAGGAGCTCGCAAATTGATAGATTTAGAGAGGAAAATACGATTTTCCGGTTTTCATGTAATTGTTTTACATCCTTGTGATCTAAAATTCTTCCTTGACAGAAATTAGTTATTTTTAATCGATCTATTTATTTATTCATTTATTTATCGTACACCACAAGGGTGCAACAATCTAATAATATAATATCTAATATACAATAACGTGAAGTGGCCAGTGCTAATATGCACGATTTTAATTGCAAAGACGGTTTACAAAGAGAATCCGAAACATTACGAAACATTCACATGATAGGTATTACGAGAGACTCGAGCAGCTTTACCGGGACATTTTTTATCTGGTTTTTCATTATGTTCTGAAACTGAACTTAATATAATTCAAACCTCACTCTACTGACTTGCATTTGATAGAAATTTCGCTCCTATGTTTTCATAGGCATATATTTCCTTGAAGAATCGGCGATCTTCCTTCTTCTTAGCTTGCACAACGTCATCGTCACGACTGGCAAATTATGTTCCATTCAGTAAAAAATATACAAAAATTACACCAATATTCGTCGGGATTGAATACGTATAGACGGAGCTTCGTCTTGTTGAAAAGACGCAAACGAGACGTGAACAGCTGTAAAGCAGGAGTTCCACAGTCACTGAAAGCGTTTCTTTCTTTAGGGAAGATATTTTGTGGTATTTTATAGAGGATACTCTCGAATACCAATAATTGTACTGTCTCGACGTCGGTATGTGCGATATGCAGTACCATCAATGCATCGTTGTAGAGCCTCGTTTACGATCTCGAAATTCCGTTTCAAATATCCTGAATTTGATAAGTACACTTTTATTAATTGTTTGTATCTTTTAGTATGCTAGCGAACTTTATTGTCATCCCAATGATGTGTGGGCTCTGTTCTAGTATCCCCTCACTAAGGGAATAGAAAGGTCCCATGGGAATAGAAAGGTCCCAAAAAAACAGAAAGGCCCCATGGAAATAGAAAGGTCCCAAAAAAACAGAAAGGTCCCATGGGAACAGAAAGGTCCCAAAAAAACAGAAAGGTCCCATGGGAACAGAAAGGTCCCAAAATACAGAAAGGTCCCAAGAAAGAGAGAAAAATAAATTACCGGAATAGAAAGGTCCCAAGAACAGAAAGGTCCCAAGAGCGCTGTAAAAAGATGAAAAATAATAGAAAGGTCCCAAGAACGTTGAAAATCGCATGTCAAGAATAGAAAGGTCCCAAGACTCGAAAAAATGGCTTGAAAATAATAGAAAGGTCCCAACAGAATAGAAAGGTCCCAAGAGTGGTCTAAAAAGACGGAAAATAATAGAAAGGTCCCAAGAATCGAAAAATTGGCCTGAAAATAATAGAAAGGTCCCAACAGAATAGAAAGGTCCCAAGAATCGAAAAAATGGCTTGAAAATAATAGAAAGGTCCCAAGATAATAGAAAGGTCCCAAGAATCGAAAAAATGGCTTGAAAATAATAGAAAGGTCCCAACAGAACAGAAAGGTCCCAAGAAGAGATTGAAATCCATGAAAATAATAGAAAGGTCCCAAGATAATAGAAAGGTCCCAAGATGCAAAAACGATTTCCATGAAAACAATGGCAATGAATGAAATAAATATTTTTTTAAGAACGATATGTGTGCTTAACATCTGTGGATAATTGGCATCAGTATAATTGTTTTATCTGCGTCACAATTGAATAAATATAGTAGTAAACAAGAAAATTGACGATCGGGTAACAATTACGCTGAATTATACATTATATTTAACACACTTATCACACTCTCCTTCTTACCCCACTGCATACTCTTCCTGCTGGCTTATATTTGGGTTTTTACGACCACTTTCAGTGGTCTTGGATGGATTTCTAGTTCGACTGCGACGAGTGGTAGTACACAGAGAGAAAACATACTAGGAATACGACATCAAGTTGGCACGCCTACTAATATATAAGTAGGGCCTACTAATATATGACAGGTATCACCAGAGATTGCATGAGACCAGGAAAAACTTTCAAAAAAGTATTGTTGATTTCGATCATAATTTAACATAGGACTATCCTAGGGACAAGAATTTCATCTATCGATGTGTCAGGTCTCAGAGCCGGCTTTTAGGAAATTCACGGCTCTGAAGCCGGAATCGTTGTAACTTACTTCAAAATGGTCCGAGAGACTTGTCCTGGGGCTCAAAAAATGCAGAAAAATATGACGAACATTTCTTCTGTTGAAAATATGTTACGAAATTTGCATCTCGAAAACTTGTCATGAAAAATACACAAAAAATGCAATTTGGAAATTTAAAAGTGCCTTCAGATGGACGAAGTGAACACAGTGGCTATTATATTTTGAAAGACCAACTCAAATTGTATATGAAAAAAATTTGAAACTGAAACATTTGGTAGCCCCCCTCCATCGAAAAACCGCTTTGAATGTGCAAACATCGTAATTTTTATTTCCGATTTTTGAAACAAAAGGCGAAAATACACCTTAAGCAGGTCTAAACGATATTTAAAAGTGTAAATAAATATTATTTGGGAGCCTGAGACTTATGGCTATGTTCATTTGACCAAAAACCGGAAAATAGTAGACATAGACATCGATATTTCTATAAAAATATGAAAATAGTAGATTTCTCGATATTATAGACATCTCGATATTTCCCAGCTGAGTTTTTAAGTTCTTTTTTTTTCCTAATTTACAACATAATATACGATGAATGTTTAAAAAAATTGGAAATTAAAAAAATCAATTTTTTTTACTTTTATGAAATATGTTCCCTCTAAAATGAGTTCGTCTGTAGGTACTACAAAATAACCTTGCGCAAATTAATATGTCGTAAATTAGAAAAAAATTTAAAAACTCAACTGGGAAATATTGAGATGTCTATTTTTGAAAGGAACAAAAAAGTTTAACAGATTCATCTTTTTACTGACACTTTTCGGAATATCATACAAATAAATAGTTTTTGCAGCTGAAATTTGCCGTATGTTGAAGAAACTATGAACATGAAAGTTGTTCAAAATATCAGTCCAAACATTTTGAGCTCAACCGCGATCTCCTATCACAATTTTGAACCGAGATAAGTTAAAGCCGGCATCAAAACCGGATTTATCCTATTTTCCGGTTTTCGGCAAACGAACATAGCCATAAGTCTCAGGCTCCCAAATAATACATATTTACACTTATAAATATTGTTTAGACCTGCTTAAGGTGTATTTTCGCCTTTTGTTTCAAAAATCGGAAATAAAAATTACGATGTTTGCACATTCAAAGCGGTTTTTCGATGGAGGGGGGCTACCAAATGTTTCAGTTTCAAATTTTTTTCATATACAATTTGAGTTGGTCTTTCAAAATATAATATCCACTGTGTTCACTTCGACCATCTGAAGGCACTTTTAAATTTCCAAATTGCATTTTTTGTGTTTTTTTCATGACAAGTTTTCGAGATGTTTCATAACATATTTGCAAATTTCATAACATATTTTCAACAGAAGAAATGTTCGTCATATTTTTCTGCATTTTTTGAGCCCCAGGACAAGTCTCTAGGACCATTTTGAAGTAAGTTACAACGATTCCGGCTTCAGAGCCGTGAATTTCCTAAAAGCCGGCTCTGAGACCTGACACATCGATAGATGAAATTCTTGTCCCTAGGATAGTCCTATGTTAAATTATGATCGAAATCAACAATACTTTTTTGAAAGTTTTTCCCCAAGGGCTTCTTTTCATGCAATCTCTGGTGATACCTGTCATATAAGTAGGGCATTAGTAGGCCCTACTTATATATTAGTAGGCGTGCCAACTTGATGTCGTATTCCTAGTATGTTTTCTCTGTGTGTAGGAGGAAGTGTACGTTTAGTGCGAGTAGCTCTAGTGGGGCTACGAGTGGTAGTGGGGGGAAGTACTGTGGTTGAGCGGGATTGGAACGATCTTGTGAAGGATTGGGTACTAATTGATGGAACGGGTGAAATCTTTAGTGGGGCACGCTTGTTTTTCGATAGTGGTTTTACTTTTTGCACTACATTTCGCATATTTTCACCCGCAGTTGGTGAATTAATCAACTCTCAAATCAAATGAACTGTTCCTGTAGGGGCATACGATTCTTCCAGAGATGTTGTGGGGGTTTCAGTAGGTGCGTAATCGGTTTCCTAAAAAAACCTGCCACACTAAAGATTTCACCCGTTCCATCAATTGGTACGGGTGAAATTTTTTCTTTTCGTTCCAATCCCGCTCAACCACAGTACTTCCCCCCACTACCACTCGTCGCCCCACTAGAGCTACTCGCACTAAAACTACACTTCCCCCTACTACCACTCGTCGCAGTCGAACTAGAAATCCATCCAAGACCACTGAAAGTGGTCGTAAAAACCCAAATATAAGCCAGCAGGAAGAGTATGCAGTGGGGTAAGAAGGAGAGTGTGATAAGTGTGTTAAATATAATGTATAATTCAGCGTAATTGTTACCCGATCGTCAATTTTCTTGTTTACTACTATATTTATTCAATTGTGACGCAGATAAAACAATTATACTGATGCCAATTATCCACAGATGTTAAGCACACATATCGTTCTTAAAAAAATATTTATTTCATTCATTGCTATTGTTTTCATGGAAATCGTTTTTGCATCTTGGGACCTTTCTATTATCTTGGGACCTTTCTATTATTTTCATGGATTTCAATCTCTTCTTGGGACCTTTCTGTTCTGTTGGGACCTTTCTATTATTTTCAAGCCATTTTTGTCGACTCTTGGGTCCTTTCTATTATTTTTCATCTTTTTACAGCGCTCTTGGGACCTTTCTATTCTGTTGGGACCTTTCTATTATTTTCAGGCCAATTTTTCTATTCTTGGGACCTTTCTATTATTTTCCGTCTTTTTAGACCACTCTTGGGACCTTTCTATTCTGTTGGGACCTTTCTATTATTTTCAAGCCATTTTTTCGAGTCTTGGGACCTTTCTATTCTTGACATGCGATTTTCAACGTTCTTGGGACCTTTCTATTATTTTTCATCTTTTTACAGCGCTCTTGGGACCTTTCTGTTCTTGGGACCTTTCTATTCCGGTAATTTATTTTTCTCTCTTTCTTGGGACCTTTCTGTTTTTTGGGACCTTTCTGTTCCCATGGGACCTTTCTGTTTTTTTGGGACCTTTCTGTTCCCATGGGACCTTTCTGTTTTTTGGGACCTTTCTATTCCCATGGGGCCTTTCTGTTTTTTGGGACCTTTCTATTCCCATGGGGCCTTTCTGTTGTTTTGGGACCTTTCTATTCCCATGGGACCTTTCTATTCCCTTAGTGAGGGGATACTAGAACAGAGCCGACTTTTTTGCTTGATAAATGCAAACAGCATCCATTTCAGAACTACTCCGTCCTCCTTTTCTGGGCGGCGTTCAATGATTTTGTTGCGATAACTGCGAACATTATGATAATGGAGAGGTTAGAAGTAACTTTGTCATTACAAAATAAACATTTTGAAGGATATTGATAAAAATGCCTTCCGTCATATTTATCGCGGGTGGGCCGTGCACACGAATATCAGCGGATCTGTGCAATTATTGCAATTCCATTTTTTGCTGCACTTTATTGCAAGCTATCGTGCTTCAATGCATTTCGTTCTGGTACAGGTACGCGGTTTTTCGCGTTAAAAAAATTAAGCCATAATTTAGGAACTTATTTATATTCTTAAATGGTGAGTTCATTAGAAAAGGCGCGATAAGTGTTGCAGGTCCTATACATTCAGTAACTGACTGTCTCACTTTGAATAAAGCCCATACCAGACTTTTTATAAAGATTCCCACCGCATATAAGCTTATGTTGATTTCGCAGAGCTAGGATACTCGAGAAACCACCACCAGGCGCTCTCCTACTCAATTTGATTGTCATCATATCCGCAATTCCTAATATTGTGCACATGGTATCTTCCTCACTGTCTATTGCGTAAACAGTGCGTAATTGAGGTTTTGTTCAAACAAGTAAAAGACCACCATCTCCCGCTCTTTTCTTAACCGTGCAATCGATGCACCCGCAAACAAATTGGATAGGGGCTACACTTTATGGTTCGTATTTTTGCTTAAATTTTTAAATGTTCCACTCTACGGCAACTTCAATATTGCCCTTTTGAATTAATTTTCAATGGATGTATATACAGTAGCGGACAAAAGTTTACGGGCACTTTTTTCATTTTGATATAACTTTAGAACCCCAGAAAGGTTTGACGCAAAAAGCTGGGGTCTAATACGAAATCCAATGGAGATTACGATGCAACTATTGGGGTATTGCGAAATCTTTCAGTTATTGCGTCGTACTGCACGAGAGATCTGGTTTGGACGTGGATTCGGTTGAGAATCTATGAGAGAACCGATTCCTAGCTGCAATAAGCGTTTCGATTGGACTCCTGCCCGCGACGATCGATTTCCGGAAGGACACTGGTTTGGCCACACTGGTTTTCTGCCCGTTGACAAGGTTCTGACTTTTGAGTGTATCTCGGCACTGAGTTAACGGAGAAGGCTGGCAGACCCATCAATGGAATCAGCGTGGCTTGCTCTATAATCTCATTCTCAAATTGCATCATCACTATACAATATTTCATCATCCATAGGCAATACTTCAGAAAATGATAAAATATTGCATATTGATGAAGTAATTTGCGCTTTAGAGTGGTGGAAAGATCAACTTTTTTTTTATTTGCACCTCTTCCACATTTTTCCGTTGACTCAGCTCAAGGAATACACAAAAAGTAGAAGTATTGCCTAAGGATGATGAAATATTGCATAGTGATGATACAATTTGAGAATGAGATTATAGAGAAAGCCACGCTGATTCCATTGATGGGTCTGCCAGCCTCCTACGTTAACTCAGAGCCGAGATACACTCAAAAGTGCGAGCCTTGTCAACGGGCGGAAAATGGGCGTGGTCAAACCAGTGTCCTTCCGGAAATCGATCGCCGCGGACAGGAATCCAATCGAAACGCTTACTGCAGCTAGGAATCGGTTTTCCCATAGATTCTCAACCGAATCCACGCGCAAACAAGATCTTTAGAGCACGTCCTATAGACTTCCCCTTCGTCAGACCACAATATTGCGAAAAAGTGATTTTTCGTGCCCTGAAGGCAAATGGTGGCCTACCGCAACCATATTCTCAGGATCATCGGCAGTCATGATGGTGGTAATTTTGGTCTATTGATCGGGTCTGTGCGATGTCTAAAAGGTGAGATATGGTTTTCCGACCTCGATTTTGCAGCTTTGCTGCAGCCAAGTAGCGGCATCGCAGCAACTTGAAAAAAATTTTATAGGTAGACCTTGGGCATGTCTTAATGTTGTGTATTCCTTCTGTGTGTTGATGTACGTGCAGTAGATGGCGAGGGGGTAATGGATAACTAATAGCATTTATCCATGAGGGAGAGAAGAGGGCAAGGGGACGAGAGGGGAGACACTGGGGCGAACTCTCTAGCCACTGACTGGCTAACGTAGGGGAGGGAGAGCCATTAACATACACATGGTAATTGATAGTAGACAGACAAGGGGGCGAGAGGCACGTCGCATAGATTATGATAATTGAATAGAGCGAGTCTGACTACTGTAGTGCATAGATAATCGATAACTGATTATATTACAGGATGCTAGTTGGATTACGGTAACTAGCTTATTACTATACTATACAACACCTCCCCTTCATGATTGGCGCTGCCGATCTTAAGTAACAATAATGGGGGTAAGAGACGTAGCACGTTGGGACGGGATTACTTCTTCGTCTCCTTGTACGTCTTCTTCGATGGATCGATGATGAGACGTGTCGGCGGGCGGCGCTCTCGTTGAGGTCTCGGCTCGTTGGGCGTCGGCGACTTCGCAGGGCTCGGATCACGGGATGGCGTGGCAGATGCAGGCGTTGACGTCGTAGTTGAGTAGTCCGACGCTGCAGTCTCATCCTCGAGCACTTGCTCGGTATTCGCACCGAATTCACTCATAGAATTCTCTCCGTAATCTCTCAGATCCATTTCAATCTCCTCTCGATTGGTCTCAACCAACTCGAAGGAATCGAGAAGCACATCGAGGGGCAACTGAGAGTCTCCATTCTGCTCATTCAGAATCACTCCTCCCTCTCTCTTGCGAAGCTGATTCGCATGTGCTCTCTGTTTCCACTTACTGTTCTCGATCTCGATCTCGAACATGACCTTTCCCTTCTTTCCCGTCACCACAGCAGGCAACCATTGGAAACGATTGGGTCCATCTTGCGAACGGTAGTAGACGCAGTCTCCGACAGGGTACCATCTTTCCTTGGAACCATGACGCTTGTCAAACTGGTCCTTCATTCTCTGGTCTACCTGATCCGATTTCATGGTAGGTCTCATCAGATCAACTCTTGATCTGTTGGATCCACTGGCAGTAATTACGGGGAACTCTTTCATCGCCCATGCCATGTTGATCAGAGGCGTGGTGACCTCTTTGCTTGACTGGACTGGCTCTCGAATCTTGATCAAATTAAGCAGCTTGATGAAGTTCTTGCCAAGTAGGTCGATGTTCTTGCGAGTGACGTACATGTCACCAGTCGCCTTGACACCACCGTACTCTGTTCTGGCCTTGAACTTGCCCATCAATTCCAGTTTCTTTCCATTGGCGCACGTGGCAGTGCAATCGGCCGTCGAGCATTCGGGCTCGCCGATTCGTCTCCACGTCTTCTCTGAGACAATCGTCATGTCTGCGCCTGTATCGATCTTGATCGAAGACTCGATACCGTTGATCTTCACTTGGATGCGGTAGTCCGACGTGGAGATCGTGGAAACACGCACAGTGTCGGCCCGCATGGACGAATTGCACACCTTGGCAATGTGTCCCTTCTTGCCACACTTGTTGCAGCTAGCGTCCTTGAATGGACACTCAGCTCTCAGGTGCTTCGTGTTTCCACAACCATAGCACTCTCTGCTCTGGTTCGATCCCTTCTTGGGTCGGTCTGTTCTCCTCTGGAACTTGCTCTCCTTCGGTCTGTCATCGTTCACATAGTTCACCACTCGACTCGCCTCCGTCACGGACCTGGAGTCCTTCTTGAGCTGGTGAACGTCATTGAACACCGAGAGCAAATCATCGAGCTTGCAGTCTTTGCCCTTCTGCTTGGCAGTCTGCATCATCTTCAGATGCACATCAGCGTATCTGGACAGATCCAGCGAATGCAGGAAGGTCAGTACCTTCCACTCATCAATCGACGCTGCTCCCACTTGAGCATTCTCCACGGTCTGATTGACCCGTGCTGCGAGAACTCTGACGTCATCGATGTTCTCCTGGCTCATTTTCAGATCGAACATCGTCCGTCTTCGATCGAAGAGCGACATGTTGTCACCGAACAGCGTCGTCATTCTCTCGACGACCTGTTTGAGCTTCAGGTCCATCCACTTCGAAGGCGCAATGGCCTGAGTGAATGTTCGCTCTACCGATACAGACACGTGTCTGATCAGCAATCGGATCTTTTTGACTTCGTCCCAGTCCTTGAGATCCACCTCGAAGATGTCCTCATGTCTCGACCACCATCTCTCGAATGTGCTGCCTTCCTCTGGAAAGTACACGAATTCGAGGATTCTCGACTCGATCGCACCGATCGACGTCATCGACCACTCGTGGGATGACTCAGAACCGACCTGGTTCTGCTTCTTGATCACACTTGCAAGCAAATGTTGCGTCTGTGCGTTGCTCTGCGCCAACGTGGCCAGCAGCTTCTTCATATCAAGAAGTTCCTCTTTCTCATCTGTACCCACCATTTATGTGTTGATCTGAACCAATCAACCACAAAAATTTGGGCAGAGCCTTCGGCGGACCGTTGGCAAATTCCCTCACAGGTTGCGCACACTAAGAGTACGTCTTACAACCTGGCGCACCCACGAGTACGACTTTCACTTGCGCACCCAAGAGTACGACTTTCAACTGCGCACCCACTGAGTACGACTTCCTAATTCCTCCGCGAAGGAAGTTAGGCACAGACAGAAAAACACGAGAAAAGTGAAGAAAATAACGGAATGCAAACTCACGTTAGTCCAACCTTGATCCTGAACGCCAATATGTTGTGTATTCCTTCTGTGTGTTGATGTACGTGCAGTAGATGGCGAGGGGGTAATGGATAACTAATAGCATTTATCCATGAGGGAGAGAAGAGGGCAAGGGGACGAGAGGGGAGACACTGGGGCGAACTCTCTAGCCACTGACTGGCTCACGTAGGGGAGGGAGAGCCATTAACATACACATGGTAATTGATAGTAGACAGACAAGGGGGCGAGTGGCACGTCGCATAGATTATGATAATTGAATAGAGCGAGTCTGACTACTGTAGTGCATAGATAATCGATAACTGATTATATTACAGGATGCTAGTTGGATTACGGTAACTAGCTTATTACTATACTATACAACACCTCCCCTTCATGATTGGCGCTGCCGATCTTAAGTAACAATAATGGGGGTAAGAGACGTAGCACGTTGGGACGGGATTACTTCTTCGTCTCCTTGTACGTCTTCTTCGATGGATCGATGATGAGACGTGTCGGCGGGCGGCGCTCTCGTTGAGGTCTCGGCTCGTTGGGCGTCGGCGACTTCGCAGGGCTCGGATCACGGGATGGCGTGGCAGATGCAGGCGTTGACGTCGTAGTTGAGTAGTCCGACGCTGCAGTCTCATCCTCGAGCACTTGCTCGGTATTCGCACCGAATTCACTCATAGAATTCTCTCCGTAATCTCTCAGATCCATTTCAATCTCCTCTCGATTGGTCTCAACCAACTCGAAGGAATCGAGAAGCACATCGAGGGGCAACTGAGAGTCTCCATTCTGCTCATTCAGAATCACTCCTCCCTCTCTCTTGCGAAGCTGATTCGCATGTGCTCTCTGTTTCCACTTACTGTTCTCGATCTCGATCTCGAACATGACCTTTCCCTTCTTTCCCGTCACCACAGCAGGCAACCATTGGAAACGATTGGGTCCATCTTGCGAACGGTAGTAGACGCAGTCTCCGACAGGGTACCATCTTTCCTTGGAACCATGACGCTTGTCAAACTGGTCCTTCATTCTCTGGTCTACCTGATCCGATTTCATGGTAGGTCTCATCAGATCAACTCTTGATCTGTTGGATCCACTGGCAGTAATTACGGGGAACTCTTTCATCGCCCATGCCATGTTGATCAGAGGCGTGGTGACCTCTTTGCTTGACTGGACTGGCTCTCGAATCTTGATCAAATTAAGCAGCTTGATGAAGTTCTTGCCAAGTAGGTCGATGTTCTTGCGAGTGACGTACATGTCACCAGTCGCCTTGACACCACCGTACTCTGTTCTGGCCTTGAACTTGCCCATCAATTCCAGTTTCTTTCCATTGGCGCACGTGGCAGTGCAATCGGCCGTCGAGCATTCGGGCTCGCCGATTCGTCTCCACGTCTTCTCTGAGACAATCGTCATGTCTGCGCCTGTATCGATCTTGATCGAAGACTCGATACCGTTGATCTTCACTTGGATGCGGTAGTCCGACGTGGAGATCGTGGAAACACGCACAGTGTCGGCCCGCATGGACGAATTGCACACCTTGGCAATGTGTCCCTTCTTGCCACACTTGTTGCAGCTAGCGTCCTTGAATGGACACTCAGCTCTCAGGTGCTTCGTGTTTCCACAACCATAGCACTCTCTGCTCTGGTTCGATCCCTTCTTGGGTCGGTCTGTTCTCCTCTGGAACTTGCTCTCCTTCGGTCTGTCATCGTTCACATAGTTCACCACTCGACTCGCCTCCGTCACGGACCTGGAGTCCTTCTTGAGCTGGTGAACGTCATTGAACACCGAGAGCAAATCATCGAGCTTGCAGTCTTTGCCCTTCTGCTTGGCAGTCTGCATCATCTTCAGATGCACATCAGCGTATCTGGACAGATCCAGCGAATGCAGGAAGGTCAGTACCTTCCACTCATCAATCGACGCTGCTCCCACTTGAGCATTCTCCACGGTCTGATTGACCCGTGCTGCGAGAACTCTGACGTCATCGATGTTCTCCTGGCTCATTTTCAGATCGAACATCGTCCGTCTTCGATCGAAGAGCGACATGTTGTCACCGAACAGCGTCGTCATTCTCTCGACGACCTGTTTGAGCTTCAGGTCCATCCACTTCGAAGGCGCAATGGCCTGAGTGAATGTTCGCTCTACCGATACAGACACGTGTCTGATCAGCAATCGGATCTTTTTGACTTCGTCCCAGTCCTTGAGATCCACCTCGAAGATGTCCTCATGTCTCGACCACCATCTCTCGAATGTGCTGCCTTCCTCTGGAAAGTACACGAATTCGAGGATTCTCGACTCGATCGCACCGATCGACGTCATCGACCACTCGTGGGATGACTCAGAACCGACCTGGTTCTGCTTCTTGATCACACTTGCAAGCAAATGTTGCGTCTGTGCGTTGCTCTGCGCCAACGTGGCCAGCAGCTTCTTCATATCAAGAAGTTCCTCTTTCTCATCTGTACCCACCATTTATGTGTTGATCTGAACCAATCAACCACAAAAATTTGGGCAGAGCCTTCGGCGGACCGTTGGCAAATTCCCTCACAGGTTGCGCACACTAAGAGTACGTCTTACAACCTGGCGCACCCACGAGTACGACTTTCACTTGCGCACCCAAGAGTACGACTTTCAACTGCGCACCCACTGAGTACGACTTCCTAATTCCTCCGCGAAGGAAGTTAGGCACAGACAGAAAAACACGAGAAAAGTGAAGAAAATAACGGAATGCAAACTCACGTTAGTCCAACCTTGATCCTGAACGCCAATATGTTGTGTATTCCTTCTGTGTGTTGATGTACGTGCAGTAGATGGCGAGGGGGTAATGGATAACTAATAGCATTTATCCATGAGGGAGAGAAGAGGGCAAGGGGACGAGAGGGGAGGCACTGGGGCGAACTCTCTAGCCACTGACTGGCTCACGTAGGGGAGGGAGAGCCATTAACATACACATGGTAATTGATAGTAGACAGACAAGGGGGCGAGTGGCACGTCGCATAGATTATGATAATTGAATAGAGCGAGTCTGACTACTGTAGTGCATAGATAATCGATAACTGATTATATTACAGGATGCTAGTTGGATTACGGTAACTAGCTTATTACTATACTATACAACACTTAACATACTGAAAGTTAGGCGAGCAGGAAAAATTCCATGAAAGAATAATGTCCATTCAAAAAAGTATGCATCGATTGCGTCATTACTAAGCAATAACTGAAAGATTTCGCAATACCCCAATAGTTGCATCGTAATCTCCATTGGATTTCGTATTAGACCCCAGCTTTTTGCGTCAAACCTTCCTGGGGTTCTAAAGTTACATCAAAAAGAAAAAGTGCCCGTAAACTTTTGTCCGCTACTGTACAATTAAAAAACAAAGATAGAACGATGTTGCAGGATTATCTAACTTCACTGAGCCAAGACAAGCTGCCGCTTTCGGCTACTTCTCATTTACCGTGGCCGTATTGCTAACATTTCTAATCACAATGAGATATCGAGTCAGCTGTTTTCACTAAGTGGAACAATTCAAGATGTTTTGTTCCGATTGTTCTTGATGTCGGATCATCACCGGAACAAAAATATCTTGAGAACATGTTTGTCTTCTAATCAGGTTGTGAGGTCTCTCAAGGCCCGACGTTCGATGAGTGAGAAAACTTACAAGATGCACCATCTCTTTCTGAGGGTATGATTTCATAAAGTTATTTTTATTTCAGAATTTCTTAAATATTCATTTACGATTGAATTTAATAGTGAGAACCAAATCTGTTGCTAGGATAAGTATTTTGCAGGTTCTTACAATTCACTCGCTTCTCCCGCTATCAATTTTACTGTGCTTCATTTTCATGATGTTTATGCTATTGGGATTTCACAGTCCGGAACTGGAGAAACTACACTATGCGGTTCGCAATTCCTATGGGTCTAAATGAGTGATTTTAGTTTTTTAGGTCGCCATGTTTCCTCACTGTGTCAATCCCGCTGTTACGATTTGGTATATAAAACCTTACCGAGAGTAAGACCCGAATTTCTTATTCGATTCATTATCCTTTATGAATTATAGTTACGTCAAACGGGCGATCTGTCGATTGTGCCCTTCAATACTGCTCGCATCAATTTCTTCCAGTTTTCATTTTGCGACGGACAAGCAAACCGTTATATCTTTGACATGATAAAATGCATTCATGTTGCGGGAGGTTTCATGCCGCTCTGCGTGAGAATTATACCAGAACACAGTGATAATTCGGCCTGAACGGGGCAACTTGGTTCCTAGCCTCGTTCAGGAACTTTTTTTTTGCAATATAGACGTTATTTACTAACGATGCTTACATGAGTCTGTCGCACTTATTGCACATAACTTATTCCAAGATGCATAGAATATTGTCGTGGATTATCATTGAACTTGTTCAACAGATATACAGAGGTCTTCAGATTTCTTTAGAGGAGGAGAACTTGTTCAACAGATATACAGAGGTCTTCAGATCTCATTTTACATGAACACAGTGTACTTGCAGCGTATCAGACAGATAAGTGCGCTGGTCATGATCATCCATGCGATAATAAGGAAATAGAATCTCGTACTCCTCCAACAGGCAGAATCACCGTTGTGAAAGGTTGTTCCTGAAATTGCACTATTCATTTTTTAAATCGTTGCTTGTTAGCTATAAATCGATACAGACCCGTAATGCACCACTGACATCAGCTCGACGTTCCCGCCTTTACCAAGAGCATGCCACAGCATTCGAAACAGAGTCGGCGAGAACGAGTTATAGAAAGAGAGAGATGGCTAGAGAGCGCGCCGAACGAGAGGGTCAGACTACGAGAGACGTTCTTTGCATGGTGCCAACTGGATGCTGTGCATGCAGAACTCTGAATGAGAATGATCATCTTGACAAAATGATGACAATGTGAACGGGTGGTTTAATTGCGACGACAGATTGATCTTCAAGACAAGTAAAAGTGAGGATGAAATTGTTGAACGTAAAGAGAGCCCAGCGGGGAAAGCAGTACTAAGGAATGTGCGAATAGTGCCGTCAAATGGCGGAGCAAATGTAAACGAAACTAACACTAAGCGTATAAACAGCAGTGGTTGTTTGACGACGTCACATAGTAATAGTATTATTGTGCAAGGAATTATTAACAACGTTAAAGTTGTCAAAACTGCTACAACAAATGCCGGAAATATTTCCTTTAAGGAAGCAATCGGTTATGTCCCGCAAGAGAGCCTATGCTGATAGTTTCTGTTATGCCTTTGCTGATTATTCCCTCCATCATTTACTCGCATAATTACCATTCATTCTTTAATAATTTGCTTTTTTTGCACTTTTTTATCAGAGGTTTATACTTTTCTTCCCGTCAGTTTTATCACTTATCCAGGACAAACTGATTGTATACATTATAATGTAAATTTGACATCTTCAAAAAACAAATTATTCCAAGTAGAAGGAACACCATTGGGATTCGCACTCCTCATAGTTAAACAACAGTAATGTATTGTGTTACAGCGATTCGCTATGGTGATGAACAATACAAAGAGCACAATGGGGACATTAATGTTGAGAAGTAAATTTGTGATATTTGGTATGCCTTCGATTACGGACGGTTCCGCCCCATTGAGGAGACCAATGCCATTGAAGCTTGCTTAATGATTTCATTGAACAGGATTGATTGCCCTGAAAGTGCCATCGATCTCTCCCAATATTATAAAAAACATACTTTTTACATACTTTCTTCGATTCATTGTCGCAGAGTGTGTAGAACTCTAAAAAGAGAAGGGATGACTTTTCACAAATTAACGAAGAGAGAGTGACAATTTTAACGAGTTCCACTACGATGACAATCGAAATTAAATTGAAATGAAATGCTGGCATTCTGGTTCACTGTTTCGTCCCACACTGCACTGTCACATCAAGAAGCACATACTGTGGAGTGTATTGTCGAGTTTGAAATTCAAGTAAATAATTGGATTAGTTCACTTCATTTCACACACTCTCTCATTAATCGACCGGCGTAGAGAGCGTGTGACATGAAGAGATTTAAGCCATTTATCCACCCGAATTGCAAACTCTAGTGTAGTGTCGAGATACACGAGAGAATGCGAAACAGGGAGATATGTACACACTAGGTGCAACGTCTCAGTGCAGGACGCACTCAATAGTAAGTGCATTAGTCCTGGGTGCGTTGAGACATTAGTGAAAGAGAAAAAGTGAGTGGTCAGAAAGTAGCCACCTCCCAACAGTGCTCAATCTTGTTCGTGCAGAGCGGGGACAGTGCACAGCCATTGTAAACGGATGTCACTAGCATAAACTGGGCTTGGGCTTTACACTTTCATGCTCACTGACTTTGCAAGCGCAATCGAAAAAAGTACCCGAATGAAATCCTTCATCACAAAATTAATATTTAACCTATCGTGACCAGGTTCCGATTCTTCAAGAGATGATACTACTATACACACTGAATGCGTTTCGCAGCCTGTTTTAGTTTGTAGTTTGCACCCTACTCACCTAGAACTCCGATCATGATCCGATGATGCTGCGGCATTCTCTCAAGACGAACTCTTTTCGGTGCTTATTCGATTGTTGTTTGTGTTTTGTAGTTTATGGTCAGAGAACGCTAACAATCACTCTCTCCCCATCTCTCGCCCGTATAGTTGCGCAATCGAGGGAGAAACAGAGCTAACCGCTCAATTTTCGTCAAATTTGTTCGTGTAATGCCGGCACATCAGGTTGCCGAACCGCTCCTAAATTCGTCTACAGCAAAGACGAGAAGATTGAGGTATTTTTCTAAATGTTACATAGTAGAGAATGCAATTGGGGGTAAATATCCCTCACTTCTTCATTTTCCTCTACAATGGTCGATCGATGTTAAATGAAAAGATCTAATCAAATGAACTACACAAATTATCAAAGTTTATTACCTAGAGATGTCGCAATCATTTGTAATTTCTTTAAGATGCGGATTGACTGTAGGAGGATTCGTGCTTGCTGCGATTGCTGCGATTCTACTGCTGCTAGCTTTTATTCACCGCAGCAAGAAACAGGTAATGAATGTGAATTTGATCGAAATTGACTTGCTCCAATCAATCATGCCAAAACTTGATTGATTCTTGCAGGAAAAGAAGTACAGGAAGGTATCATGATAATTAGGAAGTAACAACAAGGCGAAAAGGAAAATAAGAATCGATCGAGTTTTGGCATGAAGGATGATGATTTATTGATAGAAATTACCGTGCTCTCTATGAGGAAAATATGGAAAATTATATTTGTCTACTTGCTTGTATAGATAGGGGCCACAACGTGGTCAGCGGAAGTGACCGACTGGAGTAGAATGTAGTGTCAAAGTGTGCCTACATGTCTGATTAAGACAAATCTTTTGGATTTAGGTCGATATCTTATCTCTCAGCCGAGCTACACCTCAAAAACCACGCGCGCTTCGACTGTTGTGAGAGGGAGAGAAGACGCGACGAGAGGGGGGAGGGGCGGAGCCTATTCCCACATCTTTCTAGGGGCATAGCGCGCTTAATTAGAGATATTTTGATGGTATGCCAGAAGATAAGTAGTTTATGAAGGTATGGAGAGTACGATAGCGCATCATTTTGGAGGATTGCGCTTGTTAAAGCGCCGCGGGAGTGCAGGAGCATAGCGCGCAATTGCAGAGAGTAAGCATCTGCTCTCATGGCGCAGTGGGTTGAGCGTTTGCTTTGTGAACGGGATCTCGCAGGTTCAATTCCCCTTTTGCGAAAACCATTGCTATTTACAGTAAACCGTACTGTTGATACTCTCGTACTCTTAAAACCCCTATTTTCACGCACTATTTTTGCAAACGAAAGCACAATTCAGAGTCGCCGATTTTGATTTCTTTTTCTCTTGTAATATCCCCATAAAAATCAAGAGAATAGAATGCGGGTATATCAGGAGTTGTGAGTTCATTATTAAGCCCAATTTCGACGATTTCGAAATTAATTTTCACTTTTTCGACACCTCAACGTTCTCTGATCATCCCTGATATAGGCAAAATCGATTGCGCTCTCCAAGAGCTCGAAAACAAGCCATAATATGACTCATATCGTTTCGAATTACGCTTGTGCTCTCAAATTTTCATTTTTTGTCAAATCCGGGTGCGCGAGAAGTGGGCGGACGTTGTGGACCCTATGTATAGATAATACGACTGAAAGTCCGTGTCAATCTATAACTATTACAATTTTAAAATGATACGTTTATGAAATGGACTACTGGTGTGTGTACTCTCTTTCTATACCTCGGCGTGTCTCTTGTTTTGCCATGCTCTCTCACAAGCGGAATTTTTGTTTGGCCGCGGAACGTTATATTATTTTGGACGAGTGTTTGTGAACTTGTAATAGCCGGTTCAGTCCTTCACATGGTCTCCTCCTTCTTCTTCGGTTATGGGCACCTTCGATCAGTTCGCAATCACGACGGACCACACACTGTGTGCGCATGCAGGAAAGTGAGATGCTGTCATTTTCGAATTTATTTTGCAGTTATTATGCAGTTCTTTCGCAGTTACTTGATCCTGTTCAGCAATGATTAGGTGAGACGGTATTGTCTTAATGGGACATACAATGAAGAAAGACATTGCTCTTGAAAATTATTTTTTTTCTTTGCTGGATCCATGCGTTCGTTCGTGTCAGATTTTTATTTTTATTTATTTATCGTACACTACAAGGGTGCGACAACATGTACAAAAATGAACGAGGTAAAAATTATATTTAATATCAGATCGATGATCGATGCGGGCGGGAACGGCGTCGAGGCGGCGATCGCTGCCATGTTCTGTCTTGGCGCGACCAATCCGCAGTCGAGCGGACTGGGAGGAGGCTTCCTCATGACACTGTACAACTCGAGCACGGGGAGGTTAGTTGGGGGACGCCGGTTGAGCAGTTAATATTTGACAAACGTACCAGTAGAGTGGAACTCCAGCACGCGTGGGACTCCAGTAACGTATAACTTGCGTACAATATCTATGCTCGCTAACACTACCAGTCACTCGTATCGTTAAGGTTATTTCTGTGGAAGTGCCCCGTTTGAGGTGCGTCGCAATTGACGCTCGCGAGGCGGCGCCCGGACTGGCCACGGAGACAATGTTCGTCAACAACAGTGACGCCGGAATGCATGGTGAGTACGCATCAAAATTATACATGTAGTGGACGAGGAACCACGTGTACATAAACACGCGTCTCCTTAGTACATGTTTTGCGTTTACAGTGCCTCTATTCAAAAACGGCATTTAACAAAGTTCTGTGCACACGTGGATATCAAACAATCAAAACACGAATTTCGGATCTGACAATGAGATCATAGTTTTTCGTAAATCCTAGCAGATAGGGTTCGAAAAAATTATATTTCCATTTTTTAATAATTTTTTAATAATTTTTAATAATTCAATTATACCGATTGAAGTTCAGGCCATCTCGCAGTTGCGGTGCCGAGCGAGCTGGCCGGCTACTGGGAAATCTTCCGCCGCTTTGGTTCGGGCCGGCTGAGCTGGTCGCAGCTGGTGCAGCCTACCATTGAGTCAGTAGAACAAAGTTAATGTAGTCGAAAAATATGGGAAACAAATCACGAAGCCAATCCCATACACAACCCGAAAGGGAACTAGGGACGAGGGTGTTTAAATGAGTGATGACACATGGTTGTTCACTCGGAACGCCTTAATTATGTTGGGTCGCTGTGAGTCTAAGTTAATCAGTGTTTTAAGTTTGCTCGAGGGCGGTGTGCCCATCTCTGAGTACGTCGAGAAGACGATGAAAGTGTTGGAGCGACGTTTCCGAATGAACCCTTCGATGAGGTTATTAAACAATATTCATACTCTGATTAAGATTCTTCGTTAATCAGCTACAGTTAATGATTTCAGTTCATACTAATCATTGTGCTCGTTGGGCTATCACTAATGCATTTAAATGATAAAGGGAGCGAACGCCTTAAAATTGCGCAATAACAGGCTTTGGATCAACCCGGCAACGAACAGTACGTACAAGGAGGGTGATAGAATGCCGCGAGTCAGACTGCTGAAGACTCTCAAAGTAAATGTTTTCCCTTACGTCGACGTATTAAATTAAACACTGGCCTGCCGTCTTATCAATATTTTTGGGAAAGAATAAAAAAGGAAAAAAAAATAGTAAATCACAGTTATTCTTCAAATATGGTTTGATTGTGAAACACAACTTAAAAAAGTGAGTTCGTCTTTTTCAGAAAATCGCCGCTGCACATGACCCGGTGCGGCTGTTTTATCGCGGAGAATTCGCGGATATAATCGATCGAGAGATGCGTGCCAACGGTAAGACTGGAATATAATAATCAGCTCACGAATTCACCTATCGGTCAAGGTAGAATCCTTGGATTGTTATGATGGCTCTCTGCTGAAGTGAACTTACTGAAATTTCTACCATTGGGACACAAACTTTTCAATTGGTTTGATTTACATCGAATTGCTACTGAACAAACAAGAACGATGAAAAAAAGTAAAATGCGAACTACACAGAGAAAAATGTATGTCATATATGGCTCCTGAACTGCGTTTGTATGTCATATATAACATACAGTCTGTTATATATAACAGACAAGCGCAGTTCAGGAGCCATATATGAAATACATTTCTCTGAGTGTAATCTTTGTCAGGAGGAATCGTGCGCAAGGAGGATCTGGCAGCATACAGAGTGCGCGTGCACGAAACGCCCTTGATAGCAAAGCTGAAGTGAGAATGGAAAAAATTAAACGTGTTTACAAAGTACACTATGATATCGTTGGCGAAAAAGTAAGTAAGATGTCAAACCTTCCGGCAAATTTGTTATCAGTGGGAAATCACGAGTTGCAGGAACGGGCTCTCGATCTGCGGCGGACCGCCACCATCGGGATTCGCTGTTGCACAATTAATCATTAACCTCATGAGCAGTAAGATTTTTCGGACACTTTCAACGAGCTTAGAAGCATTTTTTTCGCATTTGATTTTATCACTTTTGCCACCTAACCTTCGACAAGAAACTGACTAATGCAGATCTCTACCCGAATGCTACCGCCCAGCAACTCCGCGATGACCCCCTACCGTACTCCCACTACATCGAGACGATGAAGTTCGCCTACGCTCAGCGGTATGTGGACACCAATAGGAGATTAGGAATTAGAGAACTTCACAACTATAAAAATGCCGAGCAAATGCAGATAAATATATGCCGTAAAAGCTAGATAAGCCTTCTTAGAACGAAGCTCGGCGATGCAGCAGTCGTGCCCTCTGCTGCCAAACTAGTGCAACACCTACTCAGTCAGGAGTTTCTCGAATCGGTTCTGGAAAAAGTGATTTGTTTTCTCGCTTTTCTTTACAAGTATCCCGGTGTCAATCCGTATGCTTTTTTGAGGGGGGTTCGAATGAAACGCGACGATCTCTGTCTAATGCTGCGCAAATTTCATGGGGTGCAATGTGCACATCAGTTTTATGCACCCTTTCATAACTTTATTCCTATTAAAACTACAACTTCCAAACTTGATACATGGATTGCAAGCCACGTTTGGAACATTTTTCTTTTTGGTTGAAGAGATTTCGTTCAGATTGAGCTGAGTTACACGAGTTTTCCGCCCTCAGAGGGTGCACATGCACCCCTGAAATTTGCACAGCATTACATCAAAGACCCAATGCTGACTATTTCGTGACAAATGAGTAGTATGATACGGTTTTCCAGGTTACAGACATCGCTCAGAAGACTGATTATTATGGCGGTGACAACAGAGCAGCGGTCAGTGGTAAAATCTATTGCATAGTGACCATGCAATGCAAATATTTTTTGTTTCCTAGTTTGCCCTCTCTATGTGTTGCATTTGACTTGTCAATCTGTACAATTTAGCGAAGCGACTACGGGACCTCACACGTATCAGTGCTCGATAAAGATGGCAACGGCGTGTCTGTCACGTCTACGGTCAATCGGTGAATGAACTATGAACAAATTTAGAGTCCAAAATGGACGAACTAGAAAAAATGGAAAAATACGACAAACGAAATAGGGGCGGGAATCGGTAGAGCTGATGGATCATGTTGAATCGCTTCGAAAACCACTGCATTTTGTGGCTCTTGGATTGCAGATGGTTCGGTGCCGTGGTTGAGTCGGAGGAGTTGGGCATCGTATGGAACAACGAGATGGATGACTTCTCGACGCCTGGAAGCGCTAATTCGTCAGCCAATCACCTATTATAAATATATACAGTAGCGGACAAAAGTTTACGGACACTTTTTATTGTTGATACAACTTTAGAACCCGAGGAAGGTTTGATACGACATCGTGGGCTCTTATACGAAATCCATTGGAGATTACGATGCAACTATTGGGGTATGGTGAAATCTTTCAGGTATTGCGTCGTGATGACGCAATCGATGCACACTTTTTTGAAGTGTCATTATTCTTACATGGATTTTTTCCTGCTCGCCTAACTATAAGGGTGTTGAGATATGCCCACGGTCTACCTATAAAATTTTTTTCAAGTTGCTGCGATGCCGCTACTTGGCTGTAGCCAAGCTGCAAAATGGAGACCGGAAAACCATATCTCGCCTTTCAGACATCGCACAGTCCCGATCAATGCACCAAAATGATCACCATCATGACTGCCGACGATCCTGAGAATATGGTCGCGGTAGCTCACCATTTGCCCTCAGGGCACAAAAAAATCACTTTTTCTCATTATTGTGGTCTGACGAAGGGGAAGTCTGTAGGACGTACTCTAAAGATCTGGTTTGGGCGTGGATTCGGTTGAGAATCTATGGGGAAACCGATTCCTAGCTGCAATAAGCGTTTCGATTGGTTTCCTGCCCGCGGCGATCGATTTCCGGAAGGACACAGGATGGCCACGCCCATTTTCTGCCCTTTGGCATCGATCAGACTTTTGTGCGTATCTCAGCACTGAGCTAACGGACAAGGCTGGCAGACACATCAATGGAATCAGCGTGGCCGGCTCTATAATCTCATTCACAAATTGCATCACCACTATGCAATATTCCTACTTTTTGTGTATTTCTGGCGGTAAGTCTACAGAAAACGGTGGAAAAAGTGCAAATTAAATAATTTTGGTCTTTCCACAACTCTGACCACAAATTACCTCATCAATATGCTTTTTTTTTGCTAAAGTATTGCATAAGGATGATGCAATATTGCAAAGTGATGATGTAATTTGTGAATGAGATTATAGAGCCGGCCACGCTGATTCCATTGATGTGTCTGCCAGCCTTGTCCGTTAGCTCAGTGCTGAGATACGCTCAAAAGTCTGATCGATGCCAAAGGGCAGAAAATGGGCGTGGCCATCCTGTGTCCTTCCGGAAATCGATCGCCGCGGGCAGGAATCCAATCGAAACGCTTATTGAAGCTAGGAATCGGTTCTCCCATAGATTCTCAACCGAATCCACGCCCAAACCAGATCTTTAGAGTACGTCCTATAGACTTCCCCTTCGTCAGACCACATAATGAGAAAAAGTGATTTTTTCGTGCCCTGAGGGCAAATGGTGAGCTACCGCGACCATATTCTCAGGATCGTCGGCAGTCATGATGGTGATCATTTTGGTGCATTGATCGGGACTGTGCGATGTCTGAAAGGCGAGATATGGTTTTCCGGTCTCCATTTTGCAGCTTGGCTACAGCCAAGTAGCGGCATCGCAGCAACTTGAAGAAAAAAATTATAGGTAGACCGTGGGCATATCTCAACACCCTTAAAGTTAGGCGAGCAGGAAAAAATCCACGTAAGAATAATGACACTTCAAAAAAGTGTGCATCGATTGCGTCATCACGACGCAATACCTGAAATATTTCGCAATACCCAAATAGTTGCATCGTAATCTCCATTGGATTTCGTATAAGAGCCCACGATGTCGCATCAAACATTCCTCGGGTTCTAAAGTTGTATCAACAATAAAAAGTGTCCGTAAACTTTTGTCCGCTACTGTATATATAATGTGTACATAATTCTTTCCTAATTTCCGGCTTTCCAAAATATTTTGCCGATAGTATCATGACGTGTTTAGCGAAGTGCAATTTCAGATACGGTTACGCGCCAGCCGAGGCAAATTTCATCGCTCCTGGCAAACGACCAATGAGCAGTATGAGCCCGCTCATAGCGTTCGACGAAAAGACCAGAAAGGTGACCACTTCTTCTCTGGCGTTTTCACGAAATTTTCACCAACTATTTGAAATATCAGTATTAAAAGGAGAGATAAGATGATGTTTTCCGTCTTGCAATAGTAATGCTATGTCTTGTGCAGGTGCGAATGGTGGTGGGAGCGTCGGGAGGCGCACGCATCATCTCAACAGTGGCAAAAACTGCGATTCGCACGCTTGTCTTCGGAGAAACTGTCAAGGTTAGGCGATATTTTTTCGAAGTTTGTTGTATTTTCGTAATGATAACGTTCAAAGGATCGTGTAGGAATCGTTTGTGGAACGTATGACTCCTAGATTCATCAAAATGAAGAGTTCCGCTACTATATATTAGAAATTGTTTACATCTGGTGGAGGGAAATATAAAAAAAATGGGAAAAGAGAATAAAGTTGCAGGAGGCAATCGATGCGCCGATGCCACACAACCAGTTCACGCCAGATATCACGCACTCAGAACCGCATTTTCCCAGCGTAAGCATTACCATAAACCTCGTCGCTTGCCTGAATTAATTAATTACTAGTTATTATACTTTATATTTTTAAAAAGTTCGCTTTGGTATTTGACTTACACTGTTATTTTCATTGATAGCAGTCGAAACTTAAGCATGACTGCAAATGGTTAAATAGACAAACATACGTTTCCAGGAGCTCAAATCGATACTGTCGACGAATTTTGGACAGAATTTCAAGAACACAACTACTTACTCGGTAATTTGTACTATTGATTTCCTTGGATACTGTTCCTTTTACAGTGGGAAGTTGAGAAAAAATACGATAGTAGTGTAAAACTCACAATCAGCTTTTTACAAAATGATGAAGCATTTAGGGTGTCGTACAAGCAATCCACGTCAGTTCTGAGGGAAAGATTGAGGCGTGCGGTGATTTCAGAAGGAAAACTGATCAGACGCCGGCGGGACTGTAAATAACGAAAACTATTTTGAAATATTTGGCTTACAAATCGTCTCACGTAAAAAGTATTGTTAGTTCATAATAATTTTACTGAAATCTGCTTATCGTATTCTTACTGTTAGGAAACACAACTGCATTGTTTTTTTGACAAACTTGTCTAATCCTTATGAATTGATAAAATGTCATGCATACAGTGGAACGCTTTTGATAATACTCAAGACTTGTCTGTTCCTCATTTTTCTCCTCATTCCCTAGAAACGTTCCGCCGAGCGTTCGTACTCTATTTTAATTGTTTCTCCTTTGTTTTTCCTTGGGAGGAACGTTCCCAGGAACAACAGGAACATTAGTACTTATACTTATACTCACCAACCCATTCGCGGGCAGGGATTAGGAGGAGCAACTACAGCACGGAATATTTTCTCCACGTAATGTCCAAACGGCTTGGATTTTTTTTTGTATTAGGAGTGTCCCGTGGTGTACCGGTTAGATGAGTTTTCAGAATCGTCATCCTACAACACCACACAGTGAACCCTAGCGGATTTCTCTCATAAAACAATCTAGAGTAACTCGTACTCACGAATTTCTTGTTTCGACTTTGTTCAATTGTTCCTGGTATTGTTCCTCCTTGCAGGATTTTAAACACATTTTATTCGTTCCACTATTTTGTGATTTTGTACTGTGCTACATTTTTGCAAAATAGTAGATGACGCTATATTGTTAGCATGCTCCCGGTCATGTTCCGATTGTTCCCGCTTAAATTTGACCGATTCTAAGTATCAGGAACAATCGGAACAATACATTCTTGAGTACAGTTAATCTGTCTCAACATAGTATGCCTTTTACCTCACATGATTCGAAACACCTATCTACAGTTGATTCGAATCTTTTATCATCTCACCAGATGTACCTTAAAATATACTCAGAAACGATATTTTTATCTTGAATATTTGTCACGGTGAGCAATCAGGGGGTAGAATGATATTTATCTTAGTAAAACAGGGTTTAAATATTGAGATATTGCGGGGTGAAATGAGAGAAGAGAGAGTGCAGAAACAAGAGAACAGATTGAGATAGATAAGATGCAGGTGCAGCAAAGGCTACAAGCTGATCTCTGAACTGACAGATACACTATTCTCATGTTCCTAATGATAATGAAGCAGTTGCACGTGCTAAACCGTTGTCTTACTGTCGACCAAATCAGCGGATGATTAATTGACAAACTTGCAAAATATTACCTGCTTCATCGCATGATTTAGTCAATTATAGATTGGTACTGTAGCGACTTTATCTCTTTATTTATCCATGTTGAATAACACAATAAATTTTACTTGTGCCTTTACCGTATTTGGAAGCAAATAGAATGGGCCTTTGAAAAGTATCGACCCAGCTTGTGCCTTGGCGCAGGAAACTCCTCATTGCTCGTCGCGAAAGAGATCGAATCCCCATTATTCAAATAGTTGCTTCGTTATTTTTCATTAACAAGTAGTAACTATTTCGAATATGTAATTGTAGCCAATACTACGTTTCATTCTAGGACGTATACCTTTATATTTTCAGATAGCAGATGACTGATACTGGGAAAGGAGTTGTACTTAGTGAGGATGGCGCAGCTGAGGCGTTGTACTCGCAGCTCGCGAGACTATTTAATGCCATCGGGTATTGCATATGAATGACGAAATGAAACAATTTTCTTTAGTTGCTTCTGGGCGTTCCTAGGAATTGTCAATAATTCAATCATTTTGTTGACGACGATACGCATTAAGTGAGTTAAAGAAATACCAACATAAGGATGTTGTGTTCCTCCTTTTGTTCCTGATTTCTGGTTGTCCACAGAGCGTTCCCGGGAACAGGAGGAACATGACCAGGGGAAACAGAAACACCACAATATCCTCTCCACACAGAGAATGAATAAACTGATTGTGAGTTAGGGCATCTTGTGTATATTCGCGCGTCGAGAAAGCGTGCGAAAACGAGAGATTTGTAAGTGTATCATACAGTAGATGCCCTAACTCAGTGCACTCAATAGTGAGTGTATTCATTCTGGGTGCATGCAATGCCCAAATGATCGGGGTTTTCAATTGGACTGACCCATGGTGTACTATATCAGTATCTGTCGTCGCCCTACTACATTAATAAACGATTTTCACGGATTTCTTATATTTTTGAACTGAAGATACCTTAGACCATGCTCTATCAACTACGTCGACAGACCTTCGTTATCTCTTTTTGTCGGTGAATATTTCGATATTCGGTCAAAGTATTCAGATGATCTAAAATATCTTCAGTTCATGTATCCGTGATAATCCATTGTTTCGTGTAGCAGAGCGACGGTTCACACCAAGATACACCTTGGGTCAATTCATAAGCGCGGTGGTGTTCCGGGATCATTCCCTCTCAGGACGAACAAGACCAGGAATTCTTGAGAATGTTATGTAATCAAATAGGCAAACTGATATTATTTTATATGTTTACAAATATATTTCTAACTTGTGATTTGAAAACATTTCAATGCAGGAGCCTTCGATCTACATGTAACATTCTGATTGGAGTATGCGCTCTGGCCGACATTTTCAACCTTGTGAGGACAATAGACCAATTTATTCTTAAGACATACATTTTATAATTGTTTACATGCGAATTTCGATTCCACATTTTGCTAACCGCTGTCTGGCACAAAAACAAACAAAAAAGGGAATTGCGACCTCTATCACTAATTTTTTACCACTAGCCTGGTCAGAAATTGATTGCATGGGAAAAAGTTTGTCTAGTTTACGCAAGCTCTGGCTACTGACACTTTGGTTTGGTGTCTCATCAAAATTATGCACAGGTGGGATATCTTTATCAGCTGCCTATTCTCCTCAATTACAGTGCCGATATGGACAGCGTCACGTGTAACATGATAGTAGTGCGTTTACTCAATTCCTTATGATTTTAATGATCCATTCCCCTGTTGCCTTGAGTTTGAAGATCCTGACTCTAATCACAAAGTTATGTTCCTCCAGGCCCATTTTTTGTCTTGGTCAGGATAAATCTTTATCTGTATCTGTTGCTCAAATATATGAGCAACAGATTCAGGTTCTTTGTTATGAAAAAAGACAAATAGAGAAGCAATGAAGTTAAGCGCAAACAAGATATTTTGAAACTTAGTTGAACTTGATTTTGCTGATTGGCTTTATCATGGGGTAAGACCTATAGATTTTTCAAAATTTAAATAATTAAATATACAGTTCTTCTCGTTATTAATTGTCGGATATAGCGCGTACGCCACCGCTCTTATGGTGATGTTCTACCGGCATCAGTTAGTTCCGCCTTTGATTGTCCGGTTCTTTATGTAAAAAAATACAATTTAATTTCGTAATTTACATCCAGCCCCTAACTTATAGAATTAATTGCATTTTGCAGTCGTATATTTTTCTTCATGAGGCAAATGTGTGCTATCACTTCGCCATTCCCTGACGATGCCGCTTTCTGGTACACTCTCTCCCTCATAAGCACGGTCACCATGGCCGCGGTCGTTTACGTTGCGGCCTGGATTAGTCTGCGATTCAGCAAAGGTATACGGTAACTCTAAGACGGCGGTTGTATGTCCACCGTAAATGCCCACCCACTGATAAAACGTTGAATGCTTTTATTTAATTCTTAATAATAAATTCAAAAATTAAATTAAAAATTGTAATGATAATTAAAATAGGCCGAAAGGAAATGATGCGTCGGGTGGCGCGTTCTCTGTTTATTGTGGCGGCAGTTGATCTCTCCGGGTGGATTCTTACTCCCGGCTCTTTCCAATTAATCATGGCGCTCGGATACAAAGGTTTTATCAATTACTAATTGATAGTAGATTATTGCAGTAGTAGAAACTGCGGTATGAAGGGCCATGTAGATTGAAATGTAATCATGTGTAAAAAAGTTTCATATCGAATATATCTGAAGCTAGAAACTGCGGTTTGAAGGGGTATTTGTTACTTAAAGTAAATGTGTAAACAACGAATAGCCTTTTTTACCGATATCAATAAGCTAGATTAGTTTCATGCTTACGACAACGATCGAATGCAAACTGCAGGCAATAAAAAGCTCGCTGTGGAGCAATTTGTCATAAATTTCATAAACATCTCCCTTGCTGTCAAATTCTTTATCTACTACTCAACGAGGTTCGTTCAATGCAATGTTATGGTGCTTTCATCCATACTTTTTTCATTCGTGGTAGTGAAGCAAATTTTAAGAGAAGGAAAAGAAAGATATCAATGACTCGGTAACAATTACACGATAAGTGTGTGCCTCCGGTTCAGAGAAAGCCTTAGAGATGAACAGACGTTCAAAAATGAAATACTTCTGTCATGAACGAGAATTGAATCAGTACCGTCAGGGGACTAACCCGGAAATCTACAATTGCATTACAGTGGTTGATTCTTGCTATGGACAGAAACAAAAAAACGAATGTGGGAGCGGAAAGTACTCGTTCAGCCAGTGAACATGTACTGTTATTAGAAGCAATGTGTACACGTTTTTATTTACTCTCCCTAATCCGCCAAACAATGGCATTTTCAGCACCGACTATCGCTCCGCTTTCAAGCAATTTCTGTTCGGAAAACCACACAAAATAAGTCAAGTATCGACTCCAGGTCTACGGAGTGATTGAGCGGCAACAACCGATAGTTATCAATCATTAATATCTTCTTTAATAAAGCCTAAGAAGAGTGTTCGGATTCCTCTTCAAAATTTATTATATGCGTTTCAAATAATGAGACATTAACAAGGCGTTCTGTTCAAATACTCTATACTTCTTCTTATGATAAAATGTATCATGTTTACAGTAGTCAACGCAGGAAGAATAAATAAATTGATATCGTGCCTTTTAGATATTTATCACTATTTGAGAAAGATTCAAAGAGAGCGCAAGTGTCAAATATATTGTGTCATTGTGTTCACACAACTGACTTCACCAGGTGTATATTCGAACATTCTCATATTCGATATTGTTATATAAATATTGTTTTAATCATCACCAATACATTTACACCTGCTCACCCGTTGTCTTACTGGTAACCAATAAGCACGCGACAACTGTAGGAATTATTGATATAGAGTCGTTATCTTCTTTTCCACGTTAATTCTACATTAAAACTGTAGCGACTTTACTTTTATATAGGCCTATACTGACTCACATTTGAAATTGTATCCCTGCCACCGCAGCATTTTCATGAAAGTTGTACACTTCTACTTTTATGTACCTAGTAGCACTTTTGCTTTGCATTCAACCATCGCATAATTGGCAGTCCAGCCAATTCTATGTTTTAGGAATCGTTTATTTTTAGTATCAGAAAGCAGATGACGGAATCTGCAAACGAAGTTATGCTTAGCCACGAAGGGGCAGAAGAGGCGTTCTACTGGCAACTCGCTAGAGGATTTTACGCCATCGGGTATTGCATATGAATGGCGAATTCCCATCTTCAGGTGCTTCTGGGCTTTTCTCGGAATTGTCAATAATTCAATCATTTTGCTGACGACGATACGCATTAAGTGAGAGAACTACAATATTTTTTTGTTTTTTTTCTTCAACTTTGTGATTTAATAACAATGCAGGAGTCTTCGATCTATGTGTAACATACTGATTGGAATATGCGCGCTGGCCGACATTCTCAATGTGGTAAGGAATAAAAAATTAACGAAATATTCCGAATATCTGTTTGCATTAATTTACTACATTACATATATACATACATATTTATCCTGACATCAAGGCAAGGGCCTGCAGGATGTATCATTCGGGGACAGAGGTGGTCGGGATCTTCGAATTCGAGGCAACTGGGTCAAGGGAATGAATCATGCTTGGCTTTCTTGGTCAATTGTAGTGCCGATCTTGGACGATAGACATTGAGCGTAGAAGTAGATCTTCCAGCTTCCAGTGACGTCCTGACTAGCGTGTATCAACCAAAGTGGGAACTCACGTCGTAGTCTTGTCGACTGGGGCCTTTCTTGAAAGTTGACGACTTGAATTATATGTAGTCGATCCGAGTCCTCTGCTCGAAGTGGTACCGGGTGGGCGAAATAATTTCCGGGTTGCCCAAGCTGACTGGCAAGGATTCTCCAAACTGAGGTGGGAGAGGAGCGGGGAGACTGTCGACCGCCCGTCACGAGGCACAGAATGAAGAATGAACTACATTAATAACTATGAATTCCGATTTCATCATTTTGCTACCCGCTAGGATTGGCTTACTAGAATTTCTGACACTACTTCTCACTGACTTGTGTATGTCCAGCGCTTGATTCTGGAAAACAATAAAGACGGCCTGCGAATGTAAAATAGATATTTAGTGAAGTCTTTCGATAACGACTTTTCCGGATGTTTCATGAAATGATTTTCAGGTCGGCACTCTCAATCAGCTGCCTATACTCCTCGACTACAATGCAGAAATGGATAGCGCAACGTGCAGCAAGATAATAGTCAGTTAAAGGGACCTGGCACTCCAAAATAAGTTATTTTAATTTAAAAGAAAATCCTTTTCTGATTAGAACGCAAAAAAATCGCATATTTTTACGATTTTTTTGAAAGGAGTTATGATTTTTGAAAGTTCGGAATTTGCGCTGATGTACCGGGCGCTACGGTGTTTAGCGCGCAAAACACAGTAATGCCCGGTACACGAGTACCTTTAAAAAATCATAACTCCTTTCAAAAAAAATCGTAAAAATATGCGATTTTTTGCATTCTAATCAGTAAAGAATTTTCTTTAAAATAAAAATAACTTATTTTGCAGTGCCAGGTCCCTTTAAATAATAATAATACCTATTTTGATCTATATTTAATATTCATTTCCTCATTAGTTAGTTTTATTTTTTTGATTATATCTTTTTAAATGTGCTAACAAAAACGCCTGGATATCTCCATTTCTCATACCCACTTCACTGGTGTGGTGAAGAGAGCGAAATGAAGAAATGAGGACTCGTACATACATACATACATACATATTTATCCTGACATCAAGGCAAGGGCCTGCAGGAGGTATCATTCGGGGACAGAGGTGGTCGGGATCTTCGAATTCGAGGCAACTGGGTCAAGGGAATGGATCATGCTTGGCTTCCTTGGTCAATTGCAGTGCCGATCTTGGACGATAGACATTGAGCGTAGAAGTAGATCTTCCAGCTTCCAGTGACGTCCTGACTAGCGTGTATCAACCAAAGTGGGAACTCACGTCGTAGTCTTGTCGACTGGGGCCTTTCTTGAAAGTTGACGACTTGAATTATATGTAGTCGATCCGAGTCCTCTGCTCGAAGTGGTACCGGATGGGCGAAATACTTGCCGGGTTGCCCAAGCTGACTGGCAAGGATTCTCCAAACTGAGGTGGGAGAGGAGCGGGGAGACTGTCGACCGCCCGTCACGAGGCACAGAATGAAGAATGAAGAATGAAGAATGAAGAATGAAGAATGAAGAATGAAGAATGAAGAATGAAGAATGAAGAATGAAGAATGAAGAATGAAGAATGAAGAATGAAGAATGAAGAATGAAGAATGAAGAATGAAGAACGGGACTCGTATTATTAACTATTTCTGTTCGTTCTTATTTCTAAAATCTTTGGTTTCAGTTTCTTCCCGTGATGGGAGTAAACACGGGCTGCGTGTGCATTCTGAGTATTGGCATCGATCGGCTCTTTACGATCGTTGCTTCCGTCAAATATCGATCGATTGACAAGCGGTTTTATCACGCGGTAAGATAAATTGATTTTATCATCCAAAAAAGATGCAATTTTTGAATAAACAGTTCTTCTTGTCGTTAATGGTCGGATTTGGCGTGTACTCTACGGCGCTTATGGTCATCTTCTACCGGCCTCAGTGAGTTTTTTAATCAATAAATAATAATTTCGTTATTTTACGTCTCAGCACTTACTGTTAGTGCCTAAATTTTTAAAATTAAATTTTGTAATATATTTTTTTCAGGAGGCAGACGTGCGTGATCGCGTCACCATTCCACGACGACGCCATTTTCTGGTACTCACTCGCCCTCTCATGCACAGTCACTGTTGCCGCGGTGGTTTACGTCGCGGCCTGGATCAGTCTGCGATTCAGCAAAGGTATACGGTAACTGATTCGCGATATGCGCAGACTTCGGTTATTTATTTCATATAGATTGATAGGAAGATGATTATTGTCTTGAACAAATTAAATTAAATCGAATAAATATAATAAACAATTAAAACTATTGAATACATATAATAATGAATAGAAATTTCGGGATGTCAGGATAAATATGTATGTATATATGTATGTAGAAATTTCAGGCCGAAAGGAGATGATACGTCGGGTGGCGCGTTCCCTGTTTATTGTGGCGGCAGTTGATCTCTCCGGATGGATTCTCACTCCCGGCTTGTTCCAAGTCATCATTGCGCTGGGATACAAAGGTTTGATCGATTACTACTTACAATAGATGAAATGGTAACACACAGAGAAAAATGTATAAATCCAGCCCCATCATACATGAAAATATATGAAAAATGTATTACATGTTATACATTTGTTATACATTTTCATGTACGATGGGGCTGGATTTATACATTTTTCTCTGTGTGAATAGACTATGTGGTGTTGCTCAGTGATAGCGATGATAAACAATGGTGTAACATATTTTTGTGTGAAGGATCTGCACGAACAAAAATTCGCTGCAAAACAAAAATACGAAGTAGCCAAATAATATGTAGGATAGTTGTGTTATATGGTTAAAGAGTGGTACTAAATATTGATTTTGCCCAATAACTATGTGAATTGCTGCAACTTTGCGCATTATATTCTTTAATATAATGCAAACGTCAGCGATTGAATTCAAAAGTTCAGGCAATAAGATGTTCGCTGCCGAACAATGCGTTGTCAATTTCATCAACATCGCCCTCGCAGTAAAATTCTTCATCTACTACTCTACGAGGTACATTCTGTTTAATGTCGCTGTGCTCTCACCGAGAGATATCACGTGTAGATACCAGGCGCGACTGCAGAATGCATTATATTCTCATTTGAGAGAGAAGAGAGAGAAATTTCATTTTCGGTGTACATAGTTTTTATTGATTCTTACGAGACCAGCCTCATTTGCTCTTTTAAATTTAAAAAAAATGTCATTTGACCGATTAATATCTATGATCGTGATTTAGACCAGTGAGGTAAAGCACATGATTTTCAGCACCGATTATCGCTCAGCTTTCCAGCAATTTCTTTTCGGAAAATCATCTAAAATAAGCCAAATGTCGACGCCAGGTCTACGGAGTATGTGAACGAGAACGACGGAGACGGAAACATGATTATTCTTTAAAACTTTATTCGATAAATCCAAAGAAGAGTGTGTACATTCATGTGGTTTGGAATCGTCTTCAAAAGTTTTTATGTGTTACAAAATAGGACATCAGCAAGTCATTTGTTCGCTTATGATATTCTTACCATTATTCCACTCTGCATCCACACACACAATAGTTTCATTTCACATTGTGATAATAGAGGGAAAATAAATGAACAAGGCAATAATTATTTGACCACAATTAGAGAACAGTCAAGACAACACTTCGTTGCCTTGGCTACCAATTGTCGGTAAATCGTTGTTTGCCAATAACAACCTCTCACTCCCCTGCCGTCTGGAGTGTAGTGTTCAATGCTCTTCCCGTACATGATGTGACACGATGAATTCATGTTTCCTCTTCATATCATCTTCATCGTTGGCTTCAACCCAGTAAACGGGTTTCACGACAAGGAACAGTTTATGTGTCCGGTAAACCGATAATTTCAATTTTATGTATTGTGCGCGAGCGAAATCAAAAGAGCCGGTAACGATTTTCGAACTTGTGATTAATTCTACACAGACCGCGATAGTGTTCGAAAACTCTATTATAATCAAGACTATCTGTCTTTGAGATTTGAACTCTATAGATACGCATCCTAGAGAGATATTTCGAATTTATTTAAATGTTCAGCTCGGTGTATGCAACTATCACGGTTACCCGGTTGAAAAGCATGATGCTATTACGGACGACGGCTACATCATCACACTTTTTCGCATCCCAAGGGGGCGGCAAAAAGGTGTTTATCAGGATACTATTTTTTTATAATTGAATTGAACAAAGGCACCTTCTCGACTTTAACAACTAGTAGCTACTCGTTCATTAAGCTGCCGACACGTTTCGTCGTCCTCCGGTTCTCTTCCAACACGGACTGCTCAGCACTAGCTGGGATGCAGTGTCGAACCTGCCTGAGAAAGCGCTAGGTAATACTTCTCATGAAATTGACTTCTCTTGCTTTGTCATCCTTTCCCGACTGCGGAACGTGTGTTTATCAGCAGGCCATTTTGTTAGTTCGGACCAGTGTCTGTTAATTTGTAATACTACTGTGTGCCTCCAACATTGCGAATTCATTTTTTGATCGAAAAATACATTCTGAATTCAGGATTTGTTCTTGCCGATTCCGGCTTTGACGTGTGGATGTCCAATAGTCGGGGAAATATGTACTCGCCGGATCATGTTCGGCACAACGCTACGGATAAAAAATACTGGAAATTCAGGTTGAAAATATGATTTCCGAATATCTCATAATTAGCGTTTCACCCATTATTGAAAATGAGCCGAAGGTTTCCGATTTGTTGACACTGAAAATAAAAATACATTAATATATTACATACTTAAATAGTTTACCTTGAATTTTGCCTATTTTGAGTTGGTACGAGATGGCTCGTTACGACATTCCTGCCTCCATTCACAAAGTGCTGAATGAAACGGACAGTGATAAGCTACATTTCATAGGACATTCACAGGTAATTAACTTTAATAATTGGTTATTAACACTTGTTTTTGACTATTTCATAGGGCCCCTAAGGTAATTTGACTGTTTCGTAGGGCATAGAAAGGTAAACCACATTGAACATTTGTTGAATTTACTCTTATGTGAATATTTCGTAAAATGCATTCAGGGTACTCTTCTCATGTTTGCTGCGTCAGTGCTTAATCCGGATTTGAGGAACAAGGTAATTGAAGATGTACACCTCCTTAGATTTTTACGAAGTACGCTGTATCGTTAGCTGCATCACTCAATTCTTATTCGAGCATATAAATAATTTTTAGATTCATCATTTCTACGCTCTCGCGCCGGTGCTAACTGCTCAAAATGTGCGCGGCTTCTGGGCCAATACAGTTATCTACTTCAGAGACGTTCTTGAAGTCAGTTTTGTGCTTTTTGTATACTCAATTTAATAACTCACACCTTTTTCTAAATGGTGATTTACTTTCGCAGAGAATACGATAAAAAGACGTGAGTATTAATCGTTATGTATACTTATTCTAGTGTTATACTAACCTCACTTCATTTTCTCGTGTTTTCAGAAATCACGTTTCAGGCATTTTTCGCCTCAACCAACGACGCAGTATCTTCTATGCCAGCCTTGCACCCGATATGTGGACGCATTCCGGTATAAATTTAGACTATTTCTTTAAAAAGCTAATTACTAATGAATGAGTAAAAAGTTAAAACGAGGGAGCTAGTTAATTCAGCACTTCTTCGCCGCCTGCGACTTTTTCGTGGCCGACATTGTGGGGCCCTCTACGCAAGTCAACCAGGTGAAACTGTGTTTCACGCGGCATACAATATGTCATAAGTTGTCCATTGAAACACAGATAAAACAGTAATGATTTCGAACATTTTTCACGGAGAAATGGAGTTTTTAATTTAAAAATGTTTAATTATATCATCATGCGCAGACAAGATTGCCTGTCTTCACTGCAAAGTTCCCCGGGGGCACTTCAAAGCGCAATATCATCCACTGGGGGCAGATGACGTCCAGGTTAGATGCCTCTTCTTTTGGAAAACAAATCACCCAGAAAGGGGTCAGAAGCTAGAGACTGAGCGAATGTGAGAAGGCCGATCTCTCCATCTCACACTGTTCCTCTCCTGACCCATGAGGGAGGAACGAGATTAGCCAATCTGCTTCCAGGTACGGCACACGTCCGTTTGATGAGGGATTGGAGGAGAATCTACGGAAATACGGGAGGGTGCGTTGTACTTTAACTTTCAAAACTATTGGTTCTGGTAGTATATGCTGTATTGGTCAGAAACGAAACGTTCCTTCTCTGTTTCTTTTCTCTTTTTGCATTACGAATGTATCGTTGGGCCGTTTCCGAGAGGAAGGAGCGGAAGTTATTAGAAATGCGAACGGAAAATGCACAGAATTCGTCTTCCAACATTTGCATTCTTGCGTGTGTTCCGATACAACAAAACATGAATAAAACGATTTGGCACGGACGCACTAGTGATCTTTGTCTTTTCTATGTAGCTAATATAGAAACAGCGTCAAGTCCTAAATTGCTATTTTCCCCATTGGTACCCCAGTTTCCCTCGCACTTGCAGAACCATGAAAAGTTCCCCCTCTGATATTCCACTAATATGGGTTGAGAACTGGCACCACTGTGAAAGAAAGGAGGAAAATGAATTTCTAACAGTTAGAAAAGCTATGCGGTCATGCGTATTCACGAGAAATACTCTGCAGATGTTTCCTCCACCCATTAACTTCTCCTCATTCGCCATTCCTACGACACTTTTCTACTCGGCGGCTGATAATCTAGCCGACACGGAGGACATTATGGTGAACGAACTTATTTTTAAATTTTGGATCTCTATAATTCACAAACTGTTACGGTCGATGGAGGTGAAGAGTATAGTAACAATTTATAAAAAAAATCAAACTGCGAATCACAGTATTTAGGTATCGTAACCTCTATTTATTTTTGGATCATTCGATTGATGCAAATTTACAGAACCTCCTGTCCATTCTTCCGAAGTCAGCCATAAAAGCCGCCTACAACCTCAGCGACTTCAACCACGCCGATTTCATGTGGGGAGAGCGCGCGCGCAAGGAGATCTTCGACAGGATCATTGTTCATATGAACTCGTATTTTCACAGGACAAGCAGTCTGAAACGAGATAAATGAAATTCAGAACAGAAAAAAGGTTAGATGTAAATGTGGACAGTAGTATGCGAATCAAATTTCAATAGATCTATGAACAGTTTTACACAAACAACAGTCGTGTGCTCGTGAGACACACTAAGGGAAAGCAATGACCAACGAGAAAAAAAGAAACTGGGAGAAAGTCTCAGCACACACCAAGACAATTGCATTTCACTCTCTGAGACAGTGTATTTCTTTCTTTTTCTTTCGTTGCTATGAAAAGAGGTCTCGAACGCGCGGCTTCTATTTGTTTGTTTCTCTTCTTCCAGCAGCCAACCAGCTATTTTCTGTCATTCGATATACTCTGATTTGCCGTTTTTCGGCAGAGAACCGAAAAGACCACACCATCCACATTCCATAACCGCCCATCTATCCCCCACTCCACGACGAAAGCTCACGACGAAAACATCCTCTTCATTCATGTCTCTCCATTCTTGAGGATTCCTTTATGTAGTGGGGGGAAACCACTTGAATACACACACACGCGAGTCGTAGTTATGACGAGTTGGTTGTGAGTTTGAGCGCAGGAAGCAGCGTTTTATAGCTTTATTTCTGAGAGCATTTAGAATGGCTCAGGAAACTCTTTTATATCATACATGTTGATATCATATATATTTCTTCTTTTTCACAGTTAGTAATGCAAATGCTTTGGGACTTTACTACATATGTACTCGCATTTCAAACACTCTGTCTGTGTGTATCTGTGCGCAACTACCGAATTAAATTTCTTTGTCTGTTAGCTCACGATTGTGCAATCCTTTCAGCTAATCAGCCCTGCTAAATTCGATCACTGATAGCGCCCCGACCAATGATCATTGTATCACTACCACTGCCGTCCCGTCTCCTCCCCTCCTCTCAAGGTCGAGAATCTCCCCCGTCTCCCCTCTATGCACAATCCAATCAACTTCCTCACTCCCCTAAACATTCATTTCCCATCCCCACTCGTTTTGCCCTTGCTCGCGCTACCTTTTTTCCTGTTCTTTAGTCCCCCTAAAACCCCTCAAAGTTCGCAGACGTTTCATGCAAGGGACACTCCTTTCCTTCCTCGCTTCCTTTTTTGCTTTGTTCCTTGTTGTTATATGTTATATTCGAATCAGATAGTAGGGGAGAAATCCTAGACTTCAAGGATGAGTAGAGAGAAAATGGGGGCATGACATAAGTCGGTTTGTCCCTCAACTTTCTCATCTTTCACTCATAGGCAATCTCCGAAAGGAAGTTTGCGCTATTGCATTTCACTGCTCATGCCCGGTTCTGCCTCTTGGGTACTACATTCGCACCATATCTAGGTTACAAGTGCACTAATGCACATGCCAATGTGTATGCTTTTATGAATAATGCATAAAACCAATTTAGGAATTATTGGCTACGAAGGGTCCATTGCCGTGCTCACCCCACTCACTTATGCTGCGCTAATTTCATGGGTGGAATTCCACCCTCCGAGGGTGGAAAACTCGTCTAACTCAGCTCAAACGGAACGAAATCTCTCCAATCAAAAATGAAAATGTTCCAAACATGGATTGCAATCGCTGTATCAAGTTTGGAAGTTGTAGCTTCACTAGGAAAAAAGTTATGAAAGGGTGCATAAAACTGTTTTGCACCCCATGAGATTTGCGCAGCATTAGTTGCCATCAATGCTTCTTTGTCTCTCCTGTCTCTTTCTCCACTACCAAAAACACCCTAATTGTCATTTTCTTGAATATCATAAATTCTTTTTTCTCCACTAGTCACAGTTTATCCACTTGCCACCCTTTATGGGCGTGTCAATTAAAATACAAACAAATTTAAAGGCAGGCAGTTAGTGACCGGAGTGTAATATCCCCGTGTATTCGTCCACTACCTTTGTGTTGTGTTCGATGTTTACGCCGTTGTTCGACGACCACCACTCCTCCACCCAATTCAATCTCCGCAAAGGGGTCAGCGGCGAGAGATTGTGTGAAAAAAGAGAGCTCTCTCTCTGGTCAATACCGCTTTACAGTACCCTTGCCCCTGACCTCGCTCTAGCGAAGATTAGGCAGAGGTTATGAAGATTAAACAGAGATTTAGGAATAAGAAAACAACAATGAGAAAAGTTGCGAAACGCATACAACTAATCCAATCATTCCCCCAAAAAATTCAAACTGTATGAATAGGGCAGCCCCTATTCATCGCGATAGTTCGCAACCTGCTGAGAGTTTCTTTCCAATTCGCTAAATTCCATGAAAAAAAGAGAACATCGGCACCAGCTAGTTGCTGATACATACTAAATTTAGAAGGCGCACTGAACGGGAAAGATTCCTTTTGATTCCGTGAGCAACTTTACTTTTAAATGCACAATTTTACATTTTTACATTACTGAAATAAGAGAACATCGACTAACGCTATTTGTTGTTCATCTTTCTCGCCTTCTTTTCTCACATCCAATTTATTTTCCGAGAATGCGTGCCGCGCGCGTGGGACAACCAATTTGCAATCAACCCCTACTAACGACGTGGGGGAAGGGCGCCGGTCAACAAAAATGTTTCCTCTCTCAGCGAACGGGCGTGGCACAGCATTTCGAGAGCAGACATAAGGGCTAGACGGCTAAACAAAAGCTAGAGAGCGTCCGCCGAAGAGAGAGGGCCAGACGGCGAAGCGAAAGAACGGGCTCTTTTATATCGGGACGACGCGCTTTACTCGAGACGGGGTGGAAAGGTCTCTCTCGCCTTCGAGCGGTGCAGACGCAGAGCTGTCTCTGTGCCGCAGCCAAGCGAGCGGGCGGGACGAAACGAGATCGATCATGCGAGGGGGCGGGGCTATACGTCGCCTCTCGCCTCCATCGTCAAACCCGGCTCGCGTCAGGACCGCTTTCTCAATACTCTATATAAGCTGCGCACGCTCGATCAATAGTGCGACAATTACCGTACATGGGGCGCCCGCATCGAGAATCCTTCCTATATCAGTGGTCTGATGCGCAAGATAAGTTCAAACGGGGATTTTCCTAGGTCCACTCTCCCTATACTCGTGAAACGCTGTGCGTGGTGACCACACAGTGATCCACTACTTGGATACATGTAAATATACATATTTATCTTAACATCATTCATTCATTGTTTATTCCGTCATTACCATATACAAGAATAATGTCTGTGCATGGGGGTTAAGAGACGGATGTCCGTGAAATCAAGGCAAATGCGCCTTCATGAGGCCAATAGGACGGTCGAAGGTGGTAGGGGTGTTCGAACTCGCGGAAACATGGGGTAATGGATCCCAGGCTTCTTTGGTAAATTATAGTTTCGCCTCGGATTAACCTCCAGAAAGAGGTCAGAAGCGGGAGACACTCTCTCAATATCACATGCAGTCTTCTTGCTAGAGCTATGATCAGTGTCACGTCATTCCACTGCTCCTGATGGAGTCATTAATCAATCATACTCCAGAGCGGATGGCCACATCACTCGAGTGCTTGTTGGTGCATTCATTAACTATTAATTAATTTTATTGCATAACGCAGACAGTGAACGAATTTGGCAGACGCACGTAGATGTAGTCCAAGAACGTGAAAGAATGCATCGAAAAGAGACTCCAGAATGGAATGTGAACGTGGGATTATAGAGTAATATCAATTGTTCAAATAAAATTTGTGAACGCTGGTACAGAATGACGTTGCTTTTACTGTATTTTTGCTCTAACAATAGGCCATTATTGGGTGTGCTGAAAACAATACACCGAGGTCTTCCTAGTCCTAGCCGACAGTTGGGCATTCAAACGGCGTCAACAGAGACCTCTACTTTGGCACGTACCTTGCTGGGAGATATTTTGTCGGAGTTCATATTTAACTTTCAAATGCAATTTCGATCACTCCTTTTTTTGTGTACAAGCATATCAATTTCTAATTGTACAACCAAGTTCGCATAAGAGAAAAGGTGTTTGACCTTTTTGGGGGATACACCATTCCACACCAGGTTCTGCACCCTTCAGAAAGAGGTCAGCAGTGAGAGAGCGTGAAAAACCGGGAAGAACACTCTCGATCCGTACACCTGGAGGTGCAGATCACGTGATTGTGAGCGCAGATCGACCCCGCGAACCAACAACTGCCACGCTGGTGTGTTCGATCGAGTGTAATCTAGTGCTATCTGGCAGGAAGATAGGGAACTCATTGATGGGCGCTATTGAACCCATGCCAGTTGCATTCCCGGCCGTTCGTACTCAGGCAGCGAAGTCTCTAGCTTTTCTTTTCCATTACAATTAACGTCTCCTAATATCGCATCTCTCACTCTCTCGACTTTCCGTGATTTCTCATTGGAGAGCGCAAAATATGAGTGAGGAAAGCAGGAGACTTCGCGCGCGGTGCAAACTTTTTCTGTGATGAATTTTCCTCGCAAATTCGCGTGAAAGTACTCAAGTATGCCACAAAACACAACAGCGAGGCTGACTCATGATTCGCGTTAGTTAGATTACTTTTGGCACAACTTTGTGCGGTTCTTTAGCGGTCTGTTCTTGCTGCGGTCAGCGAACCAAAAAAAAACTTGGTTAGACCAAAAGACCGCAATTTTATGTCCGAAAAACGAGCAAAGAACAGCGCCACATTGATTTATCCACTCAGAGCGCCAATTCACTAGCTCTGCTTACCGGCGAGTGCTCAAATGTCCTATCATTCATTTGTTGCATTCTTTCCTTCATTTTCATCGTTTCGCGTGTTGGGAGAAATGTTTTTAACTAATATTTTCTGGATAAATTAACAAACATTCTCTTGAATCCACCAGTTCCCTTATAAAGAATTTATTTACAAAGTGCTCCGATTTGAGGCTGTTAAATAACTTCTTTTCTATCAAATTGATTTGCCCTCTTGCTTTCCCACATTAAAATTGATAGTTGTAAAATGAGAAAAAATGGCTCAACCTGTTATTTTCTTCTTGTTTACGCACAATTCCGTCCGTTCCGGAGTTCACGAATTACCACAGCTGCACAGTACAGCAGGCATAGTCCATTTCGTTCGTCATCAGACAGGGACCTCCCAGGCATCTTCCTCTCCCCATTTTACCATTTCCACTGCATTTGCAGCTTGCATTAACTCATTAACCAATTATGTTTAATTGCGCTCGAAGCTTCAGCTGTTGTCGTTTGTGCCCACACACGTGGTGTTCGCTGCTCCATAAAAAAGCAGACTCTCACCGAATCCCCTTTCTGGAGGACTGAGCTTTCTGCGGGATGCCTGTTGACGTCGTCAGTCCCTCTCCTCCTCCTCCCTACTAATTAGATTACCCGCAAACTGGTTTCTCACCTCCTCCCTCTCTTCTATTGCCATTTTCCCCCCTCCACGCCTCTCACCCTCCCATTCTGTGCAACTTTTGCATCTTTCTTACACACTGTTGTTGTTTCCCGCAACTCGCGCCTATCTATAAACAGTGCTATTTTTGATTATTGATTAGATAAAGCCAGAATGCTGCCCATTCAAGAAGCTATTTCACCCCGAGCAGACCCCGCAAACGGAAGGCTAAAGTTGTAATCATAATTATCAGTTAACTATTGAATAGCACATTGATAGGCGATCGATCAGTTTATCGCCACGGTTCCGACCTATATCGGTTCCCCCTTCTATTGCATCCCCTCCGCCCAATTTCGCTTCCCCCTCCATATCTTTAACTCTGTGAACTATCGATGCGCGGCCTTGACTGGAGATAGCGAAAGAATGAGTAGAGAGAGAGAGGGAGAGAGAGAGAGAGAGAGAGAGAAAGAGAAAGAGAGAGAGAGGAGAATGGGCGGAAATTAGACAAACCACAGAGAGGGGAGGAAGGAAGTGTTGACTCGCTCATTCAAAGCACTGATTTATCGCTTGATACGGGTGAGACTGTTCCACTGCTCTGCGGGGTTTGCCACCTCAAATAACGATAATTTTCTTTTTTCTAACTTGCGGGACTCTCTAGATGTTCTGAAATGGGTGCGAAAGATAAATCAGCGCAAGCAATGAGCGTTAACACTTCCTCTGTGGTTTGCCTATAATTTCCGCCCATTCAACCGAAAAAAGAAGGGTGAAACTCACTGCCGTAAAAGCGCGCAATTTGCGGGTATTTATCTCGCACCTTGTGATTTCACGTATTGATCATCGAGCGGAGATTAGGGGTTTCTTACCGAATTGAACTCATTCTACTCTCGATTTTTTCTAACTGTCTTGAACGCGTTGCGGACTGCATTTCTTTGTTTCCCCTTTCATAATTCCACTTGCTTACGTTAAAAAAACGTAGTAAACACTCATCCAATTCGTTCCTTTTATCTTCCCCTTTTTGTTCTCCGGTTTGGCCCATTTGTCTTATAACTTATTCACTTGAACGCTCTCTCTGTTCAGTCTCATCTATGGAATTGACGAGTTTCTTACGTCATAGTTTTCTTCTGTCCATTTTCACATCATTCATGAGCACCAAAAAGGGGTCAGACGCGAGAGAGCGGTTTCCTTCTTGAGGGCAACCCTTTCCCTTCTTATCCGTATTCATATTAGGACGCAAATGTTGATAATTTATCGCTTTCAAAAAAAAATATCCTTGTCAGTTTGAGGTTTCAAAAATGATAAAATGATATTACGTTAATTAAGGGTAAACTCCGGCTGGCTTCAGCGAGCACCGAGCAGGAACAGAAATGACTATATCGTACGATGAGGAGTTTTCCTCGCTCATGATAAGGTTCGGCGCCGGGCGAAGGGCAAAACTTGCTAGAGAGCGAACCATACTTTCAGCAGGGAGAAAGGGCACACTCGTTACGCATTTTTCACAAGTAAAGCAAGTGCTAATTTAGGAGTGTGGTGATTTCTTACTCAAATATGATTCAAACCCGAAATTAGACTGAAAATTCGAGTCGAAATATGGAATTATCAAGTCGAAATTCGTAAAATTAAGATGGCGCGGGTCGCTGTGGAAAGCCGTGCTGAAGGATCTTATCTGGTTCTACGCCGCTTATTACATTATTCTCGGAATTCAGGCAAGTGTTAATTGTCTAATTAATCAACCTATAATTAATTGGATAATTAGTATAATTAAAACCAATTCCTTTGCTTCGTTGTTCTCGTCTCAAAAATGTTTGCGCCCACACCTCATTCCACCATCCTATCCCCCAATGTTCATTTGGCAATGATTCCTTTGGACAGTTGGCAACCTCGTTGGTACTTTCTCTGGTTTTTCTGCCCCACTGGGGCCCCAGAGTTCGCCCCATTGGGAGGCAGCTTAGGGTCCTAGTGGGGCTAACTCTGGGGCTCTACTGGGGCAAAATAATTACTGGGGGGAATTTTAGAGCTGTGCTGGGGGAATATTGGGGCCCCAGTGGGGCATCGATGATTGTCGCACTGTGAATAGTAGAATAGGTATGAATGATAAAAAGCTGGTTTATCGGTTTGAGTACAAGAAAACAACAGCGCGTAAGTATCTCAGCATAGAGAAGTTACAATCGAAATGATGAAGATAGACAACAATCACAATCTTCGAGGCTATTTAGAGATGTATTTGGAATTTCGTAGATAACGTTTGTTTGAGTTCCCTCCTCTGAAAAATACAAATTTCTCATAATAGAACGGACGTACCTCTTCCAGACCTCTCGTAGCAGCTAGTATCACTTCTATATATATCGTATCGAAGTAGTTAAAAACGATCGAAGCGTATCAAGTGAACTGAAATCACGAGTTTTGTAAAAAAATAACGAAATTAACAGATTTGCGGACTGTAATGAAGCAACAACCACATCGCGAGAAGGGCATAGTAACTACGCTCACAATACTAGTTGAACGAGTCAATAATATACTGAACATAACTTTAAAATCAGCTAAAAACGTAAAAATCTGTCGAATTTCGAAATAGCTCTCCGGCGCACTCAAGGAGCGCGCCAATCCACTTTGGTGACGCATTTGATTCTCTGGGGTCCCAGTGGGGGTAATTTTAGGGCCCTAGTGGGAGAAATGAGACCACTCTCACCCCTATATTTCTTCTGGGGCCCTACTGGGGGAGCAAAACCACGCCCCTTTTTACTGGGGCCCCAGTGGGGCAGAAAAACCAGAGTTGCTCATCGGGTTCTAAAGAATTTCTCGTGAATGGGCCACAAAATAGGCCTACCCTTGTCACTCAGACTCGCGTAGTGAATTAGCCGCCCCCGTCAAAGTGCTAATCCCAAAATGTGCGTGCGCGAGATTGGTGCATCAAACACTCGTAGGAAGTGGGTTTGATCACTCAGAGAGCGCAGGAAAAGTCCGGTCGAGCTCGGGGAACTGCAATCCAAATCTATGCACGAAATTGGAAAGAAAGTGGAATGAGAATGTGACGGGTTGAGGGACAGTTACGCGAACAAAAACACTGATTGAGTCACCAGCCCTTTGAAAACCACCGAGACCACTCGGAGTCGCAGAGAAGTTTCGAAAAGAACCGCAACAATCGATGTTCTTTGTTGTTGTTTTTGTCAATGCCGGTGAGCCTGTCAATGCCGGTGAATTTCACGCAGTGCTAATGAATATTGCGGCGGATTCAGTTTATTGATACGCGAGCTGTTGCACCTGACTTGAAAAAGATAATACCTTAAGCTACAGCCATTTTTCAATACGGATAAATAAATACAAATTAACGTATAGTTGACTAAGCAAAATTTGGACCATTATTTGGGGGGGAATTAAATAATTTATGAAAAAATGAGAATTAATGATGTTGCAGTGGTACATCTTGGATGAGAAGCAGAAAGAATACTTCACTGGATGGATTAATTGGTGCGTTCTAACTTTTAAATTTTTTTTGGAATGAACGAGAGCGAATGAAGGTATTCTCTATAGCGTTCTCTAGCGTCTTATCGATTTTACAATTAGAGCACGTATTTCGTAAAACATTTCACATCGATGAGATATAGTGAGGAAACTATTGCTAAGGAACGAAGCGACGAAGGTGATAGATTTAAAACGTCGCGCAAAATTATATTATTTGATTCTTGCGTAACAGGAGGCAAATTGGAAATTCCAGGTGCGAAATCGGCACACAGTACATCCCGCTGTCCTTCCTGCTCGGTTTCTTCGTCTCAGTAATCGTCGCAAGATGGTGCGTTTTGATTAATTAATTTGAAATAATTAATAATTAATAATATTTCGCATAAGACCAGTTTCTTTTTGACGATGATCGTTAGCCTGTGACCAATTTGGCGAAAGCAAACAGGCAAGAATCATCAAACCGAGCAGGGCGCCAGACTAATTTCCATTTTTATATTGCTCACAGATGAATTATTAAACTGAGCGTGATGTTCGTATGGCGAAAAAGAACCAATGCATGCGTAGTGCAAAATGTGACAGGGGCACAATTAGTGCCTTTTTTCTGGCGGGAACTTGTAAAATTCAAAGTTCCCCTGCAGGTGGGAGCAGTTCAACTGGATTTCATGGCCTGACAAGATGATGATGATGGTGTCCGCCTGTCTGCCCGGCAGAGTACTTTAATTTAAATTATCATTAAATATACTATTAAAAGAAGTACCTTATTAAAGTGTTGTTCATCATATTTGAATTTATTCAAATTCAAATAAAATTTATAAGAGAAGAAGTTGATTGAACCTGAAAAGGTAATTGGTCGAATTCGCAGGAAAACCTGCCCGTTCGCGAGGCTATCGCCCGGTGGTCGTCGCTGCAAGTGAGTTTCACACTTACCATTAATTGAAATCAGGCCACTGAAATACAATTTCTGCGAGATTTCTTGTCACGCTAACTAAAAATATGAAAAAAATCAAACAGCTCGATTACGAAGGCTTCTGTTGTTATAGTTCACTGTAGCGTTCCCGTTAAATAATGTGCTTGTTCTGCACATCATACCGTATGAAAAAAACCCACTGTGCCCCGTAATGCTCGTTTCAGTCGGCGATAGAGTTTTATTTAAAACAAAATGTGCAGTAAGTATCCCAAGACCTACCGTACACGGTCTTTTCAGTCCGCGATCGCGTGGTCGGGTATTTCGGTGCGCACGCTGAAGCGCTTCCCCACTGAACGACATCTTGTCGACGCGAAGTTGATGACCGAGGAGGAGTACGATCTGTACATGAACACGGACGCGCCGCAGGGAAAGTGGTAAGTAATTATTTGGTCATAAATACCCCCCCCCTCATTTTACTATCTGTTTTCTTATAAGGCCCCTTTTGTGGTACTATTCTAAAGGACAAATCATGTGATGTGATTTATAACAGCCCTCAATCCGCAACTGAAGAAATTGGAGTTTCCCTTGCAAAAAAAAATATTATAATATAATTTAGATCATGGGAACCTGAACTATTAATGTATTCTTCAATATCAGGTTCATTCCGATCATCTGGATCATCAACCTCGTCCGTAAGCAGTACGAAGCGAAGAAGATCGATTCCATCCAGATGCAAATGCTGCTTCAGCAGGTGCAAATGTTAATTGTAATTGAGTAAAAATAAAGTAATTAACCAATTAAAAATACTTTATGACGTATACTAAAAGGCTCTTTCTCTACAATAATGTCTGGTTTCCTGGAGTTGTTTATCACGAAATTCGGTGATCAAAACTCTTGTATTCGTTGTTTGAGTATTCGTTGTGCAGTGATAGGAGATGTTCATTGATGTGGAACCGGCGCAGTCGAAAACTGAATTGGCGCAGATCAGCGAATTGATATTTGAAAACAATCCTATCGTCTCCCCCCCGTTTCGGCGATCGTTGATGATGTTGCTGTTGCAATCAGTTGCAATTTACTTATTTAAGAATATCAATATTGCGAATATAAACGAAACTAGCTATTCCGTGGAGAAATTAACACTGATGTGGAACAATACTGCACCCAATTAGTCGAAAACTAATTTGGCGGAGATCTATCGACTACCGATCGAAAAGTGATAAAACGGGCGGCGGTGACCCCTGTGTGTGATTGATCAACATTCCGCAGCAACAACTCCCGTAATCTCCTCTTCTTGTCTAACCGTATCTCCCTGTTGACTACTGGATACACCAATTACTTGTTGATCATCGATATGTATCGTAAATGTAAGGGTCCCTGCGTCGATGATCAATGAATTGGAAAATTTCAGCACTTGAGAACGATCTGTCTAAAATTTCCGGCAACTAAGGGCAGGCACATTTATATTTGGATAATCAATAATTGTTGCAGGTCTACTCATTCCGTGATGGTTTCGCGATGCTGTTCGTGTACGATTGGGTCAAGATCCCGCTTGTGTACACTCAGGTACGGTATATATATATAATTTATCGATTATCGAGACTTCACAAATCAGTCGTTGATTGAAACTGGATACAATCCGTGACGAACGGTTTCTCTTGAAAAAAAATATTAAATTATTTGTTTAACTATGTAAATCTATGTTTTAGGTGGTGGCGATCGCAACATACGGCTACTTCTTCATCTGTCTCATCGGTCGACAGCCCAAGCTCGACCAGAAGAGCATGAGTACTGAGGTGCGCAAGACTTTTCAAATTTTTTTAAAGAACATCATATAAAACCAAATCATAGATACATACCTGTTTTACGAGAATTCCGAAAGATATGATCTGGGTAATTCCATCTCGAAGTGCATTTGCTCTGAGGCTACGTCACCTACCATTTTTCAGATCACGATTCTCTTCCCCATCTTCACCACTTTCCAGATGCTCTTCTACCTCGGATGGTTGAAGGTACCGCAAATATAGTTGTACCCCTATTTCCAAACTGTATTCAACGCTAGTAGCAACCCGCATCTCTCAGCCAAATTTTAAGCAAACAATGAAACATGTGCGATTCTAATTGTATTGCATTTATCTCATGGACACGTTACTTTTCTATTAAGTGATAAATATATAGCTTTAGGGGGAGGGGCTAACAAGTAGCCCAATTTTACCATAATAATGATATGATATTGTTATTTTAATTGCTTGAGATACTAATTGAAATTACGGGGTAATGAAAATAAACAGCGTCAATCTGCAGGTCGGACAATTCCTCATGAATCCTTTCGGCGAGGACGACGATGATTTCGGTGAGAATTTTAATCGATTTTTTTTAAATACCATATTTATATTTAAATATATTTAAAACATTTAATTATAGAGCTCAACTACGTGCTGGACCGAAACACGTCGATCGCGCATCTGATGGCAACAGATCTCGCTGATCAGGTGAGCTGTAATATTTTAGATGATAGATGAGGATATAGTGAACTGAGTTTAATTGGCAATCCAGATAAATTTTGTCATAATTCAACAGTCCCTTCCGACGTTTTTTTGTGGTTTTGGGACTATAATTTTCTCCATTTCAGTGTCCGTCGGTTGGCACGATCGACCTCGTCAAGACCGTCCCTCATACCCGAGCGTCGTTCAAGATTCAGGTAAATGCATCAGCAGAACCACCAAACATTTCATCAGAAAGCAAGCGACCATCGGAAATTTTTCAGGACGTCATTCCCAAATCGCATCTGGCCTCTTTCCGCCTCAGCGACAACGAAATGCAGCTTATTAAGCCCGAGGTGTGATTTTTTTAAAATTTTTAAATGTCGTTTGTTTGTTTAAAAGTTTCATTATTCTTTAAAAAAAATGCAATATTCAGGATATCGAGGACGAAAACCGTCAGGCTGAGGCCAAGGGTCAACGGCAGCGCCTGGGCATGTTCGTGAGGGCCATCGATGCTAGGAGGTACGGTACATTAGACAATGTTAGGTGGTACGATATGTTAGACAATTTTAGAAGGTACGGTAGGTTAAATTATCTTTATCGGTACATTTTAGCGCCCTGTTCTCCCGGTTCGCCAACGTGAGTTGCACACAATAGCGATGCCTTTCGAGAAATTTTCCCCGAGCTTGATGTGTTGTAGAACGCAATTCTTTCCTCTCCTTCTTTTTGGTTTTACCTAGCCAATTTACGTTTCATCACTTATTATGATTATCGAATAATTGCAGAAAGAAGACGGTCGAGGAACCCATCTCTGAGGAGACGGAACACCTCAACAACGGTGACAAGGAGAACTAGAGTACCGATTATCGATTGGGTTCTTCGATTACCGTAATCCATAATCCGCCGCCTAAGTTGTCTATCATCAGATTGCCAATGATTAGTGACTAATACTTATCGTTATATCAGCTGGCCCGCACCAAATCTTGCCCCTACCAATGATTCCTAGAGCCAATAGCAGCACTTTTCAAATCTCAATATCACCCGATGCACTGGTATCCTCTGACCTAGCCGCACATTCCAAATTTTCATTTTTATTCACATTCATTTTCCGAATCGGAAAACAAGACGCCCCGCCCATGTTGTGTGTATCGTAATTGCTGTGCAGTACCGGTTACCCGTTTATGAGATGATAGCGTATAAATGATCAATGATTATTTCTGTTGAAGAGGGGTTTTCATAAATTTGGTTTACGATGACGGCAGTGAAGAGTTTGATAATAATGCTATTTTTAAAAAAAGTATTTGAAACATTTCGGAACGATGAACATAGGAAAAGGAAAAGGCAGAGCAATACTTTGTTCATGTCTACTTAGTCGGTGTTGTATTGCTGCTGGCAACGTTGAGAAGCAGTGGGCTCAGGCCACAAATGAGTTGAAACTGTTTCGTAAATGTCGCTCCAAACTCGACACTAAATCAATTTTGATTTTTGGTAAAATGGAATCGAAAAACCTAGTCAAGTAGTAAATGAAGAAGTTGAGACAGAGTGAAATAAGCATAGGCGTTCCGATTAGGTAGTCTACTGAGAGCTGATCTTGCTCGACCTAAATACAAAGTATTAATAAAATAATTAATAATATGTGTGGCGAAGCGGATCAGCGGTTTAGGCTGCTCTTCAATTCCATTTCACTTTACACTTAGATGTTTGCCTGTCGAGAAACTCTATTTTAGTCGACTTAGGACGCAAAAACAACCAAGAGCTCTTCCGACTTTCGGAAATACGAACCCTTTCTTTACCTCCGGAAAGAACGCCGAAAGAGCAGGTGGTGAAATAGCCTGATTGTGAGTGGATATATTTTAATACATATATTAGTTAAACACAAATTACTCACCACAAACCATAGGCAGAAAAATGTACAGAAGCGAGCGGAACAAACGTGAGTCGTTTGAGGATATTTCTAAAAGAATGACTGTAGTTATCGATTGAAAAAAAACATTAATTCTCACTTCGAAATTGCAGAATGATCACGATCACTACATAGATTACGACGGCGAGTGCGTACCACATCTAAAAATTAAAAAAAAATGTTTTAAACATGTATTAAAAGTACCATGGCTTGAAGAACCCAGAGCAGCCGAGCATCGCCCATGAAGATTGGCGACATTGTGCAGTATACTTCTCTGGAAGTACAAAATTATTGTCTTTCATTGATTTTTATTTCCAATATTCTATAGATATTGTCACATTTATATAATGATACAATTTTGTAAATGTCAAAATATTGATTCCATACGACAACGTGCCTGTTTGGTATACAACGAATGTCCGTGTTTTGACTTTTTGGAACAATCCACATTTTATAAATGTAATAGTAAGGTTGAAACGTAATAAAAATAGTGCTTACCCATCCTCGAAGTACCGCAGCAGATGAGACATTTGAATGGCTGTGTATAGTGCAATGAGTGTAAAATGAAGAAAGAGATACGATGTTTTCTTTTTCATCCTCATGTATCTGCCAAATATTTATGTAAAACACATCGCATCGGCGCAGACTCAGGCTCGAAATGTAGTCTGATGGAAACCAAATAAAAACGGGCAGAAGACAAGCGAGATCGTCTCACTTTCCATGATCCCTCGTTCTGGACCAACTGATGTTTGCAAGTCATCAATTGGTCCAGAACATCAAACGCAAGGAAACACACGCCAATAAGCACTCACCACGGCCGGTTAAGACCACTCCTGAAACGCACGCGACGCGTTATGAAATCTCGTTCATGGTCTTGCCCAGATTTCGGTTCGATGTGTCAAACATATGATTGCGACTAAGAGTTGTTTTCTTTTCCAGGAGATTCATTTTTATTGCGATGTCGCAATCGGATATAAATCTTGTGGATAATTATCTAATGTAAATACTGTGATTTGGTTACAAAGAATTAGCCAATTGGTCAAAGATCAAAGAAAATATCGATTAATACGAAAATAGTGAACTCAGTTTACGCAGAAACGTGATACTTTTTTAATAAGGCTCCTCATCATGACGATTTCAATCTTAAATAGTTCCTGACTGATCTATTCATCGTTTGGTTCCACAAAAACAAGGGAAAAGTCTAATGCATTCAAGAAAATTGAGTTCAACTAAGGAGAGCTTGAAAAAGTACTTTTCGTATAAGCGTGATAACTTTTGATTGCGGTGTCGAAGCGGGCCGAAATTGGGTAAACGCTGTTCTCTGTTTACACGGCTATCTTTTGGTTCCAATATTAAATGGGAAATTGCTGAAATAAGTAAGAAAATAGACAAAAACTGCCAAAAACGCAAGTTTTCTTTGTTAAGGAACCTTGTTACTTTTTGAATTCCAAAAAGTGCGCGAACGGCTTGCGAGAGCGCGGTTACTCTTCGAGTTTGTTTCCTCTTGTTTAACGGGCCGTGCTCACATCATTGGTGATACGCTGGAGAGCAGTCGATCGAGTGCGATGGAAATAACCGTGCAATTAGAGATGCCGTTGAATATAATTGGGATAAACTGCATATAATTGGATAATAAAAAAATGCAAATTCATGCAAAAAAATTAAATAGTTATGTTGTGCCTAACAGTGTCAGAATTGGTGGTGTCTTTATTATGAGAGAATATCTGAGTCGATTGAGATTCTCTCAACGGGGGCCGTAAAAGGATAAATTGACCCATGCTGAAATAATGTTCCTAGGGTAAACTTTATGTGTAGAGACCGAAAATGGCCATAAGAAGTTTCGTAGATCAAGCCCGGCTGAGATATGTTTCACAACATGAAAAAAGTGAAAAAAATATTTTTCGCAGGGAATGTCGGAAACCCTTACATAAGCATATATTTGGGTAGCTAGCGTGATGGAGAGTATTTCTTGCGTTAAAACTTAATTTTTAACTATTCTGACAAAAAAGTTACGAATTTTTGTAATCTCAAATTTAAAATTTCCATATCTAGACTTTTCCCAGTGCATTTTTAGATAAGTTCATTCGATAGCGCGTGAAAAGTTACCCCTAGGTGCACCGAATCATCAAGATTTCTTTTCTTGAATTTGACGAAATCGTTGTTTGAATGCACCCAATCGCACTATTACGCAACGCAGCACGCGACGCGCATCTCGATAACGTAAACAACTTGTCTATTTTCGAATCCAAAATTACGAAATCATTGAGAAAATATGATTTACAATCAAAACACACTCAAACAATCATTCCAATGTACGCGTTTAGGATTGTGTGTAAAATCGGAAGAAATCTGAAATATCGATTTTTAAATTTTTACCATGGTGCTAAACTTCGCCCTAAAAAGCTCAAATAAATTCTTAGAGTATTCTTATGCATCTGCCAACCGTAGTAAACTCTTATATGCCAAAAGTAAGCGTGAAAAAATGGTTTCATTATTTTTCATTGTCATGAATTTATGAAATTTAGAAAGTTCATAATATTTTGGGAAAAAACTACTGATCTAAGGCGGTAGTAACATTTTACACACTTCTAGATGATTTCTGAAATTATTTTACAATGCTACCTTGTTTTCAATGTTTTTAAGTACATTATATAGTACATTATATAGGGAACTGAAAAAAAGAACTGTTAAGTGTACAGAAAATAATCCGAGATTGTTTTCATTGAATAAATGGCATGAAAAGAGAACTCCCAGCCACATAAAATAATATTTAGAAGTATGGTGACGCTATGGAAAACATACTTTTTAGTGTACAAAAAGTGTTTTTTTGCAACTGTGTCTCGGAAGTCCGAATCAATTTCTTCGAAAATGTGTCAAAAATTATGAAAAGTTATTCACATTTTCAGAAAAAACATATTTCTAAACCTAAGATAGAAAAAGAATGATTTTTTCACACCGTTATAGGGTGTTCATAATATCTAAAACACTGCACACTGCTCTTTTTCAGTTCCCTGTATAATGTACTATTGAACATTGAAAACCAGCTAGCATTGTCAAAGAATTTGAGAAATCATGTAGAAGTGTGTAAAATGTTACTACCACCTTAGATCAGTAGTTTTTTCCCAAAATATTATGAACTTTCTAAATTTCATAAATTCATGAAAATGAAAAATAACGAAACCATTTTTTTCACGCTTACTTTTGGCATATAAGAGTTTACTACGGTTGGCAGATGCATAAGAATACTCTAAGAATTTATTTGAGCTTTTTAGGGCGAAGTTTAGCACCATGGTAAAAATTTAAAAATCGATATTTCAGATTTCTTCCGATTTTACACACAATCCTAAACGCGGACATTGGAAGGATTGTTTGAGTGTGTTTTGATTGTAAATCATATTTTCTCAATGATTTCGTAATTTTGGATTCGAAAATAGACAAGTTGTTTACGTTATCGAGATGCGCGTCGCGTGCTGCGTTGCGTAATAGTGCGATTGGGTGCATTCAAACAACGATTTCGTCAAATTCAAGAAAACAAATCTTGATGATTCGGTGCACCTAGGGGTAACTTTTCACGCGCTATCGAATGAACTTATCTAAAAATGCACTGGGAAAAGTCTAGATATGGAAATTTTAAATTTGAGATTACAAAAATTCGTAACTTTTTTGTCAGAATAGTTAAAAATTAAGTTTTAACGCAAGAAATACTCTCCATCACGCTAGCTACCCAAATATATGCTTATGTAAGGGTTTCCGACATTCCCTGCGAAAAATATTTTTTTCACTTTTTTCATGTTGTGAAACATATCTCAGCCGGGTTTGATCTACGAAACTTCTTATGGCCATTTTCGGTCTCTACACATAAAGTTTACCCTAGGAACATTATTTCAGCATGGGTTAATTTATCCTTGTACGGCCGTATCTCAATCGACTCAGATAGTCTCTCTTATATCAATTACAAAAGATTCCACCTCGATGTACAGACACTTCCTGGCATCCATCATTTCAGTGCCAAACAGAATATACGTGACAATCTTCGGCGCCAGCCCAAGAACCTGGAAATTGGCGTTTCAGTTTTTATTCATTGGCAATCACGGACTTGAACGGAATCAGCCAGAGCTGTGATCGCTATCAACGTAAAGCAAGGACCTCGAAGATTCCTGTAAGTGTATGATATTCGGTATGACGTTTTTATCAAAAAAAGAATCGTAATTCTAATTTAAAAACTAATTGCTAGAGATTTAGTTATTACGCAGTATTAACTTGTTTTGTGCGACAGCCCAAACTATGAGTAGATTATCGACGAAGCAGATGGAAATGAGAATCGCCCATAGGACGGACAGCCAGAAATAGAGATCCATGTGAATGTCTCAACTGAAACTTCTCACATTCTTCCAAACCCACAGCAAGGGGTCACGGTGCGAGAATGTTTCAAACGGAGAGTCTCTCTCGATGTAACATCATCTCTCACCTCAAGGCCTTTTCTGTAATGTTGGCCGCCCTGTTGAACAATTTGAAAAAAAATCTAAATTCAAATTGATAGATACATCACAGCCATACGTAGTCGAGGACAAACGAATAATATGATGTGCCACTTGTGAACAATGCTAATAATAATTTATAGAGAAAGAGGGTGGCAATGGCGATCTTTCACTTAGGACAGTGAGAATGTGACTTTGATGAGGATTACGAGAGCGATCTCTTCTGGGAAAGGTAATCGGCATTCAACTAATGACAGAATAATCCCTCGCTAAACAATCAAACATTGTCTCGTACGTGATTATTCTTCATCCTTTTTATGAGTTCTGTTCAAAATATGATTATAAATTTAAATAAAGTGATGAATTGTTATGCAAGTGAATAATAGCTGTTAAATATGACGAGAATGATTGTACAGAGAAGCAATTAAAGGGACCAGAGATAGAGATAGTGAAACGCTCTTATTTGGCACTATTTTGGTCGACCTATAAAGGGAAAAATAAGAAAACAATTGTTCGGACCCTTTGGGAGTGGTTTACGGCAACTCCCAGAGGCACACGCTCTGGGATTCGACGTTTCATAATTTCTTTTCAAAAGGGGGGTCTCAGCTCCAAAAAAATTGTGGTGGATTAATGCCTACGATGTCCTGAATGACAACTACAGTCAAAATGACATATTGTGAACAAAGTAGTATAAGATATCATAAGTTATTATAACTATTTATAACTTCTTTTTCCTGAGGTCCCCAGTGAACCGAAAAATCTGAAATTTTGGCAGTCGCCTTTTTTCCGCTTGTGAATAACTTATTACCGAACAGAATTTTAATAAAAAATCATTTTAAGAAGTTCTGGACGGTTTCCCGTAGTTCGCAATTTGAAGCCAGAGCCGGGACGCGGGCGAGCCAAAGCCGGGATTCCTAACAAGCCGGATCCGGAAATTAGAATTCGGATTTTCTGCTATTAAAATACCTCGCCCGGCTATTATTGGCTTGGAGTTCCAACCGCTCGCGAACACCCAACTGTGGCAACGGTTTATCGGTATCCAGGCGAGAAATTTGAATATGAAATCTAATTCCCGGATCCGGCTTGTTAGGAATCCCGGCTCTGGCTCGCCCGCGTCCCGGCTCTGGCTTCAAATTGCGCATTACGGGAATCCGCCCAGAACTTTTTAAAATGATTTTTATTAAAATTCTGTTCGGTAATAAGTTATTCACAAGCGGAAAAAAGGCGACTGCCAAAATTTCAGATTTTTCGGTTCACTGGGAACCTCTGGAAAAAGAAGTTATAAATAGTTATAATAACTTATTCTTATAATACTTTGTTCATAATATGTCATTTTGATTGTAAGCAGAATTCGGAGCATGTCACGTTCATTCCTTGAAGTTATGACCACGTTAGGAAACGTCGAATTCGTACACCACGAGAGTTAAACTGCTCATATCCCGAAACACAAAGTTCCTAGATTTTTTCACTATTTTTCCCGTTACCAGCGTGTCATGTTTGACTAATAGAGATCAAGTTGCCAATCTCTGCCGGGTCCCTTTAAGAGGTGGAGGAAAATTTGAGGAACAAAATCGGATATGGTCTTAAATGAACGGTAGTCAAGTGATGCACCATCCCTGTGCAAGAACGATTTATTGCGTGCTATTTGTTAGTGCACTTCCTTTAAATATAAAGATCAGGAAGTCAAACTTCAACGCGCATATTCACAGATCCGCATTGCAGGCAGCACAACTGCCCATTTTCTGGATTATACGACAGTTCTAGTTAGACTATTCTCTGGCAGGTGCTACGCCCTTTTCTATCCTTGTATTTTGTTTTTGCCCTCACTCTTTTCCTGGTCTAATATCATGTTTACCCGGTGGTGTACCCTAAGACATCGGTGTGGATAGTCTCTGCTAACACAGCAATTTGTACGGAAACGATGACAAACCACCGGTCCACACACAGAGAAAAATTACTTCGCCATGCATGCGAGTTAATGATTAAATTACTTAAGCTCTCCACACTTCACACGCTCTCTCTCTGCATAAACTAAGTAATTCAATCAATAACTCGCATGCATGGCGAAGAAATTTTTATCTGAGTGCATGAACTTGATTAGTACCGAGAAAATACTATCATGTGCTGTTCCCTGTTCCTCGTTGCTTCATCAACTATTCCACGCTTCTCGATTATCGTTGACACTTTTCTCTGGTAATCTGACACTACATTTTATCGAAGCCCGAAGGCGCAATGGAATAATGTGTGGTAACACGAAGCGAAGTACAGTAAAATGAGACTCTCTGTAGTATACTTATATATTGTCAATATATTGTTTGGGGGGAGGTTGCAATGGGGGATAAATCAGTGTGTAGATCAATCGTCGTGGTCCCATCTGTCGTCGTCTGGTCGTTGTTCTCTACTAAGAGAGGGAGAAGCGAACTCGGAAGACCACTGTTTTTGACAAATAGTTGATACGGAATACGCAGTGGAGGATAAACTGAATGTTCAGTGTATCCTCCTCTTCATACTGTTGCCAGCAAGATTTCCTGGCCTTTTCAGCAAATTGTATGTACCCAAATTCAATCAGCTAGGGGAAATTGAATATGAATGAGCTTGCGATCGCTACTAAAGCCGTCCGGATGGAGTGGAGAGACACCGATCGGCTTGTCATCGCCATTTCAAGATGAATCCACAACCACGGCTGGGCGCGCGCGGTTTGCGCACCTGCGACTGTCGGCCGAGCATAAAAACAGTGAGTTCGCCCTGATCTACCATTTCCCCATCCCCCGGGCTTCATTTGTTTTCCAATTGTATTATCTTTTCATTTTTTAAATGCTAACCCTTGCGCACCCTTGTGGTGAACGATAAATAAAATAAATAAATAATATAAAATAAATAAATATGCAGCGGAGCGAAGAAGCGATGATAAAGATGTTCACTGCTCTGATCCTCTGTACCGTTCTTCCAGCGACCGTAACAAGTGTTAGTTTTTAACCTTTTTTTAAAAAGTGCCTATAACCGGATAAAGCACTTGTTCAGTTGGAGTCCTAAAGTGTTCACAATTTTCTTACCTGTTGTCAAATCTTTTTTAAAACTGTATTTTTTAAAACTAAAACTGTATTTTTGTTAGACTTTTTTATCGAACTTTCGCGTGGAATGCTGTGGTTAGTGTGGGTATGCTTTTCATTTTGGGAAAGCGACCCATCATTGTTTCCACAGTGAGTCCAGCGTAAGAGAGTAACTGCAATGTCAGATATTCTGTGACCGCTCCGACTGCTTCAATCGCGGCACTTGTTTCGGCTTAAAGAGCGCGCCGCTTTGCTCCTGCGATCTTGGATACCAACCGCCGACGTGTCTGCTGGGTGCGTTTGACTCCAAACCTCTCCGGAAAGGGGTCAGAAAATGTGCGCAAGTGAGAAAGCCCAATACAATTTTGCACACTTTCGCTCAATCCTCCCCTTTCCAGAGAGTATTCAGCGAGCTGTGGAATGGTGTGGGTAAACATTGTCAGTAGATGTACCAGGCCCACCAAATTTAGCACGATTATAAACCAACAACAAAATATTGTCCTTAAAAGCTCGTCGGAAATGTGGGGGCTTAATATTTGTATTCAAATTGCAGAAACGCCTTGCAACAGTGCGCTCTCCTGCTTGGGCAACGGACTGTGCGTGGGCACACTGAGGAGTTCCTTCTGCCTGTGCAACATCGGCTTCATGGGACCCAATTGTGCGACGCCCACGCTCTTGGGGTAGTCTGGAGAAGAACGACCTAGTTTTTTAAAATCCCAGAACTCTTAATTTACTCTAACGCTCACCACTAGTATTGGTGCGAGAGAGTGGCGAAATGAAGAGTTACGGACTCGTTTTTTTTTAAAACTTAACAACGCTCACTCTTTTTCGACTTAATAATTTGTGGTTTGTGCGGATTGATTGTTTGTACAGATGGAGCTCTAATAAAATGTGGACAAATATCTGAAAGTCTCTGATTTTCAAATAAAATTCGCACACTTGGCCAAATGATACCAGGCTGGTCAATCATGGTAGTGACCGTCACAGCTTATTCACTGATGTTTTGTTGTTTATCGGGAAAGTGAGAATTGTTTGCACAAATAGACTAATGATAAAACGTAGATTTCACTGAATCACTATTTCATGCCTCTTCTCGGATTGTATTATCTAGTAGTCTAGTATCAACAGTGTCACAATATCTAGTATCACAAAATCGAACGAGTGTTTGCTAGTGATAAGAACTGGGTGAAAACAGCAGAGCCTGAGAGATAAATACCGATCGGAAGAGACGGCAGACGATCAGACAAATTGCACTCTTCGAATCGCCCGCTCTCTCGCCTCCCCCAATCGGGTAAGAGAGGCGCGCGTTGCTGTGTAGTTTGTACTACACATTGTAACCACACACGCCGCTCGACAGCGTCTCTTGACCGTTCCTGTGTTTCTTGCGCTTTCCCAGTTTTCCATTTTTCGTATATATTCCGTCGAATTTCGTCGCGTTTGTACGCATTTTGCTACATTTTTATTGCAATTATATGTTCAGAAATGAACAACGTCAAAGTGCCCAAGGACATCGAGGAATACCTGGGCGGCGCTTATGAGAAGGCGAATCAGGTCAGTTGGGCTTATCACAAATGACATTATGAAAGTTAGATGACGGTTTATAAAAATGATAATTTACAATTTTATTCTGGATTGTGCAATTGCAGTGGTCGCTGCCCTCAGGCGAGAACTACGAGAACAGTGATGCTGTTGACATGAAGACAGTAAGTTTGTTGTTTTTTTGTAATGTAAAATATTTCTGTGTCATATAAATAGTCGACAATTGCAACTTTAACTGTGTTTTTTTGTAATTGCTGTTGATGCATTTCTTGAAAATATTAAAGAAAAAAACAACAGTCTGTCGAGAGATATTAATTCACGACGGCCGCGTCATGCATAAGAAGCCCGTATATATATGAGACGAATCGCGAGAGAATCGACCAGAGCGCGGAACTAGAAAAATTTTCTCTTCGATTTCCCTGTAAACATAATTCAAGGTACTTTCAATCGTGCTCTATTTGATAGCGTTTTCCGTTTTTCGAGATAGGCCTTATTTTTCGAGTACGCGAGTATCAAAGTGACGGTCCTTCGGATTTTGCACCCGAGTGTGCTTCCGTAGAAATTTCATAACTCGCTTTAAAATTGAGATATGGAGTTCTATTTTTTTTCATTAAATAGAGAAATGGATTCTCCACATTTCTTATATTTTCACGTGACATTTTAATATTTTTCGATTTTGCAGTATTTTATAGGGTGAAAAGTGGCGTAAAAAGTGCAATCGGAAAAACTTCAATTTCCCTCTATGCACATTTTGTAGAGACCAATTTTATGTATTTAAAAAACCAACTTTCAGCCAAATCGGTAGGTGCAAACAAAATCGGCCTCAGGTGAAGATTTTTTCAAAAAATTCGATTTTTTGAAAAATTTGTTTGTGATACTTTAAAATGGCACTTTTGCGGTCGAAACTGACTAATACTATCGGAAAACATTTTAGAAACTCTAAATTAGAGAATACTAATTGATTTGACTCGAGGAAATCGATTTTCCGGATTATGGAGCGACAATATTTCGATCGATAAAACTAACGTTCCTGAAGTGTGGCATGTGCCATATCGACTTGAATCATGAACATATCTCGGTAGGTGTCAGCTCATGTAGTTATACGAAAACGGCGCCATCAGAAATTGAGTTATTTAATTTTTAATGTTTTTGAAAATTTTACAGAATATCACATGTCCGTTCGCTTGGTGGACACGATTTGACGTGCCAGGAGTACTGCGCTAACTATGCTGAACAACTTTGCTTTTTAGAGCTAGTTGATATCTTTTCATAGAAAGAAGCTAGAGCCTCTTGAAAAGTGGCTCTAGCGTCTTTTTGACGGACGAGACTGAAGGGAGCGCGCGCTCTAACACCCCTCGCACCCTCTTATTTCCACGTGCTCTCTCGCTTTGTTCGACTCCTTTTGATCGAATTTTCTTTCGCCGTGATAATTTTTAAAGAATTTAGCTTACATACGACTGGAAAAGTAGAGTTTACGGATATTACGCCATTTTGAACAATAATGGTGTTGAACCAGACGAGAGAGCGCGTGGAAATGAGAGGGTGCGAGGGGTGTTAGAGCGCGCGCTCCCTTCAGTCTCGTCCGTCAAAAAGACGCTAGAGCCACTTTTCAAGAGGCTCTAGCTTCTTTCTATGAAAAGATATCAACTAGCTCTAAAAAGCAAAGTTGTTCAGCATAGTTAGCGCAGTACTCCTGGCACGTCAAATCGTGTCCACCAAGCGAACGGACATGTGATATTCTGTAAAATGTTCAAAAACCTTAAAAATTAAATAACTCAATTTCTGCTGGCGCCGTTTTCGTATAACTACATGAGCTGACACCTACCGACATATGTTCATGATTCAAATCGATATGGCACATGCCACACTTCAGGAACGTTAGTTTTATCGATCGAAATATTGTCGCTCCATAATCCGGAAAATCGATTTCCTCGAGTCAAATCAATTAGTATTCTCTAATTTAGAGTTTCTAAAATGTTTTCCGATGGTATTAGCCAGTTTCGACCGCAAAAGTGCCATTTTAAAGTATCACAAACAAATGTTTCAAAAAATCGATTTTTTTGAAAAAATCTTCACCTGAGGCCGATTTTGTTTGCACCTACCGATTTGGCTGAAAGTTGGTTTTTTAAATACATAAAATTGGTCTCTACAAAATGTGCATAGAGGGAAATTGAAGTTTTTCCGATTGCACTTTTTACGCCACTTTTCACCCTATAAAATACTGCAAAATCGAAAAATATTAAAATGTCACGTGAAAATATAAGTAGGAGAATCCATTTCTCTATTTAATGAAAAAAATTAGAACTCCATATCTCAATTTTAAAGCGAGTTATGAAATTTCTACGGAAGCACACTCGGGTGCAAAATCCGAAGGACCGTCACTTTGATACTCGCGTACTCGAAAAATAAGGCCTGTCTCGAAAAACGGAAAACGCTATCAAATAGAGCACGATTGAAAGTACCTTGAATTATGTTTACAGGGAAATCGAAGAGAAAAATTTTCTAGTTCCGCATACCCCCCTCAAATGGTCGATTTTCTCGCGATTCCTCTCATATATATATATATATATATATATATATATATATATATATATATATGAGAGGAAATGTGCAAAACAGTTTTATGCACCCTTTCATAACTTTTTTCCAAGTGAAGCTACCACTTCCAAACTTGATACAGGGATTGCAAGGCACGATCGGAACATTTTCCTTTTTGATTGGAAAGATTTCGTTCAGTTTGAGCTGAGTTACACGAGTTTTCCACCCTTTGATGGGGAAATTCCCCGAAGAAATTAGCGCAGCATTACACTTTAAATTGTTTTTATCGTAGGTATCAGTAATTGGCGGTGGCACGATGGGCAGAGGCATAGCCATTGCACTCTGCAGAGCCGGATATGGCGTCATTCTGGTGGAGAACGATGAAAAGGTTTTTTTTCTCTAAAATGTTATTCTATTCTATTTTCAATACAAAATTATGTCCGCAGAGTATTAGTGTGGTGCATAAGGATTTTGGAATGAGTAATATCATGAAAATTAGAGAAAATTCAGACTGCATTCGCTAAAGACATTGCAAAAACTGAACGCTTTCTAAAAGACCACATTGATTTATTTCATTAGTTTCTATGAGACAAGAAAACTCGAAATTAGGGAAAGTCGTCGGACGGAAATTTAGTAATTTAATTCGAAATTCAGAATTTAATAAAATGATAAGGAAAAGCACTCTAAGAAACGCATTGCAAACAGTAGAACGAAATAAAAAACCAGCAATAAAATCAGTTTTGTTTTCAGTCGCTAGCATTCTGCAAGAAGGAGCTAGCCATTACGATCAAGCGAGAGTCGGAACTCAAAAGGTTTGAACAGTTTCAAGCCACTGGATTAATTCTAATGCTATGCACAGTTCAACACAATTTGCGTGTTGTCATTTGAAGGAAACTAGCCAAAAAAAATTAATGTGATAAATATTTGAAAAAAAAAAATGATTGTGTGCAGATTCAAGCCTAAAGACGTGGAGCGTCTTACCGGTCCTGCATTTCGTCTAACGACGAGATTGGAGGATCTGGCCAGCTGCCAACTAGTGAGTCGCAAATTTACTCACCTTTTTGATCCATTATTTTGTTCCCTCTCTGTAAGTAGAAAGGCAAAGGTATAACTCTTCGTTTTACAGGTGCTGCCACAAATTTACAAATTGCATAATCATCTATTAGACAAAATTTTTGCATAAGACATTGCAATATCGTACGACAGTAACACTGTGAACAAAGGTGTGGCACAGCGTAACACGTTTTAGCGAAAAACAAAATCAGCTATTAATCAACACCTGTTTGAAGCGACAATTACGGTATTAAGTGTGGTTGATGACTGATTTTGTTTTTCGACTTTACCATTATAAATTCATTATTTTAATTATTTTATTTTAATTTTTGTGCTATTCTTGAGGGAAGGGTGTTAGGAAACGGTACGTAACAAGATATGCCGTAAAATTTGCTCTTTTGCGTGGCGAAAATCAGAAAGTGCAAAAAAGTGTTATTGTTCTTAGCCTAATCATTTGCGACTAATTTTTATCGCCTTCCTACGATTTCACCCCAAAAAAGATATATGGGAAAGGAAATATTTTTATTTTTTATTTTTTTAGGAAATAAATTTATTTTCATTTCATTCTCAGGTCATCGAGGCTGTCTTCGAGAACATGGCTCTCAAGAAGGAGCTGTTCACGAAGTTGCAGCGAATTTGCAGTCCCGATTGCGTCTTCGGATCGAACACCTCCAGTCTCAACATTGACGAGGCAAGGACATTCTTTGTCTATATTATAAATCACTAATTTATCATGTCAAAGTGGATTGAAATGTGAAGAAATATTAAATATTCGTGTAATATAAAACCTGCGGTGTCACTACTAGGTAACAAACAACAATATGACCATCTTTTATCTTTATTCTTATATAAAACAATACTTTTTCCTGAAATAAAACTTCTAAAATTATTCAGCGAAGAACGGCCTCGAATTAAAGTCGTTTCACGATTGAGCTCGATGACCCTGCGTTATTTACTGCCTCAGACTGAAATCGTTTCCACCCAGTTAAGTAGTATAGCTGGGCTCTGAACGCTTGCCGATAGTCGGAACTGAAAACAAAATGATTTGTCGTTCTCGATTTGAAAGAAATATCGATCGGACTGCACTTTACGCCCGTAAATCATTTTATGAGTAAAGTCTCCGGACTATTTGCTTTTCATATTGACAAGTCCTGGAACGCAGACCCGCACACAGTTATGGGGAATATACGGAAATATTGTACACTTTGGCGACCCTGGCCCCAACAAAAAATGGAAAATTCATTTTTGAATTAACCTGGTCGCGTAGTACACCCAGTACGTGGAGGTGACGGAAAGATTGACTGGCAAGCCGACGACATAATCGGACAAAATGATCGAAGGATCGTCTGGATTCTGAAATGATGGGAATAATCATTCTTTATTCAAAAAAGCGCGCCTATCACCAGTTTACTCGAATTATTTTTTTTTAATTTCAAAAAAATAAATAAAATTTCTGTAATATATCCCTTTGGTTACTGTGACCGGTCTGTACGTTTACAATGATCTGTACGTTTACAATGATCGTTTCGACGAAAATAGAGGGCGCACTCGCGAGCTGTTTGTAGGATTACGGGAATGAAATAGAGCTACAAAATTCCAGGAACGTAGCAGAGCTATATTCCTCGGTTTGTTGCGTGCGCAAATGTTCAGCGAGCAATTCTCGATCGAAAAAAACACTAGCAGTAATAAAGTCTCAGCAAACGAGTACAAACACGGCTCGCACTTTAATAAAATATAGTGTAACGAGAAGAATATCGAATACCTGCTCGATCGCTTGATAGATTTGGGCGATGCCGAAAGTCGCCAAGTATCCGCCAGTAACGAATACCAAAATGATGAACAAGGAGCGAAAAATATGCATGTCCCGCACTTGGTATTTCTCTAAAATTTCAATATATTTTCAAAAATATAGACATATTGATAAAAAGTGAAGAGCGATCTCCATCAAAACTTTTGTAATGAAATCATTGGTACTAGCAAATATGAATGACTCTCCTCATTTCGAAACTGGGATTAGGTATTCTGCGAAATTGCCATCGTGTCATATTTTGCACTCTACTGACTAGTGATTCGCAGCTTAACAGCTACCGCTATGTAAACGACAATCGCTGTCCCGCAAACTGCGAAGTTGAGCATCAACCACTGTATCTGAAAACACACTTTTAAATATGGACTAATTGTTTTTGATAAGTTGATCACCTAAAAAATTCACCTTTGCCGCGCCCATGTACGGTGAAGTTAGCATGCATACTATTTGTCTAAATGCATTTCCAAATTATTAAATATCAAACAAATTCGTACCTCTCCTCAAAATTGCTAAAGATGATGCAAAATATCAGCGACAGATAAAGAGTTAAAGCGAAACAATGCGTGAACAGATACCTTGGCGTGTTCTTATTTGTGTAACTGAAAATATTTTTTATTGAAATAACATAATTTAAAACTCACAAAATCGGAAATACACATGCGACTAGTCGGTCTACTCCAATCGAAAGCACCATTATAGAGCCGCCGTTTTGGCCGATAATAGATATCGCCTGAAATCGGAGCATTTTATTGCTCAACTCCAGGAAAGGGAAGAGGCGAAAAGAGACAAAAATTAGAGAGACTCTGTCTCGCCCCTTTCGGAGGGTTTCACTTGACGCATTGTAAGGCTGAGATAACTAACGAACTGCGCAAAACGATATTGCTATACTTTCCTCGATTGCTACATAGAATGTATGCCTCTATATTAAATCAAGCTGGAAAAAAGCTTACCTCGCGCCAAATGCAAGATTGTGAGGAAATTCTCAGCTGGCCTGAACGCATTGAATAAATGCAAATTAAAGGAAATTTACAATTTTTGTTGTTGTAAAAATCATTACCAATTGATAGGTTAATAAAGAACGGCAAGTGACCAGTCGGATGTAGGGCGTCGCAGACTGCTGCTAGTGCTATGAGATAATTGCATGATGATCGCAGATTCCTACAAGAAATAGATCTACGTATTCGAAGATATGTTCTACACCATTGACAAGACTGATCTAACTCTTCAATTTCATGACTTCGAATAAAAAATACTGGTCCATACTTGAACGTAACCAATGATTGCCTATCGTTTCAAGAAACGTAATCTTACTCATTCCGGAAAGTGGCAAAAGCAATTGCGAAATTTGAGATAATTCCAATTATTGAGCACGTTGCATAGATGACGAGAAAAGGATAGATAGCGGGTAGGAGTAGCTCCTCGCTCATTCCATCCAAGTGCCTTTGATGAGAAATCAGATGAAATAACGAAAATGTAGTGAAGTAAACGTGTGAAAATACGATCGTACTGCGTGAAAAATTTTCGGAATCATATTGAACGGAGAATTCAAAGAGCGAAAAGCACATATTTCAGCTGCCTGGGCGAGGGTATAGTAGAGAAAGAGAAAGAGAGAAAAACGTGAAAATGCTGGGGAAATTGAGGTAAGTATAATTTCTCTAGACAGCTACTACTGAAATACGCCATTAGTAGAGGTGGCGTCGCACGAATACTTGGTCAACTACTTTCTTACTGTGATGTGCTACAATAGTAATAGGTTGTACAATATGAGCTAAATGAGTGCGAGTGTGAAAATAGATGAAATTATAAGAACGCGACGGAGCAATTGTGAGAGACAGGAGGAAAGTCAATAATATATCCCTAATAATAATTATGCATTATTGCATTGGTCATTGTAGATGCTGACCGAATTTTGTCGGTTACGATAAGTAAAAGTAAAACGATAATTGCTCCTTCAGATGGCGTCCGTTCTCTCCTCGCCTTCTCGCCTCGTCGGTATCCACTTCTTCAATCCTGCTCACGTGATTAAAGTAGGTGGTAGCCACCGGAAATTACAGTTCTCTGCTGATGGAAAACATGAGTAGCAAGATACTAGGCGAAAGCCTATTAGCTTCCACATCTTGGTCAGAGTTCAACAACTTCTTACGTTGAGTACGTAGTAATTACTAATAATAGTATAGTAAGTAAGTAATAATAATAATAGTAAAGTACTAGTAATAGTAAATACGTACTAAGGCCGAATGAACTAGAGAATGCCGCCGGACGAAATGTTTAACAGAATTGTGTAATTAGAAAGTGATTTCAGGTAGTGGAAATCGTGCATGGTAAACATACAAACGGTCGGGCGGTCGCGACCGCTTTCGAGGCCTGTCGAGCAATGAAAAAGGTGAGTACACTCCAGAAAGCCGTAAAATGTTCACGGGGTTCAACGAGAAACGATAGAACAGGAAAAGGAACTCAAGTATCACTGATTCCGGAGGCGCTCGTGGGCGAATGGAGAGAGAGCAATGCGCGACACGTCTGCTGACATAATAATCAGTATATAAGTATGCTTTAAAACGGCAGAATTGATAAACTTGTTATTCTCTGTCAAAAAAATAGAATTAAAAATTGCACGTGTTTTCCTCAGAAAAGCTCTCAACTGCTTTTCGACTTCGTATGTCGAGAAGCAACACTTATATCTGAGTGTGTAACTAGTGTATGACTAGTGTATAGTGCAAAGAGAACAAAATATATTTCTTCAGTATTGAAAAAAGTATATAAATTCAAAAGCAAACATGAACTTGTAATTTTTAAATTTTAATACTTTTAAGATCCTTTTTTTATTCCAGATCGCCGTTCTTGTTGGAAACTGCCCTGGATTCGTATTCAATCGCATGCTCTTCGCTTATCTCTCGCAGGCTCATCGACTGCTATACGAGCACGGACTGCTCCCTCATCAGGTGATAATAATAATAATAATAATAATTATTATTATTATTATTATTATATTATTATTATATGTGTGCAAGAGCTTCGAAAATCAATCTAGTGATTGCTGAAAACCAACGCAACCTTGTTATTTTCGCTCTATTTCAGGTTGACGAAATCATCACGCACACGGGTTTCCTGATGGGCCCGCTAACGATGAATGACATGAACGGTACACTTATTTTGGAAAAGCTTCGAAACTTGCACATAAATCTACGCACAGTGAATGCTCGAAATTTTCGCACAACAACTGGAGCAAAGCACTTATCTCCGGCGATCAATTTTGTGATTGCATTCTTTATTCACAGGAATTGACGTGGGCGCTAAGGTGAAGGAGGAAAACGGCTGGCCGCTCAATCCGATCGAACAAGAGCTCCTGAAGAGAAACCGGCTGGGCAGGAAAACTAGTGAGTGCCCTCATTTCGACAACATTATTAATTTAATTTGTCTTTGTCTCGTCCAATTTTAGTTAGCGACACGATTACAGACATAAGTTTTATTTTTTGTAATTATTAATATTTTCAGGCAAGGGATTCTACTCATACGACAAGGATGCGAAGAAGCAAGGTGATGCGGAGGTTTGTTTTCGTTGTATAAAAAAACGCATCTGTGAATTCTCCCTAGTACTACTTCACTATATCCCACACTGTTAAAACAGAGTAACGATAAGTAATCTGAAAAAAGTTGCAGATTGAATGGATCATCCGTGAGCTCGCCTCGAAAGCCACCAAAAATAGCGTGCTCATGAGCGACCAGGTGAGTTGTCTAAAGCGAATTCAACCAAATACAGTAGGCATCTTTGTCAATCTGGTTTTCAAAATTTAACACGTGCTATTCAAACTTCGAAAATGTTGTCTTGGCACATCATTCCACAGGCCGGTCAACCATCCAGAAAGGCCTTTGGAGTGAGAGAGCGTGTGAAATCGAGAGGGACTCTCTCATTTTGTACACTCTCTCGCTCTAACCCTGGTCTGTAGGTTTGGAATCATGTGTTGGGTTCTGTAAATGTAAGTAGGATTTTTCAGGACGTTGTCGAGTTCATGCTCTTCCCAATGGTCAACGAGGGATACAATCTGATCGAGAAGGGAATGATCGCTGACCCCGCGCTAATCGACATCATGTTGTAAGTGCTTTTGATACTTTTTAAAAATTTTTTAAAAAAATGGATAGGAAAGAAAGTACATGGAAAGTCTGATCGTTTGTCAGCTGTCTTTGTACCGCGGCATTATTAGCTCATTATTAGCTCATTTACGTGTATGTAGACGCACTCTTGCGGTGGACGATAAATTCATTAACGCTAATAAATCGTAACATTTGCAGTATATTCGGATTCGGTTGGCCTCCTGCCACGGGCGGTCCTTTGAAATGGGGTGAGAAGAGGCAGAAGCGAGTTGCCGAGAAGCTGCACGAGTGGAGCGCCACCGGTGAGTGATTTCGATCGTCTATTTTATCTAATCCACAAAAATTGTCTCTTTTTGATATCAGATTTCTTCATTGTGGGAAAGAGGAAATTTAGTATTGTGAAGTTAACGAAGAACAGGTGACACGTAGCTTATTGATATCTTTCTCCTTTTAGACCCGCAAGCTAGCGGACTGGACCTCTCGCACAAAGTCAAAGCGATCAGAAAGGCGAAGATGTAATTTATCGAATCGAAATTTGCACTTTTCGTTTGTAGCATAAAATATGTATATTGTCAACGTTCTACACAGAAACGCCTTTGCGAACAGATCCCATTCAAATAATAAAAATATATCCAGGCTCTTTTCTGGAGAGCTTGCCCCGTGTTATGATGCCCAATACCATCGAGATGGCTTTTTGGGTTCTGAATTCTTGCTGGCCGATTGAGGTCTTGTCTGATCCACGAACCGCATCCGACAAGTCAAGCTGTTGAGCCTTGAACGCTGAATGAAAGCCGGGAGGGGACCGCCAACGCATGAGAGATGTGCGTTGCGGCTGGTTAGTTCGCCCGGACGACCCAATCTCTCATTTGAAAGAAAGGGGACCGACATTTTTTAGAAATAAATCCATCATTCTGAATAACGATGAAATTGGTTCTGGAAATCCACCAAACTAGTGAGTGGACAATAAACTTTTTTCGCCCCCTCTCTTTTGACCTAGAAAGGTGGGCATATACCGCTTCCTTTTATAGATCATGCTACAAATTTACTCATTTTCTATTAGACACAAATACAATTACCACAAAGTAAAGAGTCAGAAATAATATTTATGCGCCAATACACCAATTAATCGTAGAGCAGCAACGAATTAAAATCGTTTCACGATTGAACTCGTAGCTATTACGGTACTTTCCGCACGAGGCAGAAACCGTCTCCACCCTGTTATGTAGTGTAGCTGCGCTCTGAACGCTTGCCGATAGTCGGAGCTGAAAATAACTCGGTTTTTTATTCCCAAGTTCTCAACAACAAAAAATCGAACGAGATCCACCCTACGCCCTAACTTGAATTTGCGCATGAAGCGGGTGGAAATTTTGATCTCCGGCTAAATGCCTAATAATACCGTATTTTACATACCGTATGCTACCGTATTATACATGTTAAGAGACCATCCACGAGAGAACGTAACAAGGGGGTAGGGGTCCCGGATGAGAATTCGACAACCTACCCTCAAACTTTTTTCATGGAATGAACATCACGAATGCTGATCGCGACCGTATAAATTTAAGCTTGAAAAAATTTTTCGAGGTCAAAATTTGTTTTCAAAATTTTCAGACATTTTTTCGTCGAAAAATAAAGTTTCGAAATACTTTGCGAGAAATATTATATTATACGTATTTTTATGCGCTGGTTCCGAATTTGGTAGTTAGAACTGTTGAAACTCACTTTTAAAAAAGTTATGATCGAAAAATCAGATTTTTTTGTGAAAAATCGAAAATATCTTTTTTTCCCACCCCCTTTCAGGTAAAGCCACCTATATTTTCGGAATCTACATCAAAAGTTACGTTATATGCTTTTTTATCATAATTTTAAAAATAAGGATATTGATCGAAATTTTATCTCAAACTTGCACAATACCTTATTTTCGTTCGGCCAGTTTCTTACAAGTTTCTTACAGGTTCGTGTGTGTACCAAATTCCGATGTCAAATAGACAAACATATTCAGAAAGTATGAAAACATGGTCTATTTAGATTATCGAGAGAAAATACAAGACGTTTCAAAATTTTCCAATATTCATACAATCATCATAATAAACTATCAAAGATCAGGGTTCTATGACGAAATATCGTTTCAACTTTGGGCTCAAAATGTTTGAATTGCAATATTAAATAAATGTTCTGTTGGTACTCTTCGATTTCATACATTGGTTCATGTCGTAAAAAAATTAAGACTCGGAAATGGCGAAAAAATATTATTCATAAAATATTTCTGAAAGCACCAGTAGCGTGCATGATGAAATATCTTAGCTGTGTAGTATACTCACAGAGTTGCATCAACTGACAAAAGGACAAGTTGATCCAACTTCTTCGAAAAAAAATTTTTTTCTCGAAAATCACCATGAACCCGGGGTCATTGTCCAAAATTCCAAAATATTTTTTCTAATTTTATGGAGAACTAACTGTTACAAAAGCTTCTTTATACTCAATAAAGTAACATAGGGCGCTATACGTAACTTTCGGATGAATTGGAGAGAAATTTCATGGTGATGGTGATTTTCGTTCATGGTGATTTTCGAGAAAATTTTTTTTTCTCGAAGATGTTGGATCAACTTGTCCTTTCGTCAGTTGATGCAACTCTATGAGTGTACTACACAGCTGAGATATTTCATCATGCACGCTACTGGTACTTTCAGAAACATTTTATGAATGGTATTTTTTTGGCCATTTCCGACTCTTTATTTTTTCCGACATGAAACGATTAATGGAATCGAAGAGTACCAACAGAACATTTATTTATTATTGCTATTCAAACATTTTGAGCCCAAAGTTGAAACGATATTTCGTCATAGATCCCTGATCTTTGATAGTTTATTATGATGATTGTATGAATATTGGAAAATTTTGAAACGTCTTGTATTTTCTCTCGATATTCTAAATAGACCATGTTTTCATACTTTCTGAATATGTTTGTCTATTTGACATCGGAATTTGGTGCACACACGAACCTGTAAGAAACTTGTAAGAAACTGGCCGAACGAAAAATAAGGTATTGTGCAAGTTTGAGATAAAATTTCGATCAATATCCTTATTTTTAAAATTATGATAAAAAGGCATATAACGTAACTTTTGATGTAGATTCCGAAAATATAGGTGGCTTTACCTGAAAGGGGGTTTCAACAGTTCTAACTACCAAATTCGGAACCAGCGCATAAAAATACGTATAATATAATATTTCTCGCAAAGTATTTCGAAACTTTATTTTTCGACGAAAAAATGTCTGAAAATTTTGAAAACAAATTTTGACCTCGAAAAATTTTTTCAAGCTTAAATTTATACGGTCGCGATCAGCATTCGTGATGTTCATTCCATGAAAAAAGTTTGAGGGTAGGTTGTCGAATTCTCATCCGGGACCCCTTTCCACTCTCTCGTGGATGGTCTCTTAAGTATAAATTGGGCTACCGTATTTTACAAATAAAGTATCTCCGGCTAAAATGCCTAGTAATAACACGGGAGGAGTTTGAACGAGATTCACCTTATAGCAGATCAAACAATAATCACCTACGCGAGCACAAAACAACATGGAGAAGGTAAGTAATTCTTGATTAAAAAAAATTCTCTACGGTGTTTTGGTGATAATTCAGCACCAAAAAAAACCAAGGTTCATTATTTAATTCACCTCGTAGCATAGTAGACCCAGTAAGTGATGGTGGTGGAAAGGTTGACTGGCAAGCCGATGATATAATCCGCCAAAATCAGCATTGGAAGGTCGGGATTCTGAAAGGCTTTCAATCCACACTCAGAGAAAAATTACTTCGCCATGCATGCGAGTTAGTAAATAAATTACTTACGCTCTCCTTATTTCCCATGTTATCTATGCTAAATAGTAAGTAATTCGTTTGCTAACTCCCATGCTTTTTCTCTGAGTGCAGTTACGGGGGATTTCATTTTCTAAAACCTGGTGGATCATTTTAATTGCTTTAAATTAAACATTGCGGTCACAAAGTCTTCTGATCGCGAAATGACAGTAATTTTCTAGGCTAGCACAAAGTCAAGTTGGTCGGGAATGATTGGTCTAGTTTAGAATATCCCAAATTTAGAATATCCCGATTTTAGATTTTATTGTTTTATTCTTTATCGTTCCTTTAATTGCTGTCGCATCCTTCGCGGGTGTATATGATAAACAGAAATAAAGACATTTTGAAATTAATAAATACCGGCTCGATCCATCTGTAGATTGTGGCGATACCGAAAGTTGCCAAGTACCCTCCAGACACGAAGACCAAAATGAAGAACAGGGAAAAAAAATGCTCATATCCCGCCGTTTATATTTCTCTGAAACTTCTAGATATTTTCGTAAAACAAAGGCATATCGAAAAAAAAGTGAAGAGCGATCTCGATCAAAACTCTCTCAGAAAGAAGTGGGCACATTTCGAAAACTCAACTGACTTGCGGTACGCAGCTTGACCGCTACAACAATGTACACAACAATGGCAGTCCCGCAAACTGCGAAATTAAGCGATAACCATTGTATCTAAAATACACCTTGAAATATCGAATATTGTTTGATAAACTAAGCATCAAACTGACCTTTGCCTCATCCATGTAAGGTGAAGGTAACATGCATACAATTTGCCTAAATCATTTCACAAATTATTAACTTTTAAACAAATGCATACCTCTCCTCAAAGTTGGCAAATACGATGTAAAACACAAGCGACATATACAAAGCCAAGGCGAAACAATGCGTGAACAGATACTTTGAAATGATCTTATTTGTGTAACTGAAAGTGTTATTCTATAGAAAATAATAGCATTTATAACTCACTAAATTGGGAATATACAGGCAACCAGGCGGTCTATTCCAATCGAAAGCACCATTATAGCGCTGCCGTTTTGCCCGATGACCGAAGGCGCCTATATTCGAAACAAGTTACTTCGAAACTCTAGAGAGGGAAACATGGCGAGATAGTATGCAAAAACAAGAAAGACAATGTCTCGCCCGTGATCCCTTCCAGACTGTTTCGCAATGCAGTGTAATGATGATGAACTAACTGCGCAAGAAAGCTATTGCCATATTTCGCATTGCTCGATTGTTACATTGAATATATGTATGTATCAATCGTAAATCAAGCCGAGAAAAATGATACCTCGCGCAAAATACAAGTTTGCGAGGAGATTCGTAGCTGGCCTGCACAATTTTCATTTTTTTTTAAATTTAATTATTTATTTTAAATTTCAACCTTTCCAGAGATCGATGTAGATGGGCAGGTGACCAGTGAGAGTTAGCGCGTCGCAGATTGACGCTAGTGCTATGAGATAGTTACAAGACGACCTCAGATGTCTGTAAAAAGTAAAGTAAAAAAGGTAAAAGTGTTCCATGTCAAGCGATTTTATGGTAGCAAGCTACCACACTAGATGGGGCAAGCCGGAAAGCCAGCTACAGCTCAATTAGTATCAATTAGTATCGTGCACCAAGTCCATTTTCCATGAAAATGTTCCACTATGTTCCACAGTGGACTGAATCGCCGACCTTCCACACAATACACCAGAGTGGCCACCAGAAGGCCAGAGGGCGGGATGGCCGAGTGGTGTAAGCAACCGCTAGTCATTTGAAGGGTCACGAGTTCGATCCCCGCCGAGGCCAACCAAGCCTTCCATCCACCCCGGGGCGGTAGCAACTTTGATTGCGAAAGGTAAACGTGCCCTAGATGCCTTGGGAAAGCTTGGGTTACGTAATCCCACGTTGCAGCTGGCTTACCGGCTTGCTCCATCTAGCGTGGTAGCTTGCTACTGTTAAATCGCTTGACATGGAACAACTTTACCTTTTTTTACCTTTACCAAAGTGGAACACCACGCTCCGAAAGTGGAAAGTGGAAGCTAATTGTAACTAACTAATATTCTTCAAAATGGCTTAATTTTGATATTTCTTTTTCTTAAATCGATAGAACAGTCGATAAAGCACCCATAAATGCTAAAAACAGCTGTGATTATTGATATTGTCACCATAAACTGGAGGAAGTGGAAAATAGTGGAAAAAATGTGTTCCGCTGTGGAACATAGTGGAACACTTTTATGGGAAGTGGATTTTGTGCACGATATATCGACAACTATCCTGCAATATCATTTAAAGAAGGAGTTTTACGATCTCGCGACCCCTCATTCCTCATCTCCTATGTTTCAATGGCGCGGTCACTCTATCCTCATTTCCCATTATCCCTTCCTCTCATTTTTGAATCCCTGCGCGTCAGGGTCAGTTTGGCACAGAGCCAAACTCTAATAACTCTGTTCAAACTTATCGGTTCAACGTGCGGTTTGCGGGGCTCTTACCGGGGAACCGAACGTGATAACCGCACAGTGAGAACTCACTTAACCAAAAATTCGTGGGACAGCACCTTTAAAAGAGTCGACACTTTCTACATGCCAAATACTCTTCCTCTACCGGTCGATTAGCTAGAGATGCTTTCGCCTCAAATCTTCCGACACCACCCGTGAACTTACGCATTTCTGAATGTTGCTAGCACAATGGCGAAATTCGAGGTGATTCCGATGGTTGAACATATTGCATAGATGGCGAGAAAGGGATAGCTTGCAGGTAGGAGGTGCTCCTCGGTCATTCAGCCCTCGAGGCTGAGAGGCAGATTTAATGAAATATATCGCACGTAGTGAAATACCGGTATGTACAAAGACTTGCCCGGTAAAATATGTAAAAGAAAGCGACAAATTCCTTTGCAAAAAGCACAGAATCGGCAATAACAGGCTTTTTCCGGCTGTTTACGGTAATAATGACAATCTGCTAATTTGGTCGGTTGTCGCATCGAAATTGTCGCTTTATTATACACATTCGACCTGGCATGTCCGGGTAGTTCCAAATCGAATATTTCGCACTCTTTCCGGTAAACGTTCCGATATTTTCAATACGAAAGGTAGAAAACATAGTTAATGAAACAGTTGAAAGAACGCTCGTAATACGTGCCAATCCTACGGTCATTGTCTATAATGAATAGACAATTCAAAAGAACCAACGATAAATAACACATAATTTCACAGCGCGTTCAATCAGAAGAGGCTGTGGAGTGGGGAAGAGAGGAGCACTCTAACATTTGCCTACTCTGTCGCACCGTCCCCTTTTCTGTAGTTTTGGAATCAAGAAAATGTATAGTTCTTTTACTGACATGTAATCAGATTAAACGCTTCTAGCCAATACATCTAAAGACAAATTCGTGATAAACAGATTTTTCGCTGCGGTAAAATATAAACCGACTTTGCACGTTTCCTCCTCAGAGTACTTTTATGCTGCGCAAATTTCATGGGTGGAATTCCACCCTCGGAGGGTGGAAAACGAATGTAACTCAGCTCAAACTGAACGAAATATCTTCAATCAATAAGGAAAATGGTCCGATCGTGGCTTGCAATCCCTGTATCAAGTTTCGAAGTGGTAGCTTCACTTGGAAAAAAGTTATGAAAGGGTGCATAAAACTGTTTTGCACCTTCCTCCCCAAGATATTTGCGCAGCATTAAACCGGATGTTGATTTCGTAACTCAACAAGCAGCAACCAGGTGTTACGAAAAACAATGCAATGAGATGATGAAGTTCTCTTCTTTAATTTTGCAATATTCATAAAAGAATAGAAAAATGATTACTCTCAATATGCAATTTCGTTTCAAAATACAAGGTCAAAATATACCTTGAATGGTCTTGCCATCTCCCCCTCTGATACTGTCAGAGATCTAGGTGTTCATTTCTCCAAGAAATTGAACTTTGGGTATCACATTACTCAAATAACGCGTAAGGCTCGCTCTATGTGTAATCTAATGTTGAGATCTTTTTACACAAATTCCCCAGATATTCTCATAAAAGCATATAAAATTTACATCCGCCCGCTCCTTGAGTCGAGTACCGTAATTTGGAACCCTACCGCTATCGGTCTAGTTAACCGTTTAGAGAACGTTCAGCGAGAATTCACTAGAAGAGTTCTCAAGCGTAGTCAGCATCACCCTTTGTCCTATCTTGACCGCCTAAAATTATGTAATATAGAAACCCTAGAATATCGCAGGGCTTTACGTGATATGCAGTTTATTTATGATTCCATTCATAGGCACGCACTGCTGGACACCACTAACCTATACTCACTAGCTCCCTTAGCACGTTCTCTCCGGTTCGCTCATGGCTTGCGCATTTCGATCCCTTGCAGGCTACCAGTCTCAATTTCCACTTGTGCAAGTCGATCTATAACGCTCTGGAATAACCTCCCCTCCCGCCTAGTAACTGCCCCCAAAACCCCCTTCTCAGTAGGGCTTCGATTGCTAGTAATATTTCACTATCATGACTATCATGACTATCATGACCATGATGATCATGATGATCATGACCATGACTATCATGATAGTTAAAAACTACTATCATTTTTCTGAGTGAGGCTGCTGACAGGAGCAAATAATAATAGTGATATATTGTAGAAGTTTTTGTTCCTGGTAATGTTCCGATTTTCTCGGAACACTCCTGGGAACCATCGGAACAGAAGGAAAATTGCCAGGAACAAGAACGCAACAAGTATAATATAATTTACAGATCAAATTAGCATCGAATTTTGATATTAGTTGTGGTGAGTAACGGCAAACACGAAATACAATTGCAGATGGAGTTACAACAAAGGATTCTCTCAATGAGAAGGGAAATCAACATAAAAGGCATTCTACTGAATACTCAAACCCAAAACGATTTCAGTTGGACCATTGGTCAGTGATTGCTCTTTGAAGATACGACAAGCCGAAGACCATATCATTTTCAATATTATTGTCCACAATAGCCGATATACTTGAAGGGAACAAGTCACTGATAATTGGGAAGAAAAAAATCTGGGCTTTTATTCAAATTTAGCGGGCGCTAACGCTTGGAGTCCTCGGCGTGTAGGTACATCAGCGTCCTTTTCTTGCATTCGGCCCGAGTATTCTACTTTTTTTTAAAGGGACCCTGCAGAGATCGCCAACTTGAGCTCAATTGGTGGAGTTTGAGTCACACATCACGGGAAAATTTCAGAAAAAATTATTGGAACTTTCTGTTTCGAGATAATATGAACATTTCAATATTCATGGTGTGTAAGTTCGACGTTTCCTAATGCTGTCTTAAGTGCAGGGAAGCATAATGAAACATCAGGAATTTTACTCAGTAGCCACCCAGGACATCGTACAAATTCATCAGACACGAATTGTTAGGACTGGAACCGTTTTTATAAATATTAGGAAAAGGCGGCGCCCTTTGGTCCATTGTGGTATGGTTTGCGGGTAAGACCGTAGCGGCTTTCAAAATGGTCCGAAATTTTTTTTCCTTATTTTTCCCGTGATCAGTGGGCAAAATACTACTAAATAAGTGCATTTCGCTACCTATGCACGGTCCCTTTAAAATCGTTGCATCTTTTCACTCGATCGCACTTGTATTTTCGATAAACAACTAGAATAGCGACTAATGATGCGCAGCACGTCACTGTTACGCCAATTGCACATCGCATGAATATAAATAATCCATTAATTGTATCATATCAGACCATGGACGGACCGAATGAGAATCTGCAGCCCATCACTGCTGATACTGCGAAAGAGAGCGGCACGGGACAGGAAATAGTCTCGAGAAAGAGAAAGAATCCGGATAATTGTCTCGATCTGGACCAATCGGACATTGTTAGTATACTTTTGTTTTTAGACAACCGAGTATTGTAGGAAGAGTTTGCGCTACGAAAAAGAGCTTCAGTCTGTTCCAAGTATGCTTAAATAGGTTAGAATGATAATAAAAATATTAATAAAAAAATTTTAAAAATTGTAATAAAACAAATCATATATAAAAATTATAATTAAAAGATTGTTGTTTCAGCTCGCTCGTCTGCTTGCTTCGGCCTTGTTCGACTTGTTCGACGACCACGATCGACTGGTGGAGGTGAGCTTCGCATTTGCTTTGTTATTCTACCTTTATCCCAATTCCGTGCGAGGTTATCAGATACGTTTTCACATATATTTTTGCTAAAATATTACTTCCAGGTTTCTCGAATCTGCAGTGATTTCGAGGATGGCATGAGTTTGATGAACCTGTAAGTTCTGCATATAGATATCTCCACTTTTCTATGACTGTGAGGTGGAAGAATCACAGACTACCTCTATCCATGCATGCATTCTAACCTTCGTTTTAGCATGCATTCTAACCTTCGTTTTACCCGCATGATACTGATAAACGATTCTGACTCTGAATTCTATCCTTGCTGTATTAAATAGGCCAGAATGTATTGGTTGCCTGGCCCTTTTTAATAAGAAGTCGTATTGTACGCAATACAATCATTTCAGTGACATGGAGCAGGGCGAGATTCTCAAAAATACATAAAGTTCTTATCGACCTGAGAATATCAAATTATATCAAAACAGTGTAGAAATATATATTAATTGCTACAAAAAGAATGATCCACACGTTCGATGAAGGTAGAATCGGTGGATGAGAATTTTAAAAAAAATCTTCCGCCTTATAAGAGCCCGTTTGTGTAAGAGTCGGACAATCATCGGCACCCCTCGGTACAGCAAAAAAGTGATGATATGAGGAGACAACTGTTTTCGACACATCTCGGCAGGTTAGAAATGTTGGCTAAATTACGTGGCATGCAAATTTCATATTACACCGGTATGACACTCTGAAGATGCATGCATTTTCCAGTTTTTCAAGTATAACTCGGGAATTAGTGAAGGAAATAAAAAAATTTCAAAAAAGACTATACTTTAATTTTCATAAGGAATTTGAATAAGTGGCCAGATATCTCGAATTTGTGATAGTTTTTCATTGTACTATTTTATCTCACTTGAAAACAAAAAGGTATCTGTGATTTTCGTTCTTCATATTCGCCAGGTACTCATTGATGAACGTCTTAAATTAGCTCGCACAAAACCTACCGCCAAGGAAGTTATGATTTTTCAAAGTTCGACATTCGGCAAGATTCCAGTGTGCCCCGGAAATGGCTGATTTGACTTTTGATAATCATGACAGGATTATCCAATTTGCATGCTTATTTCGTATTGCAACAAGGAAATTTGTGTCATATCCCGTTAATTCATAAGAAAAGAGAAATATTCATTGACTCGAAAAAAATGATTGTAGAAAGATCCCAAGAGCCGAAAAAATGTAATAAAAATAATGGAAATTTCGCAAGAGAATGGAAAGGTCCCAAGAACATAGACACTAGGGTGGCCTAAACCGGGAACATCCCGGGAACGGTTACCCGGGACCGGGTCAGAACTGGACCGTGAGTACCTGTTTGTACCCGGTAACCGCGAGTACTTTTTGTACCCGCGGGTAATTGAGGTAGAATTATGAAGAAAATATATTAAAATGTAAAAAAATAGTGTCTCCTGTTTGCTGAAACGCGAAAATAATATATTATTTCTCGTCTACAATAACTATTATCAAGAAATCGGACATAATCAGCGCGACAAATTCGAAGTGTCAGAAAAATTACCGCTGGGATAAACCTTCCAGTACCCGCGGGTACAAGGAAGAACAGAGTACCATTCTTGATATTTCGTTCCCATTGTATTTCAGGTGATTCAGACAACTCCTTTTTCAAATTTTCTGCGGTTCAACATAGTCAGTCACCCTCTAATCAACAAAATGTGCAAGTCAGTACCCGCGGGTACTTTTTGGACCCGCGGGAACAAACGGATACTCACTCTCGCTCTTTCAGCTGTTCCCGGGAACAACATGTACCCGGGTACTTCAAAATCCGAGCCGGTTTAGGACCTGTGTGGAACACCATACACAAATAACATATTTTTCAAATTAAGACATTTATATTTATCGACTATTTTTTACAGGCACAACCCCTAACCCAGAGGCTGCACCATTCAATAAATAGCGCTTCTTGTTTGGATTTGTTCGTTAGCTTATCCGATCAGGGCCGAATATAATCGAGTCGTATCGATTCATTGTGAAATTTCCATTATTTTGATTACATTTTTTCGGCTTTTGGGACCTTTCAATTATTTTCAATCATTTTCCTCTGCCGGGCTCACCGGTAAGGCCGGTTCGCTAACTAGGTCTACGTATCCCCTGCTGACCGGGCTTCTGGGGCACGTTACCTTCCGCAATCAAAGTTGCTACCAATTTTACCGCCAACGAGGGGGATGGAAGGCTTGGTGAACCTGGGCGGGGATCGAACTCGTGACCATTCGTATGACAAGCGGCGCCTTACACCACTCACCCATCCATCATTTTCCTGACAATGAGTCCATGAATATTTTTTTTCTCTTTTCTTATGAATTAACGGGATATGACACAAATCTCCTTGTTGCAATACGAAATAAGCAAGCAAATTGGATAATCCTGTCATGATTATCAAAAGTCAAATCAGCCATTTCCGGGGCACACTGGAATCTTGCCGAATGTCGAATTTTGAAAAGTCATAACTTCCTTGGCGGTAGGTTTTGTGCGAGCTAATTTAAGACGTTCATCAATGAGTACCTGGCGAATATGAAGTACGCAAATCACAGATACCTTTTTGTTTTCAAGTGAGATAAAATAGTACAATGAAAAACTATCACAAATTCGAGATATCTGGCCACTTATTCAAATTCCTTATGAAAATTAAAGTATAGTCTTTTTTGAAATTTTTTTAGTTCCTTCACTAATTCCCGAGTTATACTTGAAAAACTGGAAAATGCATGCATCTTCAGAGTGTCATACCGGTGTAATATGAAATTTGCATGCCACGTAATTTAGCCAACATTTCTAACCTGCCGAGATGTGTCGAAAACAGTTGTCTCCTCATATCATCACTTTTTTGCTGTACCGAGGATTGTCCGACTCTTACACAAACGGGCTCATAAGGATCGTGTCCGGGTGTACTCCGTGTACGTGGAAAGGATGACGCGCGCGTCAACTAGCGAGGATAACGCTGTGAGGGTGGGCAACCGCATTATTTTGATAATTACTTTAATCTGCTGATGTAACCAAATCTTTGAAAATTAATGTGATATTAAGTTTCCTTGAATCAAGGCAACATAGAAATTTTCATGACATCCCTAAGGTCGCTCTCGCAGTGCTGAAATCGCTCCGTTACGCCACGGTAGGTGCAAGACTTCGCGTTATTTATGTAAATGTAAAAAGGGTAAAGGTAATAGCTGGTCTCGGCTACCCCCATGCCGGAGTATATATATTTATCCTGACATCAAGGCAAGGGCCTGCAGGAGGTATCATTCGGGGGCAGAGGTGGTCGGGATCTTCGAATTCGAGGCAACTGGGTGAAGGGAATGGATCTTGCTTGGCTTCTTTGGTCAATTGAAGTGTCGATCTTGGACGATTGACATTGAGCGTAGAAGTAGATCTTCCAGCAACCAGTGACGTCCTGACTAAGTGGTAACTCACGTCGTAGTCTCGTCGACTGGGCCTTTCTTGAAAGTTGGCGACGAATTAGATGTAGGCGATCCGGGTCCTCTTCTCGAAGTGGTACCAGGTTGGCGATATACTTGCCGGGTTGCCCAAGCTGACTGGCAAGGATTCTCCAAACTGAGGAGGGAGAGGAGCGGGGAGACTGTTGACCGCCCGCAAACGAGGCACAGAATGAAGAATGAAGAATAGCAATTAGTAATTAGAATAGCAATTAGAGTAGCAATTAGAAACTCCTGAGAATATTACCGGTTTGTTGCGAAGTTGTGTTCATGTTTGGGGCACAGTAATCGGGGTTATTATTAATTTTTAAAAAACCTAAATTAGCATTTTGCAGCACCACCTGGAGCGGCTGCATAGACGAATTTTTATGCTGGACACGGAAATGAGTCGTCACAAGCAGAGCAGTGTAGATCGATTCAATGAGCACGCATTGAAGGTGCATTGCATTTTTCCAAGCCTATAGACAGATCCCCCCTCACCCGGAATTCGTCTCTCCTCCTGTTGCAACAACGAGCTATCCGAATTCCACATTAGACCATAATTTACGTTTTTTACAGGGGAAAGTGTGCAAATTAAAGGAGTCCCTCTAGATCTTAGACGCTCTCTCAACCATACCCCTTTTTGCAGAGTTATCCGGGCTGTGGAAGGAGGTTTGAACAATAATTTTTTAATTATGGTTATTTATTCATCGTTTCAGCTCAAGCGCCAGTTCCTTACTGCCCCGATCAACGATGCAAAGAGAGTAACGATCTCTTCACTGTCCGAAGAAGAGAAGGATGCCAACCAGCAGAAAATCGTGAGTGATGCTGCAGATTCAACTGTTAATTTCATAATCAGAATGAACAAGTACTTCGTTATATTTTGCTAACGCTTTCTGTCAATGTTGAGTAATTCAGTTGGCGAACCTACTCGATACGGATTTGTTCGACGACCAGGATAAGATGTTCGAGGTCAGTTGCTATATTTTGTTTAAAAGTTTAGTTTCTTCTTCGAAGAAACATACATTTGGAACTACTACATGGAAACAGGGAAGCGATTTGTGTAATATTATCGACTGTTTTCAGGCATCTCGCAACTTCAACAATCTCGAAGAGGCTATCGATTTTATGCTACAGTCTTAGAAATAAATATGGAAACTTGTGTTCATTTGACCGACCTCGCGAGTCAACACTTTTCACCTTTCGCCATGTTCTTGTATATTTTATAATGTGGATCCAACGTTTTGTATAACCATTTTTTAAAACTACATTTTGTGTGATAAATCATCTGACCGTAAAGAGTTGAAAAGAGCCTGGGGACATGTTTCAAAAAGGTGTAGCAAAAAGACTGATACTGAGAGAGAGGTAAAAGCGATTTAGAGAAAATTACTATGTTTGCGAGGTGTAGCCTATGCTCGAGATGTTTGAGATGATCTAAAAATATTATGAATAATGGCCAATTGATCATTCCACTATCAATTTCCTTTGTTCTTCACCGGTTTATTCGCCTCATTCACTGTGAATGACTCGGCATTATCTGATTTATCTAGCTTCTTTCCTCCCTTTCTCATGTTTTCGAGTGTTTCACCACTTTACCTCCCGAGTTATGAGAGCGTAAATATATCATTCGAATCCTGATCACCACCCGCGGCTTCCTATTGAAATATGTTTTTGACTTTTCGAGCGGTTTTGTGGAAAATTAACAAAAATAAATAATATGCAAATTTCGAGGAAAATAGTAAAATAAATAAAATGGGTCGAAAGATCATTGAAAATCAACCTTACATCCAAGCAAAAAGTTTTCACAGAAACCTCGATGAACCATTGAAAAAGTGTCTCAAAGTTCGCGAGCTGCACAGAACAGTAGCTGTATAAAATCGAGGAATGACTTCTGTGGCATAATAGTTCACGGGGAACTTAGTTGGGCCTATTGGTACCTGGAAACGTCGAAAACGCGATTTCGAAAAACAGGGTCTGTGCAAAAATCAAGTCGAGCCTTTCGTGAGAGGCGTGCTATGCTGTCTTGCGTGCACTGATATATCCTTTTTTCTGAAAATTGGCAGTTGACGATAAGTCGCGAGGAAGACATATCACACATACTAGTCAGATGCCCTTCTGAGTAATGTCGACAACATACGATTCCCTTCAATCGATTTATGTCAATTATGTTGAACCCGTGCTTTGCCTAAGCTATATGTGGATTATGTGGCGCGTGCAGAGGTGATCAATTGTTTTACATTGTGATAAGAGCATACTTACCTTCTAGTTCGTAAAGAAGGGGTATTACGATCTCGCGCTCCCTCATTGTCAATGGCGCGGTCGCTCTCTCCTCTTTTCCCATTATCCCTCCCTCTCTTTTTTTTGAATCCCTGTTTTTTTCGGTTGAACGTGCGATTTGCGGGGCTCTTACCGGGGAAGCGAGCGAGATAACCCCACAGTGAGAACTCAGTTGACCAAAAGTTCGTGGGACACCACCTTTAAACTATCAGTTCTGAAATGGTGCCAATCCCTCTGTAGCATATCCAGTTATTGTTGGTTGCAAGGTATTCCGGAAATAGAGAAATTCAATTTGTCGAAAACCTGATAGCGTTATCTTTTCAGAAGCGACGATAGTTTTCTGCAAAGCAGTTTCTATAGATTTTTCGTATTCACTGGTATGTTAACTAGCTCTTTAGTTTTGCTCTCTCGACGCGCGAATATAGAATACTCAATATTGAGTATATCATATACTTGGTGTCTCATCCTAGTATATTCCTTCTCTGTGCAGGAATTTCCGCATGTTCTAACATTCTTTGTGTAATAGCCAAGCGCATGGCGCATCTGTTTTTGCACGTCCCATCTACAAGTGCAGGTGACTTGTGTATTCTACCCGGAGGGAAATGGTTAACATTTACTGGTTGAGGATATACATTCAATCTTATAATGTACGGTTCGCACAGCTTCTCGCTTACGCATACAGTGGGAAAGGTTAGTTTTTTTCTCAAAATTTTCAAACTTCCACTAAATTTTAAATGTAAATAATAACTATTATTTCAAGATTCTCGTGGCCGCCACGCGTTTTACTGCAATCTGCTACCCGGTAACGCTCAGAGACGTAAATATCCTGTAAAAATATCTAAAATTTAATTGCCATTTTCCAGTTCTGGTCGCGAAAAAGAGTCAACGTGGGAGCTGTACTCATGTTTGCAGTACCCGCACTTCTATGCATCTACATAATTCCCGCCGAATCCATCTACAGGTGAGAATTCTTGATAATCAAAAAGATAGGAATGATGTTTTAGATTGACAAATCCTGACGGAACATTGATCTATTTTGGAGTAGCTGATTGGGCATCGCAGGTTTTTTCTTATTTAAAAAAAATATTATAAAATGTTTCTAGCTGACAAAAGTGTGCTCTTCCATCAGCTATTCACTCTTTCTCCTAATTTCTACTCCAATGTGCGCCTTCTCCCTCTACAAATTGCACGAAGCTCAAACATTCAATGTGCGTGCGCTTTCCTAATAGCAGGTTGTAATCGTCAGGCGCTTCGACTAAAAAGACAAGTATAGATGTATACGTATACTGAGAAAACAACTACAGCGTTTATTTGCAATACAACATCTTGTGCCCAAAATAGAGCAAACTTCAGCAACGTTGAAATAAGTTGCCTTTACCTGGGTTCCGAAAGGATTTCCTTTCAAGAATTTGTTATTTGAAAAAAAAATCAACATTACAGAGCGCCCTTGTTCAACAGGAAAGGGCGTTGTTGTTTCACACAGTGGTCACTACCCTGGCGCACATGATCAAATGCGTACAACAGGTGTTAGCGATTTTTTGAGCTTGTACCGCTTATTGAAACATACATTGAATAACCCTACAGTCCATTTTAATGCAGCTCCCTACAATACATTATATATTATTGACGCCCTAGAGTGCAACGAGAAAAAAAAACAGTATTCTATGGCTCTCTATTGAGTAGAGGATAGAGGGTGTAGAAGAAATTAGTGAATTGGTAGATCCCCCTTCAGATGATCTGGCTGTACTCGCTGATAGGCGAGGGCGACTACTATTTGTACATGATTGCACTGAGGATGGCAAGTTTTTTTTGTTTAAGTTTCTGAAAAATCGGCATTCCTGACGGTTCAGGGGGCACTTAAACCACAAAGTCTGGCTTTTGTTACATAAAAAATCTTCTAACAAAGTAACTAATTCAGTACGACCCGGCAACCGCACTAACCACGTTCCTTCCTCCGATGCTGCTGTTAGTGACATCAAGCGTTGTCAGACGCGAGGTACGCTGCAATTAGTGGATTTTTAAAACATGATTTGAAATATCTAATCTTAAATTTCCTCATCACATGAGGCTTCCTGCAGGTGTTTCTTCTCCGCTTTTTTCGACGTCACACCAATAAGCAGCCGAGAATTGTCCACTTTGCAACTACTCGAACTCTGAGAGAATCGCAAGTTAGCACTGCCCCGGGCAACTTCCAAAGTCCCACCGATAGTAACCATCTGAACAACTGAAACTCTTTTTTTGCAATTATTTAGTTCTCAAACACAAATTTTTACCCCGTTGACTTGAAATTTCTCCATTACTTTTTTTTAGTTGGCTTTGTTCATCATCTTTGCTTTTCAGTTTTCGAATGAATTTTCAATGTTGTTGATCAGTGCAGAGCACACATTTGTATTTGAAAGTGGTTTGTGAGTATTGGTACCAATTCACAGAAAAGTGTTGTAATTGGTGGGGAAGATGCCTTGCATCGAGCTCTTGCGAATCAAAGAAGACGTTCACTCTACACAGAGAATAAATATACTAAGATAAGACACCGAGTATATGATATACTCAATATTGAGTATATTCGCGCGTCGAGAGAGCGTGCGAAAACGAGAGACTCAATATTGAGTATATCATATACTCGGTGTCTCATCTTAGTATAGCATATACTCAATAGTAAGTATATTCATTCTGGGTGTATTTTCGCGCTCTACCGGAGACATGTCTGACGTGTTCGAGTCCGTGATATCCTTTTATGTCACCTACATAGAACCTTTGTTCTGCCTTGGATATGCGTATGTGATGTGGTGCATTCATAGGTACGTTCTGAGTCATCTATGCAACAAATACTTTTCAATCTAAAAATTGTATATATTATTTCAAATTTTATTTAGTGATCGTTTAGAATTGCGAAGCAGTTTCTATCGGTTTTTCATTTTCACAGGTCTGCTTTTCATTTGATTTTGTGGATAATAATATCTTAAGGTATAGCTGCATGCTCTAACATTTTATGCGTTGTTTCGAAGCGTCTTTGTCATCAATTTCTTCCCATCCCATCGAACATAACAGGTATTTCCTTCAAAACGCCTGTACTTTCAACATCAAAAAATCGAGGTTACACGTTCAATCTAATCCTGTTCGGCTCTCACTGTTTTTCATTCGCTCACACAATTGGAAAGGTTAAATGCCATATTTGTATCATTATTTCTGATAGTGGTATCGGATACATCATTGGTCGAACATCACTAGACTCGATTGTATGATTGATCTCACCACCTTCCTCTCCCGATAGAGCGCTGAACTAAAAGGCTATAGTAAAAGGTAAAGGTAAAGGTGTTAGGTCTTCTACACGCAAGGCGGTCTCGACCACCCCTATGCCTGAGGGGCAACGAGAGCCTCTCCTGAGATGATCAGCGACCTGTTGCGAGGCTATTCTCGTGTTGTGTGCATGTGAATCGGGGACCACTTTCGAGGCATGTTTGGATCGTGATTTACCAATCACTACCAACATTTCTTAACCCCCTTGGTTGGGTGGATCTGCAGGCACGGGGGTCGAACTTGTAAAAAAAATTGATAAAAATACTAATTTAGGTTCTTGTCGTGGCTACGCGTTTCACTGCGATCTGCTACCCTTTGACTCTCGGAAATGTGAAATATTTTATAAATTAAAATACAAAAGTGCAAAAGTGTGACCAATTTGTTCAAGTTCTGGACGCGCACTAGGGTTAACTCCGCCTGCGCACTGGTGTTCGCTGTACCGGCGCTGCTACAACTCTTCATAATTCCAGCAGAGCCCAAATTCGGGTACGTATACCAATGATGTATTGATCGACAATACGGTCGTTCAGTTGCATATAACAATTATGTAGAAAGATCAAAAACATTTGCCTAATTGAACGCTTATATGCCAACTATCGACTAATGAACCAGATAAACGGTAGTATATTTTCAGGCTTTACGCAGGCAACTTGACGTACATCGGCGTAGCCGAATGGGCAACACAAGTATTTCCAACTCACTTCACCACAATTTGTTTATCTTTGATACTGCATGAGAACTCCAACATTTCACTATTTCAGCTCACCAAATGGATCTCGTCTTTGGGCTACATTGTCTTCCTCCTAACATCAACGCCAATGTGTGCCGCCGCGATCTACAAGCTGCACCAAGCCCGCCAGTTTAACGTGAGATAATATAGGGGTTGAGAAAAGTTGGAAGTTGGGAGTACTGACGACCGAAAAATCGTTTTAAAAACGTTTTAAAAAGTCACTTAAGTTTTTGGATTCTACATCAAAAACACGTTTTAAAAAGTCACTTAAGTTTTTGGATTCTACACACGTTTTAAAAAGTCACTTAAGTTTTTGGATTCTACATCAAAAACTACGTATAGTATAGTATTTCGTATGAGGTTTCGTAATACCGCGTCTTCAGAACAATTGAAATGCAGGGATGATGAAATCGAGAGGATTGTAATTTCTTTTGCACTTATTTCGCTTGCTATTTCATTTTAATCATAATTACCATAATATAGAAAGTGATAAAACTTCGATCTGAGCCATATCGAAGTTTTAAAAATATTCTTTTGGTTGTTATTTCGATTTTTTCCAAATTATTTGTCTTACCCCCTTATGTTTAAATAAATGCGATCTATTTATTTTATTTATGTTTTAAAATTAGTACTGAGTGATATCTACTATAAAAGAACATAAATTAACCGGGTATTACAATCCGCGAATTTTTAGAACTTGGTGCCAGGCATCCCAAAAAGTCGATAAAATCGAATTTTAGTAGAACTTTATTTCGTTCACTCAAATGGTGTTATATTAGCTCGGGATATGTTTATTTGAGTTTATTTGGCATGCTAAAGTGTATCTGGGGTGTGTTTTTGCTACCTGAGGTCCTAGAATGGAAGTTCCGTTCTCGAAGTCTCTCAATACGGATGGCCTAAACATTGTCTTTTTAGAGTTGGCCTAGTGAGAAAAATGACCGATTATTCCCTGAAAATTGGAGAAATGACCTCATATGAAAAAATATCGGGCATTAATTGAATTCGAGATCTCGAAATTGCTTCTAAAATTCGAATAATTTCCGATGAAAATTTATGAATTAAAATTATTTGAAGATTTGTTAGTAAAATGCATTTTCCCCATAACAATAGCTTCCCATACCACGAAAACGACTGTATAGCTCAAATTCTTCTTCTTCCTTTCATTCCCTCGCAGAGGCTAGTCGACTGCTCATGGCTTGGTAGAAAATGATAACGAATTTAGAGTCTCTTCAATAAAATATGCACGACCCTTATAATCCGTTAGAAGTTCGCGAACTTTTCACGCATCTTTTCTTGCTCGTTTTAGGCTATTTTCTTTATAATTTTCATTGGGTCATTAGAGCAGCATAAGAAAGTACTAGTGCAGAAGGAATAAGCCTAAAATATAAACTAGGGCATTAGCCGCACCTCTTAGAAGGTCGCGGAATTGTGCTTTATATTCATCCCTATGTAATTTTTGCCGAGTGAGTCTAATTGGCATGTTGAGAACTGGTAATCGAGACTAGTTGAAGAGAGAGTTTTTTTTGTAAGCAGGGAAACTCCAAATCCTATTTGAGAAGAAGGAATAATGTATGAGTTGCTTGTCCATGGATATGTACAGTATGTGGAACCTGTAATCTGTATAGGATATTGCTGGATTATGTGGCGTATCTACAGGTATATTTTACATATTTGATTACATATATTTTATATTGTCTATATTTTATGAAGGAGCAAGCAATGTGAATTGCACAGCAGTTTCTACAATTTCTTCATCTTTACAGGTTCTATTGTTTTAAATAAATAAAACATTTGCGAAATTATAAAGAACATAACTAATAAAATCAAGGAGTAGCAGCATGCTTGAACGTTTTCATGACCCTTTTATTGCGTATAGCGGATAATTTCATTCCCGAAAGTGCAGGTATGGTGTAATTTTTAAAGAATTTTTAAAATAATAAAAATAAATTCTACTCGTTCTATGTTGAATATCAGTAATTCATTCAGGTTTCGCATTCAACCTGCCCATATATGGATCTCACTGCTTCTCACTATCGCACACAGTGGGAAAGGTGAAGATTTTTGTAAAACTATAAATTGATAAATTATTTTGAGGTGCTTATCATCGCCACTCGATTCACAGCAATATGTTTCCCGCTAAGTCTTCGAAATGTATTTTGAAAAATTTATTTCTAATAATGTGAAATTTAGTGATTGAAGATACAGGAATGTTTTAGTTCTGGACACCCCGTCGAGTGAAAATCTCTTCTATTCTAATGTTCGCAGTTCCGGCCCTTTCTTACGCATTCATCCTTTCTAACGAGCCCGCTTTTCGGTAATGCAATGTTGAACAGGCTACTTAGCAAAGACGTTCAATTAATAAGCGTTTTCAATTAATTATGTATTACAAAAATTTAATAAAACAAAAGATACTATTTTAAGTGACGTTCCAATCCGCAACAAGAGATATCTCGGGGCCTCGGCGGCTTGGGTTAATCAGGTTTCCGAATTTTTGTATCTTAAACTTTGAAAACAAATATTTACAGCTCATGAAACTGATTTCATCGGTGGGATACTTTTTGTTCTTCGTTATTTCAACGCCAATGTGTGCAGCGTGCCTATACAGAATACGACAGGCCCAGAAGTTTAACGTACATAATCATTAAAATATACACTTTTTCTTTAAAAAAAAGTTTTAAAAAGGTAAAAGCGATTTTAAAGTAGCAAACTATCCCTCTAAATGCAAGGAAATGAGCTGCAAAAGTAAAATGAAAGTGTACTAAATTTCAAATGGATGCGAAGCAATACAGAAAGATCTGGTACGACAGGAGCGTGCATTATTATTGTACACAATTCTTACCACCACAGCTCACATGGTCAAGAGTGCACAACAAGTGAGCAGTTACATTAATCGCAGATATTATTCAAAAAAAATTCTAGATTTACTGGTTCTACGCCATGATTCTGGAGGACAAGCAACTGTATGATGCGGCGACTTTGATGGTAGACTTGAACTAGGAGTCGCCTTGTTTATTTCTTCACCAGATTGTCCGTTTAAAGAAAATGCCATTTGCCATAATATGGCAATTATTACGCTCGTCTTTTGTTTCCTCTCGAATCTAATAGTACTCAATTGTTTCGATCGGGCTCTGGCCATAGCGGGAATACCATTTTTGACAACTGAGCGAAGAACAATACGTAATGACAGTAGTGTACACCGTTACAGTACCCTATCGGCAATACGCTCTCGACATTTCTCCCTCCGCTTCTTCTGATACTCACATCGAGACACGCGCGTCACGAGGTTGTCTCTTTTTATTTTGCAGCTTTTTTTCATTTTTTCTCGATAAAATGGTAATCTATTTTCTCAGTATACAGGGTACGTGAAAATTACTGGCACTCGAAATTTTATCAATATCTCCCCCTTGAACGCGATTTGAGCAACCAGTTTTATATAATCATTTATTCAACTCATTAGCTGCAGAAACATGCCCATGGATTTCGATGTGCTCGCATGTCGGTTTGATAGAAGATTGGAGAAGTTTCACATAGGCGAGCGACAATTTACGTTGGTATTGATTTTTGAGAGTGTCCCACGCTCGGAGGAGGGCCGTTTTCAGGCTGTCCAGAGTGTTTTACTTAGTAGACGAGAGCTTGCTCTCTACTCTCCAGGAACTGGAATCCTGAGATTCAAGTCGGGGAAGTTCGGTGGCAATTCATTGAAAGCGATGTAGTCGGAAAAATTCTTCTCATGTCACTTGGTCGTGACCTTAACTATGTGGCTGGGTGCGCCGTCATTCGGCAGCGTCCAAAAGGACCAACCGAAATGAGACTTGGACAAGGGGACTAGTGCGAATTCAGGATGTGATTGGTTTAGTAGTTTGTGTTCGCAATCAAGCCTAGGGTGACAAAGACGAGAGGGGTCCGACCGGTGTAGGGTAAGCCTTCCCATACCATCACATAGACAGGGTGCGCGGTTTGACCGTTGTGCCACCCAGCTTGGCGGATTCCTTGGTATAGTGGGCGATGATTCTGACGTTTTTAATATCGATCTTACCCTCGAGGGTAAAGATCTTTTCGTCAGTAAAGAAAGTGACCATATGTGCGCCAATGCTACATGGGTCGAGAAGGAGAGGGCGACCTATTCTGCGGAGATTGATCAGACAATCGGTCCAATCATGTAGTTTGTGGTACTTGTACTGGTGTTGCACCAGGCCGGATTTGATGACCTTGCGAATGGAGGCATCGGAAATACCGAGGTTTAAATCATCTCGAGCAGGCTCCTCTTGGGGTTACGGTGTATCTTCTATCAACTCATTTCAAGCTACTGGGGTGAAGTTGCGGTCACCGGTCTTCCTCTCACAGGACGGTCGTCTGCCGTGTCGAGGTCCTGGTAGCGTCGGCTGGCGTGGTAGACGGTTCTCTCGGGGGCGTTGAGACGAACGAAAATATCGGAGGGTTGGATTCCTCCTCGATATACTTTCAAAATCGCATATATCATCGGGTTTGCTTTCACCATACTTGACCAACTAGACCAATCGGATTGAAACCTCGAATGGTTTTACAGGGAAGGTTAGTCGTTATAATTGTGCAACAGGTGATGTGAAATATCGATTAGCAGCGATTGTGAATTCTGAAGTAATCGAGTGCCAGTAATTATCACGCATCCTGTATTATGCAAATCATGCACATGGTATTACTTATTACTTTTCAAAATATTATTGTGTAGGTCTTTGGCACTTTCACTTGTCGACGGATTCGCATCGAGCAAACGTCTGTGGGTACCACAATCACCCAAATTGAATGAGAAGAGAAGTGACGCCACGCAACTAAGTTAATTCACGGATACATTTGAGATAAATAATCTCAATTTTTCTGTAATAATTGTAAACGGACAATCTCATGGGATCATTTCCGTTGAAAATATTCAAATTTTTTTGTTACAATTCATCAAATAAAATTCTGAGTCATTGTTTCTTTGAAAGATTTTTTCATTTACACAAATCTAAAATTTATGTATTGTATTTTTAAAAATATACAACATGTTGTTTTTGCGAATTATTCTTTAAGTTAGCTTCGCTGAACATAGTTTGAAAGGTATCTAAATACCTAAATGGCGTACTAAGACTTCCTAACAGTCGTCGAGGAGGGGAATATTGTAAGGAGTACTCATTGCCCGCGTCCTCGAGACACAGCACGAGATAGAGGAACGCGCATCATCGGTGGTATATCTCAGTGGTAGAGCATTTCTCTAGCTAGCGGAAGGACGTTGGTTCCAATCCCTCTGCCTCAAGTTTCTTTTGCGCACTTCTCTGACGTTAAAACAAGATCAAAATTTACTCGCACATTTATGTGCATGTTGTCGCACCCTTGTGGTGTACGATAAATAAATAAATAAATCTAAGTTATGACACAGAGAAGCATCTGCTAAGCAATTTTTGTGTCTCGAAGTTGCCAGCCGAAATATATGATTACGTTTCTTTTTTTTTTACTACGGTAGCAGCAAATTGAGAAGACAAATTGATGAAAGACGATAAGCAGTGGACCACGACGTAGTGTCAGAACGCATCTTTTCACAAAGAGATTTGAAGATGCCACGCTGGCAGAATTGTTTTAATAGAAATTCGAGTATTCGATGCGCTAATGATGAGTGTCGCTTAGCTCAGACATCAACTCAGACTTTTTTTATTGTTTTTTTTAACTTAAACCGATCTCTTCCAGCCGTTGTTGGCTCTCAAGCAAAACATCATATTGCGGGTGGAAATTAATCGCGTAAGTACTTCTTCTTAGGAATATATTTCCTTGCCCAAATCGGCTGCCAAAGTTAGTTTAAACCATTTTCAAGGTTGTGGGGAAGGTGCAATTTGGGAAATTGTAGGCTCAGACAACTCGTTCTCACTGATACATTCGATATTCACACTTACCAGTTAGACATGTGGTGGAATCAAGCGAAATATTGCGTTTCCTCATAATTATTCTTTTTTGTATTACACTCAGAGAAAAAGCATGGGAGTTAGCAAATGAATTACTTACTTTTTAGCCTAGAGAGCATGGGAAATGAGGAGAGCGTAAGTAATTTATTTACTAACTCGCATGCATGGCGGAGTAATTTTTCTCTGAGTGTATGCTCCTCATTGTAATTAAACTATAATTATTTTTACATGCCGATAGAATGTATTTTGTGTTCGTGAGGTTCTACTCTACGTTCTAGGAGCCCACTCTATGCTTGGGCTACTTCTGGATCATGTGGCGCATACCCAGGTTAGAACTTATGAAACATTTAAAAAAAAAATTATTTTACCAATTGTCCAAATCATTGATGTTTTATTACTTCCACTAGTAGCTTTCTCCAAAGAATAATATTACAATACAGTTTACACATTTTATATAATGCACTTACAATAATTGTGAATAGTCAAGAGAAAAATGTTATACTTAAAAAAATATATTAGTAGCACTTGTTTGAGGAGTAAGCGGGGCGAGCTCCACAGCTGTTTCTATTGTTTCTTCATCTCCACCGGTTATTATTATTATTATTTTAGGTTAAAAATATGATTGTCATTTGAATCAGTTATACTTTAGGATTTGCTGCTTCCATGAACATTTATGCGGTATTAATGCTGTACATCGCCGATTCCATCCTGTCGGACAATGCAGGTCCAAATAAGTGTTCCAAATACGCAGTCAACAATCGTGCATTAAAGAAGTATCCCAGGAATAGTTGGTCAACTGAGTTCTCACTGTGGGGCAATGGGGATCGATTACCCGATGAGATCCTCGAAAATCGCACGTTTCAATTTTTTGTCTGAAGGAAGTTATGTTTAATAAACAGTCCAAAACGACCAGAATTCTTACAGTATCTCACATTGAACAGCACTTTCATAATATTGAGCTCAATGGAGAAGGGAGATAGAATAACGTCCGCAGTTATTCCCCTCACTTCTCATTCCCGTGTGGTTGACAATATCCCCTTTGAACCCCCTTCTTAATAAATTTATCTTTTACTCGCACATTTGTGTACATGTTGTCGCACCGTTGTGGTGTACGATAAATAAATAAAATAAATAAATATGACAAGCGGAACGAAATAAAAAGAGAACTGTGCACATTGCGAGAGCCATCACGATCTCTGCAGAAGCATATTGACAAACCTGACAAATGGTGGTAAGCAAGTAATAACACATTTATTGCATTTTGATTCATGCTTGAATCACTCCGGAAATTTGTTGTAACGGCACATGATAATTTCCGCGCTTTATTTGATGAGAAACGGGAGGCGCATACAAGAATGACACGGAATTCGACGATGGTACGTTTTTAACGCGCATTTCTGAGCTCTGCCTTCCTCTTCAAACGATTCCTTTATGCACTCTACAAATACCACACGCAATTCTAGTCCGTACATCTTTTTCCAATAGTTACCATAGATCCTCCGTTCCTCGCTTGCTAAACCTCCGAAACGTGATCGGAGAGTACGTGGGAGGGAATCGCGCCCTCCTGCCTTGGGTCTTATCTGGAGGTTTCGCCAAGATCTAGTGGCACTGCCGATTGTGTCTCTTTGTTGCGACTGGCGCTTTTGCGTTTGAATGTAGTGGATAATGCAGTCTAGAGATACGCCGAGAGACCTCCACGGGTGATTCATACCCCTCCTCTTGATGATAAGGCTTGGGCATGATTGTGCGCTGGGCATTATGAGGTACGATCTTCGGTCACTGCACGCCTTCGATTAATGCTCGCCGCGTATTTAAGCCTGCCAGTTCCATCGAGACTCCACTTATGAACAGCACACATGCAAACACATCATTCCACAGGCCGGTCAACCTTCCAGAAAGGCCTTTGGAGTGAGAGAGCGTGTGAAATCGAGAGGGACTCTCTCATTTTTGCATACTCTCTCGTCCAAACCCTGGTCTGTATGTTTGGAATCATGTGCCAATAAGTTGATTACTCCTCCCCTACTAGACGATATAAGGCGTCGCGCGGCATCCGTTAGACGTCAGCGATTTATCGACATAACCATTCTATTCCGCCTTTTCAGAACCCCAGTTTACTAATTATTGAAATGTCTAAATACCACCCGTTGCATTTATCAAAACGTATTTTGTTCTTATTTAGATGTCGTACGATTTGGAATCCGCAGAGCAGGCCGCCTACGCGCCCTTCTTTGGCTACATGGGAGCTGCCTCGGCGCAGGTAACAAAAATGGGAGCATTACGTTGCCCTCTTTTTTCCGCACCAGAATACTGTCTTTTTCGTTGTCATTTGAAGTCTTGGTATCACTATTCCACTAGTCTAATTAAAACTTTAATCAACGCCATATCTCATTTCTGGTCAAATTTCAAATCCTGTTGCGCCTCGGGCGCGGATTATTATTATTATTATTATTGAATCAGATATTCTCCGTGCTGGGCGCTGCTTACGGCACTGCTGCGGCGTCGCGCGGCATCTTTGCGACGGGCGTGCTTCGGCCCGATCGAATGATGCAGTCCGTTATCCCAGTCATCATGGCCGGCATTATCGGCATCTACGGGCTGGTGGTAGCCATGGTCCTGAAGGTAGGTGTCGGGGTGCTCGGGGCAGGACCCGCTTATGCACATGGGGTACGACGGTGTACGGTACATGGGGTACGTAGGTTACGGTACATGGGGGACGGTATTGTTGATTGCATGACTTCTGTTTATCACCAATCCGACCGTCTTCACACTTCGCATTGTTAAGGGCAAGGTGAGACCGGCGAGCGGGGGCTACGATCTCAACAAGGGATTCGCGCATCTCGCAGCCGGTCTAACGTGCGGACTGTGCGGACTCGGTTCAGGTTTGTGTCGAATTTTCTATCATTTTGTCGTATACCTGTGCTAATGGCGCATATTCGTGAACACGCTAAAATAACTATAGGATACGCTGTGGGCATTGTGGGAGACGCGGGAGTGAGAGGAACTGGGCAGCAGCCGCGGCTATTCGTCGGCATGATTCTCATCCTCATCTTCGCCGAGGTAAACTCCATCTTTGAGAAAATATAGTAGTCAGTAATTCCATTTTTCTATTACTGTTTTGCATAAACCTTCGAGCGTCTCGTAAATACGATTTGGGATATCTGTAGCATACTGTGTTGCACATATTTGACAACAGGTACGCCCGTTCGCTGAATATGCCGTATAGCGATTACCGATTCCAACAAAGAAATTATGCTAAAATTGAATTGTTTAACGATTTGATGGTTTTGTAGGTGCTCGGCCTCTACGGAATGATTGTCGCTCTCATTCTCTCCTCTTGAATTGAGGGAATGCCAAGTCAAAGAAGATGTTCATGAAATGTTGGCAGCATTCCAAACCCAGTATAACTCTTCGCTATGATAGTATGATGTAGATTAGACCGTTCTTTTTGATATTTTTTTTGTGTTTTATGACCTCTTGTCACAACGAATGTGAATAATGTAAATATCTGATATTGTTTCTCCAGTTCATTGCCTTACTGTGGTATAATCATGCACGCAATGATGGTCATTAAACTTCTGAGAGATTGCAGAGCGATTACATGATTAAATATTTCACTTACTTTAAATTTCTACCACTGCCAAGATTGTACGGACATTCGATGCATATTGCTATCGATGCAATTAGAAATTGTCGATGCAATTAGAAACCACGTAAAAATATGATGCAAATTTTTAATATTATATATTCTTTTAGTAAATTTGGAACACACTTTATAGTCTGGTGTATAGAAAAACACGCATAAATTGAGAGCAGATGTTTCGGTGACAACACATAATTTGCGCAATTCACACGTTGCGCTCGGACGGATTTCTGTCTATGTTCATGTTCTTCATGCGGCATTTAGGGGGAAATGAATTTCTCCTCAGTTCCCAATTCAGTTTCGGAATTCGAATTGAAGTACGATTTGGTACTGTCGTTCTATGTGACATTCGTAGAACCGATTCTCTGCATCGCTTATGGCATAGTCATGTGGCGAATCCACAGGTTAGGTATTCTATTTTTTTTCAAATATCTTACATCGCTGTATTCTTTTTTTTTCAAATATTTACATCGCTGATCAAAAGCTTATTGTGCTAATGATGAAAGTTAGAAATAAAATAATTTAGAAGTAGCCTCAAAGAACTTCACAGCAGTTTCTACAAGTTTTTCATTTTAACCGGTAATATTACGAAAAATAATCAAATTAAAAATTTTCTTATTTTGAAGGGATCGCTGCGTGTGCGAACATTATTACGGTAATATGCAAACGCAGTGCGGATATTCTTCTTCCTGAAAGCACAGGTTGTATTTTGGTATGCCATACCTTTACCAACTGTGAATCTGACAGGTGTTGTTTTCAATGTGATATTCTTCGGTTCGCACTGTTTCTCATTGACGCACACTGTGGGCAAGGTAATGCGCCTTTCACAAATTGAAATCCTGGTAAGGTTGATCTATGTGGCTGTCATAGAAGCGTTTCTTTGTATCGCAATATCTTTCCCTTCCTGTCGCCCTATCCTTGTGAACCCCCTCCTAAATATTTTGTTTCGTTTATTCTCTCAGTTATGTACATATTGTCGCACCCTTGTGGTGTACGATAAATAAAATAGTATAGCGTGGCGGACGCACAGGTTCTGTCTGGCAGTCATAGAAGAATAGCAACACTTCCAGGTCCTGGGTATCGCTAGTCGTTTCACAGCAATCTGCTATCCCCTCACGCTGGGAAACGTAAGTTATATTTTTTTTTAGTTTGTAATTGTAATTTAAAAAAATCAGTTCTGGACGCCTCGCCGGGTCAAAGCCTCCGCAATTTTGATGTTTACAGTACCAGCAGTACTCTACGCATTTATAATTCCCCAAGAACCAATGTTTCGGTACTAAGCTTTCATTAAACTGCGAACAATTTTGAATTTTTAGAAAACCTCGGAGGAAGGAAGTATGCCGGCATTCCAAAATGGCCTAATCAGGTTGACAAGATCAAGAGAAATCAGCTAAACTCAAAAGTTTGCATCTTACCAAAATGATTGCAACACTTGGCTACTTTCTATTTCTTTTCATCTCCACTCCGATGTGTGCGGCTTGCGTGTACAATTTGCGGCTGGCGCAGAAATATAATGTACGTTAATATTTTTTTGATTTTTTTATAATTATAATTTTGTAAATTCTTGCCATTTCAGAAAGAGCTTGTCAAGCAGGAACGAGTTCTAGTGTATCATACAATCGTTACAACGAGTGCGCACATGCTGAAGAGCGCACACCAGGTAGGCATAATCAGTTTATCAATCAATAAATGATTTGTGACCCCAAAGAGAGAAAATTTAACCGCGATATTTTCTAGAAGAGTTGACGCATATTGAACTCGAACTCACTTCAAAGACATCATACAATCCAAAAAAATCCGAAAGAGCTTCGATCTTGCTTTTTGCAGATATTCTGGTTCATCGCAATGATCATGGACGACGCGAGATTATACAATTTGGGGACGAAAATGGTTATTTAAAATATTATTTTTTCAACATAATAAACTTCGCAGTATAATATTCCCAACACGCTCACTACATTTCTCCCTCCCATCTTGCTTCTGCTCACTTCAGGCGTTGTGCGTAACGAGGTGCATGAGCTTATAATTATTAATTATGTTTGTAAACTTTTGGAGGGATTCGCTATGCGTTCAAGCTACATGCGCATCTCTGTCTGATAAGTTACCAAAGAAATTTGCATGCTGACACAGTGTATGTAGATGTCTAGTGAAACAGACCAGGTGACGATAATTATAGTCCTCCGGGGTCGTGTACAATGTTTCGCGTTTCGACCTCTCTAGGAAGCGAAAAGAATTAATTGAAAAATAAGTGATGTTATATGATCAACAAGTGGCTGACACAGATCTAAAATCGAAATCGCCCAAAACTTTGTCCTTGGGGTGACCTTTGAAGACTATAAATTGAGTAGGAAATTGAACAAATTTATATACATGAATCTCTTTTTCTAATTATAAATTACTATATTAGTTATATATTTAGAATATGGCTCTGACCCCAGACGCTGAACACGCTGATGCAATCGATTTTGCAATCGGACCCTCTGGGCGCCACGATGGCGCCACGATGGCGCCAAGAGCGTGGATGAATTCGGAAAGAATAAAGTGGTTACAAAATAAAGAATAAATAAATAGAATAAGAATAGAATAAAGAAGAAAAAATAAAGAATAAAGTGGTCTTAAGCAGATTCTCATCTCATCGTCGCATCGGTCGAAGCTACAATCCCTGGACGGTCGCGCCGGCTCATGGAGCATTTGCTGCATCTACAGTGATACAGCGCCGTCAGTCCACACAGGAAGCCGTTCTGACCAGGGCTTCTTATTGAGTCGTTTGCTTTTGATAATTCGTCCCCTTATTGATTTAGTAAATAATATTTGGGGTACTTCCAGAAATGTCTGTATACACTAATTTCACACTATAATGCTGTTTTTCTTATACAATTTACACACGCACCGAATCAGAAGCAGTTATGTGAAGGTATATCGCTGTTGCGTCACTCAATCATTACCATAATTTAGAATTGACATAGAAAGAACAAAATGGCAGGTAGACTCCACCCATTCTTCAAAATCTCCGATTGAGGGCTTGAGAAAAACAAAACTATTAAAATGATGATGGGACAATGAATCACGCAATTTTACGTGGTCGACATTCACTCTGTACATGGCATTAGTTTGTTCATTCTGCCCCCGTGTTTTCAAAGCTCTAAAACACCTATCTCCTTCTTGTTCCACTGGTTACGACAACATTCCCCAAATCATTTTCCGAAACTGTGCATCTGCTATTGCCCTGCCCCTTTGTGATATATTCAATATCAGCATGGTCACAGGAGTAGTTCCTTCTCTCTGGAAATTCTCTCTCATTACACCTCTGCTTAAACCAGATAAGGCATCCAATTCTCCCGATTCATACCGACCCATTTCTATCCTCTCTCCTGCTTCTAAAACTATGGAACGGCTTGTGAAAGCTAAACTTGCTCCCTATCTATTCCGATTCAAGATTATTCCTGACTATCAACATGGTTTCCGCCCCGGCGCTTCCGTTCTCACCAATATTATTGATTGTGAATTTGATTGGACTAAGGCGCATTCACTCAAAGAAAATACCGATGTAATTTATCTCGACTTCTCCCGTGCATTTGATACCGTACCATTCCCTAAATTGATCTCAAAATGCTCTCATTACGGTATTCATGGTCATCTTCTCAACTGGATTACTTCATTTATAACTGATAGGCAATTCGCAGTTCGCCTGGGCGGCTGTGTCTCCAACCCATTTCCCGTCCTCTCCGGTGTTCCTCAAGGCTCTGTGCTTGGTCCCATACTATTCACTTTGTACATTGCTGACATTTCTCACATACTCTCCCCTTTCCCAGATGTCCGTATCCAATCTTATGCCGATGACATTAAAGTGTACATCTCTTACTCCCCCAATTCGTTCGCCTCCCGTACATCCCAACTCCAAGCTGCTCTCAATGCTATTCATGAATGGACCGTAGCAAACCAACTCTCCCTGTCTGAATCTAAATGCACTCATCTTCATATTGGTAGATCTCCCATTCCCTCATATCACATCAACAATGTAGCTCTGTCTCAAAAATCAGAAAATGCTCCTCAACGTGATCTAGGCCTCCAAGTTGTCCCCTCATTGCTTAGAACTGCCTCTATCGATACCCGCATTAGTAAGGCCCAAACTGCATTATTCATCATGCTACGTGCTGTCTCTATCAATTGTGCTGATATTCTTTTAAAATGCTTTCAAACATATGTTCTACCTCACCTTGAATTTGCTAGTCCGTTCTGGAATCCCTATGTAAAGAAGCACTGTGAGAGGCTTGAGAAGGTCCAACAACAATTCACTCGAATCCTATTCTATCGATGTTTTCCTTCTCCGTCTTATCCAATTGGTCTTCCTTCCTATCCTCAACGTCTGTCTCACCTTGGTCTTCAAGCGCTTTTTGAGAGGAGAGTCATCTTTGACTTAGTTTTCGCCCGTAGAATAATGAATGGCGAGACCATCTTAGATCGTAACAAATTTTTCATCTTCAAACCCCTTCGTGATAGAACGAACACATTTGGTGTGCACATAGAATGTACTAGGTCAACGCCTCGATTTCATTGCTTTCCCCGTAGAGTTGCTATGCTACTGAATACTCTTCCCCCTTACATACACAGGTCACCTAGTATGAATGTTTACAAGAGTCGTTTACGTGAATTAGATTATAGTAATTACGATATTAGCAAATATACCTTTCGTTAGTTTGCATTGCATTACTTCCCCCTCCCAACATCATCCCCCTCCTATTAGAGATCACTGAGTCTGCTCCCGGAGATGAGTCAACCTGGTCGTCCGAGTCCCCTTCCTCGGATCCCTCCTCTCTCAGTCCACACAGAGAACAACGACCAGACGATGACAGATGGGACCACGACGATTGATCTACACACTGATTTGCCCCTATTGCAACCTCCCCCCCTTCCCAAACGATACTTCCCATAGAGAGTCTTTATTTACTGTACATCGTTCGTGTAATCACACATTATTCCGTTGCGCCTTCGGGCGTCGATAAAATATATGTATTAAACACCTCGGAGGTGCGGTGTGCGCGGTGGCGAGAGAGTGTAGGGAAATGAGAGAGCGCATTTACATACCTCTCATTCGTCGTTAAATTTACATACCTCTCACACCCCGCACCTCCGAACTCCGGGGTAATTAATACGGTGGCTGAGGGCTGTCATTCGTAGCGAGTCCATTGAAATCAGCGGGAGTTCAACGGCGCCTTTGCTACTCCCATCAATCTTCATGTTAAAACGTGTTCTCTGTAAGAGCGCAGTGAAGGGTCGGGTAAAGTTGCACAACTCGGTCAAAATGATCGTCCGGGGCTAAAACATTGGTAACATGACCCCTAGGGGTAATGTATACTACAACCATAAAATTGGCCCGAAATCTCAAGTTTTGACCTACAAATCGATTTTTACAAACTTTTGATTTTGATGTCGTGTTATATATCATTCGAAAGAGCATGAAAAGTTATGCCAGAAGCCAGGTTTTTACTTGATTTAAAGCGAGGAGAAGACAGAAATATAGCAAAATCGAAATTTTTTGGCTGTTTTAGTGAAACATCGATCTGCCTACCCTACTCATAATGTCGGCCCGGAAACCATTCTTCTGCATAACATATTAGGGGCATATATGATCAAATTTCTGGTTTGAAATTGGCACATTTTCGGTGCCCTCGTAATCAGATCACTGCTCGTTTGACACATACTAATTTTAAATAATTTGGTACAAAAATATATATTTTATGAACCATACATGCTAGGCCTGATTTTCTTTCGGAAACATCTTCTACATGTGCGGCATGCTCCAAAAACCCCAATTTGGATACATCTATTGAATTTATCAAACAATTTTAAATGTTTTCATCTAGAATCTACGACGCCAAAATTAGGTATTGATAATATCGTTCCTACGAGAACCCACTCCTTCGAGAATAGCCTCAAAATATACATATGATGTTTTTAAACAAGTTTACTGTTCACAACATTTTGATTGGCCCACAATTTCAAGTCGAAAAAAATCAAAATCTCTTAAATGGTTGAAATTTTCTAGTTAAATAATTATTTCTGGAAGCATGAGTATTCAGTTTGGCGAGATATTTGGCACACATGATACTCTCATGGTACTACATCAACTGGCAAAAGAATAGCAACTTTCAGAAGAAAAATATTTTTTCGAAAAAACCATGAACCCGGGTTCATGGTCCAAAACTGAAAATCATCTACTGTTCAATACAACCGATAATTGATAGCCACTAGGTAGCAAATGATCTAAAATGTAGTTTTGACCTCAAAACTTCTTCTGTGACGTGATTTTGAGCATAAATAAGAGAAAAAAATATTTTCAGTTTTGGACCATGAAAGCCATGTTCATGGTTTTTTCGAAAAAATATTTTTCTTCTGAAAGTTGCTATTCTTTTGCCAGTTGATGTAGTACCATAAGTGTATAATATGTGACAAATATCTCGCCAAACTGAATACTCATGCTTTCAGAAATAATTATTTAACTAGAAAATTTCAACCATTTCAGAGATTTTGATTTTTTTCGACTTGAAATTGTGGGCCAATCAAAATGTTGTGAACAGTAATCTTGTTTAAAAACATCATATGCATATTTTGAGGCTATTCTCGAAGGAGTGGGTTCTCATAGGAACGATATTATCAATACCTAATTTTGGAGTCGTAGATTCTAGATGAAAACATTTAAAATTGTTTGATAAATTCAATAGATGTATCCAAATTGGGGTTTTTGGAGCATGCCGCACATGTAGAAGATGTTTCCGAAAGAAAATCAGGCCTAGCATGTATGGTTCATTTTTGTACCAAATTATTTAAAATTAGTATGTGTCAAACGAGCAGTGATCTCACTACGAGGGCACCGAAAATGTGCCAATTTCAAACTAGAAATTTGATCACATATGCCCCTAATATGTTATGCAGAAGAATGGTTTCTGGGCCGACATTATGAGTAGGGTAGGCAGATCGATGTTTCACTAAAAAAGCCAATTTTTTTTGATTTTGCTATATTTCTGTCTTCTCCTCGCTTCAAATCCAGTAAAAACCTGGCTTCTGGCATATCTTTTCATGCTCTTTCGAATGATATATAACACGACATCAAAATCAAAAGTTTGAAAAAATCGATTTGGTAGGTCAAAACTTGAGATTTCGGGTCAATTTTATGGTTGTAGTATACATTACCCCTAGGGGTCATGTTACCAAAGTTTTAGCCCCGGGCGATCATTTTGACCGAGTTGTGCAACTTCACCGACGTTCTTACAGAGAGTGCGTTTTAAAACTTTTTTAATCTGTCAACCGCAGACACGTACGAAAGTGGTAACTTCCATTTATCTAATGCTAAAACACAAATATTGTATATCACAAATATTGAATACAAATAATATATATAAACAAATAGAATGTTGCGAGTGAAGAAAAATGTGAACGCTTAGTGTTTCATATGCTCATCCTTATCCGATGTCGGCAAATAAAGGTGATTTTCAAACTAACGTTAAACTTTTTTTCACTTTCAACACTCCACTGTGAAGCTTAGCGTATGGATATAATGATGTAATTGCTGGGAAGGCGGCATCAAACTCAGCCGAGTAGCTGTGCGAAGTTGGAATGGCCTTTGGCGCTCTTAATTACTCGATATTTAAAGAAATCATACCAACAAAAAACACCCATGTTGATCCCAATTTATGTGTAAGTAGAGCCGAAAATGTAGTGGTCGTTTTAAGGGGATAAATATTAATTCTGAGTCTTGGTGATATTTATTAAATGAAAAAAAAACATACATCTCTCGCAACGGGAGCCCTGTATGAGGCGCTCGAGTCTTTCGTTCCCTCCAGCCAGTAAGTAGTGCACATTCCTTTTCCCTGAAGAACGATAGGTAAAGGCAAAGGTGCCTCCCGATGTTGAGCCGAGCTTGCAGGTAGGGTTCTCTTATTGGAAGAGAATTCCATTAGAAATCCAATGGAATTCCAATGCCCGCTCATTCCTCGTTATCTCTCGCCACTCTCGTGGTCTGAGTTCCTTTGTTCTCCTTATTTCGATTCCGGAATCAGTTCCAATAAGAAAACCCGACTCGTAGGATAAAACAGGTAGGACAATGCTGTGGATAGAGCGTGTGTCCAGACTGCTCTATGAATGTTCACCAACCCCATCATTCCACATGCCTTTCAACCTTGCAGAAAGGGCGTTGAAGTGAGAGAGTGTGTAGAATCGAGAGGCACCCTCTCACTTTCGCACACTATCTCATTGTGACCCCTCTCTTTACGCTTGGAATGATGTCCAACTGGTGCCCCCTTCCCATTGGGCCCATCATCGAAGATGCTGAATTTTTCGCCCAACCCTGACCGCGACGTCAACGGGATACCATTGGGTTGTCCCGTCGGTACGTTTGGTGTTTCTCCCAGTGCGAAGGAAATACCAGTGGGTGAAAAATATCTACGACGGCTAATAGCTCACCTTCACTTGCAACTGCCCGCGCTCCACCGTGATGAATTCGGGGTAGTGCTGTAATTTTTTAAATTCTCTTTAATATTGAAATCACAAGAGCTTCGTCGCTCAACATGGGAATGCTATATTAAAAGGAAATCAAACCAGATCAAGCATTTTCTTGGTGCTCTCGGCGATCTGCGTTTTCTCCGGCTCGCCCGTTGACTCCATACGAGACGCCATGTTTACCTTAATATCACAGTGTCCGTATCCACTATTTGGCCGATGACACAACGGTTCGATAAGTAGCACTTACCGTATCTCCGAACAGACAGTATCTGGGCGCGTTGAGACCCACAACCGCGGCGGCGACGGGTCCCGAAGCGACGCCGAGACGGCAGCGAACACGGACGGAATCGGAGTGAGGGGCTTTGAACTCGTGCAAGAACTGGAAAATAATCAATATTATCTTTCTGATCAAACAAATGAGCTGATGAGAATCCGAATAGAGACTAATGTTTGACCCGGAAACAACATACAAATTCCATTTATTGTGCATTTTCTTGTATCGCTTTGCTAAACATTCCTGTGATGTGTGCTGCATCATGGAAAGTGATTTCGTATAAGGCAGATCTGACATTGTGAATATCCAGTGCGATGCCGCAGATGCTCGAGAGATGGCGATATCCGTTCTCCTCGGGAACTCCCGACACGAACATGTACGCGTCACCGATCGTCTCTACCTGCAATGAAAAGATCAATCGAATAAATGGGTGGTTGTGAATGATTTCCCCCTCGGTAATATGTTATAATTTTGTTGGGTCTATAAATGTCAATAGTCGGATTGAACCATCGATAATATGAAAAAAATCTATCGATCTACCAGTTCTCTTACTCTGCTCATACATGGAACAAGCAAAATTAATCAACACAATAAGCTCACCAAGTAGGGTTCGCCCGGCAAACAAGGTCTTGGGACCTTGAAATGAGATAATTCAATTATCTCACTCCTTGCAAGAATAGTGAAAATCATTTCAAGATCTTGTTCCTTGGCAAGGAATGGGCATCAGAAATGGAAGATTTCAACCGATCAAAATTTTCAATTATATTTAACTGGTGATTGAACTAGTTATAATTTTAGTTACGTTGAGCTTACTTTTGTCGTTTCTTCTTATTTCCTAATCAATCAATCAATCAATTTATCATATCAGGCGATAATCGCTCAGATGAGGATGGGTCGGTAGTCTTCATAAGTTGCATTCCACCAGTTCGCGCCGATTGCTCTCCTTAGGTCATCTCTCCATCTTGCTCTTGGCTGGCCTGGGGGACGAGTTCTGCTGTAAGGGGTCCACACGGTAGTCGCTCTGCACCATTTCTCCGTATCCATACTCCTCACTTTCAATGCCCATTGAGCTTTTCGTTTGAGGCTTTCCTGTACCCAGTCTTTCACTTTGGTGATTTCCCGAAGTCTTTCATTTCTCCAGTGATCTCTCAAAGTCACTCCAATCATTCTTCTCTCCATTGCTCGCTGTGTGACGTTCAGCCGATTTCTCTCATTTTCTCTCAAAGAGAGGAAATGAGAGAAATAATTAAAGACTAATTGTCCCTCCTAGATAGGTGGCAGATGGAATGAAGTTGAACTTGTTGTTCTCGATCACAATGGGAGCTCGGGTCGTGGTGCATGAGGTGAGCAGATTAGTCTTCGAAGCATTCGAGACCAACTCGAGAACATGCATCCATAAGTTTCTTCAGCATTCTTTCCAGCTCTGGACGTGACTTTGCAATGAGTGCCACGTCATCTGCGTATTCCAAATGGGTCAGGTTCCTCCCATCGATCCTAAGTCCACCCTTCTCCCAGTCGATGTCGTCCATGGCGAATCGAAGCACAACATTGAAGAGGCGAGGGGATAAAGTGTCCCCTTGGCGGACTCCTCTTATAACGTCGACTGGAACGAGATCTTCGTTGACTCTGATGAGTGTTGAAGATGACTCGTAGATACGGCGAAGAAGATCAACGAGGGTGGGATGGGCTCCGGAAGTCCATAGTGCTTGCCAAACAGCGCTCCACTCCACGCAATCGAAGGCTTTCTTGAAGTCGACAAATCCGAGGTAGAGGGGGATACCGTACTCATGGGTTCTTTCTGCTACCTGCTTGATGGCATGCAGGTTGTCGAGGGTGCTGTGCCCTTTCCGGAAACCGGTTTGGGTGTGCGATTCCGCCTCTTCTAGCGAGCCCTCGATTCTTTTCAGAATTAACCTTGTGATGGTCTTGAGAGTAACGGTAAGCAGCGAGATGGGACGGAAGTTGCCGATGTTCGTAGGGTCACCTTTCTTGTGGAGAAGTGACACAACAGCTTCCACCAAATCGCCGGGCACGGGGTCTCCAGCTACCAGGGAGTTGAGAAGGTCGGCGAGAACGAGAGCGAGGTGATCTCTGGAGTGGTAAACATCCCGGGGAGGATTCCATCAGAGCCGGGGGAGTGACCACATTTGAGAAGGGACATTGCTTGCTTAGTCTCGTCGGGGAGGAAGGGAGGGAGGGGGTCGGGTGGTCTCGGGGTAACTGCCAGTGGGAGCGCCACCGCAGGAGTGTAGAGGGACTGGTAAAAGCGTTGCACAGCATCCATTGTGGCAGCTTGGGAGAAAACGCCAGTGGCTGGGTCAGGAACAAGTAGACGCTTCCGAGATGTTTGCAGGTTGAGCATCTCCTTAACTATACTCCTTCCCATTGCTGCTGCTTGCCTCGCCTGTGCCTCTTTTCTATCCTCCTCCTTGCGATATCCTCCTTCAGATTCGTACGGGCTGCATTGCAGGCGACTGAATAGGCTACGGATCCTTGGGGATTGGCTTGCAGGTGGTGACGTTGGGCGAGTAGATTCCGAGTTGTGGCCGATATCCATGGTGATATCCTAATACTTCTTTGGTATTCTTAGCCCCATAAAAGAAGAAATCATCATTCTATCACCATAATTAGATTCGCGGAGTACCATTTAGTAATTTCTAAGTTGTTCAGAACGATAATGTCATTAAATTTGAAAAGTGTCGCTGACAAGATCTTGATTCCTTGTTTATTTCTTCGTTTATCCAAGGAATAAACAAGAATGACACCGATCGATTTCTTGCCAAGATTATTCTTCACTTTCCAAGGAAAAAAAGCGGTCATTTTCCTTGTCAGGCGAACCCTATCACCAAGTCGTTTAGAAAATATGTTTAAAATGTTAAAAATTAACCTTGTAAGCCTCTCTTCTCGCAATAAACTCGTCGAAGCCGGCGAACACCGAGTTGAGGAGGTTCACAATCTGTAAAATGGAAGGGACTCGGAATTAGCATAATTGGAACACACTGCACTAATAATAATTAGAAATCCTACTAAGCACAGGTACTCAAGTTGACCCGCCAACTAATATGTAAATTGACCCTTCAAATATTTGAGCCAGTCCTACTTTTTAAATTAGTAGGCGGGTCAACTTGAGTGCCTGTTCTTAGTATGATTTCGTTCTGTGTACGGTATGTGGATTGCTATTATCTCCTCTTTTCTCTTACCTCTCCGGCAGTCGCGTCTCTGCATATGTCACCGAAGCCGACGATATCACTGCATGATACATATAATTAATAATATATTATTATTAAAAATAATTATTTTGCCCACCTGCACTTCCCAAAAGCTATTTAGATTTTCTTTTATTTTGCTTTTGTTCTTCATCTCTTCGTTGCTTGCTTTCGCTAAACCTTCGCAGGTGAATCAAAGAAATATGTTAAATACCTGAACATGACGGTGGAGGTCGTGAAGGTCTTGGGCGGCACGGGATTGCCCTCTTTGAGCTCGCGAGCGACGTAACTACAGCGGAATTGTCAACAAACAAACACGCTGTTGTAATTTCATTCACAGATTGAAGGTATGGGACTTTTCCTCTATTTCAATTTTGCTATTGAAGGCCTGTGCGTCAACCGAGATTTTTTTCCAAGAGCGGAAGGCTATTCTCTAAATCCGGATTTGCGCAATGTTCCTGAGTGGCCTTATTGTTTTTGTTGCCCACAACTATTCCGTGAAATTATAAATATGTGTGTTTTATGTCGAGTTTTCTCGAGACTCGCAGTAGTATTACTATTTCGAAACTGACGCCGGGAGTAGTTGGCAGAGCAACTTGTCCGCTCGAATGTTCGCCTCCTCGAGCATGCAAGTACGCTCCTTGACCAGTTTCTCGAGATTGTTTGCGTAGGTCTCCATCAGCCGCATCATTTGGTCGACCAGCGATCCCTTGCTGCAATACAACACAATACAATATTTATCACGTCAGACGATGACGTCAGGTGAGGATGTGGTTTCAGCGATCCCTTGCTGCAATTGAGGCTTTCTTCAAATTCGCAAGCAGTCAACCGTAGTAAAAGTAATTTCGCTACTGCTGAAGAGAAGGTCTCTCGAAGCTACTGCTAAGAATTCGGCCGAGGCATGGGCAATTTTCTCATCGCCCACATCATGCCTAAAATGAGTCGGCTACGTACACCTTCAGGTAAGTCTCGACGTTGAGTTTGATTCTCCGTAGACTCGGCCGCATCTCGGGCGTCGTGTTCCAGCAATCCTGCACGAGCGCGGCGAGATCCATGTGCAGCAGCTGAAAACCGCTCTTTCACGCGTTACGTAGAATGCGCAATTGCATGCGTCTTTCGCGATCGAGTGAAGCAAGGAACAACGTGGTATGTTGTCGTACCCCCAATATGACTAGAACAGTTTTTAGGAACGTATTAAAAGAACATGGAGCTGTTTTAATCTAATAGTGGGGTGTATGGTAGCATAGTACACTCAGAATGAATACACATACTATTGAGTGTATCCTACACTGACACCTAGTGTATGATACACTTACAAATCGTTTTCGTACGCTATCTCAACGCGCGAATACACTCAATATTGAGTGTATCATACACTGGGTGTCTCATCACAGTGTATTCCTTCTCTGTGTAGGAACCTTGTGGTCTTGGATGGAGGGTTTGATGACGCGGCTGCCGTCCTTCACGGCCTCGATCAACTCTGCAATGTGCTCGATGTCCTTCTCTCAACTCCACTCAATCAAGCACCTTCATTCGTACTCTATGTGTCATCATTTGTTCATGTTTGCCATTACGCTTACAATTAGCATCAACATCGAATCTGCACATTGGATGACAAGCATTATTAATTACTATTAAAGGTGCACCACTTATGGATAGCTTATCGAGCGAGATGGGATCAGCCCAGATCATGATGGCACGTAACGCACCGTTAACGTCCTGCGTGTCGGGAAATGGCAGAGCGCGGAAGATGATCTCGTACATGATCATTCCGAACGCATAGACATCTCCCAGTTGACGACGCGCCGCCGTCTGCCGCTGCCAGTCCTGATGAATATTGTTGATTGACGGTGGCCGATGTGCAAATCATTTCTCGTGCAGCTGCAATCTCTTCCGTTCAATCTTCCGCCACCACCTCTCCCTGTTACGATGTGACAAAGCTTTTACAGTAGATAATGCTGAATTGACAACCGTGCCTGATCGATTCTTCTCTGCTTGTTTTTTTCCCTCAACTTGATCATCTCGGGCGCGTCGTAAAGAACACCTGAACGGGCATTTACTCGAAGATATCTGCAATCATGCGAGCGAAATTGCATTAAGAACATTGTGAGAAAGAAACATTTGTTGCATAGTGCGTCGATAGGAATGCAAGAACCAACTACTATCGTTCCTTTCATGGATCGTTCTTTCCTCTCACTCATATACACGCTTTTCGGTCTGCATTCCTATGTTGTCCGAATTTTCTTCATCGATTTCTATATGAGAAACCCAAACAAACCTAATCCTAACCTAAGAACCCTAACCTAAGCACCTAGCCTAACCTTAAACCTGAGGAGGTGTGCGAACTTAAAATAGATTTCTCACTCGTTCTCTGCTTTGCATTGGTCTTGTCGTCGTCGTTCTTCAGCTCGTCCACAGTGATTAACGAGCTCTTCTCCCAGCGCTCGATCGGTTCGGCGACGCCTAAGAATTTCCCTGATTATTAACAATACGACTCTAGAATTTCTTACCTCCTGTACTCGGGTACACTCCTAGGAGTTTAATACTAACTAGGAGTGTGACCGGGTACAACAGATACACGTCCAGGTATACCTCGACTAATTGTCGTCGACTAATCCCTCTGTGTATCAATGACTGCTAACAATACGTGATGTTACACACCATGAGTAATATTGAAATCCGTTTGTTACCGGTCTAGTTATTAATAATAATCAAAATAGATCTAGGAGGTACAAGACCACGTACAAGATGTGCAAGAAGTACAAGACATACAAGACCAGGTACACGAATTTCTTGAGGATTCATAAACTAAATTTGCCAAGTTGTAACTATCTTGTCAATAATCTTGTCGTGAACTCCTTTTTGTTTATGTGCTGCCGATTCCACAAGAAGTGTGATGCAGTATATTTGTGAGCGTGTTTTATGCTCCTGTTTTAGCATCTGCGGCCTGAGTCTTAACAAAAAAATCTAATTTCATCAGAACTAACACAATACAAAACAGTTTGTTACCGTAGTCCGACAGTTTGACCATCCAGTTGCGGTCGATGAGACACGACCAAGGAGTGAGCGAGCCGTGATAGGCGATGGGCGAGGCTTGCAAATACTCCAGACCCTTAACAAGAAGTCATTGAAAATTGAATAAATTTATACCACACATGAGAAATTTTAGGTGAATGGGGAATGGAATGTATAGGGAAGGACGTTTCCAAGGGTAACTACACCCAAATCGTCCATCGATTAAATACCAATAAAATAAATAAAAATCAAATATTTAAAGACCAACGCCGATGATATCTCGGATGAACGCGCCGTGAAACTTGTTGTCGAAGACGATCTGGTCGTTGTAGATGATATCCTGCAGGGTACCGCTGCAATATTGTGGTCATCAGCGGCTTTCTTCCACGTTCGGTACAATATATTTCAATTGTGTGTCGCTACGCTTTCTCAGTCATATGCTCCGACAAGGCTAAGACTGCTGCGTCGGGAAAACATGAAATGTTGCATTTCTGCATACCGATTGCAGAATTTCCATACGAGCAGCATCTCTTCCTTCTCGTTGAAGCAGATGCCGAGGAACGGGTTGATGTTATCGTGGACAGCTGCCTTCATCTGAAACGACGATTATTTTATATAAACTATTAGTAATATGACGTCATCCATTTTTTTGAAAAAAAACGATATGTTATGGAAAATTTAAATATCAGTTACGAATGGGAATGTTACCTGTTGAAACATACTCTTGTCAGCTCGATTGAAGATGATTGGGCGACGTTGTACGTATCTGCAACGACTCTTTCGTCTTTGTAGACTTTGACGACTTTTGACTTTGACTTGTAGACTTTGACGACGACGACGACTAGAAAACGACTCTTTGTAGAGCTCACATGAGGATAAGGCGCTAAACTGGAAACGAAAAATAAACGTTACAACTGCTTACCTTAATTCACCCGCAAATGATGCTTGTTTCGCAGGGATTTATTGCTTGCAATTTTAGAATGTGCCAACTATAAAACCAAAGACCGTTTTAGACGGCGCAATTTTTGCATGAAGATCAAAAGTTGTGCAAAATTAAGTAACTTGTTTCTACTTTGTACATATAAATAGGGATCAAGCTGCAAACTTTTCAATTATACAGGAGATAGTCAATGTCCAAATCCGTTGGACGTAGACGTGCATTTTACTTCTGAATTTCAGCCATAACGAATTACGCATATATGCGCTTTGTACAGATGGCAAAAGCTTAAATGATTTGACCTTATTATGTTCGATATGTTTCTGACATTGAATTAATTACCTGAAAAGGACATATCAATCGATTTTGTAAACAAATTCAATTAGGTAAGAGAATTATGATTACATCTTTAATTCTTATAGATGCGCGTTAGAATCCGCGTTAGAAAAAGTACAGTATCCAGGGTAAGAATGTCAAGTCACGAAAGGTCACAGTGGCTGGGCCGAATTTACATTTTTGTCCATTACTAAGTCCCAGATTAGGGATGCACGCTGTTCCAAAGAATTACATTAAGGCAACATGCAACCAAATACGTATCTAACCAAGGTACGAAAAATCGGACTGCCACATCATAGGGAATACTTGCTAATTTTGAACTGCGTATACTCGGGCAGTTTCCAATTGCTGTCATCTAAATAAATTAGCTTGCAAATTTTTTTATTCTTCGGATGTTAGATGGACCAGCTGGTTCTCATCCTCGATGCCTGTAAACGCAATTGGCAAAGAGCCAACTCACCTGTGGTACACCGCGTGCGTGTTCGTTCCGATAATGGCGTGGTTTCGCGAGGAGTAGTTTGTGTTACTCATTTTGGTGCGCGTGGACCCAACGGACAACTGGGGAGAAACCATGTCAGTAACGGTAGGCAATTGAGAACAACACATACCATACTCTTTACTTGCTCCTCGTCAATGAGTTGCACCTCATCGCGGTAGATGCGGAAGGGCAGCTTGTCCAGCGCCCGCTTCTCCCTATTTGAACCTTTTATTCCTTCTAAACTCTCCGTAATATCTGTATTTTGTCTATGGAACACTAATATTGGATGTGATTTGACTTTGCGTATGTGATAAAGGTGTTGGATGATTACAGTAAGCGATGGAGTGCGTAGGCGCCAAGCAGGATGAAAATCATGAAGAAGAAGATGCAGATGACCACGACGATGAGCGTGTAGTCGCATCGCTCGTTGCGGAACCCGCACACCTATAATAAAACCATTCCAAGAAAGAACACATATGCAAAGAACAGGGGGAGATAACGGAAGAGATTAAAATCCTGCTATTTCCTCCTTGTAGCAGAAGTCGCGGTATTACTACACCTATTCACCACACACACTGTCCTTTATGTGGTATGAATATTACAACTAGAGTGGGGGCCAACAAAAACAGAGAAAAAAGCAGCCAAACCGGTTCATCAAGGGGCATTCTGCCATCCACCGACGGCCAGAAGTTGGTCATCATGTCCGTTACCACCTGATAGTAAACATTTCAAAAAATGTTCTTTACATCTCAGGATCGTAAGGTCATTAACGAGTTCGTCATGTCATTACTATTTCATAGCATCCAGATCGATTGGCGACTCCTTCACACTTTGAGGTGTCGATCATCGTCGGTTCCATGTGAGCCATTGCCATGACCTGAAGGACTAGCGATTTGAGAGGCCTCATCAACTGAGTTTCGATCATCCATTGCTATTGATTGTGTGCAGCTACTGGTTGTTTCATGGACAGTTCATCAAAACACCATGGCTAACTACTGGAAAACTCATTGCACCTGATCCTGATTGGGCGAGATGAAGAAACCGCGGTAGAGCGGCGCGCGTTCAGCTCGGTCGTCCATAGTAATTATGCCAGAAGCGACGCCCGACGAGCCGACTATTCCTGCAAGGACAAGTATTCACATTGGATCCCTCGATACCTATTATTCCGGAGATAATACTGAACGTTTACTCCGAGATTATCGGCTACGATTAACCAAAACCGAGCGGCCAATATCATTTGGTACCCATTATAGAGGGTGTTCAAAAAGTATGGTGACAAACTTTGAAAGCCCATAACTTTCCGCACGTTTCAACGATTGCTCTCTAATTTATAGCATATATTTCTTAAGTGTTTGTGACTATGCCCTGATTATATCACCCTTCAATTCGGAAGATCGAGAGAGATCCATAGCTTGGATGATTTTTTGTTGGTTTTCAACCTCGATGTACGCTATTTTTGAGGTGAGAGATAATTGAATTTTGAAGTCCTCCAGTAGGTGCTGACAAATAGTGAATTTTTTTCCTAATGACACACCAACATTCTTAACATTCACACGTGAACGATTTTCTCCCAAAGCGCCTGCCAAGTATTTTATGATTTGCTAAACGAAGATTCAACTAGCGGCGCACCCACATGTCAGATGTGTTCAAAGATGCATAGCTCGACACTAATACGCGATCTTCACAATTTTAATCATTGAGTGTATACTCAGTACACTAAGACATTAGCACATGGCATTCCTTCGCTGCAACTCTCACGAATATTCCAAAGCGATCTGTCAGAATTGGTGAAATGCATGTTTCTCGAGCAAAAATGAGAAATTATTTTTTGAAAGTGTCGCACCCATGTTTCGAAATCTTTCTTCTCATTTTACTAATGATTTGACATGGCCATGTTAGCTTCTTCTAAATTTCTATAGGAGAGGACGTTCGAGTGAATTGGAGGCAAAATCGGAAAAAGTTGCTTACCGTAGGCTGAGTGATATTGATTAACAAGAATCGATGTAAAATCATTCACTGCGCGAAACGATCTGGATCTTATACAGGATGTAATAGGGTGATGATGTGCCTGTCACATCATGGTATGACCTTGGGATTTGAAGTTCAGCGGAAGCCACAAAAAAATAAAGTTTGCCAAAATTAGGAGCGGCGTGAGGCTGTTTTAGGAAGATCGGTTAATCAGACATACTGCCATGCATATTGTATGGAATACCTCCCAACCTTGAAACCCTATTGCTTGAACCCTGTGCATACTACTCGCGAAACGAGATCGCATATCTCCCATTCTTTGCCGAATTACAGGAGATGAAAGTTGTCACCATACTTATTGAACACCCTGTATACCTCACTGTACACGTGAGCAGGAAGAACTCACCGGGGAAGACCATTCTCCTCATCGCGTTCCACACTCTTAATCCATCCAGTACTGCGGCAGCATTTCCCGTTTCGTTCAGCACTTTCCTCGCTCCCATCACGTACAATTTGAGCGCGTCGAAGAGGTAGATGTAGCCGTAGATGTTCGCCTGATTCAGTACAGAAGTTAGATCAACTATATGCCACGTTTTTGTGTAATATCTGACGATTCTGGGAAGAACGATAGATATGACGGTACGGCATGCGTGCAGTAAGCTCAGAATTTCTATTTACATTATAGCTATGCCAATGTATATCGACAGCAAGAGATATGCACTGACAATGTCAATGTCCGCCTCAGTCATTCCCTCCTCCTTCACACGATCGAGGAACGGCGTGATGATCGAGTTGTCGAATCCGTTGACGTCGTCTATCTAAGATCACTTAATTCTATTCAACGTATCGACGCTATTGGATATTTCGGGTACACCTGTTGCCATACGGGTTTCGAAAAAGACAATGAATTTTCAAAACCAACGTCACAGGAATGCATGAACGGCTGATGTTATGCACGAATATGCGAGTATGTACTGGTCAGGGAACAAAACCTCCTCACAATGATTGCGTTTGCGTACTGATCCTTCACATTCTGTTGTATGCTTCCATCCGCGCCGATCCATGGCGAAGCTTCCTTGCTACCATCCTGAAACATATCACGATCTTTATCCAATTCCCTACAATATGCAATCCAAACAGGAACGCGGGTAGTCGCACGCGGAATAAAAGCTACGGTGGAGTAAAGCTGAAACAATTTAACCACTCGATTTTACGATGCGAAGATACGATATCAGATGAAATGCGAAGGAACTCACCGTCTGCAGTATTTCGTTTCTTTTCGTTCCGTTCTCACACTAATGGAATGACACTGGTGTTGTTATCTCTCTGGGGAAGGCCGCACTTTCTCTTGTGTACTCATTTTTGGGTCTCTTCTGACCCCTGGAGTATGGCTACCCTGGGAAGCGATCCGGTCAAATCTCATCGATGATTGAGGCGCCACGGCATCACCGACAATGCGGAAATTGTTTTCAAATTGTATTGTGTAATAGATTTTTGTGATGCCGCGACGCCTCAACTCGTTTGGAGCCAACCTGCAACCATGGGAGGATGAAGACGAACTCGGACGCCATCATCCCCTCTCCCTGAGCGGCCAGCATGAACTCCTTCGACTGCTCGCGAGTATTCGAGAAGAGGAAGACGATGACTGAAAACCGTTGCTTCCAGGGATGAAAAGTCAATTTCAAAATGATACGTTCCGACTACTGGTGTGTAGGGATGGCAATTGAAGAGCGAGAATGAAGAGTTCATCTCCCCAGACAAAGGGATGCAAATTGACCCCACTCTTCATGAAGAGGAGAGCGGTCGGTCAGCTCTTCATGAAGAGCTCACTTCCTCTATTGAGAATTACTAGTTAAAACTAGACTTTGAAAAGGGCATTTTGACAAAATATTATGTATGCTGGTGTGTAATCTCGTCATACTGTACATATGCAAATCTAAGTTGTATCTGAGAAAGAGAAGGCAGAAATTCTTTTTTCTATTTGTTTTTCGAAATCAGCTCTTCATGAGGAGCAGACCGACCGCTCGGCTCTTCATTAATAGCTAATCTCCATTAGCATAAACACCCCTCTTCATCTGCTATTCATCTCTTCAATTGGCATCTCTACTGGGGGCTGTCAGAAGTCTGTCAGAAATGTGCGAGAAAAATATGGCAAAAAATATCGCTAAAAACATGTCAGATTTTTCTCTAATTCTCTCAATTTAGCATGCTATTTTCGTCACTCTAACCAAAATTCAATCGGAAATGTGCGAGAAAACTTGGCGAAGTTCTAAACGGAACTTGGCCAAGTTTGGTTAGAGAAAGAGAAATAGCACGCAAATCGAGAGAGGGAAAAGTATGCATGTATGTGAGCCTTTTTTTAGGGTGGAATTTGAGGCGCAATGAAGTGAACGCTAAAATTCTAATTTTGGCATTGTTGGGTGCTGATGGTCTGTTGCATCCTTGTTTTCATAATGAAATTCCAGCAAATTCTAAATCAACGTAGCAAATTGGGTTGAAAGTAGAGTTTAAAAATCGGCCATGTGTAAATTTCTGAATCATCGGAACGTTTTATTCGAATTTCGCATTTTTCTTTATTTTTGCAATTTTGCATGGTTTGTTTAGTTTTTTCGCTCCTTTTAATCGTACAACTACATCCGCAACGCTCTTATCGTCTTGTGAAGCCCATGTTCTTATATATCACTGCATTATAACGCTTCCTATGAAATGAATTGTTTTCTTTGTAGAGACTTTGATTTTGTTCTTGGAAGCGAAGGAATGGATGAAATGGAATGATCCTGCCAGTTAATCAATAGTAATTGCATTAGAAATTGCCAAAAATATTAATACTAAACGAGTATAAACAACAGAAACAATAATGTAAACAGGCTGATGACGTAGATGGCTGATTTCTAAAGAAAACTTGGTGAAGTTTTGAACGATGTCATTGAAAACTTGGTGAAGTTTTGAACGATGTCAGTGAAAACTTGGAAAGTTTTTTGGTGAAGTTTTGACAGATTATACAGCCCCCTGGTGTGTAATCTCGTCATGTGCCTCGGCGTTTCTCTTTCTCAACGGAGTCTTTTACTATTTTGACGAGTGCTTATGAATTCGCAATACCTCGAGCAGTGTTGCGCACTTCCTGAATGAGCCCGGAGGCTCGCATCGCAGCTCCATCAGCAAACTCGTCGAAGATCACCTGAGGAACTCTCGAATCATATATAGATCCAATTGTTTGAGCTATCTTAAGACGCCACTGCTAACAAATGAGAAAAAAAGCACAATTCACATTGGCGGATCGGCGTTCGAAGGAGTGTGCAAAACAGTTGACAGAAAGGCACCGCTCCACTAAGGAACTACAGCTACGCAGAGCCACTCTGGATAGGTCTAGCAAGCTCAGCAACCAGATTCTTGGTTAGTATTGTGCTGGATAAAAATGGTCGTTAACTGACCTTCTTGACGACTTGCACTGCTCTGAGATGGAAGACTTCTTCGAACGCGACAGTACGATCCCAAGCGACGGCGCCCACATTGGAAACGATGGCCACCTGAGAAGAGGAGACCGCATAGAGGATATCACGCCTCTCACGAGAGGATCGAGCTAAATCGATCAATTCTGGGAATGAGGCGAACAAGTGAAATTGAGGTTTTTGTGGATTTGGACCCTCCCAAGCCTGTCTGATAACCCCCGAGGTATTGGAACCCACTTTTCATTTTATGGGCCGTGGCACCGGGTCGGCTCTCCTGGTAGCCAACTTCGACCCCGAGTTTTTCGGTTGTGGGTCACCTGTGTGAAAAATCATGTCTGAACCACCCCGGCTCATTTTTCGAGCCCTATCGATCCATGCTATTCACTTATCCTAAAATTGACATTGAACAGTGCTACAATCCACCTCATATATCTCAAAAGTGTAGGAAAAAAGCAGCTGGATTTTTGGTATGTTGTAGAAGGCGTTGTCCTCTTTGAAATAAGTTGCTTATGCTCAAAACAGCAGAGGATTGGTGTGAGCTGTCCCTTTTTTAATTTCGAGATGATTTGAATTCATAATCATTCAGCCCAGACCGCTGTGGTTGAACGAAACATAGACATCATTTTATTCATTTCATTCACCGCGCTCGAAAATGAGCGGTTTTAACTGTGTGAAATTGAATTCAAATCATCTCGAAATTTTAAAACGGCACAGCGCACACCAATCCTCTGCTATTTTCAGCATAAGCCACTTATTTGAAAGAGGACAACGCCGTCTGCAATATATCAAAAATCCAGCTGCTTTTTTCCCTACACTTTTGAAATACTTGAGCCGGAGTGAGCACGGTTCAATGCCAATTTCAGGATAAGTGAATAGCATGGATCGATCGATAGAGCTCGAAAAATGAGCCGGGGTTGTTCAGACATGATTTTTCACACAGATTGCCCACAACCGAGAAAATCGGGGTCAAAGTTTGCTACCAGAAGAGCCGTGACTCTTCTCGCGATAATCCAGAACTAGAAGGTCTTCTGCTAGCAACCTCAAACACCCATCAAGGAAATTAATACAGTGAGCGAGACCTATTGAAAGTCTTCGGCAGTTATAATCAGAAATCCATCAAGCAAATTGGAATGTGAGCGGCAACTTTCCAAATCCATCATAAATACCGTTTTAAACTGCCCATCAAAAAAATTGGATCTCACAGCGTTCTCAATACAATATATCGAGGCTACAGTACCTCGATTTCAGAATTCGTAGTACCGTACCTTATTCCATCGGTAGTGTTTGAGCAGGGCACATGTTGCTTCGGCGATTGAGTTTGTCGATCTGTGATTGAAATTGGGTCTGATTGTATATTACATTCAGCCTTTGCATTCGGATCAGCAATTTGCAATGGGACCAGTTGAATAATCAAAAGACCAGTTGAATAATCAAAATCACTCAAGGCTATTTTTGGTGAACACGCTCGTGACATTTATTTCGCAATAGCGCACCAGAATGCTGGGACGTTGTAGACTATCCAGTATGAGTATTTTGTTCCACTACCTTGTTGAGATTCTGGCTAGGGTCTTGTATGCTCTCTTGTCCGCGAGTGCACTTGATGCCGCCATGTAACCGATAATGGGAAGGTTCCAGAAGGCAGCCATTCGAGCAACCGCGTCCATTTCTCAAAGAACGAGTGTCTTAAAAGAACATTCCCTTACTCATATGTGGGCTGCACGTATCAGAGCCTTTTTGCACGGTGTTCCCCAATCAGTTTTGTAAATTGCGGGGTGCTCCCGATAGTTCTAATTAGAATTCCTACTCGATTTTTACTATCCTGAGTTCTGCACAGTGTCCCCGAAAACTCCGTCCCCCATTTGCACGGTGCCCCTGCACCTCCATGCCCACGTATGCCCTTACTCCTCCCTCTTTACAAATATGCTCCAATGGCGCGGTCGCGCCCTCCCCATTTCCCTTTATCTTCATTTTTTGAATCCCTGCATTTCTGGGTGAAGTTGTCACAAAACCAAACGCGTGGAAAATTGTAGAAATCGTCTCACCGGCATTGCAATAGGGTCCAATGAATGCCTTGACTTTCTGGAGATGGTACATGTCCGCAGCGACAGCCACACCCTCGTAAGCTTCGCCGCAACCATTTTGAGAGATTATGCTGACAATCACAGCTGTTTCAAATCTATATACCCCGTCGCTGTACTTTAAGTTTCGCCGATATTTTGGCGTTTTGGGTAACTTAATTTCAAATTTAATGTAGCAGACATAATGATTAAAAACCGCATACAGTAATGAAACAATGTTTTCGCTTTAAAAAATAAATTAATACATATATAAAACGTACTCTATGTCGAGGTCGTCGCCGAGAATTCCCTCCTTGTGAAGAGACTTTCGAGAAATACCCAGAAGGCGCTGAAAAGGAGAAACACATGATTTGATTTCTGCTCGCTTTCTGGTTGATTCGCGATAGTAAAAGAGATATTTACGAGTAGATTGTGCTCAGTGATTGTCGTCATGTTGAGATCTAGTCCTTTTTTCTAATGTAGTCCTTTTTCATGTGTTAACCGACTGATGATGGGCTGTTGCCCGAACCGTCTCAACAAATAACGTTGATGTTCCCTCCCTCTCGTCTCTCTCTTGGCCTCACTTAGAAGAAAGAAGATATATTTACAATACCTCGTCGTTCCTTAGTGCTCCGACCGCGCCGATGTGTCCCACTTTAATGACAATTTTTCCGTTCTGCGTGATGTCGTCCATCTCCGAAGTTGTTGGATTGAGTGTATTGAGAAACTTGACTTGAGCGGGCGTGGTTGACTGCAATAAATTCCCGAAGAATAAGCAGAACAAACACGATCATCCTAGACACGAAACCTTCACTGACACAACTGTCGGCACCATTTACGTAAGGAGTTATTGAAATAAGATGGAAATTGTTGGAGTGCATAGTTATTGCAAGATGCATGTGTCCCTGCTTTCTCTACTAACCTGAACAGCATTCCCGCAAGGCAGGAGAAGAAATAGCGGGAACATGAATCGTAGCATCGCTGGAAGACGCTAGAATGAGGAGTGTCGATGTGTCGGAGGGCGGAGAAAGGGAGTGGTCGAGAATTCCCTTAATCCCCTCCACCAGTTCCCTTGATCGCCTATCGATGCGCTATAAATGAAGACACTACTACTACCAACTGCGCGCGAAATGGCAATTATCAGAAATGGTCTCGGATTGAGAGCCCGTATTAGTGGAAAGATTAAGCGCCGCGTCAAAGGCGATCCTACGAGCGAAAGTTCGACACTGTATTTTGACAACAAAGATCAGACGATATTGTATTCTAAAACAGATATAATTGAAATTTAACCATGATAATGGCGAAAATAATAGATACTAGAGATGATCAGTCGAAAAATGTCTTTGTCTGAAATAATGTCGAACAAAGGTTCCGTTCCGGTTCGTTCCGGTTCAATCCTTTGTTTTCCATTGTTCTCCCTCTCATTCCGGCGACAACGTCTAATAGATACGTATATCAAAAAGTGCCTTTTCGTGCAGAAATAATTACCATTTGGCACACTTATCACACACATTTGAAAACGTTTTTCAGGTTTCTTAAAACAGACACTCGACATTTTCATATCCATAAGAGTATAGGAAACTATGCCTAGCTTATTTCCTAAGACTTCCCAACATATATTTCTCCTTTTCATCTCTCTCTTATTCATCTGCAATAGTTGTTCGTCGTTAGCAGGCTCTCAATTCTGCTAGTTCGTGTGTGCCCTTTCAATGGGGGGGGGCGGAAATCGGAGAAACGTGGTGCGGCACAACAAGAGTGCGCGCGCACTGCGCAATCGTGTTCATTCTATACTCCCTCTTTATCATGTTATTACGAACTTTTTCTGAAGAATTAATTCGTTGTCACGAACACAATCTTCATCGAAACACATCGAAACTTTTTGGGAATATAATTAAATATTGCTGTGCTGCACGTCTCCATATTTATATTTGTCGTACATGACAATGCTGCTGCAAAAGATAACTCGATGGTAGAATAAAAGAGAATTTGTGATAATAGAAGCTGGGAAAAGAAAGGGAGAGATACTGTGGATGAGGGCGACAGAAATACCTTCGGCAGTTGCAACGCAACGACTTCCGATCGGTGAGTGACAAACTGGGTACTACTATTTCGGCAGAATCATCGATCACATTTAAACAATTAATGTTTGGGCTATCACATTAACTTGTGTAACTTTTTTGACATATGAGTATCGAACTATCGTAATTGCCACGGATGTTCCAATTTTGTAGTTTTTCTGTAATGTCAGCACTCTTTTGTAGCTTTTCCGATCATGTCAGCACTCTATGAATCATCGAGAAGGGCGCCTCTAACGCTGCTTGCACTTCCTTGTCCGGTGCATTGTCACCACTCCCTCGTGGACTTTTGACCCTAGGTTGCAATCATCAAACCCTACCGTGCACCATGGTGTCGTGGAATCCCCTATGACCCGGTCACAATATGTCGTAGAAGTAATCGACGAAGCATCGGTATGCCGTTGGGGTATCGTTGGAATGCATGGGGTCGTTTAACCCCGCGAACAGAATATTCCCCTCGTGGAAAGCCGTGGGTCGTTTGTGTGCGGATTATATGTTGTTGACGGGGCGCAATGATAAGATGATAAGAATTGATTTTATGAGATAAGGATCGTCGTCCGACCGATGATGTGTGGAGTGCGCTGTGGTCAGCGATTTTGCAGTTCGGCCGCATTGATCTGAGTGGTACTATGCCCTTTACAAGAGTACATACGCTCATTGTAAGAACTAAATCGCCGTCGATGACGTCAGTAATTGACGAATTGTATGAACACAAAAAATATGATGACTCAACCAAATAAAGCTGACTAAATCTGAAATACGCACAGTACATAGCCGCTGATAAGAGATCAATCTTAGCAGAACTCTGAAAGCGGACGCAGCCTTTCCATCCATCAAGATGCCTACCCGCTGAACAGCGTTTACAATCTGCTCCTGTCACACTTGTGCGCAACGCAGTCTCTGTGCACTGTCTATCACGCGCCGATGGTCTCTCCCGTACGTAAGTGCATGCGTCCACCACATGACAACGCTGCCCTGAGTGATCTGAGACTAAATTCACTAGCATCTGGACACCGAGTGGGCATAGCCACTTATTTGCAATTGAAAGTCACTAGAAATTTCACTTAGAGTAAAATAGATTATAGTGGGTTTTTTCGTGCGCGTGAGTGTTAAAGTCCGGCTTTTTCCGACGCTCGTGGACCCAGCGTGCAGGTATTATGATACTTTGTCCCCATCCTGATCACGATGTCATCATTCCCATTTCGTAGAATCGTAGCGCAGGCGACCGCAGACTCTTTCATCTTTACGGCATTCTATTGCGAAGCTACAACAATATGATGCCCTCCGTTCTGTGAAAGAGTAAAGGATAGAAGGACCATGACATTGATAGCATGGAACAAAGCTACGGCATTTCCTTACGAAGCTACTACGGTGTGTTCCGCTCTCGGAAGGAAAGAAAATAGAAGGCAGAACACATAATCATTGACATGGTGACACTCTCCAGAAAGGCGTTTCCCCATTGTCGACTTACGCACGACATGCGGTTTGACCTCGTCTGACGCATAACCCCGAAGTGTCACTTCCTCACGTCTTCCAGTGATCATGGCGTCACAGCGTCAACAACATCTCATGAGCCATAGGGCGGAAAGGCGTTTCTGAATTTACACACACAACACTACAGTACGATCTGGTATTATCGGGGCGTAATACTCCCTTGCTCCTATAGTGAAGGCAGAAGTTTTAAATTGGCTCACTGCCGCCAGTTTGACTATGTGGTACAGTCTCTCATTCTATACCACCTCGTCTCTCTTGTTTTCACAAGCTCTCTCACATCTAAATCAATTAATCATAGATGGCGGTACTCGCTGAGATAGTCGATAGTCATCCCACCCGTTCGCGCCGATTGATCTCCTTAGGTCATCTCTATTATCATCAGTCAGAGTAATGTGACGAGTTTCATTTTACATTTGAGGATCTCCTTTCACATGAATTTTTAAACTCCCAATGTATTTCGATAGCCCCTGGTTTTTGTGACCACAAAACTCGCCTCTCCAGGAGGTCGCGTCAATTGTTCATCACGGGGTTTCGTAAGCGCATGTTGTGTCCTCGAGAAGGACGATTGCGCTCTTTAATGTCTTGTGGTTGTGTGTGTGCCAGTGTGTGTAAGTGCAAGTGTGGGAAACACGCCCTCCCTCCTTCACGGACATCATTATTTCTAGACTCTCCATCCATTTCTGCGCAAAAGGTCCACGTCAAATGCCCATGTCGCGACGTCTCGATTCCCTCTTCACATGCACTCTTCTTAAGCACTATTTCAATTAAGTTCCCTGTATCGTATTTGAGCGGAAGGCCCGTGGATCGCATTACCATCTGTGCATTAAACTTGTCTGTCTTGCAGTGAAAATGTTCTATGGGATATTGAAGTATGAATCCCTGAGTGAGAGTTGATTGCATTCTTCTGTATGCGCTTCTCAGGGTGACGGTGTCATCATCGCCACGTCAACACTTTCATCCAGTCTCGGTCCCCCGATTTTTCATTGAAACGTTTCGGCATCTCCCCCCGCCAAACCCCTTCGTGTCCTCCTTATCTGGTCTGAATATCAACAGATTAAGTGGCCGCAAAGGCGCATACCATTTCACTCCTCAGTTTCGCAATGTACTGGGCAATTCCCGAGTAGACTTTGAAAAGTAACGATGCAACTAGTTGCTTTTCTCCACACATTCCTTATTTCTCGCACTCTTTCACGAGAAATAAGTCGATTTCCCTATTATGCAACTTGTTTAGCCGCCACTAACACACATTGGCGGAACTCTATGCATTGGCAAAGACCCGGAAACAATAGAAGACATTGGATGTGAACATTTCCCAACCCGCATTCAATCAATACGCCACATTAGCACCGTTATCTCTAGGGGTGATAAAATTGCAACATTGGGTACAGGAATTCACCCTCCCTCTCGACGAGCCAAAGCTCCGAATTCCTGGCTCAGCAATGTCTCACTGAAGGTAAAGGTGCTTCCCGCCTTCGTGCTGCGCTCGAGGGAGAACACTGCTAGGCCAGTGTTATAATTGGGCAGATTCATTCCGGAGTGCCCATCATGCGCCAGACCTATTTACCTGCGTGATCTAGTCACGACTACAAATTCCTCATCCCCAATGGGAGGGCGCCTTGGTGAGGCGGTGGCGGAGTCACGACCGGGAATCGAAGCCGGGTGAGATGAAACGGAATGGGAGGGCGCCTTACACCACTACACCACTTCGCCACTGTCTCACTGTTCCGTTGAATCGCACGCAGACCTCAATCAATATGCCTCATTGGCGCCGTTATCTCTTCTCAACCGAAGGAGTCTGAGATAATCACAACAGGGTACACGACTTTCCCCGGCGCCTCGCAGATAACGCGGCCAATCTCTGATTTCTACGGCTCAGCAAATGCCCCACTAATCCACCGAAACGCCAGCGCCTTTCAGTGTAGTTTGGATTGATACCAAACTGACCCTTGTTGCATCATTTGACAGCCGACAGCCGATAAGGCTCAATATACCAGAGTAACACAACAAATTTTTGAAGATATGTATTTAGTATGAACCTAATTTCATAAAAGTCAGATGATGAGGACTTGCAATTCTTCATTTGTTGCAGTTCACCAGCTGTCAGTTTGAGGCCATCTCTCCAGCAAGCATTGGGGACGTTTTCCCTTGTACACCGTCCACAGCGTGGTTCACCTTAGTTGATTCACCGTCTATAGTCACCCCTCTTTGATTGATTTGATATCATAGTGAGTCAGACATGGGTTGACCTCTAATGTCACAAGGTCCTTGACAAATATGATATTCTGTCATTCCTTCTATATTATTCTTATTAGGTATGATATCAGCAGTGTGTTTCAAATAGCTTTCATCCGTTAAGGACGGAAACCGATCCAGCTCTCACGAGTTTCCGGTTGATATCAACAATCGGACGACGTGGAAGTATTTCACTTATTCCCTCGTGATCAGTACGAATCTCAAGACAATGTCGATATTACAACCAAGCCAACAATCTAAAAATGGATCGATATAGTTTGGGAGAAAGTGAGACGGTATTCTCATTTCCACACACTATACACCATTAAACTTTTCGCAATTATGTAAGGAAGCCGTTGGATATATTCAGTTGCATATTCATTATTCTCAGCGTAGTACCGTATATAAAATTGAACATAGAACTTAGCAAGTATGATTTCGAACGGTTAGTCTCGATTACACATTGCATTGTTGCTTACCCATTCTGCAACTTTAAGTAAGCTGCACTACTTTCGTAGATGGACTGTTAACACTTTAATTTGGCTTCCAGTGAAAATATAGACTTTAAAAGTTTTCCAACGGTGTGCAACTGTTCCACATCCACAGGAAATTTCCACAAGCGAAATGTGCACTGCCATGCGTGAAACCTATGGACGTGTTTGGTCTTTTGCGCGCGTGGCCGGCGCATTACAAATCATATCACACGCGACTGCCCTTCTCTGATAACTCTCGGCCGATAGGCGTGGGCACAGCAATCGGACGCGCAAATAAAAGGTGGAAAGAGGCGGGCGATCGGCGGGACCAGAGACGTTGCAGACTCCCTCTTGCGTGTCTCGTCTGAGCAAACATTTGACGATTTTCGCCGTATTAACTGCATTTGACCACTTGATCTCGCTCATTGTCGAATTGTCATGGACAATCGCTTCCACGATTGACCACCGCGCTGATTCTAAAGGAAAATCAATAATGTTTCAGATGCGGTGCGCCCTCATTTGTTTGATCGTCGTCGCTGCGTGCTGCGCTTCAACAATCTTCAGCGAGGAAGAAGAGAAGTAATTGTTTTAAATATTTATTTATTTCTTTATATACATTAATTGATTAATGTATTTTAATTATATATATTTAACGATGCACGGTGATCACTGCTAATTGTGTCGCCTTTACGAGTCATACGTTTTCTTTGCACCAATTCCTGTACTTTCAGCGAGTTGAACAACCTACACACGAGTCCACGACACAAATTCAAGGTATTCGCTGTTGTATCTGTTTTTTCATAACAAATCCTAACTATATTAATTTTCCCCAAGCAACAAAAATGTTACAGGCATGTGGGTCAGTGCTGGTTGAGCGAGTGCAAGAGGCGCTGAGTCTCCCATGCCCATCAGGACATTATGAAGCCTCCTTCCCAAACATAAGTGAGTACATTTGAAACATCTTTTTAAAAGTTGCATTTATCATGTTAAAAAGAGAGGAAATGAAAAAAAACACACAATTGTTCATCATTTCAGCATCCTGTTGTTCGAATTACTGCAACATCGAGGATCTTCGAGTGAGCAATTAATTCTTTTTTAAACTATATAAATCGTTTAATAATATAGCTAGGTAACAGTATTTCTAGTATGAAAACAGTTATTTATTAATTTTTATTAATCTTTTTTTTCAGAAGATCATCTGCAAAACAGAAGCGCGCGGCAAGAGGAGGAGGAGCTTGCGCCAGTCGAATATTGATCGATATTGATCTCCCTTCGTTCCCTCAATTGTTCAGTAGTTTACCAGTAGCATCCGGTGGGTATTCTTATTTCATGTTGATCTCTGTTTCCTGTATTTTTTCATTTTACCAATTTCTCCACCTTTCACCCCCAACTTTCTCCAGTTACGAGATGGCATTTTTAGATTGCACTTATTTGCTCACACTGATTGATAAACAAACCAAAAGTTCGCATGCATTGAATCGCATTTCTTATCCACGTAGCCAAATAATTATCCACAACTCTTTCCTACTGGATCTTGATCACTCTGTAGCCTTTCTAAGCGATGTTTCAATTCCTTATGACCTTATTCCTTGCCGACATTGCCAACGATGCAGATAAAAACAGTCCGTTCAAAGTCTCCCTCACCTTATCGCCATGGCCACTTATGTGTTTTGCTGGTTTCTCTCCCATGCAAATTCCGTGGATGTGTTTGTGTACGAAAAGATCGCCAACTGTCGCGGTTTGAATTAGCGACGGCTTCGCAAGAAATGACTCTCTTCATTTCGCACACTCATTCGCCGGTCTGGCCGACGAGATAGCGTGAAGAGGTTGACTAGTTTCACTGTGAACAACAGGCAGATCAGCTGATTCTAAAATTGGGGAGCGAAAATCATGTGACTGGCAGATTCAGCACCGCGAAAATCTTGTTGACATCTGAGTGGAAAACGGAGAGAAAGCGGCTCCATTCAGAGATTTTCTTATCAGTGGGTCATATAGTCAGCTCGCAAGAATTTCCCTCCGTTGACTTTGATTCCTTCTTGTCCCTATTATAAATATTCCGATTTTTTCTACATTTCAACCCAAATATACTGTGAGAGTTGACTCAACCAAGTCAGAACAGGCTTATTGTCATCAACAATGCCCTCCTGCAAGTATAACCCAACCTCCCAACATCGCGCTCCATATTGAAGCCATCGGCATTCATTTTCGTTATGACGATGTCTTCTAAAATCCGAATACTTTATTGGTCAATTTCTATCATCTTCTTGTAAAGATATGCGATCTACTTGATCTAGTTTATTCTACTTTGCCACATTGATTTTCGCCGATTACAACAACGCTAAGCTCTGTGCCACAAATTAAATTAAATCCCTCATTCCGCCAGAGGATTTCGTCCTTGATTGTCGGCAAAGCAGGGTTACGATGCGTTTTTTTGAAATGCCGATTAGCAACACGAAAACATTACAGTTATCAAGTGTTCTAAAACATATCGCAAACAAATTCTGGAAAATATTTTGAGAGTTCGGCAGTTCCAGAACGTCCTAGCAATTTTTGCAGAGGCCCGCTTTATCGAAACTTAGCGCTTCTTTTTCTTGGTCATTTCTTTCATATGCAGATGAGGCTTATCGTCCTCGCTTGCCTCCTCTTCGCTCTGGTCTCATGCACGCCTCTCATGCACGGAACGGCGCACAAGCGTCATCTCGAGGTCGATAAATTCCTACCTTATTATGACAGTTTAAGATAATTATTTAAATTGAAATATTTGCAAACAAAAACAATAAATACTACAAAGATATTCAGCGAGTCGATTCCGTGGCTGAGATCCGCGAGCTTCGGGATTTGATCGAAGCAGCGACCAACACAGCGGACCAGAAGATCCAGGTATTACATTTATAAAATGATACAATCAAACAAAAAGTCGAACTGGGACTTCCTGTGTTTACCGAGACGAGAGAGCACGCAAAAGCGAGAGGGTCGCCAATGTTCTTGTATGGTAAACAACGGAAGTTCGTTATTCGGCTTTTTGGTATGATCGTATCATTTTATAAATGTAATACAAATCTTTGAAAAATCAGGCGATAAGGATTCGCTGCTGCTTCCAGGGCGGCTTTTAGAGAGATTCTCGGGCCTTCAGTTACATTGCACTTTTATCTATAGTTTCTGAAAATGAATTTAAAAAATACTATGCACATATGTCTGTGGAAATTGTGTGTAGGCGTATGGCACACTTCTCTCTTCATTTCCGGTGTGACTAACCACGCGCGTAATCGCACACGATTCATCATCTAATAAGAGCTATGAGGGAAAAGATATTATGATTTGTAAAATTTGTCGTTTTTTTTTAAAATGTGGTTATTTGAGGTGTGCGGCCCGCGTCTTTCGCTGCTGATCCGCGCGTTTGAGGACAAGCCATGTGAGGAGGAGACAGTGGTAGTACTCGAACCCAACTTCAACCTGAGTCAGTTCGCGATCGCCACTGGAGTTCCATTATTAGAAGATTTGATTTTGCAAGATAGCAAAGTTGAAGTAGCCTACTCGGCTATTTCAAGAGTATACTCAGAACTATTGTGCAATCCTTGTTGCATGTTGCTGGAAATTGGGAAAGTGCAGAAAATTGTAGCGCAGACAGCACTGAGTGTGAGAGCTTGCGAAGTTTGGCACGCTTACTTATCCCTAAAATTCCGTGCGGCAATAATATATTTAAATTTTTGCATATTTGCAGCTGACAAGTGCTGCAACTCGAAGTGTACAATCTCTCAACTCAAGGTAATTAATTCTTGTATTTTTAAAAATAATTTTTTTAATATTTTATAAAAAGTTTATTTACTTATCACATTTCAGCACTACCTCTGCATGATCTTCTCCAAGTGAAAACGATTTGCAAATCAATAAAGCTATTTACCTGTTGAATCAAATGTTTTCGCATGCAAATTATGTTGGAACCCAACAAATTCGCGTAACTATCGAAATAACTCTTCCTTCTCATTTCGAACATGAATTACTGTAATACGCTGAATATTCTTAACAAAATATTTCAGTCATCATACTTTAATTGTCTTTTTTCATGTATATCCTTTACACTCGATTTCACCCGCATTCAAGCACCACGTTTACGCGGATACTGGCAGCTTGGCAATCCTACAATCTCATATTCTTCCCCTAAACTTTATCAAGTATCTTTCTCTATACTCTCTCTAATACACAAACGACCCTTACAATCCGTCAGAAGTTCGCGAACTTTTCACGCATCTTTTCTTGCTCGTTTTAGTCTATTTTTCTTATAATTTATGTTTTTCATTAGAGACGCATAAGAAGCTACTAATGCCGAAGAAATTAACCAAAAATATAACCTAGGGAATTAGCCGCACCTCTTAGAAGGTCGCGGAATTCTGCGAGTTGTTTTCACGCAGCTAGACAGTGACGAGAGAGCACGTAAACAGAGAGAGCGCAGAAATACAACAACAACATTGCTTACTTTTCCCTCTCCTCGTTCCGCGTGTTCTCTCGTCACTGTCTAGCTGCGTGAAAACAACTCGCAGAATTCCGCGACCTTCTAAGAGGTGCGGCTAATTCCCTAGTTTATATTTTAAGTTAAATTCATTAGTAGTTTCTTATGCGTCTCTAATGACCTAACATAAATTATAAGGACAATAGCCTAAAAGGAGAAAGAAAATATGCGTGAAAAGTTCGCGAACTTCTGACGAATTGTAAGGGTCGAAACTGTCTCGTTATTGTATTTGGTGAGAAAACACTATATGTATGAAACAGTTCATTTTCCTTTATTAATATAACACGCCTGTCACGTAAGGATCGGATAAAGGGTGGAACATTGAAAAAGTCGAACATGAGTTAGATACAGTTTTGGATAGCCCTTAGGGTATCTAGGAATGACCCGCGAGCGTTTGTCCCAGAAATCGATTTCCGCGACGATAGACGACGTCACATTTTGAGGGAGGCAAAAGTAGTGCCTCTTTGGAGCACTGTAGCTCAGCCCACAGTAAAAATAGAGAAAAGTCGCCCACAGAACTTCTGTGAGGAATCATCTCAGGATTAACCCTGACCGATTGGGCCCAACTTATAATGAGAACTAATTAATCAGACTAATTAAAACTTCTCAATTGCACCAGAGTTTCGGGCCCAGGATAATCTCCACGCCATTCGACGCAGCTCAGCGAGGCGAATCGAATGATATGCTGAACGGCCACATTTCATGGGAAAATGACTCTTTCGCATTTTTTTTCTTTCGCACTTAAAGTAATACAACATTCACAATTGATTTCCTTTACCTCGCTCCCCCCAGGAGGGGTATGACTGTCTGACGCTAAGGGAGCGAAATAGTCATATGTACCTACTATAGTTTTAACTTATTAAACTTGTAGTACACTTGAAATAGCAATCGATATTGCAATCAAATTGAATTCTATCGTAGAATGTAAATATAATAAAAACAACAGTTCGACTAACTGCGTTTGGAATAATTGGATTTTATCACAATTGAACAAATAGCAACAAATTGATTCACAATCTAATGCGTTCACTGATATCGTCCGATTGCTTCTCGGGATCCTTTCCCCATGGCTTTTCCTTCTCTGCATCATTCACAACTTCAATCACTTTCTTGTCCGCAACTTTCAGCGATTTGTCACCTCCCATTAGAAGAAGCTTCTCGATCTGACAACAATATAATGATATTTTGGTTGTTCGTTAACCTGTTCCCATTGAATTTGATGAACCACAACCGAATCGGCAGATGTTCGACCAATGATGGTGTTAGCTCAGTTATTATGTATACGGAGAAAGTTATTATTTATACGGAGAAATAATAAGAGCGAAAATGATGGTCCAAAATTTAAATATTTGTTAAAATCGAATATTGATTAAATTACCCTTCCGAAGCTGATCTCGAAGCAGGCGCTCCAGAAAATGGCGAAGAAATACGTTGAACCAACTATAGACATCACACGAGTTATGAACTTAAATTACTTTTGTTTTTTTCAATTTTGAAAGCGCACTCACAAATTCGATAAAGTTCGAGAAGTACTCCTCATCCTTGGTTTGACTTAGCACGAGCAGCATAGTCTGCAAAACAAGGGGTTGCTTGTTGGACATTGAAAAATCAAATGATCAAACGAGCATATTCATCTAGTGTTTGAACACATTTGTCTGCAGGACACTCAAATCAACTATGCTTTCTGAGCAAGCGAAGTATGAGGCTTCCTGAGCTAGTGTAGAAGTGCTTACGGGAATATGTATGAGGTAGCCACAGTAGGACAGTCGTCCCAGCGGCACCCAAATGTGCCATGACATGAAGGCGTTTATGGGTCCTGAAAAATATCTACTCCTCTTTTTCTTTGATTACGGTTGCGAATTCTCATGATGAATATTGATGGATCAATCCAGCCGTCTCTCCGTCACAGTATGTTGCTCGATATGAAACAGTCGATGACTAACCTCCGTATCCATAGAAGCACATGATGAGAATTACTGAGAGTCCGATGCCCCAGGCGGGTCGAGAGAAAGCCGAATACATTGCTCTGCGATGTTAATATTGATCTAAGTAAAATATTTAGTCGACCCCTTTATCAAATAGATTTATGCGAAAAAATGAGATCAAGATTCAAGGTGAGCATGTTCTGTTTGTGTACCTAGTCTCATTTGGACTGCTTTTACGTCGTAAGTAGGGATGCCAAATGAAGAGATTCTCGCGAAATGAAGAGGGGTGAAATGAGAGGGGGATTATCTCTTCAAGAAGAGAGGTGAGCGGTCGTTCCCCTCTTCAATAAGAGTGAATAGTGACACGACATTGAGCATCTAATGGCTGCCAAAACATGCTAATTTGAACGGAGTACAGACATTCACACTAATCTCATGCAAATTGGAGATGCAAGCTTCATTTTGATTGAAATATCAGTGGATTGACACTATTAGTCTTCTTGAAGAGGGGCCTCACTCTTCATGAAGAGTAGAACGACCGCTCCCTCTCTTCTTGAAGAGAGAAGGGAATCAGAATTCCTTTGTTCAGGGAGAGGAAGATCTTCATTTCACTCTTCATTTGGCATCCCTAGTCGTAAGCCTTTTTCTTATTTTTTTCTTCTTCTTTCTAATCATGGTCTTGCCAAAGCAGTCAAAGGTGTTTTTTCTTCAAATATGCACAATGAAGTACCTCCAGAAGATGTCCATAAGCTCTCCGTTTGTCTGATTGTGCAGTCCCAGGAGAACAGTGAGCATCAAAGCAAGACCGGCCACCCATGAAACGAGGTAGACGATCTGAGAAACAAAAATAGATGTATGAAAGGCTAATAATATTATATGTGTGAAACGCAGTACTTTAAATAAATAAAGAGAAGGGCACGAAACATCAATCAAAGACAGTAAACATCAACATCAATCAAAGACAGTAAGGCCAGTCTGGGAAGTTTTCCGGTTTTGAGAACCGCTCTCACCTTCCATTGTCATAATACCCTTAGATTCCCATGGGAAAGAATCTATTATGAAAGGAATAGTTCGTTCTAAATGCGATCCATGCAGGCAAATATGTTTAATCGACAAACGCAACTAACCGGATGAATCTTCATTTGCTTCTTGGTCTGCATGAACCACCCAACCATCAGACCCATGATGTAAATCTGAAAATGAACAGTCGAGTTTGAGTGTAAAGGTAAAAAAGGCAAAGGTGCTATGTCTTCTACACGCAAGGCGGTCTCGACCACCCCTATGCCTGAGTAGCAACGAAAGCCTGTCCTGAGGTGATCAGCGGTCTGTTGCGAGGCTATCCTAGTGTTGTGTGCACGTGAATCGGGTACCCCTTTCGGGGCATTTTGGATCGTGATTTACCAATCACTACCAACGTGTGATCAGTAATTGTCCTATTCAACCATTCCACAGCCCATACTACTCTACAGTGATGTTGGTGAATTTGTGAGATAGGAGTTCCATTACTTTCACATACTCTATCGCCCCTAACCCCTTTCTGGAGGGCTGAGATCTCCCTCTTTTTCCTTTTTAAATTTTTTTTCCTGGAGAGGTGAGAAAGAGAGCACTTGAAGTACCTGACAGCGGATGAGCGGCGATTCGTACATAAGCATGCTGTAGTTTCTGAAATATAATTTGTACAATTTCATATATTTCAAAAAAAAAATTGTTATTACTAACTCAATGTTCGTCTGCTCCGGATCTGTGGCATGCAGCAAACTCTCCGCCGCCTGAAAATAGTGCACATCGGGAATAAATCCAAGCATGCTGCACAAAAATTGAGCTATTGCTGTCTGTGATCATAAGTATACTATAGACTATAGGTTTTTGAGAACCGCTCTAACCTTCAATAGTCAAAATACCCTTCACAATAGATTCCCATGGGAAAGAATCTAATATGAAAGGAATAGTTCGTTCTGAATGCGATCCATGCAGGCAAAAATGTTTAATTCATGTTGTCACGAAATGTGTAACGCACCGGCCAGTGATAGTGGTAGACGAGGAAAATGTTCGCTGCGGTGCTGAACACAAAGATGAGTGCAGCAACTGCAAATTTCCGTTTTTAGCTTATTTTAGCCATAGTTCAGTCAGGAATCGAAATTAGCTCTGACTTCAAAAAATAACATCCTTCCGCTTCCTACCGTAACGACTATTTCAAAATTTAAAAAATAGCAATACAATGTGTGTTTGAAGAAGATGATAAGACAAACAGAGACTTATTCTAAAGCCTTGCTGTATCGTTGTTTTGCTCACCGAGGCATCCGATAAGGGGCTTGAGTGCGAGTGGAATCAGCAGAAGAGGCGTGAAGATGTACATTTGCATGTCAGTGGCGAGGTACCAGCCCCAGAAGATGCACTGACAATGCAGAGATTAGCCGTATTTTGTTTTAATTTCTAATTTCTTTAAATTTGTCGTCCCCTCTTATCTAACCCTTTCTTCACCAGGAATTCTACGAATTGTATTTGATTTGTTCAAAGTCGAGCTGTCACCGGTTGATTGTCCTGAATATAGTTGTGCAAGTAGAGAAGTTCAATCCACCATGTTGTGCTGCGAAGAATCCAATTATTATTCAAAATATACCTACCGTAATTCGCAGTTACTTGAAATGTTTGGTGTACTGACCTACAGTAATCCATAAGTACAGCGTTGTTCATGTTCAGCGGTGAGTCGCGGAGTAACTGCTTGAATACAAAAGTGTAGAAAATGACGAGAATGAAGAAGGCTGGAGACAATCTAAAATATTATTTCTTTTAAAATTTAATATGTAAAAATTACCTCAAAATCCGGTGGACGTAGAACATGATCCAGCCGTTTACGGACATTACGACTTTAGGTTGCCGAGAGTATGCTTTAAACCTGCAATTTGCCCAGATTATGTAGGGCAAATCATTTAGTTTTCAAAGGAACTGAATGCTACATTAGTTTTGCATACCAAAGATACGCCAGCAAGACGCCTCCGATGAAAAAGAACGTATCGACGGCTAGAAAACTGTTGAGAATGATCTCGGATGTGATATCTTTCGCGAGCGCAAGGAGATCTCCTGGGTTGGCTGCAATGTTTTTCTCCAATCAATTCCGTATCATGATTACTTGAAAATGCGGCTCTGTTCTAGTATCCCCTCACTAAGGGAATAGAAAGGTCCCATGGGAATAGAAAGGTCCCAAAAAAACAGAAAGGTCCCATGGGAATAGAAAGGTCCCAAAAAACAGAAAGGTCCCATGGGAACAGAAAGGTCCCAAAAAAACAGAAAGGTCCCATGGGAATAAAAAGGTCCCAAAAAACAGAAAGGTCCCAAGAAAGAGAGAAAAATAAATTACAGGAATAGAAAGGTCCCAAGAACAGAAAGGTCCCAAGAGCGCTGTAAAAAGATGAAAAATAATAGAAAGGTCCCAAGAACGTTGAAAATCGCATGTCAAGAATAGAAAGGTCCCAAGAATCGAAAAAAATGGCTTGAAAATAATAGAAAGGTCCCAACAGAATAGAAAGGTCCCAAAAAAACAGAAAGGTCCCAAGAAAGAGAGAAAAATAAATTACAGGAATAGAAAGGTCCCAAGAACAGAAAGGTCCCAAGAGCGCTGTAAAAAGATGAAAAATCTTTTGGAAAGGTCCCAAGAACGTTGAAAATCGCATGTCAAGAATAGAAAGGTCCCAAGAATCGAAAAAATGGCTTGAAAATAATAGAAAGGTCCCAAGAATGGTCTAAAAAGACGGAAAATAATAGAAAGGTCCCAAGAATCGAAAAATTGGCCTGAAAATAATAGAAAGGTCCCAACAGAATAGAAAGGTCCCAAGAGCGCTGTAAAAAGATGAAAAATAATAGAAAGGTCCCAACAGAACAGAAAGGTCCCAAGAATCGAAAAATGTGCCCAAAATAATAGAAAGGCCCCATTCCTTCACAAGATCGTTCCAATCCCGCTCACAGTACTTCCTCCCATTACCACTCGTCATCCCACTAGAGCTACTCGCACTAAGAGACCATCCACGAGAGGCCGGGACGCTGGGGGGGGAATCGTCGGATGCCTTTTTTGCAACCAAGGCCAATAACTTGGTGGTGAAGTCAGCATCACGAGTGCTGATATTTGGCCAGGTAACTAAGGTTCTTGGTCCCGCTCCGAAAAGTTACAGGTAACCCAACCTTCTGATATCGATTTTTACAATTCGAAAAAGTGCGTATTATATTGTTTGTAGGTGTATTTTCCGAGAAAAAACACGAATAAAATCACTTTGAAAGTGATCTGACAACTATAATAATAATAATAATAACAATAATATGTTTATCATACAATTTACTGAAGCTAATGTAAGAGGAGAAATAATATGTTACTATAAAGGGTCGAAATTTCTATTTTTTCTCCGTTTTTTCGACCGTCCTGAAAAAATTGCCCATCTATTGACAAAGATTTTACGATTTTTAGAATCTTCATCAAAAATTGTATCAAGGAACATAAAATCTTGAATAAGGACTGTCCCGCCGATATTCGTAAACTTTACCGTGCACTCTGGCCGATCATTTCTGCGATTTGCACGGATTAGCAAAGGAACGTTTTATTATTTTGGACGAGTGTTCGTGAATTTGTAATAGTGGGACGACGAGTGGTAATGGGAGGATGTACTGTGGTTGAGCGGGATTGGAACGATCTTGTGAAGGAATGGGACCTTTCTATTACCTTGGGATCTTTCTATTATTTTGGGCACATTTGTTCGATTCTTGGGACCTTTCTATTCTGTTGGGACCTTTCTATTATTTTCAAGCCATTTTTGTCGACTCTTGGGTCCTTTCTATTATTTTTCATCTTTTTACAGCGCTCTTGGGACCTTTCTATTCTGTTGGGACCTTTCTATTATTTTCAGGCCAATTTTTCTATTCTTGGGACCTTTCTATTATTTTCCGTCTTTTTAGACCACTCTTGGGACCTTTCTATTCTGTTGGGACCTTTCTATTATTTTCAAGCCATTTTTTTCGATTCTTGGGACCTTTCTATTCTTGACATGCGATTTTCAACGTTCTTGGGACCTTTCTATTATTTTTCATCTTTTTACAGCGCTCTTGGGACCTTTCTGTTCTTGGGACCTTTCTATTCCTGTAGTTTATTTTTCTCTCTTTCTTGGGACCTTTCTGTTTTTTTGGGACCTTTCTATTCCCATGGGACCTTTCTGTTTTTTGGGACCTTTCTTTTCCCATGGGACCTTTCTGTTTTTTTGGGACCTTTCTATTCCCATGGGACCTTTCTGTTTTTTTGGGACCTTTCTATTCCCATGGGACCTTTCTATTCCCTTAGTGAGGGGATACTAGAACAGAGCCGAAAATGCATACTATTAACATTGTAAATTATTTTAAAATTCGGGTTTATTTGTTAAGGTAACCCTCAATCATCCATTTTGTTGAAGGGACAGTAAACACAAAAATTCTTGTTCACTTGGTCCAATTTCCACGAGCGACGTAGGGATAGACATAGTGTGCGCCATATCGGATTCAGCCCAAGTGGAGCAGCGGTAAAACGTTAGCCTAGCGATCGTGAAGTCGCGGGTTCGATACCCACCCTATGCTTTTGTTTCTTCCAACGGGCCGAAAGTCGTGGCGAGACCTTGAAATACTGTCCCTTTAAGGTAACCCTCAATCCAATTACCTTTTCGATATTGAACTATTCAAATCTCACCAGCTATGGCGAGATAATTGGAGAAGAGATGGCCCATGATTACGCAGACTAAAGAGAAGAATCGCATGCAAGCAATGGGCGCGATTTGATCCGACTGCAAATTACAGAATTATAAATGGCAATTGTTGGATTTTAAAAAAATGATATCCTTGTCTGTTCCTTTTCAACAGTGAATTTTTTTTTCATTCTTCTTTTTAGTATGTTGTTTCCTCTTTTTTCTATAGTTCGATATCAGCGCAAGAATATGCATCATGAAAAAAATAATTTTTCTAAACACAAACAAGATCATTCCAATATTCTGCCCATTTCCCATCTTTGGTATTACAAATTTACAAACACTCGTCCAAAATTATAAAACGTTCCGTTACTATTCCGCGCTAAACGCAGAAATGATTGGCGAGAGAGTATGATAAAGCGAGAGACACGCCGAGATATAGAAAGAGAGTACTCACAACAGTAGTCCATTTCATGAGCGTATCATTTAAACTTGTAATAGGAAGGTCACAGTTTTCTCAACGGATCACCTTTCCCGCATCGGCAATTTCGAAAATTTGAGCGATGTTGCTGTACAACGAGCAGGAAATGAACAACTGCCAGGCGAGCGCTGAAATTCATCAAATTTTATAAAAATACAACTCAATATTATTCAACATTTTGCTCACATTTGCTTATCGGACTGTTCTCGAGCTGCTCGGTGAAGAAAAAGTCGACGATTCCAGAAATAATGCACACCGCGATGATCACTCCCATGATTGAACTGTAACGCATATTTAAGCATTGGGAGATCTTATTCTTGATTGTATATAAATCGATAAAAATATTATTACATTAAGTGGAAACAGGTGCAATGCGAATGAGAACAAAAACGAACACAGTAACGTAGAATCCAACGTTGATTTCGGCAATGTCGTCGGAAGTTCGTTTAACGTAACAAACAGGGTTGTCAATGTATGAGCCGTTCTCTGCAATTGTGATAATTATATTTTAGAAAATGAAGTGAAACGTTAATTAAATTAAATATTGATTAAGTTAAGATGTTTTTATTTTTCTATTCACTCACCGGGGCGGAAAATGTGCTGCAAGTCGCCGCTCGTGCAAGAAGCCGGCATGCACACGTCCACGTTCCAGCAGAGGTCTAATCCCGGGCCAACTAAAGTATTTGTGTACCATAAAAAATTATTTAAATATTGATAATTCACAAAGATTTGTAAAAAAGCGTATATTCCATATTTTCAGAAATTTGATTCTTTAACCAGCGATCGGATTTAACCTAAATAAAAAGAAACCCACGCTCAATGCCGCAGGAGCCGTTGGCATTGTTATTAGGTCGGAGGAAAGGGTCAACATCAAACCTAAAAAAAACAAAAATGACGAATCAGTGATCAATTTCGGAGATGAGTTATTTCAACGTCGCCATGATCCGGATGACGTCACCGAATTTGCAAATCAGTTTAGATTCACCTGAAGTAATCCGCTCGAAAATTGCGGTGTCTGCCCTCCACTACATAGTCCACTGCCTTGCACTCGGCGTAGTGACCCTTGAAAGTAATCAAGTAGTAATACAATGAATTAAACTACTAAAGCAAAGTAAGAATAAACGTGCTTGATAACTCGTGTTGTCTTCGAAACTGAATTATATTTAACAATTAGCAATTCAATTACCTTGAAGTAGACGTGTCCCCGAAGAAGGGCTGGTCCTACTTTTCCTCCGGAGTCTTTCACTACAATACATTTATAAGAAGATTTTCGCTATGTTTGCAGAGCTTCCCTTAGCGGATATGATTAGACATCGTTTTGTCTTGGAGACATTCGAGCTTACTGTGGAGCAGTAGACTTTTTGTGTTTCGTTTCTGAGTATCGCTTCCATAGCCCATATAACCCAGTGTATTGCTTGTACTTTTATTATTATTATTTATATTATTCAAACAATTTTGGCTGGTTGATGTAGCGCATAGTTCCCAGTTATTTTCTCATGATCACTAAAACAGCGGAGAGAAATAAGCCTAGTCCGGCTCTGATAACGATAAGGAGATGTTTGGTGACTTTTCTGATTCCCGATTAAAGAATCAAAAAAGTGCACCAAATGACGAGATCTCATTGGCTCATTTCTTACAATTAGAGAATCCTTTGATTCTAGGCTGAATAGGGAAAAAATAATGCAAACTAAAATTTATTTTACAAGCCTACTTGGCAAAAGTGCGTGTCGGTTGAAGTCCTTGTTCTTCTTCGGAAGTAGCATTGCTTCGATCATCAAGAGAAGATCCTGAACCGCATTGTACCGTAAGGCGTTGCTTTCAAGAGAAACTGTGCTATTGGATGTATTGAAGACCTCCTGTGGCGTGGGAATTCAATAGAACTATATCAGAACTATATCTGATTACACGCGGCGAAAATATTTAGTTGTTAATGAAAAAAAGCAATAACCTCGCCACACTCCTTTGAAATATCTCCCAGGTCGGATTTGGCCAGCACGGCGGACAGGTGTTGTGAGGAGAAAAACGGAGCTCCATCGTTCTCGAGGAGCGGAGAAAAGGTTTCCAAATCGGACTGCAATGCTGATACCAGGAAGCAATAATCTCAGAGCGTACCCTATCGCGCAATTAGGAGACACCCCTCTTTGTGCACCTCTCAAGGAACGATTTTCCCCTTTTTTCATCATTTTATCAGTATCATGGGGTAGAAACGGAAGTTAGAGTGCGATGCCTTCGTGATATGTATTCTGTTTGCGAAATTGATGTGGTGTTAGTTTTCGGAAAAAGGGAATGGAAAAAGGCTAAGATATGAATTCCCACAATTTGTTATCTCAGTTATCCGTGGAGCAATCGACTCAAAATTTCGTTTATAGGTGTAGAACTGAGATATGAAATTGCGGGAATTCAAATCTTGGCCTTTTCCCGTTTCCTCTTGCCGAAAACTAACACCACATGAAAAAGTGTATAGCACCCCACTACTAGAGCCGCGAACAGCGTGAGCGTTCACCTCAACGAGCTCCGCAAACGCTTGTTGCCGCTGCAGCACTTCTCTCGCGACAGCAATACCATCACGAGCCCCTGCCCCATATACGAAGACGCACGAAAGAAGTATACGTATAACGAACATCCCTATCTGGAACATAATATTAATTTTGGAGCACCAGGAATCCTAATACAATCTCGCGGAAACATAATTGAAAATTGCGGGTGAAAAAATATTGAGCTCGATCGAAAAAGTTCACAAAATATTGCTCTCAACATATATTTTGATAATACACATTTCTCGCGCACATCACTAATAATAGCAAATAACTCATCGACGAAAGAAATGTCAACCGGCGAAGTGTCGAACTGAAGCATTCATCGGGGCGGGTAAAGCTCTCAGCAGATCACTCGAGGAGAAGCACTGCTCTATTCCATCTCACAAAGAAAAAACTCTAAGAGTTTGAAACACCACGTCGAGACGGAGATTTTAGAACTCTAATTTTCGAGAGAGTGCACGAAAACGAGAGACGCGCTCTCTCATTTTCGCACGCTCTCTAACAGTTTCAAACTCTCCGTCTCGACATATCAAGATTAGATTTTTTCTTTGAGAGATTGATAGGCGTTAGCTAATAACCATTATGAGGTTAACGGCGGTCCGAAAGAGCGCTTGCTGCCTTTATGAAGATGTCTGCATTATAGGGTCCAGCAATACCAGGTGAGTGAGATTTGCGTGAGTAGGTGGATCAAAATCGCGCCTAATCAGACATCCGGTCATTTCCTGTAGTGCATTGTGATGAATCTCGAGTGAATGATAAGAAGATTATTCGACGACAGTTCGATTGCAAATGATAAGGAGTGGTCTTTGAGTGCTCGTCCCCGCTAACCATTTCTGTTAAGATTAGTGCTAGATTCATTGAGATCACTTTTTTCGAGGGGTTGGACGAGTGAATATTTAATATTCATTGGAAAATCGCATTGAAGAAGGAGTAAATCTCCTGCTCCATCATTCCTCATCTCATATGTTTCAATGACGCGGTCGCTTTCTCCTCGTTCCTCCTTATCCCTCCCTATCATTTTTGAATTCAATCGTTACTAAACCGTATGTGCGAGGAAAACTGCGATCAGCATTTGAAACGTGTGATATCTCATTATATTCGCAAGAAGTGTATTAAATCGGTTCGAAGCTAATCAACCACGCAAATATATTATAATACATTTCGATTACATTATTTCGAATAATACGAATTCTAATTTTAATCGAATAATACGGAATAAGAATTTAATACATTAAAAAAGACAGCGACACCAACAAATAAATTTACAATCTTTCACTAATTTCATTTGCTTTTCTGGATCGTCTCCCCATGGCTTTTCCTGTTCTACTTCTTTTACAGTTGCAATCACTTTCTTGTCCGCAACACTCGTCGATTTCGCTCCGCCCATTAGAATAAGCTTCTCGATCTGAAAACATTCATGGGGTTATCATCATCATCGAGATTCACCGAGGTCAATACAAGTTGCCACCAATTTTTGTGATGTTTCGTCCAGGGATCGAAACATTCGTACCTACTTTTTTTGCAACATCATCTCTGTAGTGATATTTTCTCTGGACATCAACGCATATTTGATTCTAAAGATTCTTTTGATTTTCCACTAACCCGTCCGAAGCTGATCTCGAAGCATGCACTCCAGAAAATCGCGAAGAAATATGTAGTGCCCACGATTGACATCGCACGTGTGATGAACTTCAACATAACATTTCAACTTTGCATTTTCCCCCATTTTTTTCGGAAGCACTCACAAATCCGATAAAGTTCGAGAAGTACTCCTCGTCTTTGGTCTGCCCGAGCACGAGGATCATTACCTGAAGAAAAACCAAAGTTTCGCAACAATATAATAAAATGAAGGATCTCCGGAGAGTAATAGAATATGTAATAATCAGAGTAAAGTTATATAATTTCTTGAAATGTTTGCCATCTACGAGCGCTTACGGGAATATGAATGAGATATCCACTGTACGAGAGACGTCCGAGCGGCACCCAAATGTTCCACGACATGAAGGCATTGATGGGTCCTGGAAAATGAAAAGCGGGTTTTTTCAATGTTCAAAAAATTCCAGAATTACAGAATTACTGAATTACAGAATTACAGAATTACAGAATTACTGAATTACAGAATTACTGAATTTATCAGTGGTCGTTATTCACGCTGATCGGGTAAGTCTGATCCATTCTTCGTTTGTTAGGTTCCAAACGAAATTAACAAACGAAATTGGTGGAGCCTAACAATGTTCAAAAATATATTAACAACTATAAGGGTGTCCGGAAAGTTTTTTCACTTTTCGTTTTTCGAAAATTTTAGAAAATTTGCAACTCCTGGTCATTAATTTTCATTAGCTATATCAATACAAAAAAATACGCAAAATTTATCATGCTGTTGTCTTATCCCAATATTACCTAGTGGTGACGCAATACGAAATTAATCGATTTCAAAAGCTCAAATTGGCAAATCAATATCTAGATGAATATTCAAGCAAATAAAATACAACTTTATTAGTATGAATAGAGTGAATTTTACTGTTATTGCAAATGCTTAAATCGAGAGTAGCTCGTTGTCAAAAGTGAAAACTGGAAAATCGCCAAAAATATTTTTTTTCGACATTTTCAAAATTCCTACTCCTTCAGCCCAATTTCCTTCAAATATGGCTTATAAACATTTTTAAGTGATTAGTAATTCATAGCCACCGATTTTACGTAGAAAATCTCAGCGGTTCAAAAAACACGTTGAAAATTTGTTCTTGCGTAGTGATGACGAAATTATTCAGAAATGATCAGCAATCATCCGTTGACTCATTTGCCACTTTGGGCGAACTTTTCCGACTGCTATTCGAGATAAAATCTTAAAACTTTTGAATTTTTGGTTTGAGTATGGTAGGTATGCAGTTGTACAGAAGGAACCATGTGTGTCATACAGTCCTGGTTGTTTCCCCAATGAAAACTTCTCGGCCCGGCCGGGCCAGGATGGGCCCAAGTGGACCCATGCGATTTGTGGCTCGAATAGAAAGAAATTTGAGACAAACTCCGTGCAGTCAAAGAATTCAGGTCATTCGTCATCGGTAAGTGTCAACAGAAATTTAAATAACTATTTTTTAGTAATTTTAAATTCATTAGAAAATTTCGTTCTATGAAAAATCAGTTCGTGGTAAATGCAAAAGTCCAATAGATACTGTAATATTTTGCGTCAATCTCTATCGAAAGTCCTTTCCTTGCAATCATTTCTTTCAACGAAATGAAACGTAATAAAGCAAATAATTTAATTTTCAATCAATAACATTCGATGACCAATGACTTGAGCTCGTTCACTGCACAGAATTTGTCTCAAATTTCTTTCTATTCGAGCCACAAATCGCATGGGTCCACTTGGGCCCATCCGGGCCCGGCCGGGCCGGGAAGTTTTCATTGGGGAAACAACCAGGACTGTATCTCCCTAGTCAAAGCTCGAAAAGTAGTAAGAGCAGGCCCTCACACTAACGTGTTACAGCAATAGCCAATACGGAAAATAGGAAAAGAGGGAGGAGCATTCCCATGAAAAAGTGAAAAGACTTTCCGGACACCCTTATATTTAAAAAAATAATCTTACCTCCGTATCCATAGAAGCACATGATTAGAATAACTGAGAGACCAATTCCCCAGGCGGGACGAGAAAATGCCGAATACATCGCTCTTAAATTAAAAGAGAGTTGAATAAAGCGCTGATGTGGCATATTTTTTCATTCTAAATTAAACTCTCTCATTTTCGTGTTATTGAAAATAAAATATACCTCCAGAAGATGTCCATCAGCTCTCCGTTCGTTTGATTGTGCAGTCCCAGGAGAACAGTGAGCATTAGCGAGAGACCGAGAACCCACGAAGTTAGGTAGACGATCTAGTAATGATTAAGTAATTTAAATTAAAAATTTAAATTATTTTGCGTGCCAGGAAAGCAACATAGGTAGACGACCTGACGAACATAATTATAATTAATGATTTAAATTTTCATAGTAAATTCGCAATGAGTCTTCGTAATTTATAAGTTCCATGACTGACGAAATATTTTTTTAAAAAAGAAGTTGAGAAAAAAAATTTTTTTTAAGAAAAAAAAGACCCACCGGATGAATCTTCATTTGCTTCTTGGTCTGCAAGAACCAACCGACTATCAGGCCCATAATGTAAATCTGGAAAGTAAAAATCCAAAATTGTTGTGAAATTGTGTGTCGATACTCCACCATGCCACAGTACGTTCAACACCACTGATGCTGCGCTAATTTATTCGGGGTAATTTCCCCATCAACGGGTGGAAAACTCGTGTAACTCAGCTCAAACTGAACGAAATCTCTCCAATCAAAAAGGAAATGTTCCGATCGTGCCTTGCAATCCCTGTATCAAGTTTGGAAGTTCACTTGGAAAAAAGTTTTGAAAGGGTGCATAAAACTGATGTGCACCTTGCAGCCCAAGAAATTTGCGCAGCATAAGAGAGGTCGGGATATTTGGAAGTGTTCGATATCTCTTTCACTTTGGCACACACTCTATCCCCATTTTGTGAGGGGTCTTCGTACCTGGCAGCGGATAAGCGGAGATTGGTACATGATCATATTGTAGCTTCTGCAAGGCATTTTTATTGATATTTGTTAATTTTTATAAAATAAAATATGTTTTCACTAACTCAATATTCGTCTCCTCCGGGTCTGCGGGGTACAGGAAACTCTCGGCCGCCTGAAAACAGTGCAATATTAAGAAATCGAAAATATTTGCATATTATATTGCTCAAACTTGCGCTATTCGCTACGAAATTGACTAATTTCATCATTAGACTAGAGATATTCACGTATTCATGCAACGTATCACTCACAGGCCAGTGATAATAATAGACGAGGAAGATGTTAACCGCAGTACTAAATGTAAAGACGAGCGTTGCAACTGAAATATTCAAATAAAAAGGTGATTCAATGTGTTCTGAAAACATCTAGAAATTATTATTTTCATTGTAAAATTAAATTCTTGCCACTAATTTGACGGTCTCACCTAGGAACCCGATAAGGGGCTTGAGTGCGAGTGGAATGAGAAGAAGAGGCGTGAAGATGTACATTTGCATGTCGGCAGCGAGGTACCAGCCCCATGAGATGCACTGACAATACGGTGATTAACCGCCACATTTTCGCTGGTTTGCAGTAGTGGACGCAAATTTCGTTGAATAATCATCCAACTTGGAGAATTTCCAGCTCCTTTGCTATTTGCGTAAATGCTAATATCGCTCGTTGAGTGTGGAGTCTCCATTGTCAGTCATTGTAAACGACGTCTTACCCATTTGTCCTGCTGGATCCAGTTGTGCAGGTACAGCATCTCAATCCACCATGTTGTGCTGCAAATCATCTTTAAGCTCCGTCGAACCTACCGTAATCAAGTATACATTTACAGTACCCACCTGCAGTAATCATTCATTAATATATCGTTCATGTTAATGGGCGAGTCTCGTAGCATCTGCTTGAAAACAAATGTATAGAAAATGACGAGAATGAAGAAAGCGGGGGATAATCTTAAACTTTTTTTATTTTTATTTTTTTTAAATTTTTTATTAGAAAATAGTTAAATAACCTCAAAATTCGGTGGACGTAAAACATGATCCAGCCGTAAACGGACATTACGACTTTAGGCTGGCGGTAGTAGGTCTTGAACCTGCAATTTGACCTCTCGCGATTCCAAAATGTTTTCCCCGATGACTAGAGATGTGTATGTGTACAGTACACTATGGGATGTATCCTTTTTGGGGTGTAATTTTCAATGAGAAATTAAACATTTTTCGAGTTATAAAACACATGTTGAAATGGAATACAATACCACAGATACGCTAGTAGAACTCCTCCGATGAAGAAGAACGTATCGACGGCTAGTAGACTGTTCAGAACGATTTCGGATGTGAGATCTTTAGCGAGCGCCTGCATGTCCCCGGGATTGGCTGCAATTGTTTCCATTTTTTTCCCTGAATACTTATTTTGCACTGCTGAAGCATATTATGTTCCTCTCGTTTCTAGTAGCCGTGTGTATACAAGAAAATATAATTGTGATCCGCTTTTCCGGTGGTATCATTTAAAACACACTCTTTTGATCTCACCAGCTATGGACAGATAGTTGGAGAAGAGATGGCCCATGAGCACGCAGAGCATCGAGAAGAATCGCATGCAGGCAATGGGAGCGATTTGGTCAGACTGAAATGGAATTAATACTCTAATATCTCTAGCAATGCTTTTGAGTACTACAAATACTATATTGTTTTCGAAAATGTAGTAGGTATCACTAGTTCGATCCCTTAGCGCTTTTATTTTCCCCTTTAGAAAATTTCAGAACGTGCGTCATGAAGAAAACAATTTTTCCAAACACAAACAAGATCATTCCAATATTCTGCCCATTTCCCAACTTTGGTAGGAAATTCCTAGTTCTTTTTAACACTTCACCTTTCCGGTATCGGCTACTTCGAAGATTTGAGCGATGTTAGTGTACAGCGAGCAGGAAATGAACAACTGCCAGGCTAGAGCTGCAATAACTCTTCAAAAATAATATTTTTCTTTCCTCAACCATGGATGTGCTATCAGCTCTGACATATTTTTGTAATTTATTAAAAATTATTTATTATCATGGTACTGTTCGAGATCGAATCAGTTTAAAAATATCTCCTGTATTCTCACTTTTGCTGATCCGATTGTGCTCGAGACGCTTGCTAAAGTAAAAGTCGATAATTCCGGCCAGAATGCAGACCACTACGATCACTCCCATAATTGTTCTGGAAATGTATAATTCGGAAGATTTGGAACTAACAACTATCAGAACACCAAGTACTTGCATTTTTTTAAATTCGTTTCTGCATTTCGTGATATCGAACATGTGGTTGGAAAAGTGGAAGCGAGGAGGTAAGATAATAGATGGGAGAATAACACGAACATTGTGATGTAGAAACCGGCGTTAATGTCGGGGATCTCATCGGCGTTTCGCGTCACGCGACACACGGGGTTGTCAACGCGAGAGCCGTTTTCTAAAATACAGATTTTTATTCGCCGATTAAGTGCAAGAACTGTAGTTTCGATCACATTATCGGAACTATTTTGAGGACGAACAGAGCTTGAAATACATATACGCGATAGTAGCCGAGCTCGTTGTATACTCACAGAGCGCAAATTTGCTAGGAGAATGGTTCTCCAAGGTTTCACTTGTTAGAGAACAGTTCTCCACCCTCCTCATTCCGCACACTCTCTCGCTTGCTCACCGAGACGAGAGAGTGTGCGAAACAAGGAGGGTGGAGAACCGTTCTCTAACAAATGAAACCTTGGAGAACCATTCTCCTAGCAAATTTTATTTCAGTGCTCTCTGCCCTTTCGTGGAAATTCACGACTCACCGGGGCGGAAAATATGCAGCAAGTCGCCGCTTGTGCATGATGCCGGCATGCACACATTCACGAACCAGTAGAGAGTGGCTCCCGGGCCGACTAAAGTATTTATTTGTTAAAACATTGCTCTTACAATATTGTTATTCACAAAAAAGAACTATTAAAAATGTATCGATATTTGGTAAATGTGTCTCTGAACAAATAGCTCTCATTAGTTTGCTAATTGGAATATCATTGCGCTACTATCTTCGTTTTGAACGGAAAAGTATTTAACTGACGTTCAAGGCCGCAGGTGCCGTTGGCATTGTTGTTTGGTCGGAGAAAGATGTCTAGATCGAACCTGCATGAGGTAAAGTTACTGCTGATCAATCAGGGAATCGAAAGCATCGTGAGCGATAAAGAGCATATCACTTATATTTTGTTATAAGAACAATATTTGGAAATATTGCAAACAGACGTACCTGAAGTAATTCGCACGAAAATTGCGATCTCTGCCCTCCAGTGCGTAGTCAATAGACATGCACTCGAAATAGTGACCCTTGAAGTTAAAATTAACTAATTAATTAACTCAAGGAATCAATAATTCGTTAGATTTAATTCATAATACTAGCTCTGAAAAGTGGAGTGATAGAGTTACCTTGAAGTAGATGTGTCCTCGTAGGAGGGCCGGGCCCACCTTGCCACCAGAGTCTTTCACTAAAGTGCTCTTTGAAATATTTGCTTTTTTCTTTTGCTATATTGCAGCAAACTGATGTAGATGTATTTTGATCTCTAGACACTACTTTGTTTAGTTGATTGTTTCGCTCGCTTTCGCTCTTTTCATTAGATTGTTTCGCTCGCTCACTGAGAGGTACAATTTCGCGTTTCATTGTCCAAGGTATAGCTATAAAAGCATGAATTTATGTGCAGCTCACGCAGAGCATATGCCTTTGTTATAATCGCGTAATCTATCAAACAGCGGAGAGCACCGGGTACAGCTTTGGGTGCCACTGATAACGATAAGGAGCTTGGAGTCTTTTTCGATTCACGATTAGAATGGAAAGTACTCATCCAATGTCCCGTAACGTAGGTCTCTATTACAAATCTTGTTAATGCACTATTTTTTCCCATACGTAGTTTAGAAGTTCTGATGAAGATGAGCTCTAATCTCGATTTGCCATTTTTGCATCGTTTATGAACCTGTCTCTTTTGTGAGAGCTCACTAGAGAAAGTTGGATGTAAACTAAGTCAACAATCTTACTTGGGAGCAGCACATGACGATTGAAGCCGGGGTTCTTCTTTGCAAGCAGCATCGATTCGATCATCAAGTGCAGGTCCTGAACCGTGTTTTATCGTAATTCGCTGGTTTGCACGGTAGAACGTACTGCGGATGTTGGTAAAATCAATACTATCAGACATTATCCCGATTTTTTACAGCGTACAATTTAGTACATCCTGCAGAAGTTATTAAGTATGTAAGTGAAGTACAAAACCTCGCGACACTCCTCGGCAACTTCTCCCAACTCAGACTTGGCTAGCACGGCAGCCGCATGGTGTAAAGAGAACAACGGAGCTCCATCGTTCTCGAGGAGAGGAGAGAACTGATCGAGGTCGGACTGGAAACAACAAAGATCATTCACTGAATACAATGATAGATGAGCTTCAGAACACGCATGATATTCGTCTGCCTTTTAGAAATCTAAAGTTGGTAAACTGTAACAGTTGAATCGAGTGATTCGCATGAAACAGTGAATGGCTGCTCAAGAAAAAATTCCTAGAGTGATGCAACAGGAAGCTACAACATTGTGTAGAAGCGTTGTGTTGTGTAGAAAAAGAAAAAAAGCGTTGTGTAGAAAGAAAAAAAGACTCGCATCGAGAAGCTCCGCGAGTGCTTGCTGCCTCTGCACCGCTTCTCTCGCCACGGCAATACCATCCCGAGATGAGACACTAACGATAAAGACGCAAGACAGAAGTAAGTGCATGAGGAGCATCTGCAGGAAAAATGGATAAATGTATATGGCAATGAAAAGATTGCGCGCGTTTTTTCAAACAGCTCTCTCCGGTCAGGCGCTTAGAGTATGCTCTTCATCTCTACGCACATCATTAATACGTGAATGAAATGAAGTTGTACAGGCGTGCAATAGCGTTCTACTGACACCGAGAGTTAGATCGCACGCGTTTTATTGATGCACACTTGCACAAACTGAGAAGACGGCTGCTATGAATATGCAAGATAACTCGTATCTTCATTTTGTCCTCTCAGGGGTCAAAAATGAAGAGTTTGGAGAGCGAATGACCCGAATTTCGCATTTTATTGATAACCATCAACTGATAAGTGTCGAAAAGTTAACTGCCGCTCGAGTCGAGAGCAAATTCTGCCTATATACTGGCGAGTGCATTAGAGATACTGACTAATGCGCCGTGATTCGCAAGCGACCACGTCGAATTTGATGTGTGAAGTATGAGTATCGCGAGAAGACCTGCTGCTTACCCGGACACTGAGTTTGAAACGGCAATTGATCAGTGTGGATAACAGAGATTATCGTGAGTCAGTCGACCAAAATCGCGCCGGGACCTAATGCGCTACAGATCGGTTCCTGCAGGCATTGTGATATTCTGGAGGGAGTGATTATTCGATGACAAATGTCACTGATAAGGAGTTTGAGTGCGCGACATTCGCGCTAACCATTATGTCGAGAGATTTGTGCTCGATTACTAAACATGCAATGTGTCGAGGGGCTAAACGAAAGAATTAATTTTGTTCATTCAATCCGGTATCAAACATTTTGCTTACGCTTGCCGAAATTTTGTTAATTTATTTGCATGATTTCCGAGAGTTATGTTGATATCCGCGTGTTTTGCGATCGAAATGAATTACATCTCATCCCAGTCAACAATAACGACAATAAGGTCAAACATAACGACACGAAATAACAATGTTTATACAATTTAGTCTGTACAATCGATATTTACAGTCTACAGTCGGAGGTTGAACTCGAGGGGCCTGTCTGCGTACCACGGCATTTCCCGCCCAGTTTCCTTATCCTCCTTCGTCGCTGTAGCCTTAGCTACTGGCACACCACCGATCAGCAGCTTCTCAATCTGAAAAGTATCTTTTAGAAGCACAAAAAAGTAGCATATTACCAATTTTTCTTACATTCACTGTAGGCATGCCGTTATTGATTATTGCCGGACATATCGGTGTAGTTTAACCCTCGTCTAGATAACACACCAGGCGCATTCGACGATCGGGTTGTAATCGCGAGTAAATTGTCCCAAAAAAAACTCCTTTGCGCCAAGATGATAAGGTCACAGACATGTACATAATTGTCACTCGGTACTGCATTTGGGCGGTAAAGTCAGAGTAAGAAAAAATAGAAAGAGAGCGTTTTCGATCGATTGATATTCTTATTAATTGACTCAAGAATTTCGTGTACCTGGTTGTGTACCTCATGTACCTCTTGTACCTGGTCTGTACCTCCTAGACTTATTTTGATTTTTAACATTAACTATACCAGTAACAAAATGATTTAAAAATTACACAAGTTGTGAAACATGAAGTGTTATTAGCGTTGATACATGTACAAGAGGCTTTTGGATTGTGGTGTTTTTGTTTTGTACCTTGTCATGTACATGTTGTACCCGGGTACACTCCGCAGAGCGTACCCGGGTACAAGGTAGAATAACTTCTAGAGGAGTAATGTGTGAAAAATTCAAGAGTGTTTTTCTCGAAAAAAAAATAGATCTTACCCTTCCGAAGCTGAGCTCAAAGCAAGCACTCCAAAAAGTGGCAAAGAAGAATGTGCACGCGACGATGGCAACGACGCGAGTGATGAACTGAATTTGCATATTTTATTTCAAAATATGAAAATTATAATATTAAATTTGTAGGAAAATCGGGAAATAAGTGAAAAAAGAATGTTTGTCAACGAACAAATTCGAGGAAGTTTGAGAAGAATACTTCGTCCTTCGACTGACCAAGGACGAGCATGATCATCTGCAAAAAGTTCAATAGCAAACTCAATTTTCACCCTTTAAAAAATATTAAAATATGGTTAGACCGAAGATCTGCAGTATCCTTTTTTTCTTAAAAAAGACAACTTGGCGCAGGCTATGGACTCAGATTTCTTGATTGTGTTATGACATCGTGAGAAAGAGTACGGCATACGTTAAGGCGAAGAGGTTTGCACAGAATCGAACAAAGTTTTGCTGACAATTTCATTTACCGGAATATGAATAAGGTAGCCGCTGTACGAAAGGCGACCGAGCGGCACCCAAATGTGCCATGACATGAACGAATTTATTGGTCCTGAAATTATTTCTCATTCAATCCCAAAGTCACGAATTAAAGGCAATAGTGGTAGACGTGCAGTAGAATTGGTGTACTGGTTTAGTACCTCCGTATCCGTAGTAGCACATGATAACAATAACAGACAGTCCGACACCCCATGCAGGACGGGAGAAGGCAGAGTACATCGCTCTGAAAATCAATGAGTGTAAGTTTACGGTGAGATGTAGATCCATTGACCTTATGGTGCGTTTATTGTCGCTGAGGGGTCAGAAATGGTCTCGTCATTCTCCACACTCTCTCGACCGGTCGGTAGGTGAGAGAGTGTACGGAATGACGAGACCATTTCTGACCCTTCAGCGACAATAAACGCAGCATAAACGCTGTTTGATGTTCTTTTTAACGCACTTTCCACGAGTTCTATTGACAGTTGCTAGTCACTACAAATATTGGAACATTTCGGGCATACGATAAAAATCCAAAAAAAATCGCAAAAGTGTCTACCTCCAAAATATGTCGAAGGTCGTGCCGTTTGTCTGATCGTGCAGTCCAAGCAGGACTGTGAGCATTAGGGCAAGGCCGACTGCCCAGGAGGAGAGGTAGACGATCTAATCATTATTGTTCTTAATTTTCCTCAATGTATCTGCTGGGGAAATTATTCCATGTCGAGTAGGAAAACTATTCGATAACTGATGCTTGAATTATTGATGAAATATAACAAAATTAAGAAGAAAAAAATCAAAATACGGGATGAATCTTCATCTGCTTTTTCGTCTGCAGTAGCCAGCCCACCAGCATGCCCATGATGTAAATCTGCATTTGAATTTTAGATTTAATTATCGATTAATTCCGAATTCGAAATGCGCGATTTACCTGACACCGAATGAGCGGAGAGTCGTACATGAGCAAGTTGTAGTTGCTGAGAATATTATATTATTCAATTAATTTATTTTATAATGTATTATTTATTTATAAATTAATTAAAAGCGTACTTGAAATTAGTCTGCTCCGGATCGCGGGGATGGAACCAGCCTTGGTTCGCCTAAATACTGTTTAACTCAATTTTATTAAAACAATTTTATCTGACTGGCCAGTGGTAGTGGTAGACAAGGAAGATGTTCGTGCCAGTACTAATGATGAAGAATATAGAGGCTACTGAAAACATTCCATTTTTTTCACTCATGGATTTTCTAGTCTAAGAGAGCATCCACGAGAGGCCGGGATGCTGGGGGGATATTCACGGACGGCTTTTTAGCAACCTATCCCAATAACTTAGGGGTGAAGTCAGTATCACGAATGCTGATATTTGACCAAGTAACTAAGGTTCTGGGTCCCGCCCCGGAAAGTTACAGTAACCCGAGGTTCCGATATCGATTTTTTCACTATTTTAAAAAATAGATTTTTATAAGTGTTCTAGGTGTATTTTAAGGAAAAATGCGAATAAAACTATTTTGGAAGCGATATGACAAAGATAGGGTCAAAAAAGTCATTTTTCATCGTTTTTTTCGCTCTCCTGAAAAAAAGTTGGTCGTGTACCCAACTTTACATTACGATTTTCGGAATCTACATTGAATTCTACGTCTTGTATTCTACACCGCTGGAAATTCAATGCGTATTGCCGAACAGGGTAAGGCGGCAAACTTCACACTTTTCGCATTTTCAGGTCGCATCAAAAGAGATTTGTTTTCGATTTCGAAATAGTTGGTCCCGATTTTCATCTTCATTATATTTTTATCGATTTTCCGTCATTTCTAGCCTATTAAGACACTGTTTCAGCGATATTTATTTCAATATTTTTTTCGACCATGACCCCCCCCTCATGGATTTTTCGCGAAAACTTTTTTCTTCCAAATTTGATTTACCTGTGTGAAATGTGTTCAATACATGTAATACAAAAAGTGTGCTCAATATTTGACTGTGACTTTGAAACTATTGCACTTTACAGGTTCACCCTACGAATGAAACGCACAATAAAAGTTCAATAAAAAAAATAAATTCTTGTACTATCTTATACTTTTGTTGTGCAATATTGATCACACTTCTTGTATTACATGTATTGGACACATTTCACACGGGTAAATCGACTTTTGAAGAAAAAAGTTTTCGCGAAAAATCCATGAACCAGGGGTCATGGTCGAAAAAAAATTGAAATAAATATCGCTGAAACAGTGTCTTAATAGGCTAGAAATGACGGAAAATCGATAAAAATATAATGAAGATGAAAATCGGGACCAACTATTTCGAAATCGAAAACAAATCTCTTTTGATGCGACCTGAAAATGCGAAAAGTGTGAAGTTTGCCGCCTTACCCTGTTCGGCAATACGCATTGAATTTCCAGCGGTGTAGAATACAAGACGTAGAATTCAATGTAGATTCCGAAAATCGTAATGTAAAGTTGGGTACACGACCAACTTTTTTTCAGGAGAGCGAAAAAAAACGATGAAAAATGACTTTTTTGACCCTATCTTTGTCATATCGCTTCCAAAATAGTTTTATTCGCATTTTTCCTTAAAATACACCTAGAACACTTATAAAAATCTATTTTTTAAAATAGTGAAAAAATCGATATCGGAACCTCGGGTTACTGTAACTTTCCGGGGCGGGACCCAGAACTTTAGTTACTTGGTCAAATATCAGCATTCGTGATACTGACTTCACCCCTAAGTTATTGGGATAGGTTGCTAAAAAGCCGTCCGTATGGTATGTCCGGCCTCTGGTGGATGCTCTCCTAAACATTTTGAATCACAATTTTGTGAAACGGGTGAGGATCATTCAAAATTCGAAAAGTTGCATGCGCAAATGCAGAATGAAAATCATGTTTAGAAACTTTTTATATAATATTTTTTTGACTGCTAACTCACCAACGAGTCCAGTAATCGGCTTGAGTGCGAGCGGAATAATAAGAAGCGGCGTGAAGAGGTACATTTGCATGTCAGCCGCGAGATACCAACTGTAGCCGAGACACTGAAACCCGTGGCATTGTTTCTTTTCAACAAATTGCCTAGAGTCGGGACCCGGGAGTTTCCCAGAATTTCCAACATTAAAAATCGTGAGGTACGAACTTCCTATTTGGATTCTCTAGGATATCATTGATAAGTCCGACATTTTATAGCTTTTTTATTTAAAAAAATATAAAAAAACTAACCGTCTCTCAAAAACTAACCGGAATTTCATGGTCCACGTAGTTGTGCAGATACAACAGTTCCACCCACCACGTCGAGCTACAATGTTTTCCGTCACTTTTTAGTCGTTCACGTATCGCAACTCTTGATAGTAATAGAAATTTGTATTAACGTTTTGTTATAAAATTAACCTGCACGAGTCCTGCATTATAATATCGTTCATGTTGATAGGCGAGTCTCGCAGCATCTGTTTTAAGACAAAAGTGAAGAAGATGACGAGAATGTAGAAAGCAGGGGAGAGACTGCGATATGATTTAATATTTTGATAGAAAAATACAACGTTGTATTGGAATTGAAGAAAAAATGCCAATAAATAAGTTATTTGAAGGGTTAACCATATTCGCGCGTTTGAGAAAACGGTTCATTATTATCATACCGTAGAATGCGATGAACATAGAACATGATCCATCCGTACACGGACATTGTCTCCTTCGGATGTCTGTTGTAGGATTTGAACCTGCGCATTTTTTTCTGTTACATATATATTTCGCGCTGTATATTAGACAAAGATTAGTCATTGGAAATCATCGCTCAATTTACTGCGAAAAAAAGAGACGACGGAATCTCGGAAGAAAGACGGAAAATTCAAAGTCTCTCTAATTCATCTGGTGAAGAGGAATGTGTGAAATGAAGAGATCGTATCTTCGCATTTCGCACTCTACTAACTTACATTCACCCGTCTACTTTCAGATAGTTTAAATTTTAAATATTATTACTCACCATAGGAAAGTGAGAAGGACGCCGGACATGAAGAAGAATGAGTCGACCGAGTAGAAGCCATTGATGATCACTTCGGAGGACCAGTCTTTGGCGAGCGCCATGACGTCATCAGGATTGGCTGGACATGTTAATTATTCTTATAATTATTGATAATTTTTAAAACAGCTTTTCTTGAGGATTCTTTTCTTTTCTTGATTCTTGACTTGACTTGAGGATTCTTTTCTTTTCTTGATTCTTGACTTGACTTGAGGATTCTTGACTTTTCTTGATTTCGAAATGACGTTGAAAGCACGCACTAGTTTCTCATAATGAAATCGTATTGGCTTATTTTTGATAACTCTACTGTAAAAACAACTATAATATGGATTTGGAAGCTCCTTGAAAATCAGTCTAAGGGTTGCACATTTCTTTTTTAAAGCCATATTGGTCACAGAGACTTTGAAAAAGCATGCGACTATGCAGAATTTGACGAAATAAAACTTTACCAACCGACTACTGCGAGATAGGAGGAGAAGAGATGGCTCATCAACACCCATGCCATTGAGAAGAAGCGAATACAGTGGATGGGAGCGATTTGGTCGGACTGAAATAATTATTTTATTTTATTTAATATTTTCGTTCAATATAATTTGAATTCTTCCAATTCTTTGAGAAAGGGTTTTCACCTTTGCTGCTTCTCCAATATCAAAGATGGACGAAATATTGGAGTAGAGTGAGCAGGACATGAACACACACCAGCCGAGGCCTGAGTGGGTAGGATTTTACTTTCGCTCTCGAATAATAATTGAAAAAAATACACAATAAAATTTTAATCTATAATTACTTACTTCGACTGATCGTCTTCTTCTTGAGCTTTTCACTGAAGAAGTAGTCTACGACTCCGGCCAGCATGCAAATCGCGACGATCACTCCCATTATCGATCTGAACACGAATTTATATTTTTAATTCAAAGTTAATATATTTTTTTCAATATTCTTACAGCGTGATGTAGAATCCGGCGTTTATTTCGTCCAGGGGGTCTCCCGTTTTCGTAATGCGGCATACCGGGGTTTCAAGTGAGCTGTGCGATTCTGAATCAGATCAATTTTCTCTATAAAACCACATCAATGCAGATTCGAACCAGCATAACAAAGTCTACGACATACAAAATATATTTTTTTACAAAAGATAATTTAAAGTAATGATACCAGGACGTAGTATCGACTGCAATTCTCTGCTGGAACAGGAAGCCGGCATGCACACGCCAAACTCCCAGTAAATATCGATGCCGCCCATGACTCAATTTGTTGAATAATCGAAAGTTCGCATAAAATACCATAATGATTTAAATTTTTCGCGTCTCGTATCATAAAAATAGTCGGGGCTTTCGAAGACCGAATTTGATTAACTTACCTGGGATAACGACGTTACAGGAGTCGTTACTGCTGCTCATGCGAAGGAACGGATCCAGGTCCATGCTGCGAATATTATAATTTAACGAGTTCAAAGTTCGAACGTCACCTCATTTCTATTTTTAATTAGTACTTTCATCGCCTATGTGACGCCGAAATATTGAACAATTTATTGAAATCAAATAAACCGGAAGTAGTCAGCCCGAAAGTTGCGCTCTCTTCCTTGCACTACGTAGTCGACAGCCTTGCACTCTGAGTAGTGTCCGACAAAGTAGGCGTGGCCTCGCAGCACGCCGGCTCCGACCTTGCCAGACGAATCTTTCACTGGGAAATAATCGATTTTTAACTCAAACTATCATTTTACATATAATAAACCGAAGAATCATGTAATATAAATATTCGTAATTACTGTGATTTTAGTTGCTAGTATGCCGTCAAAAGAGTAGTTCTCAGGACATCGATATTTGGTACACTTCGCTTGATGTGTATGTTAATTAATTGTCATTAAGATAAGTAGTTACTCACTTGGAAGATAGGCCTCTTTGAGGAAGCCCGGCACCGCAGTCGGTTTGGCTATCGCTTTCACCATTAGCTGCAGGTCCTGAAAATTTCACATCCGAAATTTAAATTTTAAAAAAATCCTTGCTTTAAATAGCTTCAAACTGTTAGACAAAACAACGACAATATCATGCAAACCTCTTTGCACTCTGAAGAGACTTGGACGATCGCCGAAGAATGTGATATCACATCGAAAACTTGATCAGCCTCAAACAACGGCGTACCTCTCGGCTCCAACAATGAGGAAAAACCCTCCGGGTTGTTCTGAAATTGCACAAATACTTTTTCACTGCAGGAATATACATCGCACTGACTGCCCTAGTGTGCTGTGTGAAACACCGAAATTAGTTGTTATATGTATATCTGAATATATTCCCTTACATCTTCTCTTGAAAATGTTTGTCGCATGTGTATTTCAAGAACAGGATAAAAGATGGTAAAAAATGAAATCAGGATTAGGATGAGAATCGGACTTTAAAGAATAAATTTTTTAAACTAGTATTGATGTGTGAATAAACTATTCGGCGACAGTCATATTTCTGGGATAACGCACGTCCACCACGTCGTAGAGCGCCCGATGTCGCTCTTGCACTCTTTTGAACACGACTCTGCCGTCGAAAGCAGAGATGTTGCCGATAAGCAAGAGAGCAGATAACACCAATCGCATGCCCTGAATTGTAATCAGTTTGTAATCATCGAGAACTTTCTAAACGAGGAAAACCAAAAAAACAGTATTGTAAATTCACAAACGCTCTTCCGAAATAATAACCTTACACTCACAAAAAAAAGTGCTGGGGACAGAGCAAAGAAATCGACGGAATCAGACAGTAGGCAAAAGCACACCCATATCGCGTATATTTTAAATTGTAATAGAGTACACTTGTTTGCAACTAACTATAGGTGAGGCACAATAATTGTGTCTCTAGATAGGCGGCGAAATGGCGTTGTTATCGGTTACCAGTGATGAAAAATGGAATGAGAGCGATCAAGCTATAGGCGTCGCTGTTTTATACTAGATATTAGTCACAAAGATTCACAGTCGCATGATTTTCGACGGAGCTCACTGCGGTTGTGGCTCGGATCATGATGTGATAGACATCGTGATCATGACTCAATCGTTCAGACTTTAGAAGTGACAAGGACACAATTTGAACAGAGAAAGGAAACAAAATTAGTTCATAAGTGAAATGTGAAGTGAATGCATTTCTTTCTCTTGCTGATCGTAGTCGCTCGTTTCTGACCCTCTTTCTGGAGGGAGTTGTGACGTGGAGAGCAGCGTGTTAACATTCTTCTGTTCCCGTATTCAATGTTTTCCTTAACCTTTAGAATAACTCTGTCTGGGGTGCAATATTACACAATTGGATTTTTAGTGATTATTCCTCTCGGATTCCTTATAAGGATTGTATCGGCTGATAAGGATTGTAGGATAGAGGATATGTACAATAAATTGTATCGGCTCACTCAAGCCTTCATTCTCTCACGGTTATTTGCACGACGCCGATTTATCGCAAGAAATTACTCCAGCTATTAACGATGAAGGTTCGAAAAAAGTGTTTTTTTCTCGAAATGGTTTTTTCTTCAGGAAGCGTCGTTGCCATCAGCGAGTCAGACTGTTTCACGCGTTCACTAATTTCGATTAGCGCGACATCCGTTTTACGGAATAGCGCCTCGAAACGCGAGAGAGTTGTAATAAATCGCCCTTAGGCAGTTCTCGATGATGTTTTTAGACGTGATATAACAGTTTTTTTCCGCCTGGATACTGGTACATTTTTATCTTCACGATTGCAGAATAACAAGTCCTGTAATGCTTAGTAATACATTTAGGAATGTGACAATGAAGGTAGTACATATATCATACTGTACGATCTTTGCTATGTACATGCCGTGTAATTAATATCGATTCAACTAAACACTGTAGGGTCTATACCGTAAGGATAGTGCATGCTCGTACCGTGAGTGCTAACCATACCGTAACTATGATTAACCTCTAAGATAACGTTATAGGGCAGGTAAGACGTCCAAATCTTGGAAATCTTCTGGTTTATCACCAGGGTCCATTGTTCGAATCAATATTTCGCTCTTTTCCGCATATCCAGGATTGTTGATAACTGAAAATATTTTAAGTCAGTAACAGAAGCGCGTTAACCACCTGTGATCTCGCAGCGTGGGTGATCAAGCGAGAATCGCATGTAATAGACTCCAGGCTGGAGTTTCTCCTCAAGTTTGATTCGTATCTCCACATTCTTCCGTGATTGGGAAACCCTCTGCAAAGCGAATTTATCACTCATACATTTACACTCGATATAAGTGGCTGGGCACATAGGCAGGGCAGAGAAAGAGAGGTCAGGTAGGTTGGTGAAATCGAGTAATTTCGAAACAAAGAAAAAAAGAGAGATACAGAGAGGTCCCGTAGATCACCCTTTCTCTAATTCCATGTTCTGTGTTTTCGTGTGTCTGCCAGTGGAATGACAAAAGATTTTGTAATCTACCTGACCTCTCTGTCTCTCCCCTACCTACGCAGACTCGACCGAGTTTTCAAGTACACAGAGCGCGAACTCTCTAACATGTGCCTCTCTAGAGAATTCGATTCTCTTATATTCAAGAGAGTCCGCTCTCCACTCTCTTCAATTCATGCACTATCTCGCTCAATTATCTAAGAGAGTTCGTTCTCTAGAGAGGCACATGTTAGAGAGTTCGCGCTCTGTGTACTCGACGCTTCTCACAGCCGATACCTTCACCCTCTGGCGGATTCGACCGGGTACTGGTCCGGCCGAGTATTGAGGGTCGAGTACTCGACGGCTTGATTTGGTTTAAACAACTGGGTAGCCATGATAGATCCCTATTGCTTGATATCAACATACTCGATATAAAATTCACTCGACGTTATAGATTCCAACAGTCTCGGGCACCCCGCATGCTACAGTGACACCCACTCATGATTATCGGGGAGCTCCTTCAGTGAGTACTATACTTCCGCTCTAGTCATAGGTGCGCAGAAGGTAAGCCTCGTCTATCGTAAAATACAATGTTAAAATGATGCGTTGGTCTATTGATGGGTGTGTGCTATCTTTCTATACCTCGGCGTGTCTCTTGATTTGTAATACTCTCTTGCCAATCATGACTGTGCATATCAGCGAAACGTTTTGTTATTTTTAACGAGTGTTTGTGAATTTGTGATACCTTTATGAAATCGGAGAGTTCTGTTTCACTGAAGTCCCGATTAGGTCTTCCGAGTCTCTCGTGGGTATCCAGGGAGATCTTCTGCACACCAGCGGTCGCCACCACCCACAGAAGGACGAAGTCTATACTCTGCGAGAAGAATAAAATGTTTATTTGAGAGCAAAAACAACTATATCTACGATGAAGGTATATAAATAATTTTAATTAAAATTAAAATTATTCACTCATAAATTTGGTCACCTTGGTTTTCGTCTTACTCCACTTGACCCATTGCTTTCCAAAGATGCGGTCTGCCGAGAAAGCGACGGCTCTCACGCCGCAGGCGGTAAAAGAGCGCGCGAAATCAGCTGAATTGCATTTTTTTTAAATTGAAATATGCAGTAGAAAAGTATGTGTAATGCTCCTGACTATCCAGACAGCAACCATGACTATGTGACAAATTTACAAAATCTATAATGCCATTAATAACGACTGATTGCTAATGAGTCGGATTATGGAAATCTATTGAAAATACAAAATAGGGATAGAAAATTAGTGTATAAATTTACCTGCTTGAACGGTTCCAGCATATCACAAGAATGTAAAGTTTGCAGCGTGAATTCCACGCATGTAGGCTTTACCAGAGAGAGTAAATCGGGAATCAGTTTCCTTAAAATGTATTTTAGAAGAAAGATTGTAAAGATATCTCGTTATTACCCATTCATTCACTACACTTTTACGGAGTATTTCGTAATACTCATTGAACAACATATTGCAACAAAAAGGAGAAGCAGATTTTCGAAATTGATGTTCACCAATACAAGGGTAATTAAGGCTACTTACACTTGCGGCAGGGTATCCTTTTCAACCACGAGGGACATTGATTCGATTTTACAACCCTTGAAGAAGTTCCTCAGCCAGAGCAGATTCTCAGTTGTGAGATGGAAGGTCATTCTCTGCAAAGAATAAAATATAAATCAAAGTTGAGTATTTTTGTATAGATGGTATATTCAGTTGGCATATAAACAACACAATAGTTTCCAGACCTGCCCAGTTATCTTTCACCTTAGTCTACAATCGAGGCTTCGAATAATGTTATTATTTGATTTTGAGAGTTGAAATGATCACCTTATCGACAGTGAGTGTCTTTATACGCGCTCGCTCGAAGAGATGCGTATCACGGGAATAATTGGAGAGTGTCAGGAAGAATCGGGACTGTAATAACGGAATGGTAGGACTCGTGAAAAAAGATTTCCGCTCTTTTCCACCAAACTGGAGAAATGATATAATTGATTTCGATATAATCATTAATTGTTTTCGTGATCTCGAAATTCGTTTAAGATCTCGAAAAATTTTTTTTGGAAAATTTGTATTATTTATTGATGGAACAATTGCGGTGAACGAATGAGAAGTATCCGGTCTCGACTTTGAAAATACTCTTATCTCATCCCGGTCTATAGAGCGATATGAATATCAAGAGTACTCTAGATGTGAGCGCTAATATCCGACCACAATATGTCCATAGTAGAATCAAATCTCATTTATTCGAATGGAAATCGGTCCTCCGTTGTTTGAGACTCGTTTTCACTCTCCTTATATTTTTTTTATTTCGTTCAAGATTACCAATTTGTTGACTCCTATCTTTGAATATGCATTTGTTGACTCGCTATAGAGGAGCGATCGAGAGTGTTGAGAGAATCTGGCCTCCGACTTTCTACTCGCTTTCTCTCACTATCAAACGGTGTTGTCGCTGATAACGTTAGTCATCCCACTGTACAACTGACAACGTCAGGTGGCGTATCGGCTTATCAAGCACTCGGCCTTTCTGAGGAGGACCGATAATCCCCCCCCCCCTTGTTGATCAGTTTAGTCTTCCGATTGAACTACTGACAACGACATTTGTATTTTTTCATATTTAAAAATGAAAATAGTGTACTAACCATTCCCTTATCACGACTGTCTCCCCTCCACATCCTCTCCACTCGAGGCTGCATTTCGGCGAAAAATTTGTCACTTTGACAGTCCCTGATATCGATCTTGAAATGCAGCGATTTCATATTCTGGAAATGCACAATATTGATTTTCTGAATAGTTAAATATAAAACCGGGAACGAAATTTAGCAATTTTGGCAAATATTAAATGCCATTGTGCCATGAGTTAAACATACCTGCATGATGTTCATGTTCTCGATAGCGAAAGAGTACAGCTCGGGAATAAGAGGAGACAGTGTGATGTTCAATGCTCGCGAGACCTCAAGTAGATATCGTGCAAGAAACAGAATATCAGCATTATAAAAAAAATTAAAACACGAAACCTGTCGTCTAGGGAATTTTTTTGGCTCACTTCTCGCAGTGACAGTTTCTCCTTCAAGCTCAAATATTTCATTATTCGATCAAGCACTTCCGCCGAAAAGGCTTCCATTTCTGGCAGGACAGGTGAACGGAATTGGTGGCGGTGGCAGCCGACGAACGCGCTACGGGCGTAGTGATAGTTCCGATTTGCATGCTAAACACAGTAGGCCCTGAGGAGAAACGAAAGTGCGCAAGTGGAACGAATAAATAGAGAGGGGGTAGTGATATGGGAGCAGAGAAGAGAAGACACGAGCGCCATCAGAATTTGGCAACAGATGCTGCTTGACAATTTCGAGATTCGAATATTCATTATAATTATGAAATCATTAAAGCACCAAAAATGGTGAGGAAGTTTTAAAAACTACTCATTCGAGCTGAAATGATGTTATTGTGTGGGAAAGCCGAAAAGAAAAAAAGCTTCGGTTCAAGGCCTATCAACACGAATGAGTAGAAACGCGTATACTCTTCCCGCTGTAGAAGGCGTGGAGCAATGGAAAAAAGTTGTTAAGATTTCGATCAGAATGAAACTCTGCTCATCTCTCGTCCGCTCTCGCAAACCACTCATTTCAATACCGTTTAACCTCAGAGGAGAAGCGGGCGAAAAGAAAAGGGGAGAGTCGACAAAGAACCATTTGTGAAAACATGTTCTGATGCTGATGAGAGATTAGATTACTGCAGAGCCGACCCAATTTTTTTGTCTGAAGAGAAGGACAGAAATCCACTAAATGAAATGGTAACCGCTTATGGTGAAGGTGGATTCAAAATACCCGTTTGTATGTAGTTGGGGTGTCCGATGCTCTCAAAGTGATGCACGTTATCGGGAATCCATAGTGAGACATTTGAATATTTTTTTGTTCCTTTTGTGTATTCGAAAGAAAGGTGACGGAGGTCAATTGTGTGTCCGGAGAGTGACTGCATGTTGTCGGAACACGGCATACAATCACTTAGATTGCGCATACTGCATACTTATCTGTCGAATTCCAGTCAGTTCCATTCGCGATGCGATATTTACATAAATAGAGTGTCGAAACTTACATTACTTATGAGCAAAAGCGTCTGGCCTGTTAATCTTGCAGTTACTCTGCACTCGCAGTGCGCTCATCTTCGTGTTATCATGATCGTGATCGCGAGACCTTTCGATTCCACAAAGTAACTAATTCGCTAATTAGTTGAAATTTCAAAATGGCCAGAACAAAAAAGCAAAAATTGATGCAGATTAGCAAATAACCAACAGAAAAAGTTTCATACAAAATAAGTTCGAGCAAAGTTATAAGCCGTTGCTGTAATGTCGGTTGGCGAATTGTCCTCCCTGAAACTGACGCCGCCTACGAACAACATTTTGTCGAGTATAAATAACGAAGCACAGGGTTGCGGAAGTGGCAAGTGCACCGCTCCAGCAAATTGCGAGACATTGTGAGAACAAAAATAAATTTCTGTCTTACACTATTATCGACTATACCCCGCCACTTATAGGAGATATCCGAATTTATAAAGGCTATGAATGAAAGGATCTTGCCAAAGGGGGTGTAATCGTAAGAGATTCACATTATATCAGACACTATCTGATAGGCTCGAAATATGGCCGTACAAGGACACCTAACCTATGCTGAAAAGTTAACCCTAGAGTAAACTTTGGGCGTAGAAACCGAAAATCGACCTTAGAACTGCTGATTCTCAAACCCGGCTGAGATATGTTTCATCACATGTACTAAAGTGGAAAAATGAAAATTCTTCCAACGCAAACTAGACCACAAATTAGATAGTAATTCTTAAAGAACATCTCGTATGCATGATTTTCACTGTTGAAAGTAAGATTATAACTGATCTGTGAAAAAAGTTATGAAATTTTGAAAGATCAAAATAATTTTCAAAAAAATAGTTTTCGCGGAGGGGGAATTTTGACATTCTCATTCGATTCCTCGTGGAAAGTTACACCGGGTACCATATTTTGGGTTCGATCGATAGGGCTAATCTATTTTTAAATATTTTTTGAAAAACACATTTTTCTATTTTTGACGATTTTCGATAAAATTCAAGTTTCGAAAAAAGTCAGATTTATATCTCAAATGAGTCCTAGTTATCAGAAATCCATATTAGAATTATTATTATTAATTTTCATAATGTTTGCGTTTGAACCGACGTGCCATTTATCAGTGAAATACGACCTCGAACTCCATACTTGTGTTTTAAGAGACCGGCTCGGTAAGAATTGAGCACTGCCAGGCATTCGCGCCAGGACTTTCAATTCGGCACATCATACTTATACCATGAAAGTGTTTCAGCACCCAATTTACTAAAGTATTCGAATTTGTTCCCTGAGGCTCAAACCCGGCTCGCATATGTCGCAGAAGTGTCGAAAAAAGTGATTTTTTTCAACTTTTGAAGTTCATGAGCTAGGATTAATTTTTCTTCGGCATTATTTTAAGCATGCCTAATGTGCACCGAAAAACAACATTAATTATTTCTACAGATTTTTATTTCACCAAGGCCAGTCTGTCTGTCCGTTTGTCTGAACGTGCGTGTGTTCAACTTTGCCACTAAATAACTCGGGAACGAAGAAAGATTTCGACACACTCTCTTCACTGCGTGTGTTTTTCCGAGAGTTCCAAGTTCGGACACCACCGCGGGCAAACGTTTTGCCACATTTTATGCAAGCGCTAGAAGCCGTCATAGCACTTTTTTGAGTAGCGTTACACTCGTTTGTTTGTTTGTTTTCGTGAAAAATCGAAATTGCCGATATTTTCCTTAATGGTGTGAGGAGTGATGGGATCACAGGAAAAGTGTTTTGCGATGTCAGAAACGTGTCCTGAACCGAACCTGGAGCCGGCAACCGAGCTCTCGCTGGATCGAATCTGGAGTTAAAGTACATGAGCTAGGATTAATTTTTCATCGGCAATATTTTAAGCATGCTCAGTGTGCATCGAAAAACAACATGAAATATTTTTGAGCGAATGAAAATATTTCATCCGAATCGATTTTGTCTCATTTTTGAAATTTATCCTCAAATATAGAGAGACAGCAACAAATTTCACGCTGCACATTGTAACACATAATAATCTGTATATGATGGTGGATGCAATATTGCCTGCCATCATTTCGCAGTAAAAAAAATTCGATTTTACAAAAAAATCATCCTGAAAAAAACTCGAATTCTAGAATGCCGTCATCTAATAGAATTAAACTGCATTCAAAGTACCGCATTTACTGAAGTATGAAATTTTTTTCATAAAGAATGAAAAATTTTTTTTTTTTTTTAATTTCGTGACCTGCAAAATGGTCCAAAATCGAAAACAAATTGTTCGCCTATCGTCGATCAATGCCTACAATGCCTCCGTTGTCTTATCCTTGCATATTTTTTCTAATGAACCGTTAGGGTCTTCAACCCGTTCAAGCCTCTACCCCGTGCCGTCAGCGCACCACAAGACGAAAAAATATTATCTTTCTTCTTTTCTTCGTTCAAATCTTTCTTCGTTCCCGAGTTATTTAGTGGCAAAGTTGAACACACGCACGTTCAGACAAACGGACAGACAGACTGGCCTTGGTGAAATAAAAATCTGTAGAAATAATTAATGTTGTTTTTCGGTGCACATTAGGCATGCTTAAAATATTGCCTAAGAAAAATTAATCCTAGCTCATGAACTTCAAAAGTTGAAAAAATCACTTTTTCGACACTTCTGCGACATATGCGAGCCGGGTTTGAGCCTCAGGGAACAAATTCGAATACTTTAGTAAATTGGGTGCTGAAACACTTTCATGGTATAAGTATGATGTGCCGAATTGAAAGTCCTGGCGCGAATACCTGGCAGTGCTCAATTCTTACCGAGCCGGTCTCTTAAAACACAAGTATGGAGTTCGAGGTCGTATTTCACTGATAAATGGCACGTCGGTTCAAACGCAAACATTATGAAAATTAATAATAATAATTCTAATATGGATTTCTGATAACTAGGACTCATTTGAGATATAAATCTGACTTTTTTCGAAACTTGAATTTTATCGAAAATCGTCAAAAATAGAAAAATGTGTTTTTCAAAAAATATTTAAAAATAGAATAGCCCTATCGATCGAACCCAAAATATGGTACCCGGTGTAACTTTCCACGAGGAATCGAATGAGAATGTCAAAATTCCCCCTCCGCGAAAACTATTTTTTTGAAAATTATTTTGATCTTTCAAAATTTCATAACTTTTTTCACAGATCAGTTATAATCTTACTTTCAACAGTGAAAATCATGCATACGAGATGTTCTTTAAGAATTACTATCTAATTTGTGGTCTAGTTTGCGTTGGAAGAATTTTCATTTTTCCACTTTAGTACATGTGATGAAACATATCTCAGCCGGGTTTGAGAATCAGCAGTTCTAAGGTCGATTTTCGGTTTCTACGCCCAAAGTTTACTCTAGGGTTAACTTTTCAGCATAGGTTAGGTGTCCTTGTACGGCCACTGTTAACAGAAACTCGATCCTCTCAGATAGTCTCTGATATGACGCATCTGAGATTTAAAAAAAAAAACTTAGCGAGCGATACAATAATGTTCAATCAATTTCATTTTGTTGTTGTTTTGCCAATGAAAAACACATTTTTTTGAGAAAACACTTTGTTTATTAACAGTTTATAGAATGCGCAAATAAAAGGACTGGCGTGAATGTCATTGGGGTACGGGATCCTCGTTTTATGCTAAAGATAACGTCGCAAGACAGGCAAGACGTCGGCATCGTGTTCAAAGTTTTGCCATCTCATTCCGGTCCATTGTCCTAATCAACATTTCAGATATTTGCGCAGTGTGAGAATAACTGAAAATATTGTTTTAGCTAATACAAGTGGTTCGCCTCCCTACCTTTGACCTCGCAGCATGGGTGATTACGCGAGAATCGCATGTAATAAACGCGGCCGGAGTTTCTCATTGAGTCTGATCACAGTCTCCACACGCTCCGCGAGTTTGATAGAATCTGCAATCTCTCTCTCTCTATCACGCATTTCATTGCACTCTATTGTGACATCACGACATTCTAGGACTCAATTATTGTCAGGTGCTCCTCAAGGATGACAGGAAGTTTACCTCGTCTATTTTCGTCAGTGAGTGCTATGACTTCATACCCCGCCTTTTCTAAATTGAAAAAAAGATACGTTCATGAAATGATCTACAGGTGTGTGCACTCCTTTTTTGTACCTTTACCATGCTCTATTGCATCGCATTTCTAGCGGATTAGCAACGGAACGTTTTACTATTTTCATTGACCTGTAATACCTTGATGAAATCGGAGAGTTCTTCCATAATGTAGTCCTGAGCGGTACTCTATTCGGTGATCTTCTGCCCTCCAGCATTCACCACCACCAGCAGAAGTTCATACTCTGGAAGCAAAATAGTATTATCCAATGTGTATTCGATGCAAAATTCACTACATTTATTTGAGGAAGAGTGTCATCACTTGATCGCCTTGGTTAGATCGATCTCAGATTTCAAGATTGTGTTCACCAACCTCTTTCTGACTTTCTGTACACCACTCCCAATATTCGTTGCAATATTAATTGTCAATTAGTATGCTGCAAATGATCGTTTTTTTTCGAGCGCTCGAGTTCGCTACCGGTCGACTGAAATGAACCCGGTCTAAACAAGCGCACATGATTCCAAACCTACAGACCAGGGTTAGGACGAGAGAGTATGTAAAAGTGAGAGAGTCCCTCTCGATTTCACACGCTCTCTCACTCCAAAGGCCTTTCTGGAAGGTTGGCCGGCCTGTGGAATGATGTGAAGCGCTCATTTAATCTGGGTTCATTTCTAGCGTTTGTTCGGTTCGTGGTTCGGGGAATCATGGTTTGGGTTTTTTTTAGTTCGAGTTCATTTGCACCACACCTATTATCATCATATTGAGAGAATTTTCACAGAGAGCTAATGTTTTATATACTGCCAGTAAGACTTTGTCAAAATACTTTCGACAAAGTCTTTGACAAAGTATTACAGGTCAAAATACGTCTTACGCTCAATACAAAATGACTTATTCATATGAGGTTAGCATAATTAGATGGCCGAAACAAAAGACGAACCACTGAAGTCGGCTGCTCTGCATCCGCATTTCCTCTACTCGAGGCTCGATTTCTGCGATAAACGTGTCACGGTGAGTGTCTCTGATAGCAATCAAAAGGTGAATTGAATTCTTCAGTAGAAATACTAAACATTAGAGATGACCACTCGAATAGTCGAAACGAAAAAGAACAAAGCGTTTCGACTCCGTTCCGGAACAGTTCTTTGTTTAGTTGCTAATCTTCTTTTGTTCTCGAACAAAGGTTATTTTGAGTGGTAAACTGTACTAAACATAGCTCATAATTTACATGAAAACCGTATGATAATTGGCCAATAACGTCTCATTTTGGCGGTTGTTTTTTTATAGTGACTTGACTTACTCAGTTGCACCACCCGATAGTGTTACTAATTGATGCGAAAATATCGTGAAAACACTTCTTTGTTGTTATTGATATTTATTTTCTCTATAGGCTTTGCGAACCTGCATTATGTTCATCGTCTCGATTAGAGTTGACCACTCGAAATAACCTTTGTTCGAGAACAAAGGAAGATTAACAACGAAACAAAGAACTGTTCCGGAACGGAGTCGCAACTCTTTGTTCTTTTTCGTTTCGACTTTTCGAGTGGTCATCGCTAGTCTCGATAGTAAACGAATTCAACTCGGGAATCAGCGGAGCCAGTGTGTTGTTCAGCGCTCCTCAAGTGTAATAGAAATCGTGCAAGAAACCGTATATCAGATTATTTTAAATGTGAAAACACGGAACCTGGATGAGATGTTTAGAAAATTGCAATATTGATAACAAAAAGAAAACTAGAAAACCATGTTTAAAAAACTGAATGTTTGACTTACATCTCGCACTAGAAGTTTCTCATTGAGACTGAGGTACGACACTATCCGGGCAATCATTTCAGCTGGTAATGCTTCTATTTCTGGCTGGAAAGATGAAGAGAATTGGTGGAAGTGCTGCAGACTAGCGCATTCCGGGCGTATTGAATTACTGGGTAAACGCCGTACACGCTGAGGAGAAACGAGAACGTGCAAATGGAACGAATAAATAGAGAGGGGGGAAAATTGAAGTAAAAACACCAGAATCAGGAAACAAAGTGAGCATATTCCCTAAGATGTAACCTAAATGTATCTTTTCTACATTTACTTCACACGTTCCGCAATAAGTGGACCGTGTTCATGTTGTTTCCTGCTTTTGTCACATAGCATACTGTAACAATTAACAACGCTTTTCTATACATCAAAGAAACTGTGATCAGTGCTTGACCGCGCTCGTTAGCGATACAGACTAGGAGTGATCGCAGTGACGTTTGGACCTACAAGACAAAACTATTTTTAGCTTTCTACTTACATGTCATAACAAACAAGTACGCCGTATAACTAACATGGTTACTGGATTTTTCTACAAGCAGTTTTTGAGTGTAGATGAACCAGCGTGCGACAAGAAAAGGGAGAGTTAACTAAGGGGCGTCCGTCACATTAGATGCAGATCACAGATTAGATTACTGCCGATCCGGCTCAGATTTTTGTCGGCAGGGAAGAAAGGGGAGTAATTGGAATTCCTTCAATTTAAGGTGGAATCGTAACCAATGATGTTCTATACAAAATTTTTTTTTTAATTTACCGATTTTCAAACGACATATTTTATCCATCACAATCATGTGGTTAGATTTTCGGGGTACACTCTGGGTGCTCGGTCCCTATGCGCTATTGTCAATCCGTTTCTGTAGTCATCAGGGGAACAGGGGACATGTGGTGCGGGTCTTTCGCCGTCACGTATGCACTCTCTTCATTCCACACACTCTCTCGACCGCAGATAGGATGAGAGAGTGTGCGAAACGAAGAGAGCGCGTTCGTTCCCAATGGAGATCCCATCAAGCAGGGATGAGATGAGTTGATGAGCCGGTGACGCCCCCCCCCCTCTTTTCTCCTCGAGGAGGCTCCCTCCCGAATAAGGTAGATGACTCACGCCCGAGTACGGTAGAGAATTTATTGACAATGAAGCAAACGTCTAGCTTCTGCATTGCACACGCTCAGCCGAGAATGAGAGAGGACCTCGCCCTTCCTGATCACGGACCCCTTTCTGGATTATTGATCGAATAGAAGGATGACGTGGTGTGCACCACAGTCCGGCTCGGCTGTGAAGAGTGCGAATTCCCAGACTCTTGGGCACGTGGAAGTTGATGGTTTACTTTCTAGACAATCCCAATATTCCAGGAGCTGAAAAGCCCGTTTCTCTCAAGTTAAACAGGAATGTGACTAAAACTTTTCTTATTAAATCTTTCAGAAAGCGCGTTTCAGGATGTACACACGTCTTCCAAAACTTAAAATCATCGACATTGCCATATTTCTGCTCAAATTTTCATGTTGTGTCGGTACATTGAGTGCACCGTCCCTATGTGCTATTGTTGGTCCATTTCCGGAGTCAACGGAGGGAAAGATGGGAGATTTGATGCGGGTCTTTTGCCGTCACGTATACACTCTCTTCATTCCACGCACTCTCTCGTGTACAGAGAGACGGAGAGAGTGTGCGAAACAAAGAGAGACACCAACGAATCCATGGATACGCCATGAAGCAGGGATGAAGATGAGATGAATTGATGAGCCGGTGACGGTCCCCTCTTTTCTCCTCTCATTTTCCGGCACCGGAATACGGTAGATGACTCATAACAGAGTACGGTAGAGATTTTGCTTGACAAAGATATCAAACGTCTTGCCTCTACTTGTGCTCGAAAGAGAGAGAGAGAAAGAGAGAGAGAGAGAGAGGAAGAGAGAGAGAGAGAAAGAGAAAGAGAAAGAGAAAGAGAAGAGAAGAGAAAGAGAAGAGAAGAGAAAGAGAAAGAGAAAGAGAAAGAGAAAGAGAAAGAGAAAGAGAAAGAGAAAGAGAAAGAGAAGAGAAAGAGAAAGAGAAAGAGAAAGAGAAAGAGAAAGAGAAAGAGAAAGAGAAAGAGAAAGAGAAAAGAGAAAGAGAAAGAGAAAGAGAAAGAGAAAAGAGAAAGAGAAAGAGAAAGAGAAAGAGATGTGGAGAGGCTCGCACTATTACACGCTCTCGCACCACTTGACCCCTTTCTGGAGGTTTCACCAGATGACGAAAGAAAAAGGTCCCAACACGGTCGAACGTCCCCCAATTTCGCCGCGCTCTTATCTTTCGCTGCGAGTGCGAACGCGGAAATAAGAGAAGAAGGGCGCACTTTCACTTGCGCCCTCAATTCCCCGCGCTAAGGCAGAACGGGTGTGAGAGGAAAACCGCAGTAGCATTGTCCCATCCGTCAACAACCGAGGCCGGTTTATAGCGCCGAGTTCACCGAACGACCAAATTCCTCCACCTAGTGATAGCTTATCTCTTATTGGAAAGCCGTTTGGAAGATAGGTGACAAAAAGTCACGAACTCCGCAGAGAGCCGAACTGGCACATTAAAGCCGAGCAGGAGAGAACTACTGGTCTACCCTCTTCTCTCACTCTTGCTATACACACAGGGCGCGAACTCTCTAACATGTGCTCTCTCTAGTGAATAGGACTCTCTTATATTCAAGAGAGTCCACTATCTACTCTCCTCATTGTGCGCACTATCTCGCCAACTTTATAAGAGAGTTGAGTTCATATGAGAGGCACATGGTAGATAGTTCGCGCTCTGTGCACAGAATATACCAAGATAATCAAGCCAAGTAGCAAGCAAAGTCTATTGACAATTCTTCTCAGATTCCCTATTTTTTACTTTGTGTCAGCTGATCGTCAAATTAGCGTCTCGTTAGTCGTTGACGAATCGACTCTGACAGGCCGTCTAGACTTCCGAAGGCAGAATTCCATGACTAAGAGAGTGTATTCTCTAGTTTGCCCTCAAGATTTCAACCCTATATGAAAGGGTCAAGGCGAGAGAACGTGCAAAAGGGGGAGGGTGACTCTCGATTTCACACACTCTCTCTCATATTCTAATCCCTTTTCTGCAGGATTTCTCGGCGTTGTGCGTTCTTAGCACCTTCTTTGCTCGGTTCATGAAATGATGTCAACTGTATACATCTGATCCTTGATCGCTTAGTTAGAAGCTGGATGCAATAAAAGAGTATGAAATGAGATGGGAAAGAAGGCACAGAAAGCCATCTCATTTATCCCTTTCCACGGTTGCCACCGGCTACCGATCACAGGGCCCTCCCTTTTTTTGTTGGAGAGGATTCATTTCATTCCCTCTATCTTCCTTCAAGTGAAGGAGTCCTACTTATTATAAATTTGGTGATCAACCCGACTTCAATGATACTGCACGCCATTACGGTGTCTGTCATTCTCACATCCTTTTGCTGCTATGCAGCGGAAGAGCAGTGTGCTGTAAACGTTCTCAAGGTGTCAGGAGGAGTTTCGTTTCCATGCCTTTTCCTTCTTATATTTTTTGTTTCAGATTCATAATTCCACATACGCTAGAGTAATGCACCTGACGCTATTAAATCCCGACGTACCTCGTGTAATGATCAACCTCAAAGCTTGCCTTTCATACTGTGATTCTCTAGACTCTCCGGCCTTTTCGTAAGTTTATTCAAATTTTGATTGATGATTCACTCTTTTGCAGATTTCATTATCTCTCAAAATTGTGCTCGCCATCAGACAGTTATGCTGTAAGCTACTTCATTGTTTGTTCAAAGTAATCGTATATTGTGCAGGATGCCGGACCTGAGAGACTAGACTTCCGGGTATACGAAGGTCAAGACAAATATTTGGGCCTATTCGTCAGAATGCCTGGTGAGGCATATTCTCTAGAGCAAGTACAACTGTTTACTCACTCAGACATGCCGGTGCTGGAAGAGTGTTACCCTTCCAAGGAATCATTCGAAGAATATCTCAAACAGTGGGTAAAACAGAGTGAGTTCTTTATCATTTTCGTGAGCTAACCAAAAAAACATTTTCAGACAAGACTTTCCCTGCGAGCGATTCGATCGTTCCCACGACACTGACAGTCTCCACTCAAGAGCCCGGCAGTGAGGAGGAGAAGAATGGCAACGGTCGGTGAATTCAGTAATTATGAATACTTCCTCCTCGATTCCAGGCTCTTCAATCTCTTCGATGTCCCCTCTTTCGGTTACGGTATCTAATTCAAAAACGACAAGTGAGGAGGAGAAGAATGGCAACGGTCGGTGAATTCAGTAATTATGAACACTTCTTCCTCGATTCCAGGCTCTTCAATCTCTTCGATGTCCCCTCTTTCGGTTACGGTATCTAATTCAAAAACGACAGGTGAGGAGGAGAAGAATGGCAACGGTCGGTGAATTCAGTAATTATGAACACTTCTTCCTCGATTCCAGGCTCTTCAATCTCTTCGATGTCTCCTCTTTCGGTTACGGTATCTAATTCAAAAACGACAAGTGAGGAGGAGAAGAATGGCAACGGTCGGTGAATTCAGTAATTATGAACACTTCTTCCTCGATTCCAGGCTCTTCAATCTCTTCGATGTCCCCTCTTTCGGTTACGGTATCTAATTCAAAAACGACAAGTGAGGAGGAGAAGAATGGCAACGGTCGGTGAATTCAGTAATTATGAACACTTCTTCCTCGATTCCAGGCTCTTCAATCTCTTCGATGTCCCCTCTTTCGGTTACGGTATCTAATTCAAAAACGACAAGTGAGGAGGAGAAGAATGGCGACGGTTGGTGAATTCAGATATAGTGAACACTTCTTTCGACATTTATCCCACAATCGTTGATGGATAATATGGGTCAATATGGGTGCGAATATTTGATTGGAGGTGATGTGCTTTTTGCAGAGACGACCCGCATGATGAACGCCACTTCTGCGACTCCAATGTCGCCGAACAACGGATCAGGTGACTTGTTATGCCATCTCTCCGTCTGATAGAGTAATATAGATCAATAAGACTTTACAATTCCTCAGTTAATCGATAGCAACCAATTCAAGTATATCTAGTGACGTCTACGTCTTCTGGCAGAGGAACGTCGGTCGAACCGACGATGGGAGAGATCGAGACGGCACACACTAAAGTTGAAGAAACTTCGGAGACGAGCACGAGTGAGTCATCGAGTTGTCGTCTTCCCATAGTTTTTCACTCAGAGCGACAAAGAGTCTCTTGCGAAATATTGTTTTCCCGATCGATATTTGCAGGCTTCCCCGCAATGACTACCACAACTATGCCTACATCTAAGCAAGGAACGACCTCCAAACCGAGTGAGTAAACGTTGGAATTCCCTTAAGTCAGCAGTTGAACAATGGGCGGTGCAACCTTGTTGCCTAGGAACATTGTTTTTAAGAAAAAAAATTAAAAAGAAATTCAGAAAAAGTTGCACTCGTCACTTCTTTCGATCTGTCTGGTAAAACGGTGACGGTGCACGAGGGACACTCGGCAGTGGAGGCCGGAATGTCGCAGCCGGAGTGGCCCCAGACGAAGGTGATACATTTTTTTCAATAAAAAAACAATACCAGATCATAACTACTTACCCAAACTCAACATCTCAAGTATACTCGTGCAATATACTGTCAGATCGTCTCCGTGTACGTAGTGAAGAACTGCAACCTCCAGCTCACCGACATGGACGGAAAAATTGCCACTTACCACCCTACCACGGAGGGCACCGTTGAGTACCCAATCGAGGGCATTAGAGATGCCAGCGGATCGTGCAACTAAGGCCGTCATAATTTGTGTTATATTTTCATGTACGTTGTGTTTTAGCTTCGGTAACTTATTCTAGAAGAAGGAGTTCAAGAGTTTATCTTTCGGCCGAAACTAAAAGAAATGTCTTTCAATCTTTCTTTCTTTCCTTCCCTCTCATTCTCTGACACCTGAACTCCTTCTTTTAAAACACACGCTTTTTAGTTCACTAGGAGGCGATAATAATTCTTAATAATCTATTATTTGTTTGTTTCATTGTACCGTTGTGGATCTTTAAATGTAATGCCTGTACTGTGCCGCTGTAAGGATATTGCTTGTGTGAATCATCTATCTCTCGCATGCAATATTTGCACTGTAGTGAATTGGGAGTAGGCTCAGTTCGTATTGTAACCATTATGAGTTGAGCGATAAAATTGGTATAAAAGCCCAAATGTTTTGAGTATAACTATAAAATAATAGTTGCATGTATCGATCGCCTAGCGAGGTCCTGCAAAAAAACAATTTTTCCAACCACCAAATGCGTCCAAACCGACCACTTGTCCGTCCAAACCGACCACTAGCCGGACATCCTGTTCTGTATTCACCGAATTCATGGCAAGATTATATTGCCTCACAACCCAGCCAACAATATTCCCATTCTCAAACCCAAAAACATTCAAGATTGTCATAAAAAACAAGATACTAAACTCTTTCAACATCACCAGAGATATTGACAATTATACTTGCGGTGATTCTTTTTTAAAATTTATTTCTTGAGTATTAATCTAAAATATTAATCAATACTCTACTCATTTGCACATTTCCTCCCACTACGTTCACAAACCAGTTTTACAGATCTTTTTGTGAACTGAAATGGGAGAAGCTTGCAGTGATATCCTCGCGCACTTTCACTCCTCTTCTCCCAATCTCGACTCGCGAGCAGCATCCTTCTTCTCGATGGTGAATTGTAGTTGATTGAATATTTAAAAAGAGGGAATTTATCATTGCGCTTCTTAATAATTTCAAATGCAGTTTTATATTTGTTGTTTTTTTCAGAAACTCTATTCTCTGGCATTTCTTCTGATCAGCTGCATTGCTCTCACACAATCATGTTTGCCGATGAATGCAGGAGATAATATGCCTCCGCCAAGAAAAGGTTGGACTGACAAAAAATGTCTACTGTGCGATTTAAAAAAAATATATTACGTGCTACATGTGGTGAGTTAAGATCCATGCGAAGATGTATTCCCGAAGTTCTGCGATAAGAGTTACGATGGGCCGTGCGAAGATCCAAAACTGTCTGGTGGAAAATTCGTTTGTGATGGAGCGTTTTCTGTGATGTACACGAACAAGCAATCTATCGAGAACGCATGTGACGGACTGTGTTCAGACATGTATGTTGTTGCATGCTACTATAATAAGCGAACGATGTCTCATTACGTTGCCATTGATCCAGATATGAGAATCAAACAGATCCCTGTCACTGATTATCTGTATTGCAAAGCAGCCTAGATCTTCCGTGAAAATGATTCTTTCTATGCAATAATTAGCTGGATTATTAATGTAAATCAATGTACTCCGTACGCATTCCAATTTCGGTCCCTAATGGTGTATTGTAACTGCTAAAAAAATCCGCATCCAAATCTGAGAAATGATAAATGAATTGTTCACAATGCATTATGTAAAAAAATAATTTTCCATTTTTCTATTATGCGACAAATGGTAGTGTGGAAGTGGAGAGAGTTTTTCTCTCTCGATGGCAACATTCTCATGGAAACTCGCAATCGCCTCTTCCATACGATCTTGGAGTATTACATTTAAAAATGATACGATCAAACAAAATGTCGAACTGGGACTTCCTGTGTTTACCGAGACGAGAGAGCACGCAAAAGCGAGAGGTTCGCCAATGTTCCTGTATGGTAAACAACGGAAGTTCGTTATTCGGCTTTTTGGTATGATCGTATCATTTTATAAAATGTAATCCCTGCTGTTCCTCAATCATCATCCCTCGTGGGATTCGATTGAAAATTGATTATCGTCAAGGTTCTTCGAGTTGTTGACATCGTACTCGTTACTCGTTACATGCAATAAAGTAAAATTTAAATTAAGAATCAAATAAGAAAAGAGGTTTAAATTCTTATCGAACATTCCTATTATCGGCCTCGTCTTTTTTCCGCCAACCCCGGATTATGGCGTGCAACACCTCAGGAATAATTTGTAAATTTATATATTTGACCCAGTTTATGAATATTGTGCAGTTACAGTACATGAAGAGTATGTCAGAGGTGACCTCAGAAAGGAAGTAAACGGGATTCCTCTCTTCCACTATACGTAAGGGAGGGCGGATGGCCTAGTGGTGTAAGGCACTGCTTGCCAAACGAAGGGTCACGAGTTCGACCCCCGCCCAGGTTCACCAAGCCTTCCATCCCCTCGTTGTCGGTAAAATTGGTAGCAACTTTGGTTACGAAAGGCAACGTGCCCCAGACGCCTGATCAGCAGGGGATACGTAGATCTGTGCAGCAACCGGCCTTACCGGTCGGCCCCGGCAGAGTAGTCGCTTGTCGACGTAAAGTCCTCTTGATTCCGGTAGCAACTTTACCTTTACCTTTTTACTATACGTAGCCAATTTAGGCGGTTCAATGCGCAGTCTCCAAGAGGAGATTCAACCAATTCTTGGTCAGTTCATTTTAGAAAGACACCATTGGTATTTTCTTAGTTGTGTTCATGTCCCGATGAAATGCGATGAAAGTCGCAACAGCGATGATCCGAAAAAAACCAATAAATTTATTTAATAATAACGAAGAAATCCAAAAATAACAGTAAAGGTGAACATATTATTGGGCGAGTGCCAGCCTATAAACTCGGAAATGACAGCTGCAATATTCAAGTGGTCAGTTTGTTCATTTCGTTCTCGTAATGAGTAGGAAGTTGGAACTTCTTTGCTCTCTTCAACTCCACGTGAAACAGAATGAATGACACAGTTGCCATCAACCCACGACACTCTGACAGACAAATGCAATAGACAGACAAATGCAAAATTAATCTTTACAATTAATAGCACGTTAACAATATGTTTTGACTGAGATACAAAAAGAGGACAATCGAAATGCAGACAAGTCAACAATTTTTAGTCGCTTCTTCAGTTCTTGGTCAGTTCGTTCTGATAATATGAAGGAAGTTGGAACTTCTTTGTTCTCTTCATTTCCAAATGAAATACGACGAAAGAAGCAACTGCTATTATCCAAAAGGCGAAATCGTCCGCATTGTCAACCATATTATAGAGGCGGAAACTGTGATTAGCTGGAAATTGAATTGTGAATTTCAGAGTAAACAGCATCGATACGCACCAAGGAGGATGCCTTTGAAGACATGACACGTGAAAAAGATAGCTTGATATACTACGATCAACAATGGAAAAGAGCTAGACGTCCTGTCTGCAAATGCGATAAAACATCAGCTCGAGCACGATCTTGTTCAAAGATCAGCGAAGAGGTCAAAAATTTTCCGAATCAGAGTTTTGATTTTTTTGGAAAAAATAGTTTTGAAAAAATGTATTTTAAAACCAAATTGCATTCTTACCTTCTTTAATGAGCCAAAGACCAATGAGCAGATCTGCCAGCCCTGTACAGAGAACTGCGTAAACACCAAGCTGCAATCGAAAAGAGTACCCCGAGAACGAATGCATTTGCTAATGAGTAGGCTTTGAAAAATGACGGCACAACAAGTTTTTTCTCTCCACACACTAATAGTATTAATATTAGTATCTTAAGGATTATTATTTCTGGAACATTTTTTTTCTCGCGAAATCGGGTGATTTTGCTACTGTGAAACTTGTAGAACCGTTACTTTTCGAAATCGACTGCTGTAAAATACGAATCAGCCAGATCCTTACATCGTATGAGTCGATGCCGAGTATGTGCGACGACATGAACATCGGGAATATCTAAAATTGAATGTTTTGAATTATTTTTAAAGATAATTATTTAAAATAGTGAAACCATCGCGGCCGCAGATACAAGTGGAGGCCCGAAGATGTAGGGAATCGTTCTGGTGGACAATGTGAACCGAAGCCAAAGAAGAGCTCCCTGATGAGGATCACCAATTCACATAACTTTTTACAACAGATCGAGTAGTAGTCAAATCTCACCATAATAAACGTGGGAATTAAATCTGTCAATAGATAAAGTATAAACACGTGCATCAAATCAACGTAGAAAGGAAGGTAGGTCTGAAATGCACAATGTAGCAAAAGGAAACTACGATCTTCGCAGCGAAACATATATTCTCTAAAACCAGTATGAGTCGAAATGAGAACTATGTTATTCTGATTTGGTGCAGGCTAAATTTTATTTTCTTTCTTCTTGATTGACAAAATGAGTATCGCACCGTGCATCCTTCCAACCAATGCGCATCGAAAACGATCAGTCCCAGCGCGCGTATCGCGTGTAGAATTACTAGGATCACGAAGTTCTGCAAATTACGTAGTTATAATATTTTTTTTAAAAAACACGACTAATTGAGAAAACAGAGTCTCAACTTACCATGTACTTTCCCCTTAGGTTGGGCCATCTACAGATGTAGAAAGTCAAAGCGGCGCATAGAGCCAGGTCGCCAATCGCATAATATGACTCGAAATCGTCCCAGCCGCTCTTGCCCTCGCAAAATTGCGAGCTGTGGTACATTTCACGGAAGATGGAGGTAGTAAATGCCTAACAGTGGACTATACGCTCTAACACAGTTTACTTGCCGCTCTCATCTGTAAACTATCGTAGGCGGTCGCTCTGCGCCCTACGTAATCATTACCAGTACATACAATCGATTACTCAGTGTCGGTTGACGTAACGTGCGTAACATTTCGTGCAGGTTGCATACAGATTGTTTAACTCGAAATCGGTTAAAATCAACAGAAATTTACCGAATAAACCGAAATGTCAATAGCAAAAAGGAAGTGGAATTAGGATAATGCTAGAGGTCTTGAAATCCTAGAAAAAACATGTAATATGATTTTTTTTGCATGAGCAAACTCGAATTTCTCTCAATGTGAACGCTAGACTCCTTTTCGGAGGTTCCGGGAGTAAAAGTGAGAAATGAGTTCCGATTTTAATTTAAAAATTCCCGCGCTTTGGTGGCGCTGACAGAGGTGCATTCTCTACTCGGGAATCGTGGTCTTCAATGTTATCTCGAAGTGACCTCTCCATTTCTTTGGTTTAATATTGAGTGTAGTACAGGCACAACTACGATGAAAATAGCAAAAAAATCCCTTTAGACTTTCGTTGTCCACTTAATCGACAGCCAAATCGCTGATGTTATCACTGCACTATTGTAATTTAAATTGTAACGATTGTGTAACTTAGAGCAAGATTTTGTCTCCCTCATTGCTCACTTTTGTTGCTTTTTAGCCCGAATCTACAGATTTCTAGCACGAGATAAACATGCACAGTGTGCACACTCGAAAACTACTCTTATACGTCCTTTTCTTTTTACCAGTTTTGTGATTGAGTTATTGCGTGTCAAATAATTGCGAGTCAATCGATTCTCTCCTCCAGTAAACTCAGCCAGAACCCCGCATTGTTTACCTTTTCGAATGATTATTCGGATTCTAGTCCAATGTGCGGCGGGGGCATACAAATTCTCCTTCAACCCGCATTCATTTCCCTTATTTCCTCCGCAATTCTCCTCTATTATGTTGCCGCGAGGAAACCATCGAAAGGACTTCACTTTTTTTTTTTTTTTTCGGAGCGCCCAATATCCTCGCTCATTTTTCCGAACGATTGATTGCTCTTGCGAGTGGTCTTGAGGTGGTTTTAGTCCAAGTGAGTGAGTCATCCAGATTGATGAGCATTCCTACTAGAGATTTTGAGAGTAGAAGTATTTTCTCTAGTTTTTTTCGGATCTATAAAAGATTGATTGACAGGTATTTTTCTTATACATAATCACGCTAAGAAGCAGTTCAATTGTGAAATTGTTCTTTCTCTACCTACTCCCACTTTCTTTCGACGTCATTCTGGTATAAATTATTGAATTTCAATTTTGAGTTCTCTGGTTCCCTGGCTCCCAGTGTTCTCGCTTTATCGATTGATTTTGAACAGATTCTCTCGCCAATCATCAACCGATGTGGAATGGAAGAATACAGGATCGACGTTTGCTGGTTCACCTCCTTTCTATCCGGTACGACACTTGCCAGAATATAATATCAGTCGCTATAGGGATGTGAAAAGCTATCCACAAATGGGAAATATAACAAAGGAAACTATCGATCTCCTCGACATTCCAGAAAACGAGCTGTACAGATTTATTTGGATAACTATAACCCGGAAACTACTGCGCAAATGTACGGAATAATTTTCATCCGGAACTTTAGTCTTTGTGAAGTCACCAGTGACGATTTTGTGCATGACCGAAGAGCCTGCGGATTCGTACGAGAATTACATCTTTTAGAGGTGCTTACAATACTTTCGAAATTGAAACAAAAGTTTTCTTCAGTATATCGACGATTTCGAAAGCTTTTTCCGCATCTTGAGCGTTTTTCTTGGCTTTGCAGCTTACAAGAGGGCAGTACGTACGTCCTCATGCCACATTATACTTTAAATATAAACCTTAAAACTGCGAATCTTTAAAATCAATAGCTGTTATTAAAGAATCGGATAAGTTTTTTTCTCGAGCGAGCATGAAGGTTATTGTTACGCTCACCCTTCTTTCCGCTCCTCGAGCCTTGCTCCACAACAACGTTTCTGGCGGCCATATCTGTACGTTAAATTTTTGTTTATGTATCTTTTAATTTTAGAATCTTTGTTAGTTTAGCTTTTTATTTCAGACTCCTTCTTATAAAAACACAGTCGTAAATCAATAGCAAAACAAACAACGATTAATTTATCGAATGATTTCAGTCTCACTACTCGGAGAACCCACTATTAACTGGATTTTTGCCTTCACCGACTGGATTTTCGTTATATTTGCTCTAATTGCTATTCCAATGATTGAAATTGAGAAGCGATTCGATAGAAAGAGAGAATCATTCAAACTTGTGACAGAACCGATAGATTTCACTGTAAAACCCCAGCAAGTCGAGCTGCTTTTTTATGTTCGCAAACCAATATCGTACGTGTTCTGATTTTTTTCCGGACAAGGATAAATGATTTTCACATAGCAACTCGTAAGAAAAGTCGTTCACAAATTTCCTGTACAAATTGAAAGTTTGGAGCTGATAAAGTACACAATTTTCGCATTGCAATCGCTGCGTTGAGCAACTTGTGGCTGATTTTATTCACACTCATTTTTTTAAATGTCGATCATCAAGAACCGTGTAATAGCGTACAGAAAATATGAAAGAATAATATAGACAAATAAAAGAGAATTCAAGCGGGATTACGGACAAGAAAAGGACATATAATGGGATCGATAAGAACTAATAACAAATAGAGTAAAATTTGGAACGGTTGACATTTTGGAACTGATAAAGGCTATAAATAAAAGACATAGATTCTTTATCTTTAACGTTCTACCTTTATTGTATCGTGAACATTGAAATGGGCTTTCGAATTTTGGTTGTGATGTTAACATGGAAAACACTACTATCGTCTGTACGTATTTTGAGAAACTTTATATTATGATCATTCTCTCTACTAATAAAGCGCATGCGTTCAGTTAATTACTTTTTTTAATTAATGTTTTTTACAAATTGATTGAGTAAGGTAATCTGTTGTAAATATCTAGAAAAATCGATGACGTAATTACTATCCAACCCACCCACTTTCCTCTTTCAACTGGGGAAATTTTAAAAAGGGAGAAGTTCCAAAAATACAATTATTTCAAAAACAAATTTTGGACAGAAGCGTGTTTTTTTCCAATAAAGATATCAGGAGGAAGTCACTGTTCCTCTCAAAATTGCATGTTCCCTCATTTTGACTCCTTTCTGGCAATTTGATAGGGGATGATCTGGATAAACTTTCCATCAAGGCGCCTCCACAAAAGTGAGTGTGATGTGTCGGGAACAAGGGTGTGCGGGAAAACTTTTCGGGAAACTTTCGGGAAAAATATTTTTCCCGGTCTGAAAACCGGGAAATTTCGGGAAATTCGGGAAAAAGCAAACAAAATTTCCCGACTCGGGAAGCTGAGATAAGGACGGCTATGCATACACAGCCTAAAGTTCAGCACAATTTGGAGAAAAAATCATTGGCGCCCACTGCTTTTGCAAATATACAGAGGGAGGGAGAGAGAGACGGATTAAATAGAGCTGCAGTTAGCACTAACTGTGCGAAAATATCGCTTACCGATACCAACTTTTCCACAATTGGTATAATTAGAAATAGGACTCATCGAGGGGTTACTCTTATTATAGATCACACTTCTATTCGAATGGAATCTCATGGATCAGAGAAGGCACTCGAGCAATTGGTGGACGATGGTTTCAAAATAAGGTTTAAGATAATTTGTTGTATTTTACTCTTACAACGATGGGAGGAAAGTTAAATTAATGAAAAAAATAATCTAAACAAAGGACCCGAGTGTCGGATTCGAATGCAATGGTGGACAAGAGATTGAGAGAGAATGAGAAGCTAAAAGGAATCGAGACGAAAAGGGATTTCTGGCATGTCCAGAAGCCCCTGAGGAAAGAGTGGTGGACAGTGAGTATTCCACTATTAACTATTTCCTAGTGTTCCTACCCAGGGAATGAAGAGAAGTGATTGCCAGCGCCTTCTAGAGTGGTGCAAGCCGTTTTTTAATCACTTGTACCACATCAACGCACTGTACCCCAAGACTGAAGATAGGCCACTAGCTCTCGAATATGTTCGCTCCTTTGTCCATCACTGCACTGGCAAGCACAAGTGGAAGAAGGTACTCAATGTTAGGAAAAAAAGGGAGCGGTTGATTTTACTGAAAGATGCCCCAATCATTTTTACAAATTAGGGAAAGGATGCGAACTTCAAGTTGATTGCTCGATGCAGCCATGTGGAGATGAAGAAAAAGGGGCGGAGAGGAAAGAAGGGCAAGAAAGGAAAGAAGGCCGAGGAAGCAAAGGAGAAGGAGACAGAGGAGAAGGAGAACGAGCAAGAGCAGAAGAAACGACCACTCATTGAGGTCGTTTGACTTGTTTTCTGCTCTTGCTCGTGCATCATAGAAATATAGGAGAGATGTGAAACTAGTAATCAGCTTGGATTCAGTCCAACTTAGGTGTTAGATTTGTTCATACAATTGAGCTATCTCAGGTAGGGTCCCCCGAGTATCTCCTAATCGACTCGATGGTAAACTCTGCCAAATTCGAGAAGTCTTTCTTACAATGCTCGGGTGATGCTGGGACAGCTATTTGCGAGTCCTACCACTCATTGTCATTGATGTATGCACCCAAGCGCCTAGCATGGTCAGTAATTACTATATGTATTTCTATTGTAAATAATATAATACATATTACTTACAATAGAAAGTAATAATAGTAATACACTCAATCCAATTTCCCCGTATTTCTCCTCCAATAACTTGTTACCAGCTTGCCCGCATACTACAATTGAAAAATGAAGATGGGAGTCATGCACCACAACTCACTTGTTCTTGCCGAGTTGATGGGAGAGCGTGTGGACGTGGGCAATGTGCTGCTGCCTAGAAAGGGAAGATTGGCAATTGCAGTCAAATGGAAGAAGTCGGCCGGTACCCACCCTTGGAGAAGAGATGTACGGTATACTAATAGTACTTAGAGTGAAACTGGCACTTAGATTCTGGACATGGGTTGGACACAGAGGGAGGAGAACGAGGACACACGATTCTTCAAGAGAATCGGTGTTCCTGATGACGACATCTTTGATCAACTAGTGCCATACTCGGATAGACTAATCAGGATGGAAGAAGAGTGGGAGGAAGAAGAACAAGATGAGTGGGAGGGTGATAGTGATGATAGCATTGAATTGTAATTGGTTGCATGAGGGCTGTGCGTGATATTGTTGTTGAGCATTGTTATCAAAACTGGCCAAAATGAGATAAATTTGTAACTATGATTCCCCCCAAGTAGACACTCACCTCTCATATTTCATTCCTTCCTCTTGTTCCTCTTTCCTCGAAACGACTCGAACAACTGCAAGATCCAATCTATAGTAGGCAAAATACAATGAAATACACAATAATCAATACAACACACCGTAACTTATCCTTGATGGTTACGGTATGAGGAATACGGTAGTTTATTGAGCAATTATATTTCCATCATCAACTATGCAATAACTTTAAATCGATTCCTCGAAGTCAAAGTCTCGATGGACTAAATAATTTAGTTAGTGAAGAATAGATGGAGACCTTTATGGCACCGATGTAATTGGTTGTGAGTACATACAATGAGTGAGTAGTTGAGAGTGAATCCACAGACACACGAGAGACCGAAGCACAATCAGAGAGAGAGAACGACATCTGACCCGATGAGTAGAACACCAGAGTCTGCAGGAATGGACGACATTAGAAGCATCAATCGATAACCGTTTTCCCTGTCCAGAACCAAACAGTGCATACAGTCACGAGAAATTACATCCACACGTGTCGAGCCAGTTTGCTTGATTGCCACCATGAAGGGGAATTCATGACACAAAATGGGACCCCAACACTGCAACCTATGACTACTTTAGGTCTGCCTCCAGCACAAATCCCGAGCGAATTAGCTCAATTTCTGAAATAAGGATTACTGTAAACCCGCTACAGTAATCCCGGATATGGTAGAATCAGTATACCACCCTGACATTACCTACTCGAGGCCTACCTCCTGCAAAAATCCCGAGTCGATTTGATCAATTTCATAAACCGGGGATACGATACCTCCGCTACCGTAACCATACAGCCGGAAGAACGGTAGATGAAACACAGTATCAACTCAAGCAATGCCTACTCGAGGTCTGCCTTAGGCAACCTATGTTCATTTGCTTAATTTCATACTTTGTGTTACGGTAGGTACTCTGTTTTTTTCGAGACCCCGACGGATAAGTTACAGTATGACTACATCTCTCCTCTCTCAGTCCTTGCATGTTCAGTTGTACTATATATGTATTTACCTTATCAACATCTCCAGTCTAGATAGCCAATACGAGTCCTGGAGGGAACATGAAGGGACGATTGTAGTAAAGGAGTCCATCTTTCCCGAGGTCCTGATATCCATATTGCATTACAACACTGCCGAAACCGTAAATAATCAAAGCATCGAAGACAGTGCCAACCTTTGCAACCAATATCTTCTTCATGTAAACTCCGTTAGCTGCATTAGCGACGTCATTGGCAAGAATGTACGAGTATCTGAATAAAAGAATACTCACATGTCACTCAAAATCACATGTCCTTGTCAGTTATTATCTTATGATTGCTCTCTAGTGAAAACATTCACCTGGCATTTTCAGTACCGCTAAAAGAAACAACGGTAATAATTATTTAAATCGACTACGACAGGTATAACTTCTAATATCGTACCCGAGGAGATCGAAAGCGAGATCGTATATAGCGGCGACGACTGAACCGGCAATCAAAAGGAAGACTGAGAGACGAACGGCGTATGAAGCAACCACTCTGAGAGGAGAGAAATACACTCATAGGGATACCAGTCTACTCTATATCGCCACATTATTTTATCAAACTAACCTCTGTACAACATATTCCAATCCCGTCGTCATCGCAATCGAGAAACGACGACGAACTGCGAACATCGGAAGACTGAAAGAGATAAGAGGCTTATGAAAAACAATTGTGTGAAACGATTTCAAGTTCAATGTTGTCGGTAAAGAACAAATAAGTTGTATTGCACTCACTTAATGGCTTGAGTTCCTCCTAGAAGAGTTCCTTGAGTTCCTAGGAAGAGCGAAGATCTTGCGGATTATGCTGTTGTCGTAAGAAGAAATGGACGCCTGACAGAGTAGGCAGTCAATAATTAGCCAGTTATAAGTCAATTGTAGGATACAGAACCTTGCGAATGAATAGCAAGTCTAATCTAGTGCGAGTCTAGCATAGTGGAGGCGAACCGTAACAACGGAGCACGAAATACAGCGGCATGTTAGAATCAGACGTCTAATTGTAAAGATCGTTTCTACTATCAGAGAGCGCTGAAACACAGATGTAACTCGTGTTTTCCCACTCGCGCTCAATTGGGAAAGTAGCTAGAAATCCGTGTATGTCATCATTATATCAGAATTAATCGCCTCACCCTTCGTGCTCTCCACCGTCGAGTGAAGGTGGGCGCGTCATGTGCGCGCGGTGGACTGAACTACCGTAGTCTTGCGGCCGAGCAGCGAACCCGTGGACGTCGTCAGATCTTCGAGGAGATGGGCGGGGGCGGCTGAAATAAATAATACATGGAATAATTATATAGTTTACCTACATAATAAGTTTAATGGTATAGTAGCTCTTTTTCACTATTGTGAAAGCAGTTCAATTTGTGCCCCAAAAATAAGCAATAATGTTTGCAGAGTACAGGCTCTTCAAATTGACAACTTAAAACAAACGTATCATTCAGAAATGGTAGTATTGATCACAGAGGAACCACACTATAGAGTGCCTAGTAACTTGTCCTCTTTTCATTGATACCCAGTGAACTACTGCTCACTTCAATCACAACTCAAAATAGTCGCATTGGAACCCATCCAAATCGATAAATCGACGTGACCCTGCTATCCTCTAAGAAAATCGATGGCTATTGCTACGGTAACCCGCACGCCCCATTACTCCTTTTTTCTACATTTCTACATTGATCCGCATCGTGCCAGCGCGCCACATCGCATCGTGCCCGCGCGTCGTCTCACCTTGGCGATGAGTCCGGGGGCAATCTTCTCGTTGATATTGGCGACTGCCTTGAGCACACTCTTGCCGTGGTGGACGGCCTGTAAAGTTGCGGATTACTGTAGATTGCATGGCTACAACAATGTGGCGCGCGATAAGCGCATCGTGCCTCCTCTCCTTAAAAAATAGATTACTAGTAATCTGTGCATTCAAATGCGAATGGTTCTTCTGGTATCATGTAGAAGTCAGCCCGTATCGTGCCCCGCACCCTTACCTTGTCCTTGTCGCACAGGTCGAGCGCCTCGTGGACGCCAGTCGACGCGCCCGAGGGAACGGCGGCGCGGAACACACCTGCAATGGGCGCACAGTTGACGTGGGGTTGGCGTGAATCATAGTCTTCTATTTATGAAAGAACACTGTCATCAGTTGCTCTATTGGGCCTCGACTATTCAAGCAAACAGCAAGCATTTCGTCAGAGTGGAAGGCTATTTCGCGTAATTTCAGACCAATATGAGTTTATTTTAGCTCATTTTCGGAGACGTCTGGGTTGCGAAACTGACCCTTCTCGGTGTGGAGATCTCGACTGTCGGGCTACCGCGGGAGTCGTAGATCCGGCGGGCGTGAGCCTTGGTGACGGGCAAGATTATCCTGCAAAAGATCGGCCTTGAATGATACATTCATCGCATGCACGAACACTCGAATTGTCGTACCTGTCGGCAGCTATCCTCAACTGAGTGTGGTCCCGAGCGGATACGGTGGGATACGCCTTGATTACCGTACCCAGCAGGTTGCCATACTCAGTCCTGAAAGCATACTGAACACTATCAATATATATTAAATAATTATATAAGTTAAATAAATAAAAAATTATATGCATAAAACATAATATCATTTAGAATAGCATAGAAAGACCCGCTGCGAGTGTAGCTATGTAAGCGTCATGTCATAATACCTCCAGTATGGCACATTCTGCGGCATTTCGAAATTTCATTCACACAGGCTGTTGACTTATGGTAACCAACCTCTGCCTCCTCCTGCTCCTCTTCCGACCCTTCAACCTCGCTGAGCACGGGTAGACTCGCTGCTAAAATTGAAACCACTCGTTTACGAGAATAAAAAAATACATTTCGGCGGTCGTTTTCTCGCCAGCATAGGTCAAATAAGTTCTCGCTTCAATCAATATGTTCCCTCCAATTCTGCCGTATCTCACCTGCGAGAAGAGGAAGACGGTTCTGCCAGCGATCTGCGCGCGTCTCGTCACGACCGCATCTCCGGGGTACTGTAATCGAGCATACGATATCTCATCAGGATACAGAAAACGATATTCCATCAATCGATACTTCTCCTCACCTTCTTTTTCTCTACTCCAAAGAAGGTGAATGTGTGTTCTGCGAACATGTCGTATTCACAGATAATTCCAGGATCAACCAGCAACTCGATCCTTCCACTGGCAGTCAACTTGCCCTGCAAGCAATGAATTATTTACAGTATGGCGTCATGATCAGTCCTCGGTAGACTGCTCGTTTATAGCTGTCGTACCCTCTTGTGCTGGGCGTCGATCCTCTTCTGTCCTCCTTCGAGCAGCGCCTTCTCACGTGTCTTTTCAATCTTCTCCGCCATCTGTAATTCGAGATGTGCACTCGGTAACTCGTTTATCCGCCGAATCACCACAAACAGTCTCTACTATCGAGCAAGTCGCATTTCACAAAACAGTTATCTGATCCCTTCGAGAGGCAAAATTCCCGCCAGGAATCATTAAGAAATCAATCGATAATTGCCAACACTGCTTGCCAATTCCCACATTTTCTTAGCAATTTTAAATGAACATTGAGCAAGCAAGAAAACATTCTTCGAGCGGTAATAAAACAAAGAGAACCACTAATTGGTATACCAAGTAATGCAATACCCGTACCTGGAAGTACGACATTTCATCCCATTGGACAATTGTCGACTGTCTGATGAGAACCAGACATCAGAATATTGATCGGTTGTGTGGAACAATCAATAAGAAGTGGTATGCTGCTTAGCGACGGTGCAATACTTGTTGAGATGGGCATTCTGGCCCCACACAAAACACACACACGACGGAGAAGACGAGAACATCTGCAAGAAGGATATTGAGATTACTGTAGATCAGAGAAGTCGATACAGGCACAGGCGAAGAAATGGATAACTTACACGATCCTCTCTCCCTCATTCATGACGTGTCCCCTCCAGTATCCGCCATCGGCCACTCTCGCGTCTGACCACTAGAATTGGCGTGGTGGACTGCGAATTGATAGCAGAAGGCACACACTTCTTGCATCGACGCCTCAGAGTTCGTGTACGGACGGAGATTGAGCATCTGCTGAAAAGAGAACAGATGAAGAATGAAACACGAGCTAGACAAGCTTTCAAAGACCACTAATATTAGCCCTACCTTCTTGCTATCGTGAGTTGTTTGATTGTGTTGGCAGTCTCCGTAGACAGAGCAGCAGTAGGTGGTAGATGAAGACTGAGAGTACCCCGACTCACTAGGAGCGTAGTTACTCTGCTGATGCGACGCCCTGCAAATAAAAGATAGCAATGCGATCAGTGCAAGAGATACCGACAAGGCATGACAAATGGATAGAAATGGAAAATCATTCGCTCACAGTGAGAGAAGCTGCTTGGGAGATTCGTGACGGGGCTGTTCGGCAGTCTAAACATCGGAGATCACGATCTTCGATTATGTAGCTGTAATTGAAAGTAAACATATTAATTATTGGGCACTAATTAGTTTGCTAAATAAGGGAAAAAGTGTGGGAAAGCGTAAAAACGGCGGCGAGCGAGGCAGAGACACCGTGCAGGGCAGAGCCGCAGAGTGCAAAAAACGCGACGCATAAAGAATGGATTGTGCGTCGCATTTTTCTTCTCAAGAGAGCAATATCAAAGGCGAATTCAAACACATGCGGGCGGTCTTGGTTCGTGCTAACGAAACGAGTAAACACGATGCGCTTTCCCGCCCAACTCAAATTTCCCGCTAGGCCGGCTGCCGGTTAAATTTTGCGCCCCGAGGAGGTTGGAGCGTAGCTGCAACTAGTAATGTACATAAACCGCAAATGTATATTCGAAACGTACAGAAAACAATATACACAGATCATGGAAAGGTGGTACAATTTAGAGCGTTCTTAGTGGAAAAAACTATAGAATTTCCGGAAATACCAATCAAGAATTGATTGCTGAGTACTATGGCTATGCTTTATGATCAAAACTAAACTAAACATACATCAAATAACAATGAAAACATCAAAGAAACGCGAGAACTAAAATAAAAATTAAAAGTTAATTTCTGGCAAAATTCCATCACCGACGTTCATGAAACCTCGCTGCCCTATGAAATCCCTGCACCCCGTATACAGTAACCACACCACAAACTTTGAAATTTTGTATAAATTCAAATAATTTTTTTTTAATTTTTATTTTTATTTTTTTACAACTTTATTATGTTCAGTCTGTCAAAATCATTCAGCATCACAATGTCGGCAAACTCCCTTTAAGAGACGAGATCGGTAAAACTCGACCACCCCCCGGACGTGGCCCCCCAAATTGAGGCCTGGGGGCCCATACTCGAATGGTATGAGGGACCTGTGACCGCATTACACAAAACACCACTTATTTCTATTTGCCGGCTCTGGTCTAGGAGAAAGGTGGTTCTGAGTCGAAAAATTTCGAAAAATCATAATTTCTTAACTTGATGAAATGGACTCTAATATTTATTTGTGTTATTTTTACGGTGCCCAGATGTTACTAAAAAAAATTTAGATCGTTTTTCGGTGGTATCCGAAACCACTTTTTTGACTCTCAATTTCGTTTTTTTCAAAGAAATTGTCGCTTTTTCGAGTTTCTCGCAAACGGGACCATGTGCACAATGTACCTCAACACAATAGTAATCTATATGGACTATAGCCAGGTTGTTCCTGGAATGAAGTTTTTCAAAAAAAAAAATTCCAAACTTTGGAACTAGTGGAATAAGGAACGAAGTTTTTCAACATTTTTATCTCAAATTGCCTGTTTTTTTTCTCACAGAGGGCGTAAAATACGCCTAATAAAATGTTTTGGCTCTACAAGCATGGCTAATATACTGTAAACATCAAAATTATTGAAATTCCAAAATCACGTTTTTCTCATTCTCGACCATATTTTTGCCAGTCAAATTATTGGTTTTTTTTGGAGTTTCTCGCGAACGGGTCCATGTGCACAATGTACCTCAACACAAATGTAATCCATATCGACTATAGCCAGGTTGTTCCTGAAATGAAGTTTTTCAAAAAAAATTCCTCACTTTGAAATTCGTGATGGCAGGAAAAAAGTTTTTCAATATTTTTAGCTCAAATTGCCTGTTTTTCTCACAGACGACGTAAAATATGTTCCATAAGCTGTTTTACAGGAATATTCCTCGCGAAAATACTATAAACATCAAAATTACTGAAATTCAAAAATCACATTTTTCACTCTCGTCAATAATTTTGCAAGTCAAATTGCCGCTTTTTGGAGTTTCTCGCAAACGGGTCCATGTGCATAATGTACTTCAACACAAATGTAATCCATATCGACTAAGCCAGGTTGTTCCTGGAATGAAGTTCAAAAATTTTTTTTTTCCCAACTTTGAAATTCCCAAACCAACTTTGAAATTCGTGCTGTCGCGATCGAAGTTTTTCACAAATAATGCTTAAATTGCCTATTTCTTTCATTGTTTTGATTGCAAAACAGTTTATTTAAAATATTTTACGTCAGCTGTGAGAAAACTATTCGACTTGAGCGTTTTTTTGGTTTTTGTTTGAAAAAAAATTCGTTGACTACAGCACGAATTTCAAAGTTGGGAATTGTTTTTTGAAAAACTTCATTCTAGGAACAACCTGGCTATAGTCAATATGGATTGCATTTGTGTTGAGGTACATTGTGCACATGGTCCCGTTTGCGAGAAACTCCAAAAAGCGACAATTTCTTTGAAAAAAAACGAAATTGAGAGTCAAAAAAGTGGTTTCGGATACCACCGAAAAACGATCTAAATTATATTTTAGTAACATCTGGGCACCGCAAACATAACACAAATAAATATTAGAGTCCATTTCATCAAGTTAAGAAATTATGATTTTTCGACATTTTTCGACTCAGAACCACCTTTCTCCTAGACCAGAGCCGGCAAATAGAAATAAGTGGTGTTTTGTATAATGCGGGCACAGGTCCCTCATACCACTCGAGTATGGGCCCCCAGGCCTCAATTTGGGGGGCCACGTCCGGCCAGGGTCAGATATGGTCGAGTCTTACCGATCACGTCTCTTAATTATTTATCGTTTGGAGAATTTACAATAAGCTATTCAAAGGGGCAACTTGGCAAGTTCGTTGACGTAATATTGGGAAAGTTTGACCATTCTCTCCTCTCTTCTCAGCTCCAGAAGCAGTATAGTAAAAGACGCGGCGGCCATGGGCCAGAACCCATATTCATCCGCCTTTTCAATTACTCCATTAGCTTTGACATCGCCCAAGTGGTCTGCAAAAAATCAGTTCAAAATTGAATATTTTGCTTTTTCAGAGAGGAAAAATCGATATCTTACGGTACGTGATGATTTTCGCAGCTTGAAAAGAGGCGAAAATCAATTCATGAATGCACATGAGGAGCGGAAATGAACTGGCCGAGCATTTCCCTGAGTTCCCGTGATTTCATTAATCGATAATCATCATAATATTTAGTGAGAGTGAACTAGTGATACTGTATAAAATACAACACTTTTGATGTATGTAAACATTACCTCTGATCAAGTACAGGGCGAAAACGAAATTGAGGCACCCAAGGAAGCAGACCAAGTATTCGGAACACTGAATGTGAGGGTGAGGCATAATGCGCACCAATCGGCCGGTTAAGAGGGTGCGCAAATAACACGACCGGGACTTCTACACAGCGAAGAGCTGGCATCATGCCAAGAATGTATTTCGTTGTCTGATTCTCTCGTTTCGTGCACTCTCTCGAAGATTCTCTCTTTCTCTTACTTAATTTCGCCGATGCTCTTTCGGACGCTTTCTCATATGTTTAATCCTACCAAATTGAATCAACCAGAACTTACGTTGTAGACGATAGGCGTGCGGTAAAAGCAAGAGAAGATCTGTGAAAAGTTTTATATTGTATTTTAGGTATCTACACACTAAAAACATACTGAAATGAAAAGTTACAAAAAGTTATAATAACTTATAAAAAGTATAGCATTTTGTTCATAATACACACAGAGGAAACATACTAGGAATACGACATCAAGTTGGCACGCCTACTAATATATAAGTAGGGCCTACTAATATATAAGTAGGCGATTAGTAGGCCCTACTTATATATTAGTAGGCGTGCCAACTTGATGTCGTATTCCTAGTATGTTTTCTCTCTGTGTGTGTCATTTTGACTGTACATTGACAAGTTTACATTGAATGCTGTCATAGCAGAGAGCAGTCCAATACCAAGCATGCCTATTCGCGAAAATTGAACTTGTAAGTAGAGAAGAAGACCCTGGGATTACGCATTTCAGAAATCAATTTGTATTGTCGGATATCATAAGTACCATAATCAACGATTGTGTCACTTTGTGAATCAAGAAAAACACAGTAATCGCAGTCTTGGAAAGGAGAGTCTTGTTATTCTGAAAAATAGCTAAAATATTTATATATTTTCTATATTTGCGAATATTGCTTTTATTGTTTCAAGTAAAATAAATAAAAATTTAAACATTCATGTGTTGCTGTTCTGATTTTGTAGTTAGGCAAACAAAAGAAATAACTCGCCGTGCAGCGAAGAAAAGAGTGCGAGTCATACAGTATGATCATTGCGGCAGAAATTAAACGGAACAAAACGATTATTACAAAATTGAACTGAAAATATGTTATATGCTATCAAATCGATGTATCTGCTTAAGGATTCTCCTAATGCATAATTTTTTTTCTGGCATCTCACTTACTCGATATTTCACTCGGAGACTCTGCTTGCGGAGAATGAAATTCATGAGGAAAGCGCAGATAATTATGTCCATGATCGCATAGTAGGCATGGAATCTCTCCAGTCCAATCTTTCTCACGCAGTCATTGTAAGTTCGAGACATGTTGCGTAGCACTCTAAACACTGACAACCATACAATACACAGCATTCGAAACAGAGTCGGCGAGAACGAGTTAGAGAAAGAGAGAGATGGCGAGAGAGCGCGCCAAACGAGAGTGTAAGACAACGAGAGACGTTCTTGGCATGGTGCCAACTGGATGCTGTGTAATTCCTATGAATGATTTCATATATTCCATTAACGATGCAATCAACAGTAATTGCATTCGATCTGGGTGAAGAGCTCTGGAAGGATGGATTCAAATAAAAGACCTGGAAATGAATACAGTCGATGCGAATGAGCATCGCCATAGCCTATCCCCCCTTCCTTCTACGCTGTCGAAAATTGACGTGCACTGCAAAAACGTAACTACAGAGAATGTAACCCATTTTGTGAAGACTTGCTAACAACGATTATTTCCCGGGCGTGGAAGGTCAAAAATATGACTTTGTTATTGTCTGGAATGCAATCGAATTGTTGTTCCTGAAGGAAATGAAGCCCATTGAAATCGACTGATTGCAAAATCGGTGACACCAAGTTAGTATGCTGGGGAATGTTAATCTCTAGAAAGAGTACTGGCTTATTCCGTTGCAAAATGCTCGTGAGGCTGACAGCGATCGAAAAAAGTTGGCAACCTTTCTCCGTGGCAACTTTTTTCGATCGCTCTCAGCCTCACGAGCATTTCTCAACGGAAACGCAGGATACCGTGTGTTGATTTCCCTGACGTGTTCGAACACGTTTCCGACATCGCAAAACACTTTTCCTGTGATCCCCTACGCTCAAAAACGTGCTAGTACGGTTTCTGGCACTTGCGAAAAATGCGGCAAAAGGTTTGCCCGCGGCGGGGGTCGAACCTGGGGGTGCCGGATTGCTGGCGAAGCGCGTAACCCACTTGGCTATGAATTTGGTTAAATATTTTTTGTAAAATTTGAAAGGTATTCAGATTGGTTATCATATGCAAAAGGATCTGAGAAGATTGATTGAGTTTAAAGTGATTTATAGTGAAAAAACGAAAAAGTCCGTCAAGTGGTTAAAACTCGGCAAAACAGGTGAAAACGCGTTTCACGGTACTCAAAAACGTGCTAGAACGGTTTCTGGCACTTGCGAAAAATGCGGCAAAAGGTTTGCCCGCGGCGGGGGTCGAACCTGGGGATCTCGGAATCACAGTCTGGCGCTTAACCCACTTGGCTATGGATTTGGCTTATTAAATTTTGTAAAATTTGAAAGCTATTCTGGTCAGTTATCATATGCAAAAGGATCTGGGAAGAGATTTATAAGGAAAATGCGAAAAAAATGTCTGTCACGCGTACGGAAAAAAAACAGACAGACAGACAGACAGACAGACACAATGATTTCCTATAAGTGGAGGAACTACCATCGAAATTCATAACTTCCCTTTCCGTAACTCTTTACACGAACTTTATTGTAGTTTGTGCTGAACGGTCAGATTTACATGTCTTGTGTTGACTTCGAGAATGAAGCCTCTTCTCTCTACTCCATAGATACAAGTGAGCGTATAGCACTTTTCCTAACTCCACATTATTCTATGTTGATTTTAAGAGACCGTTGTTAACATATCATTTTTGTTAAATTGCATTAGATTGACGAAATGATCGAATTTTCCTTCTTTCAGAAACCTTCACAATAAAGCATGTTCCGTACTTTTACTCTGTACAACCGCATAACGACCCCACTCTTATTCACAAAACCACCGCATACGCGTATTCCCCTCGTGGAATGGTTATGAGTTCCGTTGGTCAGTTATCATGCAGCATACTTTATTGAGGAGAATATTTAACTTTTCGAAGAAAAGTCCCTCTTTCTGTTCTAATTGATTTGAAACCGTAATAGGACAGTGATTCGTAGAGCAAACTTTTCAGAAGCCGATGGTTTTCATTGGACAACTTTGCAAACCACGGGACCCGAGCCTCCAATTCAATGTTTCCCAGCATTTAAAATCACCCGTGGTTGGTTACATCTTCATATCAATTTAAAGTAGGAAAACAGCAAAGTGAGAATTGGCAATATTATCTTTATTCAACTTACAATTTATGTCAGGTGACGAAGTAAAGTTTGGTTTGCTGGCCATCAACTATGGTATTGGAGAAGATGATGATGACAATTGCTACCTTTGCGAATTCGATTTGAAAACGATGGAGTGGTCTCGTACACTGATGGAAATGGATGAGGTAAGTGAAAATAGTTTGGAGAGAACTTAAAGAAGGTATGACTGCATAGATTCTCATAGGGTAGTGCATTCCTTATGCAGGAATGGCACGACACACATATGTGTAAACTCAAGAGTCCCCTTTAGGTTTGTCTTTAGGTCTTTAGGTTTGTTAATAAAGAAAGAGATGACACCAGACGAGAGATATTGATTTCTACTAGATTTTATCTGAAAAAGGAAAATAACGACAAAGTAGAAGACAAGCGAACTCTAGCAGAACAAAAACATAGATTAGCGAATTTTTATGAAGCTCTCGGGGGTGCACAATTCGATTTGTAAAACGCACGTAAACTATGAAAGTAGATGTATAGTCGATGTAGAAGATTCGGTGGTGTAGGACGACGCCATCTTTGACGAATGTGATTGCGCTTTATCTTCTCTTTTCACATATGGAGTGTCTTATTGAACGACTTGAAGTACCCAATACCGAATCATCGCTGTCCTTCTCCAATATCGTTGGTGTCCAAAAATAATTTTTTTTTCTAAAAAAAAACTTGGACGAAAATTGTCCATTTGCAGCCAATTCTCAACTTACTGTGGAGGCCCGCGTGCATCACAGGGAAAGTCGAGGTCGTCAAAGGGAAACTACATGTTATTGAAGGCGGGCAAACGTCGGGCAGAGGATCGCATATTGTGAGTGGCTATTGGAATTCGAGAATCATTTCAAAAATTCTAGCAAAATTCCCCAAGTCACATTTTAACACTGTTAGCTCATTTCATAGGTATAATTCAAATTATCTATTTGTTTTCGTTCTTTCAGCATTTTAAATGCCAAAGATATATGTACATTGAATTGAATTTCAAGAAGACTTCAAGAATCCCAGCAAATATAACATGCCTAACAGAGCAAAACAAAAACAAAAAAAGCAAAAAATTAATGATAGAGGACCTCAAAGTGAAAGCAAAGGCCGTGCACCCTTCTATCACCTTGGTGCGTGCGAGGAATCGTGAAATATTCGAGCATTTGTGGGATTTCTTGGAAAGAAAAAGAAAAAAGAAATGTTCTTTTTCACACCTTCATCTGAAGTTATTTCCCATTTCTACTCTTGTCAGACGCTCGACATGGCCACTATGCGATGGACAATATGCTACGAGAAGTATGACAGGCCCCATATGCCGGAGTATCCCTACTCCAACTATTGTAAGTTGTAATTTTTTTCTAAATTCCTCACGCTAAATTGACATGGCAAATGGTTGTGAGAATTGTTCTCATCAAAAATTTTCTAATTCAAGTTGCTGTATCTGATGAACTGTACAAGATTGGTAGTACGTCATTCGAGCCAGGCCTTTGCGTTTACAGATATGACGAACTCGCGAACGATTGGATCAAGGTATTGGGGGGAACAGTTGGAATTGTTGATGCCACAACTGTAGATGGTTTTAATATCTAACTTATCTTAAAGGTTCACGAATCGACGGTGGTCGGGAGTCGATTGAAAGTTTCGCACATGAAGATCGCCGTCGAGGGATCCCGAGTCTATTTGATTGGTGGAGAAATGGATGACGCCTGTGACTTCACTGGGTTCGAACAATTCGTGTTTTATTATAAGTACACAAGCAGTCGTCCGAAATAATAAAACATTCCGCTAATAACACCTAGTCCATGAGGCAAGGCAGCATGATAATGCAAGAGACATGCCGAGGTATAGAAAGAGAGTACACGAACTAGTCTATGAACGTAACATTTTAAAATTGTAATGGTCTTTTTTTAATTAGAGAAAAATTTCCAGGGTTAACCTGGTGCACGTGACAGTTCTGAAGATGAGTGAGTTTATTTCCAATTACATATATTTACATACATTATAATGACTTATTAACAAACACTTATAAATAGGGACAAAAAGGAAGATTGTTTTGAATTTTCTTTCGACATTTTGCTATGCTTATGCGCATACCTAAAGTAGGTAAAAAAAACGCATGGTTATGTTGTTGTAAAAATATTCGGGCGGTATATGTGTTTGATTTATCTGATTATGTTCATTTAGAACCGACTCTAGTTGATCATTGCATGACCGTTCTTCTGCGGAATACAAATAACCGAGACATCGCGAAAAGAATTCTTCCATCCTTTCTTTCGTTAGTTGCTATTCATTTTTAAACATTTAAAGTCAATATAGTAACACCAACATTGGATATTTATGCACAAATACTTTAAAATAAAGTATTGAATATGCAGTAATAACTGGCAGGGGCTATGCAAATATAATTGTGTTGCCTGTTTAATAAAACGCATTATCTAAGACTACTTCATTATACATAAATATATTAAATGTATATATATATATATAAATTGATGTATATATAAATACATCTAAATCCGAATATTGCAGGGGCGAGCTCATGAGGGACTCGTCAGGTGACAGTCTCCTGCCGGTCCCCAATCGACCGTTGCCATGGGAATCTGAATCGATGGAGGATGGTCGGGAATGAGATTAATACGGATTAATAAGAATGATCAAATATGATTTGTCCTATAAATTGCATACACAGGTTGTTCTCACGATTTTAAAATAAACTGAATAATTTTTCAATATGGTTCTGTGAAGTACCTACACTGTTGCAGTCTCCTTATCTCTAACTCTCTTCACTATATCAACCGCATTATCGATTTTTTTACACAAAATGCTGTGTATCAATTACATAACCTGTCTCCCTAGTAACCCTAGTAATCCCTAGTAGTAACTAGTAACCCTGAACGAGTAACAATATTGTAACTCCTCATTTTGGGGTAAATTCCGAAATGGCACTATCGTTTGAAAGGATCGACAACTATCTATCTTTATGTCATTCAATGCAATGTTCTCATTCAAATATGATACCATAATGAAGGAAGGCGTTATTTTGATGATTATGTTACTTAACTCTCGCGCGAAGGTTGAGATACACCCTTTTATTTCCCCGATGTTCGACGTTTCATTTCTCTGATCAGAAGATGGTGAGACACAAATGCACGCGCGGTTTCTCTCGCGCACCCTCCTCTTTTCCCATTATCTCTCTCCCTTTCTCTGACTTCTTTTCCCAAAATTCCAACTCCCACCGCGAAAAGATTGCAGGTTCAATGTGGCATACTGTAAGAATTCTGGTCGTTTTGGACAGTTTATTAAACATAATTTTCTTCGAACTAAAAACTGAAAAAAAAACAGTTTATTAAACATAATTTTCTTCGAACTAAAAACTGAAACATCCGATTTTCGAGGCTCTCATCGGGTAATCGATCCCCATTGCCCCACAGTGAGAACTCAGTTGACCAAATATTCGTGGGACACCTTCTTTAAGTGTATCGTCGATACTCACAATCCAGCAGTTTTTATAGAAAGCAACGTCGAAAAAGACTTCTACCAACGCCAGAAATACACGGAGAAGGAGAATGACACCAAAGTTCTTCTGCAAAGAGATTAGGCTCATGATATTGGAACTCTCCTCACCATATACTTCTGCCATGGGTTCTCCAGATGTAAACAATCAGCCAGTCGCAAAGAACCAAATCTCCGACAGCATGGTACGAATTGAAGTCGTCCAATCCTCTCTTTCGGTTACGCTCGGATCGATCAACAGGCATTTCAAACTTGCTGCAAAATGTATTCAATAGAATTTGAAAGAGATAAAAACAAATCATGACTCTTGACGGGCTACTAGGAATGCGAGTTTCGAAGTCGGTTCACGGCCTCATCACGGAGATCGAAAAATAAGACGCAGAATGTCTCAGAAAACGGGGCTGCCAGAGGGAATGTACAGTAGTGATGTTATTTGGAATAATTCTATTCGCGAATAACTCTTTGTTAATCGCGAATAGGATTATTCCAAATAACAGCACTAATGCACAGTCTCTCCGAAACGATTCCCCTAAAAGCAATGTCTAACGCCGCTGCTCCCAATACTCTTTCATTGTTTACTTCTGATTGAATGTAAACCATTAGACGACATGCATGCCCCAAGTGAGTGGGGGAAGAGAAATTATCAAGCCTTCCGCTATAACATTCTTTATCTTTATGATGTGTATCTCAATGTATCCTAATCTTTATGAAGTGGGCAGCAAAAAACACACACACTGAGTGGATACGAAATACAAAAAAGCAGTTCAGTATTGCATCTTATTCATTCCGTTTTCGTATGATAGTGGGAGCTTGAACGATTTCTTCTCTCTTCTCATCTCCAAATGAAGCACTAGAAAAGCGGCTGTGGCCATCACCTAAAAAGCGAATTCGTCGATTGCCAAAATCGTCTCATAACTAGCCAAATCCCAGGCGTAATCTGTGGAATATAAATGTCAGAAGGAAAACTCAAGGTGTTTCCCAAAGAGGTATGCACATGCACTCGAGATAACTAATTTCATCGTGGCCACCCCCTTAATTTGTGATTCGTTTTTAGAGCACTAGCATTTCATCAAAATATAAAGTGTACCAACTGAAGATAATCATTTTCACAGCGTAAATTGAGCTGAAAATAGCCTCGTAGATGAAAATGAGCAAGTGCAGTAGGAGAGCCGAATATGGGAAAAAACGAGTGACGAGATATCAGAAAACGTGAGCTAATAGTAAGAAGAACACCCTGGAAGTGTCAATATTTTTTAAAATTCGGATAATAAAATAGAATTTCGTTATAAAAATAATGGCTGAGCACATTTTAATTTTTTACTTATTTTTATAACAGTCGATATTTATCATTAACAGGCTTAAATGGCTTTAACGAGTTAACTCTAAATTCAATGCCCTTCGGGTCCATTTACTGCTCTGATTATTCAGGAGAAAGCGGTTAAAAGGTATCACAAACAGACATATCACCTACCGATACGAGAAACAAAACTTCCACGCACGATACATGGATCCTGCACACTCTGATTAAGGGCTATTTCTTGGTTTTTATTGGCATTATATACTTCTGCTCGTTGATCGTGCTTAACGATGAATTTATTACTCCTATACCGTACTCCGATAGAGTGAACACTAATAAAATCATTTATCGTTTAGAGAATTTACAATACTCAAAGGGGCAATTTGGCCATTTCATTGTCGTAATACTGGGGGAGTTTGGCTATTCTCTCCTCTCTTCTCTGCTCTAGATGCAGTATAATAAAAGCGGCGGCGGCCATGGGCCAGAACCCATATTCATCCGCATCTTCAATTATTCGATACGTTTTGACGTCGTCCAAGTGATCTGCAAAAAAAACAGTTTGAAATATAAATGTTTGATTTTTACGGGAAGAAAATCGATAACTTACGGTACGTGACGATTTTCGCTGCTTGAAATGAGGCAAAAATGAGTTCATAAATGGAAATAATGAGAGGAAATGAACTGGCCGAGCATTTCCCTGAGTGTCCGTGATTACATCAACTCATAAATTATATTCTCTTAAAATATACATATGACTGAGTTAACGATTGATACGGTAAAAAATAAACCTTCTCTGATAATATAAATGGCGAAGACAAAATTCATGCACCCCATGAAGCAGATAAGGTATTCAGAACTCTGAAACATATCAGTGCGTTCGCGTAAGAATCGCACCCCCCACGGTATAGCAAAATTTGACCTTCGTTTTTTTCACAGTTTCAGATAGCCTTTTGGATGGTCTATCGATTTCTGATAGTCTCATGTGTTGATTCATCTCATTTGCATAGTTACAGCCTGTCAAAGTTGAGCTGTTTTTCAGTATTTTGAACGCCAGTTGGTTCAATTTAACGATAATCACTCATATAGATAGCGATTAATGATCTCCAAAGTTTGCTTGACAACATGGTGTCAATGAAATTCACAATTTTCGAAATTTCCATATTTCCCAAAATTTCGACCTCAATTATCTCGAAAACCAAGAAAAAACCCCGCTGCATTTTTGATATGTTGTGGATACAGGCGATATCTATCGAATTCTGTAACATTTGTTCGATTTCGAGGGGATCCACGTAGTTAAATGCATGGAAAACCGTTGAGTTCTAATAGAGGGAAACCGCTCATTTCGCCTCATTCCACCCATTCTACCCCACCCGTGCGGTGCGAAATGTGAAAAATGACAGAGAGGTTGACTTGACATCACAAGCCATGTCTAGAAGCCGGAATAGCTTGTCTAGAAGCCGAAATACGAGTTTACGACCGCGAAATTGCAGCAGGGCTGCAGCCAAGGTGCAAAGTCGCAGCAACTTGAAATTTTTTTTCATGGTAGTCCTTTAACCCATCTTTACGCTCAAAAAGTTTGGCTAGCAGGAAAAAATGTATGTAAGAATAATGTACTTCGGAAATAGTATGCCTTGATTGCGTCATCACTATGCAATAACTGAGGAATTTCGAGATATCTCAATATCAGCATCATAATCGCCGATGGATTTGGTATATGATGCTTACATTTCAGATTGATCCGTTTTTTGTCGCAAAAGATACAGACGCTTGAAAAAGTGACCAATGACTTATGCGCGCTACTGTATATGAGTGATTATCTTAAAATTGAATAAACTGGCGTTCAAAATACTGAAAAAACAGCTCAACTTTGACAGTCTGTAATTATGCAAATGAGATGAATCAACACAGGAGACAATCAGAAATCGATAGACCATCCATAAGGCTATCTAAAACTGTGAAAAACTCAAAATGCATTTTTACACTGTACCGAAAAATCTGGGAATTGTGCGATTCTTACGCGAACGCACTGATATGCGCAATTCCGGATCCATATTCCTCGTTCACATAGGATCCATGCAAACATTGTACAAAATAGTGTGAAAATAATACAATCGGAACGTCAATTTTTATTTATATAATCTGACACCAAAACTCGATCTAGCCGGTACTTACGGTATAGATGATGGTCGTTCCGCAACAGAAAGAGTAGATCTGTTAAAATTGTTTTATAACGTAATTTTCTTATCAGGAAATTTACATTGAATATTGCAACAGTAGATAGCAGTCCAATACCAAGCGTGCCTATTCGCGAAAATTGAAACCGTAAATAGATGAGGAGACCCTGGAATAACCTTTTTTTAAATATTTCATTTTTGCTTAAATTTTAAAAAATACGCGAAATTTCAGTATTAAAATACGAGAAGTACCATAATTGTCGGTTGAGTAACTTTATGAATCACGAAAAATATAGTAGCCGATGTCTTGGACAGAAGAGGCTTGTTTGCCTGAAAATAGCTACTGTATTTGTTTTTGAAATAAACTATTTGAAAGTCATTTAGCTTCAATCGTTTTGAGGGAAGCGAAATACCTTCCATATCTATTCGTAGTTAGGTTAACAGTTCATACTATACTGCTTAATTAGGAAACAAAATAAAATAACTCGCTTTGCAACGAAGAAAAGAGTGCGAGTCATGAATTATCATTACTGTGGCAGACATCAGATGGAATACAACGATGATAAGAAAATTTAACTGAAAATATACGAAATGTTGCCATATTATTAATTTAACTTTTAGAAGCAACTGGCACTTTACTTAGCCATGTCCATTACCAGCGGCATTCGCATAATGAAATACATGAGAAAAGCGCAGATAATTATGTCCATAATTGCATAGTAGTCACCGAATCTTTCCAGTCCAATCTTTCTCACGCAATCAATGTATGTTCGAGACATTTTGGGTTGTTCTGAACACAGAGCTAAAATTAATCATACAAACAGGTTCAGATATCCACGTTACGCCACACTCAGTGTTAATTGTACTCTGGGTCGAGAGCGGTGTAAGGATGGGCTCAGACAAAAACACTGGAAATGAATACAATCGATGCGAGTGATCAACGTAATAGTTTATCTTGGACACAGATAGCATAAACTACAAGTGGAGGTACTATACTGCAGAGGTACTTTGTATACATTATAATGTGACTTGCAAGCATTGCATTTATGCGAAAAGAAATACCTTTGACTCAGACATGCATCTTTGAAATAGAGAAATTTCAGAAAGACAGTTTGGAGCAATGTAGGGAGGGGGGCAATTCAATGATTTTCTACGATCTTCTCATCTCAAATTGAAACTTTGCATGAGCAGCAACGGCTCTTTCACAAATTGCGAAACCGTCCCTACTATGAGTGTGAACTGCGTGGAAATTTCATGGGGAGGGGGGGGAAGTTTCCTTCATCGAAATATTCACATGCCTCAGAACAATGCGTAACACATCAAGTATTCATACAGCCTGGACCACTGTTTTGAGAAGTGTACGCAGTATTTTAATAATATTCTACAACTAACCGAAAGGGATAAGTAGAATAGAATACAACTTCTGCCGGCACATGAAAATTTCCTAGGATTTGCATACAAGCAAAATGAGCATGAACTCCTTCATTATTTCTTTTCTAATTTCCATTCTCTCCTTTCTTCTCCCTTCCTTTTCTCCTCATTCTCCACTCACTCCACTCGTTTTACTCGGTTACGTGCGGTCGGCTGATGCAGAAATGAAGAGAGCCCAGGTGATAAACTATCGTTTGACCTAGTCTAACAAACTAGATCTTCTCCAATCGATCCATGGTTTCTTGTTCTACAGTAATCCAACTCCCCCCAAACCACTTCGTAATCATCATTCTACCGTATTCCAGGCAGTACTCAATCTTCATAATTTAATCGATGAAGTGAAGGAGGAAGAACCAAAGATGAAGATGAAGAGAATAGCCATTAGGTAATCAATATTCTCAATATCCGGGGTCGTTTGGTGCCGTTAAACGTGCTTATTGCGTCATCATTATGCAATTCTGTTCAGAGTGGACGATTGCGGTGATTTCGTGCCTCCCCAGCAGGAAGAGGAGAGCAGAGCTGGTGAGTAGACGAGTGACGTCATAGTATGTGCTATATGCTACAGTACTCTATTCTATGACGTCAGACTCCACTTCAATTCCCGATTCGATTTACTACCGTATCCCTTCCTTTCAGTTCGCTCCATTCTCATTCCCTACATCGGAGAGGAAATCACGGAGAGAGATCTATTCGATTCCGTTCAGAAGTTGGGAGACGTCCAGTAAGCGAAATCAATCGAAAACTGATTTCTATATTTTTAATCACTAAACAGTTACTGTAATTACAGGGAAGTTATGGTCTTCCGAGGCGCGATTTCTCGCGCGCTAGTAGTATTCACGAAGAAGGAGGTACGGTACTTTGATTAAATACGAGGTAGTACCGTACCTCATTACAGACTGCTCTTACCGTATCCGACCGATCGCTCATCACCGTCAGAGGCAACACTTACTTTGTCGACAGCGCCACCGAGGGTACGGTAGATTTCATATCAGTTTGCGATTGGGAGTAAGGGTTACGGTATTTCAACAACTAAATCGATTTCAGAGTCCATTCCCTCGATGTGAAGAGGAGGAGAAGAATCAATATGAGCACTCATTCACCCGTTCCCCTCTAGTAGTTACTCAATAAATACTCGTAAAAGTTTTTACAATTTATAACGCAACAAAAATAGCCGTTGATTGAAATAGTTCACGATTGTAAATTGAGTGTCGAATGTCGAATAATTTAAAGTAGGGACGAAAGTGATGTACCTTCGCCTATGTTCTGTGTGAAAAAAACGTGAATAGGAAAGGAGGAGAGTGCCTCTGAAAATCTCTATCGCTGTATTCTCAATACGGCGTGTCTGCCGAATTCACTTATGGTGCGTTTATTGTCGCCTGACCCCTCAGGTTGAGCGGTCAGAATGACAATTCTGACCCCTCAGAACGACCATTCTGACCCCCCAGAATGATAATTCTGGGGGGTCTGAATGATAGTTTGGCGGTCCACCTCGACTGACACCCCACAATGACCGCTCTGACCCCTCAGAATTATCATTCTGGGGGGTCATTCTAACCGCTCAACTTGGGGGGGTCAGGCGACAATAAACGCACCATTAGTCTATCGCCTCAGAACGAACAGAACTAGAGTTGTCCTAGTAGCGAAAACACTTTGAAAGTTCAGAAATAGTTTTGAAATGTAGGATTTTTCTTGGACGAATATTTAAGCAGATTTTGGTCCAGCATTTGGTATTGAAAGAAAAGAGTATTCAATATTTAGGGAGTAATGCTTCCGTCCGGAAAAAAAGGGTCAGGGTGATAACGTGAGTAAATGGCCGACCCCTTTTCTGGAGAGTCGAAACTTGGTCTTACAATATTATATGATGCAATATTCGAAAGCAGGAGAAAGAACCATAATATAGTATTATGTTGACAAGCCACTGGCAATTAGGAGAGCGAGTGATTGGAAAATGCGCGTGGTTGAGCAGCACAATGATCATTTAGCGTTCCGAGCGTACAGGACCAGTACGAGTGGTTTTGAATGCGCGTTCTTTTAGAGGCGTGACCATACAAACTGATTAATGTGCAGCGTTTGACCATTTGCTTCCTTCTCTGTTCGTTCCGTAATTATTCGAAGTGTTTCACGGCAATCAAAAGTTCTCGAAATTGTAAACAAAATATCAGAATGTTTTGTGTCCGTCAAGAGAAGTATCCTGCGATTCCCGAGTTGGAAATTGACTCATCGGTGAGTAATTAGCATCCAATTAGCATCTTTAATCCCATAGAAATTTTCCGCTTAAATTCTTCATTTTTAGCTACTATACACGGATGGGCTTTTTTATTCACTGAAGAATACTCTAACACCTTTGTTCAACTTTATTTCAGTTTGCTCTGAACGGCCAGATTTACATTCACAGTGTTGACAGTGTAAATGATGCTACCTTTCTTTACTCAATCGATACAAGTGAGCAATACGTGCATTTCGCGCATTATTTAAATTCACCAACTTCAGTTTTGAATACCGCTTGAGATCGCCATATTAACAATGTTTGATCTATTGCTTTTGCTAGAAAAATTATCGAATTTTCCTTTTTTTCAGAAACCTTTACAATAAAGCACGTTCCGCTCTTTTACGATGTACAACCGCAAGATGACCCAACAATTGTTCACAATAACATCGCATACGCGTACTCGCTCGGCGGAAGAATGGTAAAGAGCTCCGTAGGTGAGTAATCAAACAGCATAAAATACGGAGGGATAATAACGAAATACTCGAAAAAGATCACCTTTTCTGATCTGACAGAGTGAAATCGGAACACAACAACGGTTCGTAGAGCATAATTTTCAGAAGCTGATGGGTTTCATTGGACACCCTTGCAAACTACTGGAGACCAGCCTCCAAGTCAATACTTTCCAGCATTTAAAATCGTGCGCGGTTAGTTATTACATAAAACGTCGTTTCTGCCTAAATTTGGAAAAAGAAGAAACGACAACATGAAAATATAATTTCAGGGAAAAAGTGAAGTTTTGTTTGTTGGCTTTCGATGAGTATGATGAGGATGATGATGATCAAGATCAATGGTATTTGTGTGAACTCGATTTGGATACGATGGTGTGGTCTCGTACGCTGTTGGAAATGGACGAGGTTAGTGTTTACAAAGTTGCTACTCCTGTTATCGAGTGCGCATGTTTTTCTCAGTAATTTCAGGTAAGTAAAAGGTAAAGGTAAAGGCAAAGGTGTTAGGTCTTCTACACGCAAGGCGGTCTCGACCACCTATGCCTGAGGGGCAACGAGAGCCTGTCCTGAGACGATCAGTGGCCTGTTGCGAGGCTATTCTAGTGCTGTGTGCAGGTGAATCGGGGACCCCTTTCGAGGCATGTTTGGATCGTGATTTACCAATCACTACCAACATTTCTTAACCCCCTTGGTTGGGTGGATCTGCAGGCACGGGGGGGTCCAACTTGTGACCATTCGATTCGCATTCTAGCACACAACCACTGCGCTACCCGGCCTGGTGGCGGGTAGCGCAGTGGTCACAAGTAAGTGAGTACCTTTAAGATCATAACTAGGTTTAATAATTCTTTAAAACTAAAAGAACATATTTTGCAGTGCCAGGTCATTTAATAAAAAAAAAAAAAAAAAAAAAAAAAAAACGGAACAATTGCGAAATGCTTGCGTTATACAGTAAGCGCTCGATAAACACGAGAATTTTTATTAGAGAAAAAAGTCCAAGATGAATTGTCTTGAATTCGGTTCGAAACTTAGGGAATCTTTTTTACTAAACGCAAGAGTGATTTTCCAACACCCTCATTCCGCATTTCTCGGTGCGGTGAGCAAAGGAGAGAGCGTCTGAAACGAGGAGGAACCGTTCTCTGAGAAACGAAATCTTGTGCACCGTTCTCCTGGCAAAAATAAATGTTCTTTCACTCCCTATAAAACATCGTTCGCTTCCAAAAATGCAACGATACTTTGGCCGAAGTCGACAATCTTTCTCTTCAGGCAATTTTCAACATACTGTCGAAGCACGCGCAGGGAAAGTCGAGGTCTTCAACGGCAAACTGCATGTTATTGAAGGCGAGGAGAAGTCGGGCAGAGGATCGCATATCGTGAGTGGGTATTGGAATTATCGTGGATGGAATATTCGAGAATCTACTACGCCACTTCGTGGCTCTGTGGCAACTTTTTTCGATCGCTTTCAGCCTCACGAGTCTTTTGCAACGGAATAAGCCAGTTCTTTTTGGGTAACAATTAACATTTCCCCTCAAAAGTCGAGCTTAATAGTAACCTGGAGCCGGCTCCCGAGTTCCCTGTCGACCGAAACTGGATCCTACCGCAAGCTCCCCCCCTGGACCGAAACCTTGAGCCGGATTCCGACAACCTTAACATAATCTTAACACATCCCGGCTAGTTTAACTGAAGGAATATTACTTTTCCGTCAGATGCTCGATCTCGTCACTATGCAATGGAATATATGTTACGTTAAGGACAACAGGCCGTATATACCGGAGCATCCCTACTGCAACTATTGTACGTGCTTTTAAGAAAAAATTATAAAAAAATAGTTTTGAAATTTCTAAATCAGTAAACTGTAAGAATTCGTATGGGGCTCTACCAAATTTAACTATTTCAGTTGCAATGTCTGATGAACTGTTCAAGGTTGGAAGTACTCATTCATGGCAAGGCCTTTGCGTTTACAGATACGACGAACTCGCTAACGATTGGATCAAGGTATTCGGGACAAATTATTTATAAAATAATAGTATCATTCCAAAAAGTCAATGGAATTCCGTTGTCTAAGAAAAAGTTCGTTACCCTCTCACTTTTGAGAGCTCTCTCGCCTTCGGTAAACACACGCAGTAGCATTCTGACCTTTTGTTTAATTATAGCGAAACAGTCATACATATTATAGTTTTAACCATATTTAACTTGTACTACTACACTTGAAATAGAAATAGATATTGTAACCAAATTCAATATCAAACCATAAACGCAAAAGGAATTATGGACCTATTTCACAAGTGGTTGTAATATCAATCTTTCATGTTAAAGGCTCGAGTCAAAGTTTCAAAGTCAAAGATCAAGTCAATGTTCAAAGTATAAAAATTTAAAACGCGTTCTCTGTAAGAACGTCGGATCGGGTGGCACAACTCATTCAAAGTGGTCGCCCCAGACTCAAACTTTTTTCACAGACAGCCTTGGGTACAAAGTAAAATTTAAACTCGAGAAATAGACAAAATTTCGATTTTTGAAAAATCGATAATTTTTTTACGAAGAAAAATTTTTTTCTCAATTTTTTTATTTTGCTATCACGTTATATATCATTCGAAAGAGCATCAAAAGTTATGTATAAATCCATAATTTCATGAGAATTGAACGACTTAGAGCGAAAATCTGTCACTGCATTCCAAGATATTTGACGTTTCTGTGAAACTTAATTTTGAATAAAATGGTTCCCATGATTTGCACCCCGTGGATCCGCCATATATTATGTATTTTCTATCGTAAAATCAATTGAAATTAACAAAAGTCAATATTTCGATTGTGAAAGTTCTTCCATATTCACTAGACTGTGACCACTCGGAGAAAAGACTCAATCACAAAGTGTATGGAAAACTTTTTTCCAGACATTTATACTGATCCGCACGTATTCCATTTGAAAGAGCATTAAAAGTTACACATAGTCTTTTATTTTTAGGAAGATTCATCTACGAGGAACGGAAATAGATAATCAAATCTGAAAAAGTTGATTTTTTTGGTGAAAATTAGTATTCGGCTATATTTTCATTCAAAGTGATCGGAAAGGGGTAAGAACAATTTTCACAGACATTCTTAGGTGTGAAGTAAATTTTGAAAGTGAAAAAGTCATAAAAAGGTAATTTTTGAAAATCGATAAAAAAATATTTTCGAAAAAAAATATTTTTTAAATTTTTGAAAATTTTCGTGTTGTGTTATATCTCATTCGAGCTAGAAGAATGGGAGAGTTACTCAAAACAGAAATGGACAAAATGTACACGACGTGAGCTAATTCATTGCTAACTTAAATCTAATAATGCTTTTCAGAAATCAATTCTATATAGTGATTTTCCATGATGCTTGTTCCCCTACGTGCAATATAGTCCAGAATGAAACAATCACAACCGTAAAAATAACTTCCCTGTTGTACAATCACTGACTAGCTTTTTTCAGAACATGTCTGACGGTAGCAACAAACTCATATATATCTGGAAGAAATCAACTATCCTCATTTACCGCAGTGAACACTTTTATAATCGGACAAAGGAATATTCGAGCAAATTTGAAAAATTCTCTGAACGAAAGAAGAGTGAGGTGGATATCAACTATGCGCAAGTGTACTACAATTACACTGAACTATTTCCATCGAAATGGTATTCTATATTTTACCGACTTTACAGATTGCCGATACAATGATTAACTTTTTTTCAGCGTGAAAGATACACGGGACGGAGACTTCAAAATAATTGGATATTTCTTCGAATGTGACACTGCGGTATTCTGGACTGGTAATGCTACAACGGAACCTAGTCATCATTTCACCGGAATTCCCACTTATATGGCTAATGATACTTCCGAGGATAGAAGATCGGAGAGACGTGGTGTTCTTGGTGGAAGAAGAACGTTCGTAGTCGCATACCCGTAATTTTTATTCAAGAAATTGATTAACATTGTCTGAATGCAATTATGGTTTATCGGTCATGGCTTGATAATTGTAAAAATTGTATTATATTAATTCATTAATAAATTAATTTTGCCTATTCATTCGAAGCACTCTTCGTTTTTCAGTTTTTGTGAGTGCACCAAGTTCATTTGTTTATAAAACTGCATAATAGTAATCGAAACTTAGAGCGTAAGGAGCCGTTGCATGTTTTAAAAAGCGCATAACTGTGTTTTTCCAATGAGGATTCTGGAAAAAAACACGTTAAGTTCTGGAATTTGTGGTGGTAAATATAAGGTGACCAGGTGGACAAGAGGTATGTGCAAGATTTTCTGGGCTGAAACTGTTCGCTCGGTACGCTTGTATAAAAGGATGCTGTAATAAGCAAAACGCAGTGAAACGAACCGCAGTTGCATGCCAATTGACAAAGTTGTTTGTCCATTCTTCGATGTCATCGGCTATATCGAACAGGAAATGAGGATTGTTCGTTCGGAAATTGTAAATGATGCTGAAAAATCATGGCGATCCTATTCATATATGAGAGGAATCGCGAGAGACTCGAGCTCGTCGGCCATGGCCGGGACACAGAAATTTATGATTTTTGAATTGGCTGACAACATAGCACAAGGTACTACAAACTTCCCTCTATCGAATAGCGTTTTCAGAATTTTTTTTAAAAAATTTCGTTTTCGCGTGAAACACAAATCAACTAGCCGGGATGTGTTGAGGTTAAGTACACTACGCTCTATGCGTATACTACGATCTATGCATAGTTCTGGGTGCAGTTCGATCCAGGGGGAGCTCGGTAGCCTGCTTCAGGTTCGGTCCAGGGGGGAGCTCGGTAGCCTGCTTCAGGTTCGGTTCAGGGGGACCTTGGCAGCCTACTTCAGGCTCGGCTCAGGGGGAGCTCGGTAGCCGGCTTCAGGTTCGGATCAGGGAGGTGGACTCGGTAGCCGGCTCCAAGTACAGTCCAGGGGGGAGGATAGTATGCTGTGAAATGTTAATCTCTAGAAAGAGTACTGGCTTATTCCGTTGCAAAATGCTCGTGAGGCTGAGAGCGATCGAAAAAAGTTGCCACTACGCCACTTCGTGGCTCCGTGGCAACTTTTTTCGATCGTTCTCAGTCTCACGAGCATTTCTCAACGGAAACGTAGGATACCGTGTATTGATTTCCCTGACGTGTTCGAACACGTTTCCGACATCGCAAAACACTTTTCCTGTGATCCCCCACGCTCTGCGAATCAATTAGAAACTTTTTGAAATTTTCTATTTTTTTCTATACTCGGCAAAACAAGTGAAATCGTGTTTCACGTTACTCAAGAACGTGCTAAAATGGCTTATAACACTTGCGAAAAATGCGGCAAACGTTTTGCCCGCGGCGGGGTTCGAACCTGGGGGTCTCGGATCGTAAGTCAAGAGCGTAACCCACTTGGCTATGGATTTGGTCATTTAAATATTGCAAAATTTTAAAGGGATTTTGGTCTGTTGTTTTATGCAAAAGGATCCGAGAAGAGAGCAATTTTGAAGTGATTTATTCATTAGGAAGCTTCCGGATACATGATTCTGGTCTCCAGAAAGGGGTCAGGGGCGAGAGAGTGTGCCAAAGTTAGAGAGTCACTCTCGATTTCCCTTACACTCTCGTTCTAACTCCATTCCTGCGAGATTGCCGGCAAGAGGAATGATTTGGAACGAAATGTGCGAAAATATCATGAAATCGCGTGAAATCAAGTGAAATCAATCGATATTTCACTTCAAAAATCGGCAAAAGATACTCAAATGTGAATCTCGTTACTCAAAAATGGGTTTGGGCCACATTTGACACTTGCAAAAAATGCGGCAAAAGACTATGCACCGGAAGGGGATCGAAACTGCGACCCTCGGATTTGAATTCGAGCTCGCTACCGACTTGGCCATGAAATTATCGATTTTTCAAATATAAAAATCGATGTGTTTCGTGATGGGCTATCATATGCAAAAGGATCTGAGAAGATTGCGCGATTTTGAAGCGAAATATAAGGAAAAAGCGAAAAAAATGTCTGTCACGCGTACGGAAGAAAAAAAACACAGACAGACAGACAGACAGACACAATGATTTCCCATAAGTGGAGGAACCTGGTGAGTCGGGAACTTTTTCGAGAAATAGTAAAGTTTGAAAAATCGTAAATATCTTCAAAGTAAAGATAGAAATCCGCGGTTTGGTGCGTTAGATGGACAAATGACTCGGCTTGTTTACCAACAGCTCGTAGTCATTCCTGGATGATGCGCCGATGTGGGGTGGTCGCTTTTGTAAAAGTTGAGCTAATTTTCGTAAAAGTCCAAAGTTCTGGTTCCCCTATGGGCGCTGTGTTGAGCATAGTTGGCGCTCACTACAACATTAAAATGAGCCCAATCGGCCCATGCATTCTAAAGATGCGCGCGATTTTGTCAGGTCGGTCAAATATAATTAATGGCCGCGAACATCTATTCTTTCCAATTTGTGGTGAAAACTATCGCAAACTATTCAAAAACAATATTCATGTTGTTTGTGACATTTTTTATTGATTGTTTTTTCGAGCAAAAAAAAATGAAAAAAATTCAAGGTCGATTTTTGGATTTGCGGTATTTCGATTATTTCGAAGTCGATATGCTTCTTATAAGGTTTCATATTATTAGTTATGAACGCTGGTGCAAGATGTTTCTGTAATTCCTTCGGCAAATATATTTTGCCCGCTGAATCTTCACCTAAAGTGCGAAATTTGTCTTCTACTATTAGAACAGGTTCAATTCCTTCCATACTCCATCATGGCATTCCTCATTATTGGTAGACCAATTTCCTTTTTGAAAGTGAACGGCTATCTGTTTGTAGAAAAGAGTTACAGCGCCTAGAAAATCGATTATAATGCGAAAAGCGCGTGCTCTGACTTCTCTAGCACTCTCTCAATTCCCCACGCTCTCTCACCTGGGTTCGGACCCCGAGCTGGACAGAAATCTTTTGCAAAGCTTCTTTGTTATCGAAATTAAGTGATTTCGGCCCACAAACCCTGGTGAGGAATCAGAGGAGTCTTTGCAAAAGATTTCTGCCCAGCTCGGGGTCTGAACCCAGGTGAGAGAGCGTGGGGAATTGAGAGAGTGCTAGAGAAGTCAGAGCACGCGCTTTTCGCATTATAATCGATTTTCTAGGCGCTGTAACTCTTTTCTACAAACAGATAGCCGTTCACTTTCAAAAAGGAAATTGGTCTACCAATAATGAGGAATGCCATGATGGAGTATGGAAGGAATTGAACCTGTTCTAATAGTAGAAGACAAATTTCGCACTTTAGGTGAAGATTCAGCGGGCAAAATATATTTGCCGAAGGAATTACAGAAACATCTTGCACCAGTGTTCATAACTAATAATATGAAACCTTATAAGAAGCACATCGACTTCGAAATAATCGAAATACCGCAAATCCAAAAATCGACCTTGAATTTTTTTCATTTTTTTTGCTCGAAAAATCAATTAATAAAAAATGTCACAAACAACATGAATATTGTTTTTGAATATTTTGCCATAGTTTTCACCACAAATTGGAAAGAATAGATGTTCGCGGCCATTAATTATATTTGACCGACCTGACAAAATCGCGCGCATCTTTAGAATGCATGGGCCGATTGGGCTCATTTTAATGTTGTAGTGAGCGCCAACTATGCAAAACCAGAACTTTGGACTTTTACGAAAATTAGCTCAACTTTTACAAAAGCGACCACCCCACATCGGCGCATCATCCAGGAATGAGTTCGAGCTGTTGGTAAACAAGCCGAGTCATTTGTCTATCTAACGCACCAAACCGCGGATTTCTATCTTTACTTTGAAGATATTTACGATTTTTCAAACTTTACTATTTCTCGAAAAAGTTCCCGACTCACCAGGTTGATTTGTGTTTCACGCGAAAACGAAATTTTTTTTAAAAAATCTGAAAACACTATTCGATAGAGGGAAGTTTGTAGTACCTTGTGCTATGTTTTCAACCAATTCAAAAATCATAAATTTCTGTGTCCCGGTCGAGCTCGAGTCTCTCGCGATTCCTCTCATATACAACCTCTCTTACTCGTTAAGAACTGTCGTCAATTCCGTCTCATCTTGAATTTGTGAAATCTTGGGTATCTAGGTAGAAATATATATCAAATTAATCGTATAGCTAGCACTTACCAATGATGACTGATTTTTTCTTGAAAACACGTACGCATGCTGAAATTAGTATTCAATTCTTTACATGTTATCATTGCTTTGCTCGAACCAGTTTGTATGTGTGCAGGCGTATCATATTGATTCCGTTCTCAAAAGTTTCTCTGGTCTTGTACGGGTCCGCATGCAGAGCGGCCAAGAAAGGATTAGTGCTATTCTCCCTCAGAACAGCCATGATTCTCTCAAATCGTTGTTCAATCCACATATTCAGATCTACTTCCATCATTACATAGGGGCTATTCTTCTTGCCCTGTCAAATCTTTGTTTGATTTCTTCTACATGTGGATATTTGATCATAGATATCAATATTCCGTCGAGAAGTCCAATTTTAAGAGTAATATCCTAAGATTTTTTTAAAATTTTTTTCTTGGCCTCAATTGTATTATACTTACCGTTGCAAAGTGAAGTTGCATGAAGCGTGCTTCTAATGCATCGATTCTGTCTATTAGAGCCTGATAGTGCTGAAAAACAGCATTTTTATATTTTGATGAACAATTTTACCATGCTTGCATCTCTTTGCAACTGTTCAAAATACTGTTTCGCATTGTCCTTCGCTTCCTTCAAACTGAGCATTCCTGCGATGTCTCCGAGAAGTGCAAAAGCCCCTGAAAAAATTGTAGATAAAACATTGATTAATAAAATATGGTAATAATGATAAACAGATATGCTATTAATACGAGACGAAAAAATAGGAATCACGTTGTCATACAAATTAGTAGCCTTTCTACAAGTGTGAGATTTCGGTTTGCCGATATTCAGGGGCACATTTCAGTTGTATAGTGTCTGCTACATCCACTGCTTCCAGTCATTTTGATTCCTATCTGAACAATGTGGGCCAGACACGAACCAAGCCCATTCGACAAGCATTTCGTCGGTGCGACATTGACGCAACTGAGTGCAGTATGGATGGTTTTTGCGGCTATTGGAAGAAGAATCGGAAATGAAGAAGACCCTGTCATCAAACTGCACTTCTCGTTGTTCCGATGAAGTCAAAAGGAAACTCACCAAGGGCTATGAAAAGGCTGAGGATGAATAAAGCGCTCATGACACAATTTTTGCAGTGATCTTGAAGGATTTCAAATAAAAGAAGTGAAAGACCTTCAGAATCGAGGAGAGTCAGACGCCATTACCCGGCTCGTTTCGACAAATGTATCGCTGTTTTCACAATGGCAACGCATTGTACGGTTATGGGAATTTGGATGAACCAGAAGTCCATTATCTGGAACGTTCTGCAGAAACATCTGCTAGTTGCATTGTCACTAAACACGTAAACCCGAAAACTTTCCCAAGCCTATAGTCGAAACTTTTGCTGCCTGGAGCCACTTATGCGAGTTGATGAGAGTTTTCTAATTTGGAACGTATGTCATAGCACCGATCTAACAATTCGCATTTTACAATACAATTTTACAGTGCAGTTTAAAGGCTTTCCACTGTGCTCGTTCTGGACTGCTAATGGCTGATTCTGGTGATGTGCAATTTCTGCTCATTACCAGTGGAACGTCTTTTCTAAGCAGGTGATATTATATTTATGATACAAGTCATTTGTCGCTCTAGAATTCCGGTGATCGCGTCTTCTCACCACTCTGAAGCAACGAGGGGGTTAGAATGAGTTGGAGAACGAGAGAGGCGATGAGAGTGCAGGCGAAAAGAGAGGGTCAGACAGCTAGACTACGTTTGGCATGTTGCCAATAGACGCTGCATGCCACTACTAGTCCCTCTCTGCATTGTGAGAGCGTCATTTGTTAGAAGGGCTTTATATTTTCATTAATGATTGTATTCCATTTATCTTTATTCGTGTTGTTATCTGTTCACTTCCAGATGTCTTGGCATGTGGAACCTGACTGCTTCCGCCTTGCCTGCAAGGAGGCGCTCATCCGCGGCAGAGGCGGCTCGTGCGACGCGTGCACGCGGCACGCGCACGCGGTGATGTCCGCGCGGCTCGACCGCATCGAGCGCGGCGAGGTCCGCATCTCCGATTCCGTACACAATCCGCGCCCCGCGTGTTATGTCGCGTGCGCGCGAATAACATTTGAACGCGATACCGAGACTGATTGCGAAGAATGCGACGATTTTCTCATGCGCGCGCGGATCGATCACACGCTCAAGGCGCTTTACAAGGTGCTGCTAGAAGGCGGTGGCGTCAGAGCACGCAGCCGCAAAATAGGCTGCACGCGCGTTTGGCTGCAGCAGCTGCAGCAAGGTACCGACGCGCCGGGTGACGCGTCGTGCGCGGATTGTGGCGCGTGGCAGCCAATGCTCGACGCATGCTTCCGTACGATAACCGCACTGATCTTCCCCGAGCGAGTGAGTGGAGTGGAAGTCGTAGTGGCCAATCTTCACTGGAATCATGCACTGGCGGCAATTCCCGACGCGCGGACGAGAAAAATGAGAGGAGAGGACCTGAGTTTGCTGAAAGATCTACTAGGAACAAATGAGGAAGAAAGGTGAGCAGGTTTTATTCGGCTCATTTCATATTTTTTTAGAAATAAATTCCTTTTGATGATTTTTACTTTTCATTAGTAGCATTGATTTCTAAACTAATTATACAATTTAATTTATAATCATTAATCGATTTTTGGTGATACGGAAGACGAGTCTGACAGTGAAAGCGATGCAGATAATGATGAGGACGCGAGTGAAGCGGACGACTCGAGCTACGACGCGTACGCTGCGGATTGTGGAGACGATTAGGACTCGTAAAACTAATTTCTCACTCTTTGCATCACGCATGTTTTGTACTTCATGCTTCATTGCTTTCTCCCATGGGCAGTTTTCGATTGACTTTTATTGTAAGTAACCTGTCAAACGAACTTTTCATTTGCAGACGCTGAGAACAAAGACTGCTTGTGCTCGTGTTGAAGTCTAGTTTGTGATGTAGGCTAAAGGTGACTCAGAAAATGAATGAATTCAGACTATAACTGGCTCTCTCTCCAATGGCACGGACCAATAAATGCTATCGGTGATCACTTTTATTTCGCGGCCATTTGATCTAGACAATGAAGGACAGAGATTATAATGATAAGAAGCAAGCATAACTGGTGCATTTTTTTATTTTTGCGGCCATGGAGATCTATGACACGAGTTCACCAATAAAATGTCGTAGAAAAATGTCGTAGAAAAATGACAGTGTTTAAAAACTCAAATATTTTCAAACAAGAGTCAACAATGAGTTGTTATAACGTCGTTTTCAAATAAATACGAAAAAAAATAATTTAGTAAATAAATATTAGAATCGTTTTTGAAGTGGAGTAACAATTGTTATTATGAAATTAGAAAATTACCATGCAGTGAAATGGAAAGGGAATCTGAAAGTGCCGAATAAATTGATAAAAATAGTCCTAGAAATTATTGGTACAATTCGTTCTTTCGGAATACTAAACTCGTCCATTACATCTTCCCCTGTCTTCTGCCCGCTTCCTTCCTTTCTATTCGTTGTAAACTGCATTATCATAACAACAACGGCAAGAGAGGTGGTCTGCTCCTCGCTCTTAGTCTCTCTCTCTCTATTTGCAACTGATAACAGGAAAACGTGCACCAGAAAGCATCAAACATCAAAATTCCTCAAAGGATCTAGGGATGCAGGTTCGGTGATCATTTTACGGTGTCATGAGTGAGAGACAGATTATTAGAAATTCACAAACACTCGTCCAAAAAAATACGTTCCTCCCCTAAACAACAGATACGGCTGCGAGAGAAAGCGAGAGACAGGCCGAGGTATAGAGAGTACACGCACCAGTAGTTAATTTCCTGAACGTATCATTTTAAACTTTTAATCAAATACAGGGAGAATTAAACTATTGGAGAGTGTGCACAAAATTAGATAGATATCCAAAATAGTTAGTAATTAGTCTCATGTTAGTACACTAATCACTGCGTGATGACGATGTTTTGCATTGAGCTATCTAATTCTTTCTTCAATGAAACGTTCATATAAGAAAAGTTGCATTTTATTTTGGCGGATGCTATTCAAAAATGCCTTATTCAAGGGATGTTATAGTTAATTCGCTTTATACTTGATCAAAAATGTACGCAAATCCAAAATATCGGTGAAAAATTATTTTACTAAATCAAAAAAATATTGAAAATCATCATTTGCTGCGTTACAGTTATGATTATCATACATCTGCGAACGTTACGCTCATACTTATGAAATGCACGTAACTAGATCATTTTGATTGTCGCTAAGAATGATTTTGTCATCATTTCTTAGCGCGAAAAGCGTGGGGCCATATAAAGGCGATTGCTCGAGGAAAGTATCAATCAACCATATGTGTCTGATAACCGGCTATTCCGAATTTCCCTAGAGCAAATTATTTTTCTCCGCTGCGTAAGACGATAGTCGAACCTGCTTCTCTATTAGCAGGTCTACATCTCTATTATCTACTAGATATCAATGAATATCTATTAATCGGAATTGCATTTTTTTATTTGGCAATTTTTCTTCTCGAATGAATATTCATCGTATCTTTCTCTGTAATAAGTTAATTAAAGGGAGAGTTACCCCATGTTTGAATTCGTGCGAAATAATATGGTCACGCCACGAAATGACAAACACACTCCTTTTCCGGACTAGTGTGATTCCCTGGATGCGAGGTCACCTCTTCCCTCTCATACTCTCTTTGGTCTATACTCAGTCTTTCTTCTCCTCTCGCATCTCTCGCCCCTCCTCGATTCCCCAATCTCTCACTTCCATGTCTGTGCTCTCTCCAAGCGAGACAGAGGAGGAGAGGTCAATCGCTAGGTCGTTGCTAGGGGTATTTCTCCCTTTAACGCCGCTCTCTGGTCCTTATGGAGCGAGATTGTTCTATCGACCACTGACCATTATTAATAAAGTTCGAAAATATAGAACTGTAAACTAATTCAAATATCTTTTAAGATGGCGGGGCGCTTCTCCTTATTTCTCCTTCCCGTATTTCTTCTCTTCACTTCATCCCAATGCTCACCTTGCCCTGAAGGGTACACACAGTTTAAAAACGGCGGCGACTGTTTCATGGTACTTTTCATAAATTAATAAATAAAATACATACATAAATAAAAAAAAAAAATAAAATAAAATAAATACATAAATAAAATAATAAATGCATTTGTCTACTTTTTAAAATTACATTTTCGTTAAAATAAAATAGCATACATCTCATATCCTTATGCTCAGCAGTTGTAGATTTTTTTTGAAGATAAAAAGAAACTTTTAGGACGCAGTATTGTAACATTATAATTGAATTATTAATTGTAAACAAATTCGTACTATTTGCCGGCTCTGAAACTCACTACGTTAGAGGCGAAAACTGCGGATCAAGCGGAGCAGCAATGTCCTCATGGCGGACTTCTCGCCTCAGTCCACAGCTCAGAGGTGCGTGCCATTTACCAAAAAAATGTTGTCGAATGCATTGTTTCCGGCATTTAATTCTAATAGTATATGACTAAGAGATAAACATAGCAATATTATAGCAATAGCAATATAGCACATCAGAAAATATGGTAGCCTAGTTTCACTTGCAATAATAGTTACTGTGGTAACCAATGATGAGCAGACATTATCAAAATAATTTTCATAAAAGAAAGGAAAAACAAGCAATATAAATATCAAATATAAATAAAATAAGGTGAAATATTTTCAGGAAAACGCGCAGATTCCTCAAATGCACTGTTCTCCATTCGCTTCCGAGACCGTCTTCCAGAAGACAATCGGTCTTCGATGCGTGGGTGCTGACTGCAAGTGGGATGACAACACCGACGTCGACTACACCAATTTCCGCTATAGTATGTTGAATTTTAAACAAAACTGATACGCGCGGGTGAATAAGACCGTACCTGTTTTTATTGTGGTACGAATGTTCGTGAATTTGTAATGCGGCCCCGCCGCATACATGAAATCCGTCAAAGCGTCTAATGGCAGAGAAGGTAGGGTTAGCTTCGCAAGGAATAGATAAGGGGGGACCACATTGTTTTTCCTTGCCAAGGAATTTCATTTTAATGATCTACTTGCTGGTAGGTGCTATTTCGAAAAACGAGATAAGAGAAGGCAACGAATATGTACATACGAGACTTTCTAAAACATGAACACAAGTTTGCAGCTCCGCAGAAGGATGATCCGGAAACGTGCTTCTACATATCCGACTACGACGGACTGTGGTACACGTCACAGTGAGTCATACAGAAACACTAATTAATCACCCGCAATTCATTAATCATAAGCAATACACTAATTACATGCAACGTAATTCCTTGATTGTGTCACGCTTCGAATGTGTATGTAAATGTAATACTTACTTAGAAAAAACCTTAACTTGCCACAAAAAGTTGACTGATTTGCCTCAAACTTCCTTTATTTGGAATTTGATAGCGCGAGAACGAAACACTTGAGGTGTGACTTTCAGGGCGGGTTGTCGTGCGCAGAGAAGTTGCTGGCTGTGCAAAGTGAAGGCGAAAAGTGAGTGGCAATTATGGTAAACACGTTTTTTAAAGGAACGAATATTTCAACTTGTTTTCAATATCAGCCAAAAACAGGAACATCATGTAGGCATTTTTTTTTAGTTTACGACTGTTTTCCGCACGAGACTCCGTACAAGGGAGGCTGCGCGTCAGCCTATGATGTGCCACTCAATAAGACTGCTGCGGAAAGCTCCTGTCCCTACGGAGGCCATCTCATCAGCGTGCACAGCTATGATGTGAGATTTGTTTACCTTCAAACCTCCAGAAAGCGATCGGGGGGGGGCGAAAATTCTTTTTATACATAATTTGCTCTGACCTCTTTCTGGAGCCCCATTATGTCAGCGTGCGCAGTAGAGTGCGAAATGTGAGACCACGGTCTCTTCATTTCACACACTCTCTCGCCTATCGACCGGTCTAGAGAGTGTGAGAAATGAAGAGACCGTGGTCTCACATCTCGCACTCTAGTGCGCAGCTATGATCTGAGCAAATGCAATCCTCCAAAAAGGGACCGGAAGCGCGATTTTCTTCTGTGTTTATACAAACTCATCTGGGTGGCTTCCTTTGGGTGCCCATTTGCCACTCCTAGTGGAAAGGGAGCCGCCTATATGCAAACATTTTTGGAATATACACAGATTTCTCTTCACACAGGAGCCTATTGCATCCTTCTTTTCGTGTCAATTATATTTCAAAATTATGTATTTGATGTTTATAATTTGGTCGCAATGCCTGGTTTTCAGAGTAATATGTAGACTCTCCTCATTCTACATGTTCTCTCATCGATCAGGCAGAGCGAGAGAGTATGCAAATTCGAAAGGATCAGAGCATTACTCCGTTTTCAGGAGAACAACGTCTACGAAACCATCGCAGCTGCGTCGGGAATAGGACAATTGGGAGGATTCTATCTTGGTGGAGCCTTTGACGCCGCCGGAGGTTTGCTTTTCATACACTTCAGAAAGGGGTCATAAGCAACGAATCTTTTCCGATAACATTTCTCACTACTTGTGCGTATCTGGAAGTATATGGTATAGTTCTCTACAAACTGAAAAGCGGTGTTTTTTTCAGAAATGACATGGGCCGATGGGACGCGCAACAACTACAACCGCTTCGCCAAGTGTACGTCTTTGAATTTGCGGCGACTATTACATATTTACATTTGCAATTTTTAAAAAGTTTTATAAGTTGTGTGTTTTGTATTAACATACACTGATGTGTTCCTCTAGCCAACATCAACGATATTCTATGACCACTGATCAGAGCAAAATTCCAAATTGATTCGCTTCTCAAGTTTTTTTCTGTTCAATTTTAAGTGTCAATTCACAATCTCATTTCGAATTTTGCAGCTTTCCCCAACACTTTCTTGGGCAACTGCGTCCAAATGCTACTCGACACGCAATTTAACACTCAAGGTATCTATTTTCTCAAATATTGCTATTACAAAAACGTTATTCTTCAAGTTATTCTACTATCTGATTGTCTCGCTTTCGCGTGCTCTTAAACCAGCCCCTCCGTTTACGATGTTTACAAGCGGAACGTTTAATATTTCCGACGAGTCCAATCCAAAATAGATCGACGTCAAAATCTCACGGAAATCGGATAATAATTACTGCATTTAAAGGACAGTGGACAAATATCGATTGCTCCACGAGGCTTCCGTACATTTGCTTCCGCGATGCTAGCACAGTGCTGCCGCCTACCACAACGCAGCCAGGTCGCTCTTGAGATGGCTCTTGAAAATATGTTTCGATGGTAACATGCAAATTCAATGCATTATATCAGCAACAAATTATATGAATTTTGTGGGAGTGTGTATATAAATTGTTGTTTTCTCTGCAATGAGGCAACCTACACACAGAGAAAAATTACTTCGCCATGCATGCGAGTTAATGATTAAATTACTTAAGCTCTCCACACTTTCCACACTCTCTCTGCAGAAACAAAGTAATCGAATCATTAACTCGCATGCATGGCGAAGTAATTTTTCTCTGAGTGTAATCGTGCAGCTCGATAAAATAGTTTGTGATTATCGTACGCCAATAACACTCTGTACAAAGGTGTGGCACTGTGTGGCACAGTGTGGCACTTTTTGGCACTTTTTAGCACATTCTTATTTTCGCCTCGAAAGAAGCGAATTTTGTGGCATATCTTGTTATAAACCGTTTCCTATCTAACTTTCCTCTAACATAGCACAAAAAATGAAAATCAATGAATTAAAATAATTAATTTAGAATGGTTCAGCTGACAAGGGCGAAAAATAAAATCAGTTGTCAATCACGCTCAATCGCCTCAAATACCGTAATCAGTGCTTGAAGCTGCTGCGATTGACAACTGATTATATTTTTCGACCTTGGCAATTGAACCATTCTAAATTCATAATTTTCATTCATTAATTTTCATTTTTTGTGCTATGTTAGAGGAAAGTTAGATAGGAAACGGTTTATAACAAGATATGCCACAAAATTCGCTTCTTTCGAGGCGAAAATCAGAAAGTGCTAAAAAGTGCCAAAAAGTGCCACACTGTGCCACACAGTGCCACACCTTTGTACAGAGTGTTATTGGCGTACGATATATTATTCATCATTTGCCCCCGTCCCCTCTTTTTCCATAATATAATAATATCTTTGGTGCAAGATAGATTAATAAATAAATGCATAAATCATTTCAGTTGCATTGGAAGATCCCGTGTGTCCGCCCGTTCAAACGATCACTAGATTCACCGGAAATGTTGGTTGCACATTTTTTTAAATCGTCACCACAAGGTTGAGATAACATGTAGACATACTTGCAAACACAAGAAGTGTTATTAAAGAAGGAGTATCACGAATATCCTGCTCCATCATTCCTCTTCTCATATGTTCCAATGGCGCGGTCGCTTTCTCATCGGCCACCCTTATCCCTCCCTATCATTTTTGAATCCCTGCATTCAGGGTTAGTTTGGCCCAGAGCCAAATGCGAATAACTTCGTTCTAACTTATCGGCTGAACATGCGGTTTGCGGGGTTCTTATCGGGAAACCGATCCCGACAATGAGAACTCAGTTGACCAAAAGTTCGTGGGACACGACCTTTAAGAGTGGGGAGTATTCAAATATATCATGCCACAAATTTGATTTACTTATAGAATTATGCAAGATTATGAAGCAACATAGTATTTACGATTTCACAGGGGAGATCTGGGAGCTGGGAGGTGCCAACCACACGGGATGTAGAAAATGATGGGAAGAATATCGGCAGTGGTGGACGATGTTGAAAGAGATAATGAATTCAGGTTTTCTCTCCCAACTATCCATTGGGCATTCCGAGCAATCAAACTTGCGAGTACATTCTGAACACTCTCAACGGCACACAGGTATACCTTTAAGTAAACATTTAACGGTGTCCAAATGAAAAGCAAACTTAAAAATCTTTCGTTTATGCAACACACTTTCTCGATGAGCGAATGCACTCAATATTGAGAGTGGCATACACTGGGTGTCGCACATACTCTGTGCATGGGCTAGGCGCAACAGCGAGAACTCAAAAAGAAGTCGATATTAAGATACTCCGTCTCTTTACGAGATAGTACTTGATTTTTAGAGAGTAGACGGTGAAGTATCTTGAATATAAGAGAGTTGGACTATCTATGTAGATGTACGACAAGTAAGAAAGTTCGCGCTCTGATCCCAAGACTTTAAAGGCGTAGAGATCTCTCTGAGCCCCAAGATGTGGGTGATTTGAGGCGCACATCAACTTCTCCAACTACAACTGTGAGTCGGGAACGAAGTTGTCCCTCTACGACGGACTCGACAGCACGGAGCCACTTTTGACGTAAGAGACATTTTTCAAACGCCCAGAAAGGGATCAGGGATGAGAGTGCGCATGAAAGTGGGAGAGTAACTATCGATTTCTTATGTGGTGTTAGTTTTCGGAAAAAGGGAGTGGGAAAAGGCTAAGATTTGAATTCCCGCAATTTCTTATCTCAGTTCTCCGTGGATCAATCGACTCAAAATTTGTTTATAGGTGTAAAAGGGTCGAAAATGTTATATTCAAAGTTTTGAGTCGATTGCTCCACGGAGAACTGAGATATGAAATTTCGGGAATTCAAATCTTGGCCTTTTCCCGTTTCCTTTTTCCGAAAACTAACACCACATAACTATCTCACCCCCCCTCCACCCTCTTTCTCGAGGGTTAACAGGAGAAAGTATTGCAAAAAGCTAGTTGAATTTCCGAATTCCCGATTTCGAATCCCTTTCCGTTCTAAGAAATCAATATTGACTCTTAAAAATGTATGTTTGTTTAGGTTCACTTCCACTCCTCCTGACCGAGAATACGCAGCGACTTCGCATATTATCAGGGTAAGCAGTAATGAAAACTATTAATATAGTATTATTAAAATCATGTACAATGATTCTTAGAATATATTTTAAATTCCTATGATTTAGGTCGTTTTCGAGGCAGGGGAAGACGCTATGGGAACAGGCTGGCATGCGGAATTCTACGGAGTTAGATTGTGAAGATATCGTGATAGTTCTGTTAAAATTGATAAATATCTTCAATGAACGCATTCTCACTGTTGCGCGCGTGTCACAGCAAACAATGTAACGTCAAAAATGTTGCAATGTCATCTAATCAAATTGGATTGTGTTAGCTGTATTTCCTTCAAATTGTCCCTTATGAACTTTATAGCATTAACAAGTTCTGCTTTGTCTCCTACTATGTTTCCGCGTTTTTCTGCAAAATATAAACAAAGATCCTGTAAACCAGTGTGGGTCTTGCGTATCAATTGTTTGAGTGAGATGCAAGCACTTCCCACTCAATCAAACACTGAATCATCGCTGATTTATCGCACTGAGAGAAAGGCGCATCGACATTCACTCAAGGAGACTGTCAAATGTCGTACCTATTTTTCTTTTTGCAAATTGTCCTTGTTCACTTCCATATTTCATAAAAATGGAGCATATTCAATAAATAACCCCATTTACTGATTATTAAATCAGCCAAATTTAGCTGTTGTCTGACTTTTAAATGTTTATATCGCTTCTATTTCGTTTCTCTTCAGTCATTATCGACATCATATCCGTTTTTTACTGTGCGAGTAATTCTAAAGATTGATTCCTCTTGATTTTAAATTATTTTCAGGAAATTGGAGGTGAATGCGGGTCCGATTTGTAGATGACACCTCGCCAAACTCAACAGAATTGGTAGTGAAGAAGCCGATAAGAGCCAAACGACGAATTTTAACCGAAAAGGAGCAGTATGATAGACTGCTCAAGAAGATTCTCACTAATGAGAAGCGTCAACAAAAATTCAGGTAGTAGCCGTTTCCAAAATATTTAAGAGACGAGAGAGTGGAAAAATATAGCAGATGTACGTGCATTCTGCCCGATTCTCTATCCATTCCTCTCATTTGAATCAATTTAGACCGCGCAATCCACTTCGAATGGGTGGAATGAGGGCGAAATGAGGGGTTCATCTTTATTAGGAACGATCCGTTTTTCCATGATTTGAGTCTATACCCGCCCTCCAAAACGTGTGTAATTGTGCTTGCTCGATAGCTAATGATCATGACCACAACATATTAAAAAATAGGAACCCTTTTCCGCCTTGTTTTCGAGAAAATCGCCATTGAAATTTTCATAATTTTTTAGAATTGAAAATTTGAATAAAAAAACATATGTCGATGCATCTGGTCAAGGCGGTCAATATTGCTGAAACAACCAAATCCCTATCTCTTCTCTCTGACGACCTACACTTCAAAAACCGTGAATATTGCCCAACTTTGACCTGCTGTAATTATGCAAATTAGAGACATCAGATCATGAATGAAGCATATTTTGATAGAGCATACCAAGGGCTATCAGAATATTTGAAATAAACAACTAGTCACTTTTAGCTGTACGGAATGTTGGCAATATCTGCGCTCCTTAAGCGACCGCACTGAAATCTCTTCTGGGGTTTCCGAGGAAATAAGCAGCGAAGCAAGAATTCGTTATGTTTCAGGAAGGATCTGATAGCTGAACTTCGATCCATCCGCGTAACCAATGAGTTGCTTGTGTGGCGACTGAGGCAGCACGCCCGACCCATCGGATTCCTCGATCGAATCGCTGTTGGTTTATCCCGTTAAACAGATTTTGCAGTTTTCCATTTTGAATAAGCAGAATTTAAACCAGTAAGTGTACCAGTAATAGTCGAAACATGAACTGCATTCTTGCCGTGAGATTGTCTGTGTCGACTGGAATTATTAAGCCACTTTTTATTAATTATATTAAGTATAGTTATTATTGTTAGAAGTCCAATTTCAGATTTGGTTCCGCTCGGTGACACGACGTCTGTGACTATGTTTTATTGCTTTGATAAATTGTAATAATAATAATAATATGGCGCTATTATTAATGTTGTATTCAAGAAAATAAACCCCACAATTGCAGCAGATTGAAAATTTATTGTTTTGCGATAAAGTGCGGCATGCCACGGTATCTTCATGTGGCACTATATTTTTCATTGTTTGAGTAGGCGTGAATAAGAGTGTGGCGAAGTGTGGAAATTTCCTTTCAGATAGTATGATCGTTTTCAAACACAATTTTTATCGACAAAAAGGACCGGCATTCACACAAGGGGGCTCTAGCACTTGATCGGAGGGGCCGGGTCCAGTTGTTTCCGCATATGCCCAATGGAAACCGTCCTCTTCTGCAATAATATTTTTTTGAAATTACATTTAATTCGGTATTTTAAATTCATTTTAAAAGTCAAACGAATGAGGATTTATTCCGCCTTTCTAACGACGATCTTCTCCTCCAAAACAATGGAAACAGTACCAGCAACCGCTATTATCTTCATGCACATTGTGAGTGTTTCAAATTTTGAGAACAAAAATCACCTAGAACTCCTCTGCAGATCCTACAGCCCGACCAAACATAGGCGCTGTTTCCATGGACGATCACAGTAGTATTCATGAATGGCGCCACTTCGTTAGGGAGAACAGGGACTTGTTTGAGTGAGAAGTTCCCTGAAGAGAAAAATATAGTTATACAATCAGATACTATAGAGTGCGAAATGTGAGAACGTGATTTTTTTCTTCATTTCGCTCACTATTTCATACACCGAAAGGTGAACGGTCTCACATTTCACACTCTGTTAGATACTATCGGACTATTGCATCGCAAAACAGGTTTGCCTAATCAATGACTCTGCTAACCTTTCAATTAAATTCTATTCTATTCTTTCTTCCACCAGAGTGTTATTAGCTTCGTATGTGTTTCGTTGATCGTCGATACAGTAGAAAGAATAACATAAATGGTCACAACTCGGGTTGATTCAACTTACTAGTATCAATAGCGTAGATATCTAGGGCGACATCTCACAAAAATTGTGCCGCCTATCATGAACTGAAATATCGTACATATAATTTGAAGAAAATGATTGCAGCTACGCTCAAACAAATGTTTGAGAGTTAATTACAGCCAATTTATTTTCTTACGTAAAAATAGAAAAAAGTGAGCTCTTACTGCAACATCAATTTGCAATGGGGGAAGTGCATCAAACTTCTCGTGGCGCACCCGCAACATACTGGAATTAATAATAATAATAATAATAGTAATAACAATAATAATAATAAGTTATAATGACAAATATGAAACGTCTCTCTCTCTATTTGAAGGCCATGCATAGTTCTCGCGTACAACTGACTTATTCTCCTACAATCTCCTTATTGGCTCTCTCACGTTGGAGGGAGCACTGTTTCAAGCCTCCAGAAAGAGTTTGGACGCACTTGTAAATCTCACTTTTACATAGCTACTCGTGCCTCGGACCCCTTTCTGGAGGTGTGACTGGGGTATGGTGAGGCAACTCATGACAGTTTTCCTTTTTGTTTCGCACATTTTGTTTTGTTCCTATGTAGAACCATGGGGATCGAGCGGTCGGCGGTGTCTCTTCGAATGCTAACGTCACACAGAGAGTGAGGGGGAAAGAGTGAAAGATGAAAAGGGACGAGTGAGAAAAGTTTCAGAAAGTTGTGAGGCATGCCTACCTGGTCGGGAGGGTGGGGGGAAGTGGAGCCCAACACTCGTCGCCTGCACCCATCCACCGGAAAAAAGTTGTTGAACACTCCATTACGATGTATGATATAGTAACAGTGCATATTTGTGAACTCAGTTTACCAATAAATAAATTATAAATTGTGGCGTAATAAAACAGTAACAGTGGATGATTAAGTGCGATCCCCCTCCCCAACTCACTCTCTGCAATGCGGTGGATGGGTGTCAGGCGACGAGTGTTGGGCTCCACTTCCCCCACCCTCCCGACCAGGCAGGCATGCCTCACAACTTTCTGAAACTTTTCTGACTCGTCCCTTTTCATCTCTCATTCTTCCCCCCTCACTCTCTGTGTCACGTTAGCATTCGGAGAGACACCGCCGACCGCTCGATCCCCATGGGTCTACATAGGAACAAAACAAAATGTGCGAAAGGAAAACTGTCATGAGTTTTGCCTCACCATACCCCAGTCACACCTCCAGAAAGGGGTCCGAGGCACGAGTAGCTATGTAAAAGTGAGATTTACCAGTGCGTCCAAACTCTTTCTGGAGGCTTGAAACAGTGCTCCCTCTAACGTGAGAGAGCCAATAAGGAGATTGTAGGAGAATAAGTCAGTTGTACGCGAGAACTATGCATGGCCTTCAAATAGAGAGAGAGACTACAATGAGCGGTTGTGAAAGTACGCGAGAGCACGTTCTTTTAGCTTTCCGCGCGTGAAGGAGCAGTACGTCCTAACTTCGGGAAAGCACTTGACGTAGTTTGTAGCCTTCTACTCGCCTCTTGATTTTTGTCAATTTCGAAAGTTGTTTTTTTTATTTCACTTGTTGAATTGGTATTTTTAATGTTACTCTGTCACTTTCAATTTACCTCTCCTGTGATAGCGCCCAAAATGTTTAGTTATGCCGTTAATTCATTGTATTGCTGAATTGTGTTCAGCACTCGTACTTCTTCACCCATCTTTTCATTCTTTTTTTTAAATAAACAAAAATGTACTAGCTGCCCTGATTCTTTTGAACGTCCGTGTAGAAAGATGTAGAAATAAAAAAAAATAGAAAATAATCCCGAATACCGCTGACACAGTAGTAAACTTGTGACATCGTTGTGATATTGTTTCATATTTGTCATTATAATTTATTATTATTATTGTGATTATTATTGTTTTTTAATTATTATTATTAATTCCAGTATGTTGCGGGTGCGCCACGAGAAGTTTGATGCACTTCCCCCATTGCAAATTGATGTTGCAGTAAGAGCTCTTTTTTCTATTTTTACGTAAGAAAATAAATTGGCTGTAATTAACTCTCAAACATTTGTTTGAGCATAGCTGCAAACATTTTCCTTCAAATTATATGTGCGATATTTCAGTTCATGATAGACGGCACAATTTTTGTGAAATGTCGCCCAGGCATTAACCTAGATATCTACGCTATTGATACTAGTAATTTGAATCAACCCGAGTTATGACCATTTATGCTATTCTTTCTACTGTATCGACGATCAACGAAACACATACGAAGCTAATAACACTCTGGTGGAAGAAAGAATAGAATAGAATTTAATAGAAAGGTTAGCAGAGTCATTGATCAGACAACCCTGTTTTCAAAAAAATAGTCCGATAGTATCTAACAGAGTGTGAAATGTGAGACCGCGAGCTCTTCATTTCGCACACTCTCTTCACGTTTCGGTGGATGAAATAGTGTGCGAAATGAAAAATCACGTTCTCACATTTCGCATTCCAGTATCTAATTGTATAATTATATTTTTCTCTTCAGGGAACTTCTCACTCAAACAAATCCCTGTTCTCCCTGACGAAGTGGTGCCATTCATGAATACTACTGTGATCGTCCATGGAAACAACGCCTATGTTTGGTCGGGCTGTAGGATCTGCAGAGGAGTTCTAGGTGATTTTTGTTCTCAAAATTTGAAACACTCACAATGTGCATGAAGATAATAGCGGGCATATGCGGAAACCACTGGACCCGGCCCCTCCGATCGAGTGCTAGAGCCGTGCAAAATTGTCGACGGTTGGTCAAGATTTATGAGTAATGATCAGACTCTCCTCATTCTACATGCTCTCTCATCGGTCAGACAGCGTGAGAGAGCATGTAGAATTGAGAGGGCCAGACCATTACTCGGATTTATGCAGAACGGAGTGGTACCTATGAGCTCTCGTGATGCTGACTTCTCCGGGGATGGGTTGCAAAAAAGTGATTCTTGGGGTGCTCCTGCCTTTCATACATAGAATTCCTTGTTCCTGGTTGTGTTCCTCCTTAGGAGGAACATGACCAGGAACAAGAAGAGCACAAAATTCAAGTAACTACACACTCCTTTCAGGCGACCGAGTCAAGCTTGTGATGGTGTGCTTCTGCGTTGTTACAGAAATAGTGGAAGATGGAGAGGTGGTGGACCTTGATGAGAGTGATGACAATTGGTACTTGTGCGAACTCGATTTGGACACGATGGAGTGGACGCGACGAGAGACGAACCTTAATTATGTGAGTGAACTATTATATATCTTTATAACAACAATAAATGCGCGAGTACACACTAGCCGGTAGCTCGGAACCGACATGGACAATTTAACGATGATCGGGGAGCGGCGATGTAGAAGACGCGGCGCCTCCGAGTCGACTCAAACGGAGCTAAGGAGAAAAGAAATGTTGTTTGATCGAATAATCATATTGTATATTTCATAAAGAACGGTTCTTCAACCCCTTCAATCCATACGTTCTCTCCCTTGCTCACCGAAACGAGCGATCGTGTGGAAGGAAGAGACTTGAGGAACCGTTCTCCTCTAAGGAACCCTCGGAAATCCATTTTCATAACAGATCTTAATTTATGGCGAAATGCGTAACACAGTTGCTTTCTATTGCAGGAGGCGCGTCGCGTGCTCAATGAGTGCTTAAGGAATGTGGGGTTAGTGGAGGCTGTTCATGGAAGATTGCACGTGTTCATCCCCGATTCGAAAAGGATCGCGAAGGGACCGCAAGTGGTAAGCTTTCATCATTGATTTTCATTATTAACATTTTTTAAAGTAACCTTTTAAAAATATTCATAAAAAGGTTAATTCGTCTCTCGTCGAGTCCACTCCATCGTCTCCAAATCGAGCTCGCTAAAATATTCTTTTAAAAAATTGATATCGGGATTCGAATAAGGAGGCGGGCGCAACGGGAACTTTGGAGAACGGTGCTCCTACAAAGTGTGTTTTCGCGCCATTATCATTTTTCAATTGCAGACGCTTGATTAAAACTCCTTGTGGTGGACTATACCATCCGAGGAAGAATCCGTTCAAAATGAGCCGGAGCATCCTGAAGAAAACATTCCGGAATTCCCCTACTGCAACTACTATACGCTTTTACACTCTCTGGGACGAGAAAATAATAATTAAAAAAGAATAATAATAAAAAAAAAGTTTTTCATCAAATGTATAATATTTTAAATGTGTAATCCTTTAAAAACCCGAAATCTATATACAACTATCGAGATTTGAGAGTCGGCTCGCCTATCTTAATTTAAACACGTTTTCTCTATTTCCAGTCCGAGCCTTGGGCGAGCTATACAAGATCGGAAGAGCCTGTTCGACTCCTGGAGTTTGCTTATACAAATTAGACATCGGCGCCAATAATTGGATCAAGGTCGATCGTTATAGCATGATGTATAATAATAATATAATATGTATGCGACTCACGAGGAAACGCAGTCCAATAAAAAATTAAAAGATACGCACGAAAGCAACAAAAGCAAGAAGGTCACTTGGAGAAACGATTTTCAGGATTTTGTATAGCCTTGCCGCTCTGAGCATTGCCGTATATGTAAGAGTTGATATGATATTCAGAAAAAATACTATTATTTTTAATTTCTATCATTTTGTCAGGTGCACACCTCAGTGCCTCTGGACGGTCTTCCTCTCTCTGCGATGAAGATTGTTGTGGACAAATCGCGTGTATATTTTCTCGGCGGACGTCGCGATGATCACCCATACAGCGAAATGTGAGAATTTTTTGACGTATGTAAAGTCACTATCAAATGTAGGTTGTGATACGAACTGTTTTCAGATCGGTGCTGCAACATGTTACCGTGCTGGAGATGGGTTAGTTTTCCCTCTTTATATTTTCCTTGTTGCATTATTCCTACATTTGAGAAATGGATCATGAAATTCAGAACCGCGATTATTTGATCGATGCGAAGCAATTCTGCTCAAGAACGAAAACAACAGAGCGATCGCAAGGAGGATGCTGCCCGGCAGTCTCTCGTGAGTTTATACGAGGGCTATACATAGGGGCCACAACGTGGATAGCCGATTTTCAACGTGAGGGTGGAAATCATATAGAATAGATGCCTCATGGTCCCATTTAGACAATACTTTTTGCCGTTTGTCGATATCTTGCCTCTGAGCCGAGATACACCTCGAAATCCGCGCGCGAATCGCTAGTGGGAGAAGCATCAATCCGGGGTGAGGAGAGAAAGGGGCGGAGTCTTTTTTCACCCCTCTGGTCAGGCCCTCTCCATTCTTTACGCTCTCTCATCGGTCAGACGGTGAGCGAGAGAGTGTATGAAATGGAGAGAGCGTTCCCCTCTCCTCTCCCTCGATAGGGAGGGATTTGCATGAGTTCAAACATCACTATCTGCACTCTCAAAAGTGCACGCTCTCTCGCCTCTCTCTAGCCTCTCTCGCCCCCGCGTCCGAGACGGCGCTCTCTCTCCAGTGCCGCTAACCAGCACAAGTCGTCATGCCACAGTCATTTCCGTACTGAAATATTTCAAAAGGGTAGCACAATTCACGATTCTAGAATTACGTCTTATTTTTTGTTGAAATGTCATTGATAGCATCATGAGAACCAAGATCTTCTTGGGCAAAACATGCAGCATCACTCGAAGCATAATGCAAGCACTTTTATTTTTTGTAACTGCATTTTAGCCACATTGCCGTGGACGGACTAACTTTGCCCAGGGCGCATTCGATAGAGCAAACCACTAGCTACAGGACAAGACCTAACTCAATTCAAACGGTTTAGAACTAAGCTTGTGTTACTCCATGGCGTTTCTGTGCTTTCTCCTTCAAGAAAAAGTGGGCGGAGACTGCGGATGCTAGCTATACAGAAGCAAAAAAGGCAAAAGTCTTTAGTCTCGTTGAGTCGTTTAGAACAGCTCATTCGACTCTAATTATTCGCTCTTTTCAATCCACTATGCGAAATTACCTGACACTACTTTTGTAAATCAATTTCAAACTATCTGTAGAAGATCCTTATAATCCGGAATAAACCCTTCTTACTATGAGCACTTTGTCGCTGCTGTTTCGAATCAGTTAATAAGAGCCGGTGTTCCACAGCTGTATTTTCGTAATTCGAAGAAAAAATCAAAATATTATTAAGCATTTGAATATGTGTTACAGGAACGCGCTCATCAGAGATGCAACAGGCGACAAGGAAGTTGTCGAAAGAACCGGCCATTCTTGGCAAAGATCGGTTGCCTATCCGTTGCTCTATTCCTATACAACTGTCACCGATTCGGCCGCATCCGCCTCCTCTCAATCAACCAATGCGTAATATAAGATTGTTAAAGAAGGAGTTTCACGAATCTCCTGCTCCCTCATTCCTCATCTCCTAGGTTTCAATGGCGCGGTCGGTTTCTCCTCATTCCCCCTTATCCCTTCCTCTCATCTTTGAATCCCTGCGCGTCAGGGTCAGTTTGGCACGAGCCAAACGTGAATAACTTTGTTCAAACTTATCGGCTGAACATGCGGTTTGCGGGGTTCTTATCGGGAAACCGATTACCATATCCGGACAATGAGAACTCAGTTGACCAAAAATTCGCGGGACACCACCTTTAATTACGGATAAAAAATTGTTTGTTGTCGGAAGGCAAGATAGCACTGCTCTACTGAAAGAATTTGTGTTGTCAGAATAGAATTACATTCCTTCTATCTATTTTCTAATAAAAACTGTATTTAAGGACGATCATACGCGTTCCACACTTTGCCTCACTTTTTGTTCACGCCTATTCAAACAAAGCAAGATATGGCATGATGATAACGTGAAATGTCGCACTATAAAGCAAAATCATGTCATATCGAGCTCCAATCATCGAGTACTTATAAATCAATCAATCAACTTGTCATATTACAATTTTAAAATGATACGTTCATGAAATGGACTACTGGTGGTGTACTCTCTTTCTATACCTCGACGTGTCTCTCACTTTGCCATGCTCTCTCGCAGCCGTGTCTGTTGTTTAGCACGTATTATCAACGGAACGTTTTATTATTTCGGACGAGTGCTTGTAAATTTGTCATATCAGGGGCGCCCGCTTAAATGAGAATGATCACTATTCATCGAAGCGAGAGAGAAAATTACAGACGTCGAGCCACCGAGCGGAACCAGATCTAAAAATTGACGGATAAGCGATATTCCAACTGGCTAAACGATTTTGGCGACAGGAAAGTCGTTCTTTTTCGGCAATATTCCATATTTTTATGGAGAAAACTGTTACATTTAATTGAAGAGAAACGAACAGCGATTCACATGATTCCAAACCTACAGACCAGGGTTAGAGCGAGAGAGTATGCTAAAGTGAGAGAGTCCCTCTCCATTTCACACGCTCTCTTACTCCAAAGGCCTTTCTGTAAGGTTGACCGGGCCGTGGAATGATGTGGATTCGATCGAGAAATCCGATGGGTCGGGCGTGCTGCCTCAGTCGCCACTAGACTTTGAAAAGTAACGATGCAACTAGTTGCTTTTCTCCACAGACTCTTCATTTCACACACTGTTTCTCGCGAAATCGGTCGATTCAATTCAATTTTTTCAGGCAATAGTGCTCAGATGAGGATGGGCCGGAATTCTTCGTTAGTTGCATTCCACCATTGGGGCCCGATTGCTCGTTTCAGGTCATCTCTCCATCGGGTATTGGGGTGGCCTTGGGGGCGTTTCCAGTTGTAGGGGGTCCACATCGTAGTTGCCCGCGTCCAATGGTTGATTTCCATTCGCCTTATCTTCAAGGCCCATTTCGCTTTCCGTTTAAGTGCCTCCTTATTCCAGTCTCGAATTTGGGTGATTTCTCGTAATCGTTCATTCCTCATTCGATCCAGAAGGGTGACTCCAATCATCCGACGTTCCATCTTCCTCAGGGTGACATCGAGGCGCTCTTTGTCACTCGATCTCAAAGCCCACACCTCGCTACCATAGAGTACGGTAGGCAAGATGCAGCTGTCGAAGAGCCTCCTCTTAGTCTTCATGGGAAGAATGCGTGACGCCAGCAGGTGGTGGAGTTTGCTCCAGGCAGCCCAACCCAGACGAATCCTGTATTCCACTTCTTCGGAGGGGTCCAGGGGAAGGGAAATTCTCCCGCCAAGATATGTGGTAAACTCAACGAACTTGAATACTTGACCGTCGATGGTAATGGGTGCGCGAGTCGTGCTACAGGATGTAAGGAGAACCGTTTTGGAGGCATTGACTTCGAGACCGACTCGTGCACACGCTTCCATGAGCTTTCGCAGCATCTTCTCCAGTTCCGGTCGAGACTTGGCGACAAGGGCGACGTCGTCCGCGTACTCCAGATGACTAAGATGGCGTCCGTCGATCCGGATTCCGCAGGTCTCCCAATCGATGTCGTCCATCGCGCTTCTCAGTACCGCGTTGAAGAGACGGGGAGAAAGTGTGTCTCCCTGGCGGACTCCTCTCTTCACGCACACTGGGACCAGGTCCTCGTTCACTCGGATTAGGGTGGAAGAGGACTCGTAGAGGCGACGTAAGAGATCGACGAGGGTGGGATGGACTCCAAACGTGCAGAGTGCTTGCCACACTGCATTCCATTCCACGCAGTCGAAGGCCTTCTTGAAGTCGACGCATCCGAGGTAGAGAGGCATACCATATTCGTGAGTCCTTTCAGCGAGCTGCTTAATGGCGTGCAGATTGTCGAGAGTACTGAACCCTTTCCTGAAACCGGTCTGGGTGAGTGACTCCGACTCATCGAGAGACGTCTCGACTCGCTTTAGGATGACACGGGTAATGCTCTTCAGGTTCAACTAGTTGCATAATAGGGGAATCGGTCGATTCCCCTATTATGCAACTAGTTGAACCGTTATTTTTCAAAGTCTAGTCGCCACTAGACTTTGAAAGATAACTAACTAGTTGCTTTATTCCTCATTTCGCCCGTTGCTTTAGCGGGCTATGCAACTAGTTGCTTTTGAAGTAACTAGTTGCTTTCTGATTTGACAAATTTACATGAAATGATTTACATGGAAGATGGTGGGAATAATTAATATGTTTATGAGGGGGATCGTGAGATCATTTCTCACTATGTTCGGCATCGAAATCGGTTGGTTCACGCCGCGCTCAAACGATTAATCAGTGGAACGTCCTATCAAGCCAAAATGTTAGTAATATTTGTTTTCTTTTCACTAGTCATATTAGGGAACGTCCAAAATATATTTTCAATTTATTTTACATTAGTAGGACGGCAATCAGTAACTGAATTCTTGTCAATTGGTAGAAACGGTAATGCCTTGTTCACACAAATAACTTTGATTTGAAAAAAAAACCCAATATTGTTATTACAGGTGCCCATGAAAATAATATTTACATGACGAAATATTTAAATGGTAAGTATTTTACTATCTATTTGATTTTAGCGCTTGTTCCAAAATGCTTCAGAAAAGCAACTAGTTACACACGCGGCTAAAAGCAACGGGTAAATGACGGAATGGCCCGTTGCTTCAGAATGAAAGCAACTAGTTGCCCAGTGCCAAAACCGTTACTTTTCAAAGTCTAGTCGCCACACAAGCAGCTCATTTGTGACGCGGATGGAGCGCAGCTCCGCGATCAGATCCTTCCTTATTAATTAGTATAATTAAATGTTAATTAGTTATCAGTTTTCCGAGTGTTCTTTAAAAAAAATTTCCCGGTATTCCATAACTGTTGAGGCGGCGCCGCTCGTCGTACGTTATTTAGCACAACGTTTCACGCGCGGATATTGGCGGGGAAGGGAGCGAAGAGTGGCAGAGAAAAAAGTAACCGTGAGAGAGCGTGTGAAAGTGAGAGAGCGCTAGGCATTGGTCTCTGCTCCTTTGATGTTGTTTACTGCCCCGGATTTGAACACCCTGCATCTCAACCGTTCAAACTCGGGTGTCCCTATTTAGGGGTCGATGAAATGCAGTGTTTAGCAGGTGGGAGGTGTACTGCATCGCTCCAAAAGTTACCTGAATTTTTGTTGACGCTTCTCATTGGTGAGAATTTTCTTCAACAATCGATCGTACTGTTCTTTGTCCGTCAAAATGCGTCGTTTTCTTCCTTTTACAGCTGTGATGGGTTTCTCAACGACTTTGCTCACTAATGATGTCGAATCCGCCAATGCGGCATCCGCAAATCGGACCCGCATTCACCTCAAAAGATTCTTCAATATTATTTCAATCAGGAGGAATTTGATTGAATTTGGTTACAATATCGATTGCTATGTCAAGTGTACTACAAGTTAAATACGGTTAAAACTACAATAGGTATGACTGTTTCGCTCTCTTAGCGTCAGACAGTCATACCTGAATTAGGAAATCTTTAATGATGCGCACATTGACACTGATTTTCTGTGACGTCCTAATTGCCTAACATTATAAATGACATTATATTGCCAGAAGTCTCGACCACGTTCTGTAACGATATCGGGGATGGTGAATAAAGTAATAAAATATATATATATATATATATATATATATATTTTAGGGCCAACGAATAGGAAGCTGAACACGAGAATTAAAACTAAACGTGAAATATTTCCAAATTATTCTTGTTCAGGAGCAACAGCATAGCGAATTTGACAAACATATTTTACAGACACTTTGAAGTGGATAGAAAAGATCGATGGATAGAAAAGTGAGAACTGCATGTTGATTCCATCCTGGAGTGAATGACAACGCGTCTATTCTCTATTTCAGTGCGATAAAAGGAATGATTCAGTGTTTGGGTGAATGTAGAGTGCTTGCATGTGAGCTATCTCACTCAAACAAAAGAAGCACGAGGCCCACCCTTGTTCCGCTAGTTCATTTTTTTGTATTTTAAAAAAAATGTGTGGAACATAGTACGACAAGAAACGAGGCAGCACTTAAAGGGAGAAAAACCACTAGAATTGACCTAGCGATTAACCTCTCCTCCTCTGTCTCTTTTGGATAGAGCACAAACATGGAAGTTATAAGAAAAGAGAGATTGGGGAGTCGAGGAGGGGCGAGAGATGCAAGAGGAGAACTCACAAAGAAAAAAAACACTAATCTTGATATGCCCAGAGCGAGAGTTTGAAACTCTAATGCTAGAGAGCGTGCGGAAATGAGAGAGCGCGTCTCTCGGATACGTGCACTCTCTCGTAAATTAGAGTTTCAAACTCTTGCTCTGGGCATATGGAGTTTCAAACTCCTAGAGTTTTTTCTTTGTGAGAAGGCTCAATGTATAGAGGAAAAAATTGTACTGGCAAAATGTGTCTGTATAGTAAAGTATATTTTCTTGTATTGCTATGTCTACGGGGGAAATTGCATATATGACGCCGAGGAATATTTTCGACCCTCTTCGCCCCCCCCCACTCAAAAGGGCGCGCGCTTCGCTTAATATTGCGTTAGGCAAGAGATTTCTTGCCCAATTCTCGCCCCGCACGCGCGCTTTCGGTCACGATATTTGAAGAAACGCAAACAACCCGCCGAAATAGGAGAGGGTGGAAATGAGAAGATGATCCGGCACCAAATCTCCGCATTTGTTGAAAGCTTCTACTCCCTAACTATGCGGCTCCTCATTTTTTGTTAATATTTTTTCATTTTTGGCAATCCTGATTCAACCTCTGCACACGCCCACATTCACCACCTCAATTTAGATTATCCTTTACTTTACATTGTTTTTTTTACTGTCGCGCTCTTCGTGGGTGCATCACAAAAATAAAATATCGATTAAAATTCAATAAAATATCGATTAAATTTCAATAAAATATCGATTCAGAGCTGTCGCTATCTTCGGAAGACCGGAGATTTCAAGACCGCCCATCTTTTCATTGTCCGTTAACCAAATTACAACCATTTAAACTTTGTTAACTCTTTTATTTTTTCCAAAAACCGCCTCTTTAGATCACCATGAAAGGGTTAATAGCGAGAGACCGTGGTAACATGAAAGGGACTCTCTCACATCCCCGTTCGCACCCGGCTTTTTCACGATGCTTGCACCCCTGCACAGCATCCTCCCATTTTTTGATAAATATCTATTGTTTCCTTTTCGAAAAAAATAAATTCATCATTTTCTACCATGATTTTGAAATTTGTTTGAACAACAAAAGGTGATTTGTTATTGTCATTGACATCAAATTGCGCACGTACTGATAATATCGGCACGTTCAATTGCCGGAAATTTTTTTATCTTTGCGAGTTAGATGGCGTATCCTTACGTATATTGCTTTTATAGTTCTCGATTCACCGAGATCTACCCGGATATCTTGCTCGGTATAAACTATAAAAGTAATGGAACACAATCATTTTCAAAAAATAACTACAGAACCTGACATTGCTTGCATTTTTTCCTTCTCATACTCTACGCTGAGAGCAAATTTGTCGTGAGAACGGATCTCAAAATGTTTTCTGTGTGAACGCACCCAGAATGAATACGCTTCCTATTGAGTGTATCATACACTGAGATATGACTAGATACACTTGAAAATCTCACGTTTTTCTACGCTTTCTCGGCGCACGAGTACAATCAATATTGGGTATATCATACACTGGGAGTCGCATCTCAGTGTATTCATCCTTCGTGCGTTTCTCCAACCTCATTTATCCACGGTCTCTCACGTCGAAGCTCACATCAAGAGCAATAATCAATCAATTAATCAATCTTTATCAGTCTCATGCGTTGAGGTAGGGTAAAAAAAGGCGCGCGTGGGAATGTCCCACAGGTCGTTTTCGATTGTACGGTATCCAGAACCATGCTCTTCTTCTTGATGCTACTTACTGTTGGAACTTTGAATTGCCGAACCCCTCTCTAAAAGAGCAATAAGAACAATAAGAAACGAAAGCTTGGATAACCGTTGTCCTAGGAATTATTTTCTCTCTGCAATGGCGACAAATAGTTTTGTCGACGTTAGCACTTATGTTATCGCCTTTTTTGTTCGCAAATTATAGTTATTACCGTATACAACCGCTAAATTCCAGCAATTTTCGATTTTGTCCATTTTTCGCAATTTGTCGCTTTACTTTACACATTTATCTGTCATTTTTGAATTAGTCGCTTTATTTTACAAATTTCTCCGAACATGTCCGAGTAGATCTCGGTGAATCGATGCCGATAAAAGGAATATGCATAAGGATGCTTGCAAAGACACAAAATGTAAATATTTGCACACCTTCCGGAAAACGTTCCGATATTTTCAGTACGTATGATAATATGTACAATCTCAAATACAAACAGAACAATGTTTACTAATAGGCACGCAATTTCACAGCGAATTATTGTAATTGTAATAATTTTCTAGCTACACATCGAGAACCCTGTCGCTTTTGCCTGTTCTTCCCTTATCCCCTTTTAGGCAACAAAATTCCGCCGCTTCTGTAGGCAAAATTAAAGGAGGAGGAACACGAAAAATAGAAAATCGATTTGTTGGCATTAATCGCTTTCTCATGTGAACGATAATAGAAATCCAAAATTGGAGATCTCTATCTTTCCTCTGAACTGAGATACGCGCGCGCAAAGAAACTACAATAGCTAAGGGACAATCAGGGTCAAGTGCTGATTACGGTAGAGGGGCGGTCTCTCACGTGCGCGAGTAAGCAAATCTCTCGATCAACTTTTACTCTCCTCTCGAGTTTGCGTGCACACTCTTCCCTTCCTCTCCCTCGTCCCCCACGGGGAAGAGGGACGGGGGAGGGAAGAGAGTACATGCAAACGAGGGATTAGGGAAGAGGAGGAACAGGTGGAATCGCCAAAAGTCTCACTGTGTTTAGCAGCGCACTCAGTTTGCGATTATTATCCTCAACCTTTCCTTACAGTATAAACACCTGTCGCTAAGAAAATTCCATGCGGGAACCGGTGGTGTTCATCCTCCTTTCAGCCATTTTGTTCACGAAGTGTTCGGGAAAATGCCATGCTATTATAGTTTCGATTGATGCCCACCCTGGAATTGTAGGGACAACACTAAAATGTATTCTTATACTGCACGCACATCGATACCTCAAATAATTATTATTTGATTATATATTTTTCGCAAATGGTTTTATTTAATTGCAAGTGAAAAACTCTTTTATAGTATAAAATCACGTAATTCGTCAAATCGTATTTGTTTTTCGAATTGCCCACGCAGTTGTATGATGTTGCTACTCTCGCGGAAGAAGACGTTCCAGGGGGTTTGTCAATTCGGTTCCTGCTCTCTTCATTTCACTCATTCTTTAATCTAGCCGGCGGGCTAGAGAGTGTGTGAAATGAAGAGCCATCAGGAACCGATTTGACCAACCCTGGTTTGACAGGAACCACTAAAACATATTTTGTCGATGCCCGCAGGAATGTGAACAGTCCAAAATTTAAAATATAGATCGCTTGGAATGTTGTCGTGAATGCATTTCATTGTCACATTTTTTCCTGGAATATGGTCTCTGACACGTCAAATTTCGTTTGTGACTGGTGTGAATATCAATCTAATGAATTCTTAGCAAGCTGTTTTGTTCAGAATATCGTACGCCAATAATACTCTGTACGAAGGTGTGGAACTGTGTGGCACAGTGTGGCACTTTTTGACACTTTTTAGCACTTTCTGTTTTTCACCTCGAAATAAGCCAATTATGTGGCATAGCTTGATCCGAATCGGTTCCTATCACAATTTCCTATCGAATGGTGCAAAAAGCTTAAATATATAAATAAAAAAATAAATAGTAAGAATGGTTTATTAATAAAAGCCGAAAAATCTAATCAGTTATCAATCGCGCCCTCTTTGAAGCGTCGATTACGGTGCTTGAAGCGTATGATTATTATAAATATAATTGGTGTTGTTCTACCGTATTATCCCGTTCCGCGCGTAGCCAAGGAGGACAATTTGGTGAAACAACAGAAAGGCGCACACCACTTATTTTGTTTTCGTATTTTTGCCTAATTCAAGAATTATTTCCAAAATCCAATTTGAAAAGGTGGCACAGGGCATCATGGGCTATCGATTGAGCGCACATATGTAGTTTAACTCTTCTAGCTGTTTACACCGAACTCAGAACCGTAATGAGAGCGGAGCCGTGAAATATGTTTCTGTGTTTTAACTGAATGGTCTTCTTCGATGTCGTATATTTTTATAATTGAAATACTCACTAGAATGATCCTGACCCCTGAAACCGCATCCTCACCAGATAGCGTTACCGCCTGATGTGATAAATTGAACGTTGAACGTTGAATACTCACTAGCCAATAATAACCGCCAGGTCTGAACTTGATTCCTTCATCAGGAAGAGATTTATACTCGAAAACGTTTTCAGAAGTGTACCATTTGCAGCAAAGGCAGCTCGCCTGTTGAGACAGTTTAGACCCTATCCAAGTAGTGGATTGAGAAGCCCTAATGTTTCTCTATTTGACCATCATATCTATTCAGATGTATCCAGCCATTCGGAATTTAGCCAAAGAGGAAAGTGAAAATTCAAAATTGAAGCAAGAAAACGAGTATGCAGCAAGTGGTCTCACGATAATATGTAATATCATCGGCAATCATAAATCCCAATCACTCTCAAAAAATTAGAAAGATAAGATAAAATTTAACAAAGATATATTCGAAAAATATAGAGGTGACACAATATTGGCGGGTATTGTAGGAAACGATTCGAATCAAGCTGCGCCACAAAACTGGCTCCTTTCGATGTGAAAAAACAGAATGTGCTAAAAAGTGCCAAAAAGTGCCACACTGTGCCACACAGTGCCACACCTTTGTACAGAGTGTTATTGGCGTACGATGTCTGGCTTGAAATACTGGAGTAAGAAATTAGAATTAGACACAAATTATTTATTTTTTATATTGATTGCGGATGCGAAGAGACTTAATTGTTGCGAGCAACGTAAAAAAATATTTGTGTTATCGCACATTTCATAATCCTTTGTTGTTGTGTCTGACTCTATCGCAAATTGCCAAACAACTTATGGTTAAACATATTTTTGCGACGTTTTAAGAATGATATTACTCACTCCTTTTTACTCATTCGGCATTATTACATTTAGTATTATTAATCGCGTGATTATGTCGCTTTACAATTGGTAAAGCATCGTTTTACCATTCAGAATGACCGTTCACCCCCGTTTACACTCAGAGAAAAAGCATGGGAGTTAGCAAATGAATTATTTACTTTTTAGCATAGAGAGCATTGGAAATGAGGAGAGCGTAAGTAATTTATTTACTAACTCGCATGCATGGCGAAGTAATTTTTCTCTGAGTGTTCAGCATTTATCTCGTGTTTGTTTCTTTGTTAGTTGACGCACCCTTAGCAGATGTTTTAAATAAATTTAAATTATTTGTACAGATACATTACATACCAGTATTGTGGAGATGTGGATCGTTTTCTACGCCCATTACGTAATCGGCGTCCTCTCGATACTATTCAACGTCCTGCTCATTATAATCATCATAAAACGGACACCGATATCGTTCAAGTAAATTGATTAATAAGTCAAACAGTAATTATATTTTACTCACAAGTGTACTGTAAACACGTTCCATCAGAGTAGGTGCCCAATGGTGTTATGACCAAGCGTATTGAATAAATATGTGAAGAAGACAAGCTGGGAAATCATTAAATACTATTCAAAGAATTTTTAATTGTTTTAATTCAATCGCAATCACTACCAATAATTTGGCAGAAACTACGCTCTTCTCATCATGCAACAGTGTATTTTCGAGTTTCTCTCATCGCTTTCGAACGTCTTCTCGATGCAGAGGTTAGTCTTATTTTACATTTAAATTTGAGAATTCTTTTTTAAAATTTTTTTCTTCATTTACGCCACTATAGTTACACCAGTATTCATTATTTTTGGGTCATAGTTATCTAGATGAAACCTGTCAGAGACGGGGATAAGAGGACGCGAGCGGCTATTACATTTATAAAATGATACGAACACACAAAAAGTCAAAATGGTACTTCCTGTGTTTACCAAAGCGAGAGAGCGGGCAAAAGTGAGAGGTCTCGTACGTGCCTGTGTGGTAAACAACGGAAATCCGTCATTTGACTTTTTGGTGTGATCGTATCATTTATAAATGTAATATCAACGATTTGCTTTTCCAGGCTCATTCCGATAAGTGAAACGACAATTTTCGCGTCGCTCGGCGCGTGCAGCCACGTATCCGCCTCGTTCTGCTACTACTGTGAGATAGTAGAGAAATATGAGAAAAAGACTCATATGCGGCCCGTAAAACCTGGTTCTAACAAAATGTTCTTACATATAGGATCATTTTGTAAGAACCCCCCATCTTTTACGGGCCGCATTCAAGACTTTTTTCTCTGTGTGTACTGTCTTGATCTGCCTATTGTTAAAGGAATAAGGGAAAAGTTAATTGACCAAATGATCTCCGTGAATTCGCAAATAAATAAATTTGAATAATATGTCTTGAAATTTTACAGTTCACACGCTGACCGTCGGCTTTTACTGCAGCGCGCTTTTCATGACCGGCTTTCAGATGCTGTATCGGTATACTTTCCCCCAATAGAATAGCGAATTGAAAACTAAATTTTCGTCAGGCAACTGATCCTCTACTCTAAGCCCACTCTCCACATCGAATTCTGGTGGATCCCAGTCATACTCTTCTGTCTATCTTTGCATGTAATTTTATATTTAATGCACTCTAGAATTCGCCATGTTTTCAGGTCAATGTCGCATATCATCAAACGGAAACTGTGATCCTTGAGAAAATAGTTGAAGAATACTTTCCCGAGTTCATTAAAGATCGACTGCCCATAAATGGTGAGGTGTAACTATCATTTTGATGCGATTATTAATATTGCAAAGTGGAAATTCGCAGGCCACGACTCACTATCGCTCCATGTGATTCTGGTCAACGGGTTCTATGTGACAGGTACGTAGTGACATGTTGACTGTCTTCGAAATAGTATGACAACATACTGGGTAAAAGGTTTATAAATGCTTTGCCCTGTGTGACCCCTTGGAAGTAGCTTGCCCTCTTTGAGCCATCCGATTACACACCTTCTCAGGTAGAGCAGATGCGTGACGGCCTCAGAATGAGCCGGGTCACTTCAGGACCAAAATTGCACTATCAGGTCTTCCGACGCTGTGGATTGCCGTCTTCATTCTGCGCAGAAACGTACTGGGACTGCTCGACAGCCATAGAGTGCCCATGTCACAGCGCTCACTACAGCTGCAGAAAGCATTCGTCAAGGTTATCTCATTATTACAGCTATAAAATGATACGATCAAACACAAAATTCCAAACTGGTACTTCCTGTGTCTACCGAGGCGAGAGAGGATACACAAGTGAGAGGGTCGCCAACGTTCCTGTTTGGCAAACAACGGAAACTCGTGTTTTGGCTTTTTGGTTTGATCGTATCATTTTACCAATGTAATATGAGGGAGTCTAACAAAGACTCATGACCCTACCTCGCTCACCGAATATCATAGCACATCAGTGGCGTATCACAACTAGAATAATCCTTGTTTCTACTTAGTGCACGCACGGTATAGTCAAACATCGATAGTTTCCCGACCTACAGGTAAACAGCACGCGTACCTATGAACTACTTATGTACTTATAAACTGTTATTTGTCACCGACGTTAAACATTTTGTATTGCAGACGATCGAAACGCTGAAATGTAGAAAGTAGGCACGGTTGAGTGTTTTGAGTTAAGAAAAATAGAGCGATAGGGTGTCACTAGGATCTCATCAAGAACAAATAAACTGACTTGCTGAGTAAGTGATCGTGTGAATTGCAAAATAAAATGTAACTAAACAAATAAATTCAATTTTGAAACACACAGAGTGCGAACTCTCTAAGAAGTCGACATACTCAGTCTCTAGACGAGACGCACTCTCTCACTTGATTTTGCGAGTGTAGAGAATGAAGTAGCATGAATATAAGAGAGTTGGACTATCTAGATGTCGGCAAGTAAGAGAGTTCGCGCTCTGAGTATGTATATGTACATGTTGTCACATTTATGCACAAAAAAATGAATAAATAAATATGTGCATTCAGAGTGTTACCGTACACGCTGCTCTCTCACTCATCGTTATCTACCCTGCGTTTGGCTATTTCATAGGACAATTTATCGCCATTCACGAAGTCAACTTTCTCGATTCATGTTTCTTCGTGAGTTTTATATATATATATATATATATATATATATATATATTTTATCGACGCCCGAAGGCGCAACGGAATAATGTGTGATTACACGAACGATGTACAGTAAATAAAGACTCTCTATGGGAAGTATCGTTTGGGAAGGGGGGGGAGGTTGCAATAGGGGCAAATCAGTGTGTAGATCAATCGTCGTGGTCCCATCTGTCATCGTCTTTTCCATTCTTCTCTCACTCACTAACTTTTGAGATGAATTTATTGATTAGACAGTGGATTCCTTGTTTGTTATTAGAGTGCGAAATGTGAGACCACGCCCTCTTCATTTCGCACACTCTCTACGCCGGCTGATTGATGAGAGAGCGCGCAAAATGAAGATTTCGCACTCTACTTTTCATTAAGATATTCCACACAAGAATTTTATTCAAATCGATGACAAATGCACTGATTTTAGTTCGACACATGATGTGACATATGACATATGAAAAATTGTGTTTCAGTTTCTCCAACTCGAGTGCGCGATTACCCCGCTTATCACAATTTACTATGTGCCGAATTATCGGAGGTGAATTTTAGAAGTAAATATTGGAGTTACAAAATAAAAATCGTTAGAATTTGACCAGGAACTACAGCCCTCTAGTGTATTATAATTGTACTTACGAAGTGATATTGGTGTGAAAATAAACGGCAATCAATAATCGTACAGTCGACAAAGTGTAATCTCCAGAGGTTTCGTTGCAGAATTTTGCCAGTTGTGATATAGGTGTGAAAATAGATCTAAAACGGCTAAAAAAATCGAATTTAGCAGTGGTTTTGCATATTCATTAATAAATATAACAAATTATTTTTAGAAAATCATTTTAAAATATTCAGTTTATTTTCAGGGCGATTTATTCGATGATTGGAGTGCGTAAGAGTTCCTCGATTACTCTTCAACCAACGTCACTTGTATTTTCAAAGACGGAGAAGACAATGCATTTGTAGATTTCGAAAGACTATATTTTGAGAATTTTGTCTGCCTGTATGAACGTGTCATATCCTCGAAGATAGTATGCAACTCACACACTCGCAGTCTTTATCTGGTCCCTACAATGAGGATTCCAAAATCGTGTGGTCACTGTACACAATGCGCGAACTCTGTTAGAGTATTGGAGTAATAGTGCGTGTATTCGACAGCGTAGAGATTGAACTATCTAGAATATAAGAAACTTGGAGTCTCTAGATCGACAAGTGAGAGGGTTCGCGCTCTGTGCACGGTTAACCGTGTCGCTATGATAAATATAAATCTTGCCAGTACTAAATATGACGAAAGGAAGAGGCACCACCCGGAAGCCGGTTTATACTTTGTTTTTTTGATCTCTAACAAATATTGTAGTAATTGCTGTAATATTTAAAAAGGTAAGGTAAATTTACTACCGGAATCAAGAGGACGCTACGTCGACAATCGACTCTTTGCCGGGGCCATCGGTAAGGTAAAAAAGTTGAAAGGTAAAGGCATCCCCTTATCTAGGTTCTGCTAAGGCCAACGCAGAATAGGCCAGTTCAATCCGGAGGGCCCAATCTCCTCTTCGGATCTAGTTACCTTCGTGGTTACACCACTACCAATCTTTACCCATGCGGGCGCCTTGGTGGGGCGGTGGCGGTGCGTACAGCCGGGAATCGAGCCCGGTGTAGAACGGAATGAACTTGGGAGGGCGCCTTAGACCACTACACCACTTCGACCATCGGTAGGGCCTGTTGCTAATGAGGGCAGCGTGTACTCTGCGGTCCAGGCTTCGGGGTCCTGTTACTTTGCGCGATCAACATTGCTACTAATTATACTTTTCATCTTTGTGCAACTTGATGGAGTTTGATTATTTTTTTGGTTAATGTAGTTATCTAACCAAGGGAATGGAAGGAACCTGGTGTACCTGGGCGGTGCGCGAACAAGTCGTTTCTTTTCGCCCACCGCCCAGGTACACCAAACCAGGCAAGCAGTGCCTTACATCACTCGGTTATCGCGCTACTTTGTGTGCGTCCAACTATGGCAAATGGGACTGCACGAAGGTGGCTTCGGAGTCGGCATTTTTGAAGTCGTTACATTACTTACACGCAAAATTTCGTTACATTGCTTACAAGCGTTATTGCTTACACGCAAAATTGCAGCTGGCTTACCGATTTGCCTCATCTAGCGTGAGAGCTTGCTACTGTGTAAGCTTAACATGGAACACCTTTACCTTTTACCGCAAAATAATGACAGTTAGGTAACTACATTGACCAAATAAGGAAACTCCATCAAGTTGCACAAAGATGAAAACATGAAGTAGACATGCTACCGGTTCTAAGTAACACATTTTCCGAAACAACACCTTCATAGAATTAACGAGTTCATATTTCTCTACGTAATACGTCCCAACAGCGAGAAAGAGACAATCCCCTTCACCCAGTCAGTTTCACCGATCACCTTTTTTCATTACAGAAGAAATGTCACTAATTTTCTACACCCACTACGTCGTCGGAGTCCTCTCTATCATCTTTAACGTTATGCTCATTATCGTCATTGCAAAAAGAACTCCAAAATCTTTCAAGTGAGTTTTTCTTTTCCATTATATAGCATGTAGGGTATAGTGTCATAGTAAAGTTACTGATTATTGATACGGGTACGTTTATTAAGAAAAAAATCATTCGCGGGTAGGAATTGTATGTCTACATGTTCTTATTTGTTGCTCGGATAATGCTAGTTGTCTTGATACTAACCGAGGAAGAGAAAATCAGGGGGCTGTATAATCTGTCAGAAATGTGCGAGAAAAATATGGCAAAAAACATCGCTCAAAACATGGCAGATTTTTCTCTAATTTTCTCAATTTAGCATGCTATTTTCGTCACTCTAACCAAATTTCAATCGGAAATGTGCGAGAAAACTTGGCGAAGTTCTAAACGGAACTTGGCCAAGTTTGGTTAGAGAAAGAGAAATAGCACGCAAATCGAGAGAGGGAAAAGTATGCATGTATGTGAGCCTTTTTTTAGGGGGAAATTTGAGGCGCAATGAAGTGAACGCTAAAATTCCAATTTTGGCATTGTTGGGTGCTGATGGTCTGTCGCATCCTTGTTTTCATAATGAAATTCCAGCAAATTCTAAATCAACGTAACAAATTGGGTTGAATGATGAGTTTAAAAATCGGTCATGTGTAAATGTCTGAATCATCGGAACGTTTTATTCGAATTTCGCATTTTTTCTTTATTTTTGCAATTTTGCATGGTTTGTTTAGTTTTTTCGCTCCTTTTTATCGTACAACTACATCCGCAATGCTCTTATCGTCTTGTGAAGCCCATTTTCTTATATAACACTGCATTATAACGCTTCCTATGAAATTAATTGTTTTTTTGTAGAGACTTTGATTTTGTTCTTGGAAGTGAAGGAATGAATGGAATGGAATGATCCTGCCAGTTAATCAATAGTAATTGCATTAGAAATTGCCAAAAATATTAATACTAAACGAGTATAAACAACAGAAACAAAAATGTAAACAGGCTGATGACGTAGATGGCTGATTTCTAAAGAAAACTTGGTCAAGTTTTGAACGATGTCATTGAAAACTTGGTGAAGTTTTGAACGATGTCAGTGAAAACTTGGCAAGTTTTTTGGTGAAGTTTTGACAGATTATACAGCCACCAGCTGTAATTGTGATGATAATATATTTTGAAGGAATTACTCTGTTCTCATCATGGAGCAATGTGTATTTCAACTTTTATCAGCACTGGCGAATATCTTCTCAATGCAAAGGTTAACCCGAAGAAAAACGATTGCAAAATTATATTTTTCCAGGCTCATACCCATTCCGGGAATGACAATTTTCGCCTCACTAGGTCCGTGCACCCTCGTATCGGCGTCATTTTGCTATTATTGTAAGGGGTTTTTAAAGTTTATATAGAATTTCGTTGCAATATGTGTTATAGTATTGCTTATAAAAGTCCAGTTACAGTTCACCCAATGACGGTCTGTTTCTTCAGCTGCGCGATGTTTGTGACCGCATTCCAACTGTCTTATCGGTGATTGTTTATTGCGTTTGTCTGTATGTCTGTTTGTCTGTCTGTTTGTTTCTGTCAGAACCAACATGCAATTTCTCGTGCAGAAACATGGTCGTTCGTTCGCGGAAAACGTATCACGTCGAGCTCTGGTGCATTCCTTCCACCGCGTTGTTCTTCATCACTCATGTAGGAACTTCTTTCATTCTTTATTTATTCGGCCGAAAAGATTCGGAAAAGACACCCAGCTTTTTTAAAGCGTTCTTCCTCTCGAAAGTAATCGATTTCTATCGCACGCAATTTTTTGCACCTTTACACTACAAAGGCCAATTCGGTCTCGCATTCAGCGAAAAGCAATAAAATATGAAATGTGTTTGGCAGGTGAATGTCGCTTTCCACCAGACCGATACTGCTGTGTTGGAAAGGATCGTTCACAAATTCTTCCCGGAATTCGATAAATTTTCCGTCAATGGTGACATATTACACTTATCTTTAACTTAAAAACAATGAGATCGGGAAGTGACAATATATTGTGCAGGGCACGACGCACTAACGATTCCTGTTTTGCTGGTAAATGGATTATACGTGACTTGTCAGTTTCCTTTTCCACGTTTGCTCCATGTCTCGACAATAATCTCAATGATTGAGTTGTATGATTATGATGAAAATTGAAAGAAACATGAAAAACGATTTTCGACGTTGTTAAAAAAGCACCACTTTTGATCTTGATTTTGTTTCTGAGAATGCATTCCATCACAGGCCTTCCATCCGTGTGGGCATACATCTTCTTCCTGAGAAGAAGCGTGCTCAGGATATTGAAGAATCATTCAGGAATGTCGGAACGCTCTCTAAGGTTGCAGAAAGCTTTCGTACAGGTTAGCTTTGCGACGACGTACTTGCTTTGAGGCAATTACGCGCTGCATGTAAGGACTGCTTTTACTCAGAGGGAAATATGTCTACGACTCTAGACTTTTGGGCTGCCTTGCGACGACTTTCAAAGTCTACACAACTCGCTCCCCTGCGCCTTTTAATCTTGAAAGTCGTCTCTGACCAGCTTTGACTTACGAATTGGTAGACATATTTCCCCGTGAGTTAGGAAGAAAAAGCCACCTTAGGAAGAATCTAAGAAAAAGGGGATGAGCGACATTATTCAATTCCAACTTTGCTGACCATTTTTAGATAGCACAAATAGTTTTTTTGGTTAATTTTGGCCAGAATACTCTACACAGTTACTCTATACAACACTAGAAACTATATTGTGTTTGCCTACATGTACCACAGGAGGGCAATGCGTCACATTTCTCATTTCATGACAATTAATTTACTCTGGATTTTCGTATGCCTGTTTACTTCGCGCAAAAGTCCCCCGTTTGTAGATTTGAATTTTTCATTACGAAAACGTACAGTGTCGAAATATGATGTAGAACAATGTTTTTCAAATTCAAAATATTATTTATTTTTAATTTTTTAAGAGTGTGACTGTTCACGCATCGCTCTCACTCCTCGCAATCTACCCGTCATTCGTTTACTTCATCGGACAATTTATTGCCATCCACGAAGTCAACTTTCTCGATTCCTGCTTCTTCGTGAGTTTTCCATTCTTCTTTCACTCACTAACTTTTGAGATGCATTTATTGAATAGACAGTGAATTCCTTGTTTGTTGTTAGAGTGCGAAATGTGAGACCACGCCCTCTTCATTTAGCACACTCTCTACACCGGTTGATTGATGAGAGAGCGTTTCTTCGCAAGTATTCGCTTGATCCCTCACTGCATTCCATTGCCTACACACAGAAAAAAAGGTCTTACATACGGCCCATAAGATATGGGGGTTCTTATCAAAAGGTCTTTTATATAAGACATTTTGTTAAGAACCCCCAGGTCTTATGTGCCGTATGTAAGACCTTTTTTCTGTGTGTATTCTCATCTTCATAAAGTGTCTACCTTTTTTGGTGAGACTCTCTCTCTCTCTCTGGCTCTAACTTTCTAATCGGAAATTTCGAATTTTCGTCTATTTCCTCTCGCTTGTTTAAATCGATATTTACGCTTTTTTCAGTTTCTACAATTGGAATGTGCGGTCACACCGCTTGTTACGATCTACTACGTGCCCAACTACCGGCGGTCAGTTTAAAAATCAAGTAGAATACTTTAATTCGAGAAAAATGGTACAATTATTGCGAATAATTATACCAAGCCTCTGTTCTAATTTTTGACAAACTGCGATTTTTCATTTTGAGTTTGCATACTCAGTTATTCTCGTCATTGTTTTAGATTTATGCCTTTGATCTTGGCCAAACATAGTTATGATGCAAAGAGAGAAATCCTACTAGGAATACGACATCAAGTTGGCACGCCTACTAATATATAAGTATGGCATACTAGTAGGCGTGCCAACTTGATGTCGTATTCTTAGTAGGATTTCTCTGAGTGTGTTAGACGAAATGTTGCAGAGTGATCAAACACATCATGGGCCTTCCTGCAGAGATCTCTCAAAGCACCAACACCCTCTCTATGATCGGAGCCTCGACTCGACAGGAGAAGTCAAGAGATATGACGACAGTAGTTCAATTAGATCATAAGTGATTACGCGTAAAAACGCATTATTCGAAAATCCGTTTACCATATTTTTTTTCATTCTACGTCGTGACTAATAAAGTACAAATAATCAACGTATGTTGCCAACTCCTTTCAAGTACTTCCATTGAAACAAGGAAAAAGACAGGTGTCTAGGTGAAAGCAGGTTACCGATTACGATTAATATATTCCAAAGAACACAAAGATCGATAATTGCGAATCTAGATGTCGTGTTTAGCTGTCAGGAGAGTAAATCTAATCTTGTATTCGCAAAGATACAAAAACAAATATTTATCATATTTTACAGTAACCGCTCCGGTATTTTCAGCGTAACAGAGTGCAGAGGCAGAAATAAATAATCAAGTGAGAGAAAATGACGATTTGCCGTTAGGCAATGTCCTCAGGACCACCGTGAAAACTAGACATGTACTTATTGATAAAAGACGGTTGTCGACTACTTATTGCCCCTCGCAGTGGGAGGAGCTTGCGGTCTCTACATCACTCTACGAAGCAGGCACGTAGCAGCGATCTTTGTCGAGTGTGCGGCTAAAGAAGTTACTGTTTTTGTGTTGTGACTTTTTTGCCTTAACGATGTGAAATATGCGTCGGATACAGTTGCGGTACTACCCTCACGCTCAACGATCGAAATCATTCACATTCATTATTGTGCTCTAAATGGCATCATCCTCACATCATCCTTTTCTGATTGCAGCCATTCTTCTATTTGACAACGCATTTCCTCTTTTCGCTCAAAACCAGTACCAAATGTCTATGCTAACTTGATATGTAAAAACATGATAAACATAATGTCAAACTCAGTTGAGGACCACGAATGTCGGTCGTTTTCTACGCTCATCACGTTGTCGGAGTGTTGTCCATCGTTTTCAATGCCGTCCTTATCGTTATAATCGCTCAGCGAACGCCCCGATCGTTCAAGCGAGTTTTTCTATCTCATGAACCTTACTATTAGAGATTAAGAGTCACTTGCACCTGCGTCACTGTATAAACATCATCAAAAATCATAAATAAAATAAAAAAAAATCAATAAAAAATCAAAAAAAGTATAAAGTCATATATAAACAGACTGTGTAACCATGAAACAAGCTGAAGACGGGACTTTTTTAATCTTAGAGAAAATATTTAATCAGGTTTATAATTATACTAAGTAAATGCAGAAACTACGCAGTTCTCATCATGCAACAGTGCGTGTGCGAATTACTGTCAGCGGTGGCGAATATTTTCACCATACCGAGGTTAGTAAATGCAGAAATGCATCTCTTATAGACGTTTAAAGAAGAAAAAAAACTTTACACACGAGTTAAACACGAGTGCGAAAAAGAAACAGTTTTCTTTTTTCGTTTTCCAAAGAAGTCTTCTATCTAGAGGAACGCCTCGTTGCAGGATTTTGCCAGTTGCGGGCACGGCCATATTCGCTTCACTAGGCCCCTGCAATCGGGTGTCGCCGACATTCTGCTATTACTGTAAGATTTTTACTTTTTCATTTTCTTAATACTGAAAAACATATTATTCATCGTTATTATTATATTATTATTCCTACTTGCAGTCCACACTCTAACAGTGTGCTTTTTCGCCAGCTCGCTATTCATAACTGCTTTTCAACTTGCGTACCGGTAACATTTTCTTATTTTTACTCAATATGAGGCTGTTTGCGTAAGAGTTTGACACGTTTCGTATCTCGATCTAAAAAAAAGTTCTAGTCATAACTATCCAGTGGATAAACTCTCAAAAATCAAAAACAGAGAATTTAGCTCAATTTAAATGAGAATTCAGATTATATCTTTGGATTGCTAATAATACCAAAAATGTAAATATTAGCATAACTCGAGTTGGTCACGTGTGTTTTTCACCTACATTTTTTTGTTGGTCACTGACATTGTTATCCTCAGTAAGGATTAACCGAGTGTGTTACAATCTTTTTTGTAGTGATACAATAATGTTGTCTCAATGGTTATTAGTATTCCAACGAAATAACATTAATCCTCAGATAAATTAATCTGGGTTTTGATATATATATATATATATATATATATATATATATTCCCTGGTTTACTCGTTTTGACCAATAAAATGCTAAAACATCTACCAACCGTAGCAATCTCGGACTTTCGCCAAATCATTGTACGGGGCGTGTTGAAGATTGTCTGACTGTCCCGGATAAGGCCTCATCTACATGAAACACTACAAGGATATTAAATTTTGCATTTGATTGTGTCACTGATTTTTTTTTAAATTATAAATTTCATTACATTTGTATTATTTGAAATTACAGGTATATGATCCTCCATTCGCAAAACACTAGCCACGTCATGTTTTGGTGCATTCCGAGCACACTATTCTGCTTTTTAATTCACGTACGATCTAACTGATAATGTCGATTTTCAACATTCCGATACTTTTCAGCTGAATGTCGCGTATCATCAAACTGAAACCGCAATTCTGGAAAGAATCGTTATCAATAACTTCCCCGAATTTGCTAATGATCGACTAGCCATCAATGGTAATGGCTTCAAGCATATTTGTTAGGAGCAGAGCTCGACAATCCTTTTGAGAACGGATTTCCAGCTTCCTTATTCACCGCGCCTCTCGTTTGGTAAAAAGCGAGTGTCTGAAATAGGAGAAGAAAAAAATGGAGAACAGTTCACTAACAATAAGAAGGGAAACTTTTGAGAAAAATTAGCCAATTTTTTTCTTTCAGTATATGATTTACTAAAATGATTTTTCTCAGGTTACAGTTCGCACACTATACCATTGTCCATGATCGATGCTGTTTATCTGACGTGTGAGTTGAATTTACGAGATTCGACATATTACAAATTTGCAATCACTCGCCTCAAATAATAGAGGTATCGTTTCTAATCGGCTGCTGAACGCAGACGTGTTATGCGAGAGAGAAAGATCAAGAAAAAGGAAGAGAGACGCCCAGATAGGAGGCTCGAGAACTGTCCGATAAAATAGGAAATTGAGAGACAAATATTGGAAGAAAATTTAAAAAAATATATAAATTAAAAAATAATAAAGTAAATTAACTATTGAAAGAATAGGTTTGCCAACTGCCTGGGCAATCATCTTTTTCCTCCGAAGAATTGTTCTACAAACACTGCAACGCCACAAGGAACTTTCGGAACGGTCGCGGAGGCTGCAAAACGCTTTTGTACAGGTATGTCGAGTACGGTTGGTCAAATCGGTTCCTGCTCTCCTCATTTCACACACTCTCTCACCCGCCTGCGAACATAGAGAGTGTGTGAAATGAAGAGAGCAGGAACCGATTCAACAAACCCTATTGTCGAGAATACAATTTGAAAATTTATCATTAATATCCAATTTTTAAATATAAAATGATACGATAACCCTGTACAAAAAGGTTTCATTTTTTTCAACAAAGATATTCGACTGATATTCCAAGCGAAAACAGTAAATTAAAAAAAGGTCCAGGAATTTGAGCTTCATCATTGCACAGGGAATCTGCTAATTCTGTCTGTATCTTTTTCTTTGTCTTTTTGCATTAAACTTAATGCTTAACCAGTGGTCTGGTCTATTTTTCGAAAATATGTTTTTGTAGAGCGTAACAGTGCACGCATCACTATCTCTGCTCGCTATTTATCCATCGATTTCCTACTTTATCGGACAGTTTGTAGCCATACACGAAGTCAACTTTCTCGATTCCTGCTTCTTCGTAAGTGTTTTGCCAGGAGGAAATACCGTTCAATTCTGACGGAAATAATAGTCAATAAATTATTTTCGCAGTTTCTCCAATTGGAATGCGCTATAACGCCGCTGGTTACAATCTACTACGTGCCCAACTATCGGCGGTTAGTTTCAGTAAATTATATATTTAATTATAAGTGAAACGACCAAGAGCGCAATTGGACAATATGTGAAACGCTCGGTGAAAACTATAGGCGATCAGTCGAAAGTGACCTTTGTAGAAAGTATTGCGGAACAAACTAAAACTGTATGCTTCCGGTCCCATTTTTTTCAACAAAGAAATTCGACTGATATTCCAAGCGAAAACAGTAAATTTAAAAAAGGTCCAGGAATTTGAGCTTCATCACTGCACAGGGAATCTGCAAATTATGTATGTATTGTTCTATCCATTTGGAACGGACTGAAAATAGATTTTTATTTTCTCGCGTTGTCAGTGTGAAAAATTATAGCGTGTAGTGTATAATTTTTCATTTTAATTTTCGATTTGGATATAAAAGTCTAGAGAGCAAGGAAAAAGTATTTTGCATTAAAAGAATATAAGTGTTTTCTGTAAAGTTACATTTAGAAATGGCCTATGGATATGTCAATATTTTTTCAAAAAAAATTACATTTTCAGAGCGGTTCTTCGGATTGTTGGCGCAACTACAGAGAATTCAGTTGTCACACAAACCCTCGGAATATCAAATCGCATTGAGAAATCGCGAACCGTCTTTACACTTCAATGAATATTGTTACAATAAGATGAAAGATAAAGATAGCAGCGTACTAATACATTCCCATGAAATGTTTTCGAATTGTTGAAAATTTCTCGAAATATTTATCGAATATTACATGGCAATACCAACTATGTAGATATCACTGTGGATATCAAATGATGACTCCACGTGGCAACACGACAAAAATAGCATCGCACTCATATGTTCCAAATAAATTATTTTCTAATAATAATAATAGATTGTGCGCTTGATTATTTCTCTCGTTCTTGCGTAAAGCTACGAGTGGTGATATCTCACGATTTCCAATTAGTAAAGCCTACTCAGTTCCCGTAAGAATTGTGTGAAGCAATTATCGCTTTGTGGGGAAATTGTGTATATTGGCTTCAGTCTGTAATAGAATACCGGTGCCAAGAAGTCCCCCCAGATGCTGCGCCTCACTACAATATTTTTCCTCTCATTAATGGTATTTCAGACGGTAGCTGCCCCGAGACAAGTAGGTCCACAACCGAACAGGAAAAGATAGCAAATTGTAGTAGATATGTTTTCACCAATGTTGAAGAATAAACGTTCCTGCAATCGTTTAGCGGCTAAATTTAGGGACTGATTCCTCCTGAAAACCAGGTGCTTTCCGAGCAATACGAACTAAAACAGTTGGTATAACTAGGTCCACCACCATACACTACTAGCCCGACCAAAGGACTACTAAAATACAATTTAGAATCGTCAGTTTACTGTTAACACCCCGGCCCTTTTTAGAAGCGTGCAGGCGGAATGATCGGATCGGTGCTTGGCGGCGTCGGAGGTTAGAATAATAATATACTTAATTATAATAACAAAATGAAAATAATAAGAAACTTATAATTATAATAACAAAATGAAAATAATAAGAAACTACTTCTATTAAGAGCTTCGAAATATAGATATTGCTCTCTAATTCGCACGCTTTACGCACGCAAGTTTTTTTGCCTCTAGTTGAATGCCCGATTCATCGTCGACGCTCTATCATTCTGTGGTTTCAAATGCCTTCCTTTTCGACGTAAAGTACGCGACAGAATTTGAAAGTGAAAAGACTGTCCCATCAACATTTCAGCAGTAAATCTAGCATAAGAATGAGAGTGGTCCTCACAGACAGCAAATTTGATAGGAGGGGAATTCTCAATTGATTTGTTTCTTAGATAACTGTACTTAACCCTTCCCGCTCTCTCTTTTTCTCTCTCTTGACCGCCGATTCGAAAGATCGTGTGAAAAAAGGATATTGGGGAAAGGTTCTCTTGGAAAATGTGTGTTCAGTGCCTTTTCAGGAACAATCGACATGATGACTGGCACAGTCGGCGGAATGGTCGCTTCCGTTCCCCTGCTGGGCATTGTTGTAAGATTTTGTTTAACTCAATAGCACGTTCAGATCTAAAGGGTAAAGATGAAAATAAGTACACACCATTTTCAAGCTGCGCTCATGGGAGCACACTGCTAGGCCAGTTTGACAACTGCCAATTTAGTCCGGAGTACCCTCCTTGCGCCAAACGTATGTTGCCTGTGTGTGATCTAGGCACGACAAGCAATTGCCCGAACCGAATCGGTGGCTCGTGTCACATAGACATCGGGTGACAAATGAATGGACTAATACATATGAAGAGAAAAATATCTATAGTTGATAGAGTGTGAAATTTCAGATGCGAGTTTAGCAGTATTTTAGCTATCAACGCCTAAAACATATTAAAGGGACCTGGCACTTTAAAAAAAGTTATTTTTATTTAAAAGAAAATTCCTTTGTGCACGCATCACTATCTCTGCAAAAAAATCGCATATTTTTACAATTTTTTTGAAAGGAGTTATGATTTTTTTAAAGATACTCGCGTACCGGGCATTACTGTGTTTAGCGCGCTAAACACCGTAGCGCCCGGTACATCAACGCAAATTCCGATCTTTGAAAAATCATAACTCCTTTCAAAAAAATCGTAAAAATATGCGATTTTTTGCATTCTAATCAGAAAAAAATTTTCTTTAAAATAAAAATAACTTATTTTGCAGTGCCAGGTCCCTTTAAGGTGAAAAGAGATACAAAATGCGAGTTGGTTAAGGCGCCTGGTGGACATCCTCTCGGTCTCGAGGTTGGTCCAGTCCTTGAAATCCTCGGAGGCAGCATGGATGGACTCGCTAGTCCGGTTAATCTCTTATATATAGATTTTTGAAAATCGGGTAAATGCCTGGGTTAGCTTTCTTTATTTCACACACTCTCTACACCGTTGTTTGGTGATTGAGTGTGCGAATTGAAGATAGACAATCCAATTATTTACCCAAATTTCTAAAATTTTGCACCCGATAATAACATTTTTTTCAGATTTTCGGAGCTCTTGGAGGAGGGCGACCGAGACGTGTGTAATATGTGTTATTTATCGGGATAATTAATTGCTTCCACGTTTTTGCAAAGATTTACTACGTAATATTCATTATTGACTTGCACATTTTTCTTTGTCGCTTAGAAGTATCGGACTTCCGTATACATAGTTGTCATGTAAGCCCATAAATATTTCATTGTAGAGTGCGAAATGTGAGACCACGCTCTCTTCATTCTCTCGAGACCGGTCGATAGGCGTGAGAGTGTGCGAAATGAAGAGAGCGTGGTCTCACATTTCGCACTCTATTTTAATGTGCTCCTGCAATCAAACAATTTTGGTGTAACATTTTTTGTTGATTCATTACATCTGGGTTTCTTGTTACAAACTGTTATGAAATTTCGTCTTAAAAATGAAACACGGAACGCATGACACATGATTCCAAACCTACATACCAGGGATAGAGCGAGAGAGTGTACAAAAGTGAGAGAGTCCCTCTCGATTTCACATGCTCTCTCACTCCAAAGGCCTTTCTGGAAGGTTGACCGGCCTGTGGAATGATGTGATGATGTACATTGCACAGGTGCATTGACGATGCCGAGGCTCATCGTCCATTCGCACACGTCGAGAAGAATCATAAAATATACACACAAAATCACGGCCACGTGATCATGGCCAACTTGCTTTGCTTTCAAACTGGAACATCCCGGGTTCGATCCCCGCCGCGGGAAAACGTTTTGCCGCATTTTTCGCAATACCTTAGAGCAAATGCGGCAAAACTGCGGAGAAAGCAATAAGACACTGATACATTACATCTTGACACTTCTTCTTGGTTCTTGGCCATGGTTCACGAGGTATGTTCATCAAGTTTTGACACTTTATAAAAATTTGAGTGACGTTGGTTTACGTAAGGACAAAGCAGAACAAGTTTGTAGCATCGTAAACACATTCCCCGTGCTTCCCTACTCGCTTGACGCTTTGGTAAAATTTCGAAAACGCTACAGAACACGTCAAAACGTTTTCGAACACGTTTGCGATGACTTTGAAACGTGTTTGTTTGAACTTACTTTGAAACGCTTGCGATTTTCATTTTCATCATCGTCGGCCAAACAAGAAAAAATTATTACACCGTTAGGTGGGCAAGTTCTGACACGACAAAGAACGATTGTATTTCAGCGCTGAGTATCACCGATACCTTCGCAACTTTTTCGACTGTCGAACAAAAATGGGAATATCGCAACCGCAAGGCGGCTTCGAGCTACCTAATGCGATGTCCAGCTTTTCTTGAGATTTGCAAATAAACCTTACAATTGTATAATAATAGCTCATTACCGATTATTAGTTTAACTTTGCACGAGTACCAGTTATCATGTCACCATAACTATCATAGCAGAGACAACACGATCATACGGAAGAACGATTCAGCACACCGTTTCAACCTTGACATTAAAATACTAATTGTCTAGCTTGCACATTAAAATACTAATTGTCTAGTTCGGCCCGTTACTTGAGTTGATAAGATTGGATAAGAATGATTTTGATGCATACAGCCAACACATCTCCTACGATGTTGCAGTTGCCAGTTTGGGGGTGACGGAACCGGAGGGCGTTGGGCGTGTTCTGGTATCGTGGTACCCTTGTTGCCCACTCAACTCAGGACCGACGGAGATGCGACGACGTCGGCGAAGATGAGCGGACTGAGGGGAAGCGGGGAGAGGATGTAGGGCGAGAATACGGAGGCGAACATGATCTGCGGCGACATGATGATGGGGGAGAGCGCGAAGGGGGAGAGGATGAGGGGCGAGCCGACCGTGGGCGACGCGATGCTCGGCGTTAGGACGAAGGGAGAGAGGATGAGTGGGGTGAAGACTTGCGGGGACAGGATGAACGGGGACAGCGCCATCGGGGAGAGGATGAAGGGGTTGAAGAGGCCGGGAGCGAGGATGAAGGGATGGAGGGCGAGTGGGGAGAGAATGACGGGAGAGAAGAGCATGGGGTTGACGATGAGCGCGCCGAGGGCACTGGGCGACAGAATGACGGGCACGAAGACCCACGGAGAGAGAATGACGGCGCCGAGCACGGACGGGGAGAGGAAGGACACAGAGAGCAGCAGAGGAGAGAGAACTATCGGGCCTGCAAAAATAATGGGGTTTTGCATAGTCATTAGAATGTTCCACTCGTTTTAAACACAGAAGAACGGCAGCGGCCGCCATATTCAGCGTGTCGTCGTTTTCCGCGGGTGGTTTATTACAAATTCACAAACACTCGTCCAAAATATAAAACGTTTCGTTACTATTCCGCGCTAAACGCAGAAATGATTGGCGAGAGAGCGTGATAAAGCGAGAGACACGCCGAGGTATAGAACAGGGCTGTGCATTTTACGTTTTACGATTTTACGAATTTTACGATTTTACGACTTTTTTCGTAAAAATTTTACGTCGTAAAATTTTACGAAATATTTTCGTAAAATTCGTAAAAGTTTCCTAAGAAAAAAATGTAATTTTTTTGGCGAATAATGCACTTCGCATGGTATTTTTTTCAAAAAAAAAAATTTTTCGTTCTTTAAAATCTCATTGAAAAATGTTTTGTTGTTTTTTCCTGATTACTATTTTCCCACAACAACGCACGCTGCGAATATGTGATTAGGTTATGCACATCAGTTCTAATAATCGAATTTCGAATCCCAAAGTTCGATTTAGTTAAACCTTTGCTCAACAAGCAAAATCAATACGTTGTGGATCAATTTTCTGTAAAATATTTGATTTAGAACAGTTTTTAAAATTTTACGAATTTTACGAAAAAATTTTCGTAAAATTTACGTTTTACGAAAATTTTACGAAAATTATTTTACGCACAGCCCTGGTATAGAAAGAGAGTAGACACAATAGTAGTCCATTTCATGAGCGTATCATTTTAAAATTGTAATAGCCTAGCACAGTACCTGAGAGTAGGGCGGACTGGAACACGAGTGGGAGGAAGATGGCGGGATCGAAGATGACGTTCTGTGTATTACATATGGCGTATATGGCGTTAAAAAGAACTTATCAAAATTTTAAATTCCCGCTATTATTTATTGCTGCTCCCAGTGGCTCGAACGAGTTTGCACGCGGATTTTACACGGCCAATAATTTTCGTGCCCACTGAGAGCCGTTGTGTATTCACCAACGACAGTAACTACTAGATTAGTGATTGCTGATATCACAAACCTTGTTCATTAATTAATCGGATGATTGTGCAAATTGCATCTGGAGTTATTGACGCGGAAAGAAATAGTGGGGAACGCGCACCTTCTTACGGATCTTGAACGACTCCATCTCAGCGAGCGCACGGATATTGTTAACGATATGTTTCTGCATCTCATCATGCGTCATGTTCTTTAGCGTCCTGCAAAAGCAACAATGCCAAACACAAAAAAACCGCTGATGCAGGCGAAAAGCTGTAGAAGGTTCTAGAAGGTAAGTTGTAGAAGGTTGCCGGCCTCGACAAATTATCATTTCAAGGGTGTGGAAGAAACAGATACTATATCAGAAAAGAGGGGTGCTATACTCAAAATCCGGAAAAATGAGCAGTTTCCCTGAGTGACCTTCTTGCTTTTGCTGTTGTTATCCAATAATGACTCGTGCCTTTCTTTTAATTTATCTTATTGTTCCGCGTTTCCTCGTGACTCGCATAATTATTATTATAAGATACTATTTGAATTCCGTCAGAAAGCAGTTGTGCGCATGCTGACAAGTTGTTCAAGTTCAAGTTCAGTGACTCAGTGACAACGACAGTGACAAGTGACTCAGTAACAAGTTCAAGTTCAGTGACAACGCAATGAACTCACTGCAGCCGCTCCTCGCTTGCGTATGGCGAGTTCTTGCCGTAGACGATGTCGAGCTGGTCTTTGCGAAGTAGCGCAAACCCATTTTTCTTCTGAGCCTCGACCTGCGTGCGGCGATTATGAATATTATTGTTTTCAACTGTTTTTTCAGCACTTGATCTCACAAAAAGGATGCCGTAGATGACTGTTCGCTAACAAGGGTTTGTGCCCCTATCGCCTGGAACACGCATTATTTGCCACTACCGCCTGAAAGGCTTTACACATTGTTGACCCCGTTTTGCACGCCAACCTGATCGGGTGTGTAAGTGCCATGCAGCGCTTCGAAAGTTTCGATCTTCTTCTCCTCCTTCTGACCGTATCTCTCAGTCACACTTTGCTGCAATGTCAGTGCTTTTCAAGTAGGATAACCTAATCTAGGCCCTATTTCGCGCTCCCGAGATCGGATTCGTAAAGCGAGAGTGTGGTCTCGTTTGAACCCGTGATCCCCCAAACAACCGAATCATCTGGAGACGGGGGGGCGTTTGCCATCTACAATATCGACGATCAACGACACCATACGAAGCAAATAACCCTTTCGGAATGCAGAATTGCAATCGAAATTGCAATTGAAATATATTCAGCAGAACTCTCCCTCTGCTGTCTGCAAATCTAACGCCAACTATCTTAGAGAATTGAGTTCTCCGGAGAGGCATATCAACGAGAGTTACCTCGCTGTGTGATAAGGATTGCGAATGCTGTCACCTTTGAGAAGTAAAGAGGCCGTCCCGAGGGCGACGTCATCTCCTCGCTGTCCGGCAGCACACTCGTCAGCGCCTTCTTGATCTTCTCATCCTGAAAAGGAATGCGATATTGGTCATTGACCCAGGTCCGCGATTCGCAAAGTTACCTTCTAGGGTTGCCCGATCAAGTCCAAGTTCTAAATACTTGGTTGCCCTCGCCGAGAGAATGCGATGTCTCGCTTGAAGGGGGGGGGAACGGAGAGAGAGAGAACCACATACTTGATATTTGTTCCGGCAACCCTATTACCTTCCCGAAGGTTTATTAGCCTTGATAAATGCACTGTACAGAAAGACGTTTAGAGCAGTGAACAAGGAAGGATATTCCATTGCACCTACCTTAATGTACTCAATGGCGTCAGTGACGCCAGACGCTTCCATGATAAGGTCAAGCCTGTGCGATATCGATTTCCGACCCATTTTACACTATACTATAATTCGAAACATCTCCGTGGTTTGCAAATAAACAATACATTCACCGCCTTTCTGCTTGTTATCATTAAACATAAATTGCACTGCTACACACAGAAAAAAAGGTCTTACATACGGCCCATAAGATATGGGGGTCCTTAACGAAATGTCTTATATATAAGACCTTTTGTTAAGAACCCCCTATCTTATGGGCCGTATGTAAGACCTTTTTTCTGTGTGTACCATGCTTCGTGCTCCTTCGTCTTTACTAGTCCCAGGCCGTTGACGAGACTCATGTCCTTCTCCACGCCCTTGCCCTTGTCGTGCAGAGCGAACAGCGAGGGAGAGAGCAGTTTAACCTGCGGCGGAAGGAACAACTCTGTGTCACGGATGAACTAGTCAGATGGTAGTTGGAGCACTGCTCAAACATAGGGTTAAGCGATATTACTGTCGAGTCAATGCAACGGACGAACGACTAAGCGCACAAGGATTGATAAGTCGAAAAGTTTCTTTGTTGAAATATCAGACCAGGGTTTGTCGACTCGTTGTGAGAAATCCGTTATTCGACAGTCATTCCGGCTTCCGATTTATCCCTCCAGTGTTCGAAATGTGCATCGATGCACTCTTCGCATCGTACACGGTCTCGACCGGTCGGTGAACGAGATAGTGTGAAGAGTACCTCGATGCACATCGATGAGCACTGATAAGGTAATTTGTAAAGACCGGCAACCTTCTACAAATTACACCATTCCAACAACTGCATCAGCCTTCTTTTCCTGTTTGACAATGCTGCGTTTACAGGACGCTCAAAAACATGACGCATGATGAGATGCAAAAACTGACCTCATCATCAGCGTTTTCGTCCTCCTCCATCACGGGAAGCAGACGGGGCGACACGAGACGGATCGTCTTCTCCGCAATCTCACTCACGTTCTTGCCCGCAGCCATCAGTCCCAGCTTGAGCGCTGCATTTATTATTTACCACGAGGGTGCGACAACATGTACACAATGGTGCGGACAGTGTCTCTACCTAGTCTTCACTTCTAGTCGAAAAGCGACTAGACGGGACGATCTCTCGACTCAGATCTAGGGATGGCGAAGGAAGAGTGAAATGAAGGCCTTCCTCTCTCTCGCCATTATGATTATGATAATCACCAGATTGGAAAGAAGAGTAGGGAAGGCCGGGCGAACTCTTCCGGAAGAGTTGACGATCTTACGAAGGAGTAGGTCTTTTCAAGGAGAAGAATTTTGTACAATGTGTGTCTTACAATATTCATTAGCACCCTCCAAATCCATTGGAAGCTATTTGCAATGTCCAGAACATGCATGTGCATTGAAACCTTTTGACACTCTTATTCTTCCGGAAGAGTCGCAACTCTTCCGCAAGAGTAAGATCAACTAGCATGCGCCTGTCTCACTCCTCCCTCTTCCTTTCCCATCCCTACTCAGATCCCTCTTATTGTCCACAAGAGACTCATTTAGGAGTAGACTGACCTGTCTGGTCGCTTTTTCTACTAGAAGTGAAGACTAGGGAGAGACAGTGTCCGCTAGAGTTTGAAATTCGGGTAAATAATTGGATTAGCTCTCTTCATTTCGCACACTCTCTAGGCCGGTCGATAGGTGAGAGAGTGTGTGAAATGAAGAGATTTTATCCAATTGTTTAATCGAATTTCAAACTCTAGTGTCCGCACTATTAGGAACCCTCAACATCTTCTTACCAGGATTTGTTCGCGATACGTTTCAGAACATTTAGATTCTATCATTGTAACTGCTTCCTGAACGCTTGCTCTAAACCATTACCGAATGCACGGAGTTATTGCTGATAAGGGAGAGAGAATTAGAGAAAAAGAGACGCCGTATTACCGAAACCGACGCCGAAGGGCAACCCTTGTACATACCCTCTCTCATGAGCTTGATGGGCTCCCGCATAACTTTCTCCTGCGGCGACAGGCCCTTCTCTAGTCGCCTCGCCGCCTCGAGCATCTCATGCGGATCCTTGTCCTCCAACTCCTCGATTTCCTGGTACAATCCAAATTCGCATTCTAACTTGATCACGTTTCATTCTTCACCCCCCCCCATATTGTAAGGAAGCCAGACACACGATTAGGAGGCGAACTATCAATCAGTAAGCGAATACCATCAGTGTACCTTCATGGCGAGCGGGCGACGTGCGCTGATATCCGCCTTACCATTACCGTATCCTTCTTGGATCTGCGTGATGCGGCTCGAGAACATCTTGCGCATCGCCTTGCGCGCCTGATCCAAATGAATTTACTAAATATAATTCAGTTAAAGTAGCTCGCCAGGGAAAATCGAAATTTTATTTTGATTGTATATTGATGCAGACGAAATCTGTGAAAAAAAATCCCCTATTTACTACGAGCTCGCCAAATTAAAGTAAAAAACGCAGCGAAAATTCAGTAAAAATGAAAGCGCGGGAAAGAAGATGATTTGAATCTCAAGAAAATCAGTGGCCGACATTTGCGAGCTCGTAGTAAATTGGGGAATATTTTTTGAACGTTTTATCTTTGAAACCGCTATCACAGATGTCGTATGCATTAATATAATAAATATAAACATATGTTTTTTTCATGGGGGGGTTTAGTGTCAGTATTTGAAAACATAAAAAGTCTAAATTCAACCTTGAGCTTCTTCGTTTCCTCTTGAATCTCGTTTATGACGGTGTACCAGCTGAAACTGTTTTGTTAGAGTGAGAAAAGGTGGCAATATTTGCTTCATTTCTTATTTATCGTTCACAACAAGATAAAAGGTAAAGGTAAAGGCATCCCCTTATCTATGCCCCAAGTCCTGAGGGGACTCCCTGCTAAGGTCAGTTCAATCCGGTTTTCTAAACACCTCATTTTTCACAAAATCGGTCGATTTCCCTATTATGCAACCGGTTAAACCGTTACTTCTCAAAGTTTGGTCAGTATTTACTAAAAAGTCGAATAAAAGGAAAAAGAAAGGGAATTGCAGGGAAAGATGAGGTCGACCCTCAACTGAGCAGTACGCATGCAATAGGAATCGGGAGCATACCTTGAAAGGTAAGAATAGCCAGAAGTGCACAGCTTGTATAATATTTGTTTCATTATTTACTTTCAAAGTATACTATTTTCCCATGCGAACCAACATGCATTGCAGAATTATGTTTTTTGACTTGAATTTTTCCTGATTATTATTTTTCAAATCAAGAAAAATAATAATCAGGAAGAAAAATCAAAAGCAAACAGCATCATCCGGAAAATTTAGCAGTTTTCCTGAGTTGTATGTTTCGTGCCGTATTATTTCCCCGTCACTCGCATTATTATGAATATAATTAAAACATCTCACTTCTTGCCCGATGTCTTGTGTTTGGCTTCCAGCACACTCTTCTTGATGATTCTGACAAGTACATTTGTCTTTTATTTAAATTTGGTTCCTTAATTGTTCTCAGGTTTTCACCAGTTCTCTTCAGAACTTACGCTGTCGATTGTATTTGTCCCCTACTATCATAATGTTAATCTTTTATTAATTCAATATTACAGTGAAATCAACGGACAGATGTATATTTAATTGTGTGGGACCTCATGGAATCCCCAATGGGATGCCAATTAGCTGTGAGGGCGAAAACGAGAGTGATTCTCGGTTATCAAAGTGCGAAAACGGAAAAAAATAAGAAAAAAAAGTGCGAAACGAAATATCAAATCGGTTCCTGCTCTCTTCATTTCACGCACTCTCTCGTCTGCCGACTGGCACTGAGAGTGTGTGAAATGAAGAGAGCAGGAATCGATTTGACCAACTCTAGTGCGAAACCTTGCAAGACGTCCGAATGGCGTGTCCTGTGTATTTTCTCTCAGAACGTACTTCGCGGCGCGTACGACGGGCATCGACGTCGTAGTCGAAGTAAAATTCTAAATGGCACAAAATAAAAATAATTTTTTTCTACGAAAAAGGTCGTTCAAGAGCTCATAAGGTGCTCTAAACTTAATCCAATCAGTACAAGGGTGGGGACACTCCAACCACCCGAGAATGTATCCCCAGTTCTCAATTCAGGTGCCACGCCCGGACAGGGCCGAATATGGCCGACTATTACCGATCACGGGTCTCTTTAGAAAGTTTCGCTCGTTTTCCAACAAAAATATTTTGACAAATTTCTGATTAGTACTTAAATGAATTAAATGTATCATACTTGAATATACCGCCCCTGACTAGACAATAGAGTTGTGTGACTTCACGGGAATAGTCATATCTCTGGATTCAGATAACTGATCACCCGCTATGAGTTGCCTACCTGTTTGGACCTGCGAGTGGACGATCCTTCGGGGATGTACACCAGTAACGGATTAATGTCGTTTGCACGCTTTGCCCTCATCGATCCGCTCACTTCCTCTACCTTTCGTCGCTTATGAGTGTGTTCTAAAGGTACTGGTATTTGTATGTATTTCTTCTTTTATACAATAATCTAACACACGTATTCCGACGAGATCGTATGAACCAAACTAGTGTGTTGTTCGAATATTTCCGCGTGTGTGGAGAGCCTTTGTCAAACATTCCAATGGATACTTTGTTTAGGTGGAAAACTCATTCTGGTTTAACTCACTAATTCAAAAATCACATTTACGTTCAACATTGTGCTATACTAAAATTGCTCTAATTTCGAGTGTATAATGCCTTCCTCGCAACAGTGATTCTGTTCATTCCACACATTTTGTTGCGCTAAAGGGCCACTGCGATATGTGTAAAGGCCCAATTATCTTTGTAAAATATGCTTGCTGTTTTCTCACTTTCTGCCACAATTCACATTGATTCGGAAAAATGGAGTGACACATTTATTAACGCGCGCACAGAGCAACTCACTTGTATGCTTGCTCTTCCGTTTTTTGGTCAAGAAGTGCTTCGGGTTCGTCCGTTTCATCTTCTCCAATCGCTTTTTCGATCGTCGCCTCTTCCTTGCGGCAGCTGCAGGTGCTGCAGCTGTCGCAGAAGTGGCTGCTTCAGTCGTAAACTTTTCAGTAGGCGGAGTAGTCACTACAAACGTATTTTTCCACGTGAATAGGAAGATTTAATGGCTGATAGAAGTGTGGTACTGCAGTTTCCGCAAATATATAGGTATACTCAAAATGAAGACGCAAATATGGATACGCAATTGTTTTTGCGATATTATTGAGTTTTCGCACACGTCATATACATGCTCAGTGATGTACCGATCCTGATAGACTGACCGGATGTTTCATTCGACTTCTGCTCGCCTGTCTTGTCGATTAGGCGAACGACGCACTTGGCGTGATCCTGCACAATATGGTTCTCCCCCTACTTCCACATGTATCGGGTGTTAGCAGAAAGGGAAAACACACTCCAAAGGCTTTACTGCATGCTCAGCCTGCGGAATGATGCGTATTAGCTTACAAATTGTAAACTTTTAGTTATTTAATTGTTCCTACTGAGTGTGATGCGATACTTTCTTTTACTATCTATACCAAAATAATATCAATAATGTTCACAGCTATGACGAAGTGGTTGAAGTGTGTACACTTGCCTAATGCGCCCTCCCAATTAAATTCCGCACCGGATTTGATTCCTTGCTGTGCCACCGTCTCACCAAGGCGCCCGATTGGACAGAAATTGGTAGTGGTGTAACCACGAAGGTAACTAGATCCGAAGAAGAGGTTGGGCCCTCCCAATTGAACTATCCTATTCTGCGCTAGCCTTTGTAGTTATTCCCTCAGGTCTTGAAGCCTAGATATTACATTTGCATAATATTACATTTTTATACGAATATCAAAGAATACAATTCGCTTTTAAAAAACACAGAAAGATATTTCACGGCTCCGGTTTCGCTCTAATTCCGGTTCTGAGTTCGGTGCAAACACATGGAAGAGTTCAATTGCATGTGCGCGCTCAATCGATAGCTGCCACCTTTTCAATTTGGATTATGAAAATAATTGTTAAATTAGGCAAAAAAACGAAAAACAAAAAAGTGGTGTGCCTTTCAGTTGTTTCTCCACATTGACCTCGGTGGCCACGCGCGGAACGGGATAATACGGTAGAACAACACCTCTTATATTTATAATAAGGGGATGCCCTTCAAGGGGATAGCCGGTAGAATGGGGTTTGAAGTGAGAAAAAAATCGTGCGAAATTGCGAGGAACTCTCTCACTATTGCGCACTCTCTCGCATCGACCCCTCTCTGGTGCTCACAATAATTGTTGAGGCGTTCTTCGCACACTGCTCGTGCTCCTTCTTGTCATCGGCATGGACGCTCTCCAATCTAAAAAAAAAATTTAAAATTATTTTATACTATTTTATTTTTTTACAGATCAGACCGCACCAGAGTGTAACGCAAGCGGTAACACACACGTCAAGCAGACCAACTCTTCATTCCGCTCTTCCAGAAAGGGGATTAAAATATGATAATTCGAGAGCGCCTCCCTTTTGATTTTACAAGCTCTCTCACGGCAAACTGAAAAGTTGACCTGCCAGTGGTATCATGTGAACCGCATACCTGGTGGTAGCCATGGCGCCCAGGAGCCCGCCCAGCGCCTGATCCAACCAGTGCTGCAGCAGCTCCAGACTGTGCTCCTCGTTCAGGTTGATCTACCATCAAATCGACACTTGACAAAAAAACAGGCACTACTGCTGAAGCCCGGAACATGCCAATCAATAGGTACTCTTGAAATTTCAAATTACATTGTTCTTATATTCCTTTTGATGATTCCGGGTTTCGGCATAATTGCCAAAAATCAATTCTTACGGTATTATCGTAACTCACCTGCAGTGTTTTTCCATCGTCGGATGCTGTAGTCGGCGCATCGAGCAACTTTAAACGTACGGTAGAGTGCGTGTTGAATAATATCAACACTACAAATGATTTGCGCTCTTTTTGCAAACTGGTTTCTTTCTCATAGTCAGGAGTGGTCCAAATTAGACTTTGAAAAGTAACGGTTTAACTAGTTGTGTATTGGGAAAATCGACCGATTTCGCGAGTAAAATTGCGAGAAAATTTATAGAGAGTCGTAATTCACTGTACATACATCGTTTCGTGTAATCACACATTATTCCGTTGCGCCTTCGAGCGTCGTTGAAATGTATTATATAAAAAAGAAGTGTGGAGTGTGTGAGGAAAATCAAGTAATTGCATCGTCACTTTTCCAAGTCTAGTCCACTTTGACGGATAATTCTTTTTGGGCGCGTTGGAGTTATCGTATCAACGCACATCGTCTCGACAGCAGCTCGAGATATTCTTGTGCTGATTGTGATTACGATACTAACCAGTCATCGCCGATATCCTGATGCCCGACGCCATCGCAGGGCGACGAGATCTGCAACGCTTTTCAGCGAGCTTTCCGGGTGAGATATAGCGCATTCGATAGAGCTTCACGCGATTAGATGAAATTTCAATTTTTAGCTGCTTTCTCGGAAGGGGCTCCGAGTTATTTAGGTCCGAAGTTTGACTTATTTCTGCATAGGATCAATTGCTCGGCGGAGGACGCGCTTATCTAGCAAATCAAGCTCTCTTTCTTACCTCTGTCTAGTGCAATGGTATCATGCTTGACTCACAATCCTTTGCCCCTGGGTTAGATATTTCTGATCTAATTTCCACCACAAATCAACTTTGATACTATTTTTCTATTTGAATGAATGAAGCTCGGTTTTTTTGCTTCATGTATGCAAATAGAAATATAGTATCAAAGATGATTTGTGGTGGAAATTAGATCAGAAATTTCTTCGAGAAAGGAGCAAAAAATAAGTGCCTTGTCGGGGAACCGAACCCAGGGGCAAAAATTGTGAATAATGCATGTAACCAATGGTTACTAACCATTGCGCTAGACAGAGATGATAGCAAGAGAGCTTGATTCGCTAGATAAGCGCGTCCTCGGCCGTGCCTTTGTTTCTATGCAAAATAGGTCAAACTTCGGACCTCAATAACTCGGAGGTCCTTCAGGGAAAGCAGCTAAAAATTGAAATCTCATCTAATCTCGTGTAGCTCTATCGAATGCGATATATCTCACCCGGAAAGCTCGGTGCGAATTCGCGGACCTCCCTAGTCAGTAGAAGGATACACATACTGAATAGAAATTCGTTTGTTCTGTGGTTAAATTCCATTCGCATCTTATGCTGCCTTCACAGTCCATCATCCCACATTGTGCGCGCAAAACAGTATTCATAGTCGCTACGCCATTGCGCTAGACAGAGATGAGAGCAAGAGAGCTTGATTCGCTAGATAAGCGCGTCCTCGGCCGAGCCTTTGATTCTATGCAAAATAGGTCAAACTCTCTGAATGCTGTTTTGCGCCCACAATGTGGGATGATTCACTGTGAAGGCAGCATAAGATGCCAATGGAATTTAACCACAGAACATTTTTTTTCTCCAATTTAATGCCATTCATTATAATACGATTGAGTGAGATTGAGGGGCTCGCAAGCAGCCTGATATGACTGATTATTTTATATTGAGTTAATTGGTGCTAAAAATACTGAAAAACACCTTGACAGACTCTGTTTATGCATACATAACATCAGAAATGGATAGCCAACATAGGATTTTCTGTAGCTGTCGAAAAAAATCTGCAATTTTGCTGTACCGTGGGAGGTGAAGTTCTTACGCGAACACACTTTTATTTTTTTGAGACGAGTGAGAGAGACAAGGGGTAAGGACTAACTTCGCATTGCACCATACCTAAAGGGAGAAATATCCCTATAGAAGACCTAGCAATTGACTTCTCCTCCTCTTTCTCCATTGGAGAGAACACCGACATGGAAATGATAAGGAAAGAGAGATTGGGGGAATCGAGGGGGGCGAGAGATGCGAGAGGAGAAGAGAGACTGAGTAGATTAAAGATAGAGAGAGAGAGAAAGGTGAGGTGACCTCGCACCCAGGGAATCATAATTGTCCGAGAAAGGGATTGTGAGTTCGTTATTTCGTGTCGAGACCCTAGAACTTCGCGCGAATGCAAACATGGGGTAACTCTCCATTACTCTCAGAAAAAAGTCACTAGGATCAGGACACAAAGTGAAAATGTGAACTTGCCGGTAAGTGAAATCTCTCTTATTGCTAGTGACTTTCACTTACAGGGAAGTGAACATTTTCACTTTGTGTCCTGATCATAGTGACTTTTTTTTCTGACATTCAGAGTAACTCGCTCGATTTTGTGCCCATACCCCCACTGCTTGTCGATTTCGCCGGCGCTGGCCCTTTGAAGTGGGCGCAAACTAAGATAGAGGAGCGAAACCGGAACAGGAAGCGGGTTAAGGTAACGCGCGTAGTGAAATGGAGCTTCCCGCCTTGTAACCGCCCCCAAAACCCCTTCCCTTCAAATCCCTTTTTCCCTTCCCTTCAAGGGCCTCGAAAAGACCCCAAATTAGTTACGATCACCTCCCGCATCCGTAAGTTGTTATTGTGACACGAACACTGCCTCACTCCCATACATGTCGGCACCGACAGAAAGTGGGCGGAGTCCCTCCCTGCCCACCACAAAAAGATGTATAGGGGTTCATGGGTAGTCGAAAAGGGGTGGTGGGCAGGGGGGACCATAAATAGGGGGTCATGGTCCAAATATGGGTTGGGTTAATGTTGGCAGGCAATGACAGAGGGGTATAGTGTATTGATTCTACCGTGTCCCGAGGACACTGTATCGGGTTACGGTATGACGGATTCATGAAATTAACAATATCTACTCGGAAAGTAATCCCATTTGCAGCAGAAGTACAAGACTCGCTTGGTCTATCAACTCCAAAATTTCCGACTCGATATGTTCGATTTCAAAAGTTAGGTATGCGTCTAAAATATCCATGATCATAAATAGCAATGGTATACTGTAAGCCCGCTACGGTATCCCCGGATGTGGCAGAAGCACAAAGGTAAGCCTCGTAGACAATAACTGAACTAGGTCTACCAACTCCTAAATTTCCGGCTCGGTATGCTTGATTTCAAAAATTCGGTATGCTATGAATTCACTACACTATACCTGTACAAGGTAGTAGTTATACAGTAACCTCAGTAACATTGCCTGCTCGAAAACAACCTCTTACAAAAATCCCGAGTAGATATTATTAATTTCATGAATCCGTCATACCGTAACCCGATACAGTGTCCTCGGGACACGGTAGAATCAATCCAGTATACCCCTCTGTCATTGCCTGCTCGACGTCTACCACCTACAAAAATACCGAGAAGATATGATCAATTTTATTAATTGGTCAGCGCGCTACGGTAACCCTTGGTACGGTATAAGCGAAACGATATTTCCCTCTGGCATTGCCCGCTCGAGGTCTAGCTGCTGCAAAAATCCCGACTCAAATAGATCAATTTTAAAAATTCGTCATACTGTAACCCCGCTACAGTAACCCTGGGTACGGTAAGGGAGAAACGGTATATCATCCAAAAAATGTATTTGGGTATCAATTATATGGATACACATTTAAAGATTATTTTGTTGAGGAAATTTCGTGTGAATCTCGTCATTTTTAAGATTGACATTGCTATTACAACAGTTGTTCTTTTCTTAATACAGGTGAAACTAGAGGCCAACCACTCAGTGAACTTTGTAAAACTAGTGTAACTGTTTTTGATTGAATGAATTATTATTGATTCTTGATCTTTGACCTTCATCACACCGTACACACCAATAACTGACTCTTTCAATACGGGAAGAGTTAGTACAAAAAGTAGAAGAAAAGCAAAGCATTTTTTTAGAGAAAGCAAGTGAAATAGCTTACAATAGCTATAGCTTGTTCGAAGGAAAACGAAAGGAATATATAACTAAATTATTCAGAGATCACATTTGAATTTGTTGATGTCGAAGAACGCAAATTTCGTTCTCGATGATATCTCACCTGAAAAGGGACCAATGTTACAAGAGAGAATCGTACTCCTGAACATATTTGTATTTATATTCTCGAATCAATTTCCGTAAATCAGATGCGTACTCCTATTCTGAATGGGAGACGCGATTTTGAGAAATGAAGGGTATTTTTAAAAATACAAGAAAAAAGAGCCATACACCGTTGATGTTTTCGTAAAACTTTCGATGTTCGTCGGAGATTATAACGCCGTTTCTCGTCCGATTGAAGAGCAGTTCGGAGATGCACGAAGTAATCGCATGATCGAACGCGGGCAACATCTGGAATGAACAAATAATACTAGCACTTGCTTAATAATAATAATAATACAAAACATGATGCTTCAAAATCTTACTTCAAAATATGATACCGTGTGCAATACAGTTAAAGGGCGCTATAACTAGCAATGAAGTGAGTAAAAGAGCTGAAAGAGCAGCTCAACGATATTCTTTAATGAGAGATTCCGCCCACTGTTGGCTTGAGTGGCTTTTCCCACTTCGGCAGCTCAAAGTTGCTCCCTTCCCCACTTCTCCACAACCGCCCCAGTATACGTTTCGATTTGCTTCTTCCGATTATTGATTGATAAATTATTGATTTATTGATATTTCATCATCCATTAACACCGCACCCACAGACACAACTAACCTTCTCCAGTGTAGAAGAAGTTTGTACACTCTGATCACTTTCGGGAGGATTAAAGGGTCTGTGGACGCCTAAGATATGATACCACATGCCTTGTTAGCCATCACAGATGTTGCTGAAGCTAAGAGTGGTAAATCCTCGACTCCGTAGATGCAAATTGAATGACGCAGATATCCCGTCGCGCACTTCTCATTCGGATCTCGCCAGAGCCAGAGCGACATACTACAAAACGTAATTGAATACGCTCATTTTCAAATGGGGAAGAGACAGCGAAATATTTAAGTTTTGTGTAGGAATCGATACAGTGCATTCATCGCACCCATTGATATTACATTTGAATTGACTATGCTTCTTTTCACCACCAAGTGGGGAAACACTAGATCACAAGGCAACAGTGTCTGATATGTGTGTGAAGACGCTATCGCACGTAAAGCTTTCAAGAATTTTTCCACTCCACGGTACGTCTTTCTCCAATGACCAATCCTGAAATAGATGAATTGATTTTTTTGAAGAAACAAGGACTTGTTATACCATGTGTTTTTTTGTACGCGTAAGTTTTTAAAAGTTGCTTCTCAAACTTTAGTGCACAGAATGCTTTCAAAATTAAACGGCCATCACTTGATTAAAATCGAACCCAGCTATTAACTATGCGCGGACTGAGCCACTAACTACACAAATGCCTAAAGGTTATGTATATCGATTATCGATAGATTATGAGCTCACCGAGAAATAAACTGCGCGTTGCTCCGGTCACGACACTTGTGGTGGAAACCGCCGGGCAGTCGAATCTCTGAGGTGATGTGCAACGAATTGTAGAGTTGCTCATCAACACCGTATCCCTGAAATAAATCATTTTTCGATTCTTTAAAAACAATTAATATTATTTTAAAACAATTAATATTATTATATTCCGCCAGTTATGGAGGGATAAGGCAATAATATGTTCAAAAATCGATAACAACAATGACAAATCATCTGTTCAAGAATCAATCTAAGAAGAGTCTCTGGACGTTTCGTTACCATATCGTTCATCTCCTTGACCAACGGCATGACATCAATCTTGTCGAAGATGAAGTCAACCGCGGCCCTCGAGAGAATCACCTACAAATTGTCTTCGTATAGCGTGCGGTGCTTTACCTGCATAGAGCCCTTGCCCCACTCGATCGAACTCGCTCTGCACTTCTCTACTGAAAACAATTGATATTTTTGACAGAATATGTATTTTTTTTAGATTTGAGATTTTTTATTATTATTGAGTACGTTCTTTCCCAGAGCGGGAAGTCTATTCTGAAAATCTTTTAATTTATATTATTGAACCACTTTTCCTCGTGATTATTATTTTTATATGTTGTATAGGAGTCTATACACTGTAGTTCTACTCATTGTAACTAGCAGGGATGTGTTGACGTTAAATGCACTACGCTCTATGCGTACACTACGCTCTATGCATAGTTCTGCAGGTTCGGTCCAGGGGGACCTCGGTAGCTTGCTTCAAGTACGGTCCAGGTATGGTCCAGGGGGAGCTCGGTAGCCGGTTCTAAGTACGGCCCAGGGAGAGCTTAGGATGTTGGGGAATGTGAATCGCTAGAAATAGTACTGGCTTAATCCGTTGCAAAATGTTCGTGAGGCTGAGAGCGATCGAAAAAAGTTGTCAGCCTCACGAGCCTTTCTCAACGGAAACGCAGGATACCGTATGTTGATTTGCCTGGCGTCTTCGAACACGTTTCCGACATCGCAAAACACTTTTTTCCGCGATTCCCCACGCTCCCCGGTTCATTTGGAAACTTTTTGAAATTTTCGATTTTTCACGTTAAAACATGTTAGAACACGTTCAGACACGTTTCCGACATCGCAAAACACTTTTCCTGTGATCCCCTACACTCTGCGCATCAATTGGAAACTTTTCGAAATTTTCGATTTTTCACGTTAAAACATGTTAGAACACGTTCAGACACGTTACTGACAGCGAAAAACACTTTTCCTGTGATCCCCTACGCTCTGCGTATCAATAGGAAACTTTTCGATTTTTCACGTTAAAACTCGGCAAAACAGGTGAAAACGTGTTTCATGTTGTTCAAAAACGTGTTAGGACCACTTCTGGCACTTTCGAAAAATGCGGCAAAAGGTTTGCCCGCGGCGGGGGTCGAACCTGGGGGTCTCCGATTCAAAGTCTGACGCGTTATCCACTTGGCTATGAAATTAGCGGATTTTGTATTAAAATTTTGAAAGGTTTTCTGAGCATTTATCATATGCAAAAGGTTCTGAGAAGATTGCGCGAATTTTAAGCGATTTATGGCGAAAATGGAAAAAGGTCCGTCACGCTGCAACAAAAAAAACATACAGACAGACAGACAGACAAACAGACAGACATAATCATTTCCTATCAGTGGAAGAATATCGTAAGGAAATGCCATTCCCTAGTCTGTATGTTGCCAATTAGCATGTATGTAAATGCTTAGTAGGGACGAGATAGTCGTCCCTTGTCCTGTCTCGTGGAGTGTGACTCCTCTGTATTTTGTATTATGTAGATAAACTCAGCAACCCAGATACCTCTGAGTAGTGTACCTGACAGGTGCCCAACATTATATAATTAGAGAGACCTACATTCAGTTCCTTCCAAATTATTGGGGCACAGTTTGAGCTTGCCCAAATTCTTCTCAAGTTTGCTCAAACAGCGGTAGTTGGGACAGGGTACGATTTCGACGTCGTTTGCACCTTTAATTATTATTATTTGTTTTTTTTTATATATTTTTCTATTTCTTTGTCATTATCGAGGCCCCTTTATTCGTAGATGGTTCTCCCTTTCGGTTTTTACATACCTCGAGAAAAAAATATTTCTTTCAAAAATACAAGGAAGATGCATTGAAAAAATTAAGAGTTTTGAGTTTTGCTTATAATGTATAAATTCTAAAATGAAAATATTTACCTCCGTAAATTTTGAGAATTTCCGTCATCTCTGAGTGCGTCTTGATCATTACGTCATGGTTCTGAAAAGAATCTGAATTTCTACGAACTGGATTATTGGAAATTGTTCAACTCAAATAATATTTAAACGATCAGTGGCACTGCATTCCCTCTCAGTAAAACCTACGGAAAAGGTTTCAGAGTCCACTTCTGGGATTTGTCTGCCTGGTGTAATAATGATACACACCTGTAATAGCATGGCATACTCCCACTTCCTGTTTCTCATCTCCCTCATGCAATCGAGATGCGCCTCATTTTGGTTGTGCCCCGCACTGTCCATATACTCTTCTCGACTGCAAAAAATAGTATGGAACTTTTTTAATAAGAAGTTTTTTTTTTGAAGTTTTTTAAAATAAGAAGTTTTTTATATGTGTGGACTGACTGACTGCAATTTACGAAACTTTGTGAAATTCGCTCCTACAGGGAAGGAACTGGGAAGTAAATCAAAAAGTTGACCCATTTCCCAATACTTTTGCGGGAACTTTACTACATCCACGCCAAGCCCCGCCCCCTTAGTTCCGCCCCTTTCCCCTAAGGGGGCGGAGGCGGGGGACTCCCTCCACCACATCCCCTCAAAGGGGGCGGACGGAAGGGTTGTCCGCTCCCCGAGGGGAGGGACAGTCCCATCCAAAAATTCCCGAGAGGTTCCCCTCATGCAGGCATTACGACGGCGAGCCGCGATGGTTGAGTGATCGCGACATTGTAATAGGGCGCGAGCGATTTACGCGAGACGGGTATGAGACAGGGTGAGAGAGTGTGCGGAATGAAGAGAGCGCCGGATCTCAGAGTCGCTATCGCCCCAAGCTTGGATAGAGAGATTACCCGTCCGATCTGTCAAGTAAAGCAGCGGTGGGCCCAGGTAGTACTTAGATCAGAGACTTTAGCCGGTTTATCTCTTTAGAACAACGAACGAAGAACAGTAACGACAACAACAACGACAAAAAAGGTAACAAGATAGCTGGTCGAAGGAAATCAATCAATCGATGGGATAATTCTTAGCCACAGCTTGGAGGAAAGCAAGGAAACGATGGGCCTTCTCGTGGCGCTGTTTCCACACTGCCGCTGCCACGTGACTGGCTAGCTGGGAACGTTGGGTTCCATAACGAACTTTGTGTGGCAATTTGCACAAGCAATTCACACACCATTTTCATCAATTTTCACCCTTTTATACTCTGTACCGTGGGAAAAGCCTCTGTTTCAGCCCTTTTTTCCCATCCTTAGAAACTGCTCATTGGCTGTTGGGCAAAAGCCTGGTGTACTCTTACTGGGAATCAAAGGGCGGAGCCCCAACCCCTGGGAATCGAAGGGCTGAGACAATCGGGAGCCAATAGGGGAAGGGGGCGTAGTCGTGCGCTCATTGGCTGGGGGAGGGGAGGGGCGGGGCTTTGGCGTGAATGTAGTAAAGTGCCCTTTTGCGTAAGCTCGAGACGAAAAGAATAAGCTAGATGAAACCAACCTAGCAACGACGACATTGGGCAAGCATTTTGCCAGCGCCGCCATTCGCTCATGGAATTCCCGTGAAGCCTGTAAAAATCTCATGGTATTCTAGTTGATTAAAACATGGTACATAAGTTATTCACATCAGCATTGACAGCATTTAGCATTTTGCATTTATCGATTATTTGAAAAAATGAAAATTTTGAAGAAAAAAAAGAAATTATTGCACCTTCTTGTCAATGGAGAAGCAAAATACGTTTTCTGCCGCGTAATTTGTGGCCAGCTGCTCCTCGAGAAATTCGTAGTCCTACAAAATAATATGTTTATTATTTTATTATACATGGAGTAATTTGAAGTTTAAAAATCACCTTCAAATAAATTGTACATGCCTTCACTTTTCTGAAGACATTTGCAATTAATCTTCAACTAAAATTATTTTAGAAAAAAATACAAACCATATAAACGATTCGCGCATACATAATGGGAAATCCAGTGTCCGGGTTGCGGGCGGGTAGAATTCTCCGCTAAAATGTTTTTGAATTTCTTTTTAAAAACATTTTAGTTTTGCAGGGAATAAATTTGTTACCTGAACTGCTAGACATGACAGATCAAGGTTCATACGCTGTACGAGTGATGGCCGAGATTTTGCTATTTCCTGAAAAAAAGCACATTTTCAAAGATGTACAGAAACAGTTAATAAATTCATTGCTTTAACGAAACATCCTGGTAAATCGATTGGTCAACGGCTTCTCTCTGGCACACAAGATACAAGATACATGGAGTAATTTGAAGTTGGAGACCTAAACCAAACGCAACTATGAGCAGAAAAATCCCTAACATTTTTTTAAAACACTATATCAAAATTATTAATAAGCCAACCTTCACGTACTTCTCGTCGTTCTTGAGTAAGCGAGCACAATCGATATGAGAGACCTCGGGACGTCTCCTGTACAACATAATTATTAAAAACAATTGAGCACACATACATCCGGCGACGATTGTGTGCAAAATGAGGAGATCGGACTTTTAGAAAACTCTAGTTTGCACTGGATTAGAAGTAATTTGTTGAAATTCGGACTTTGGGGTAGGGGAAATATTTAGGAAAGAACAATACAAATCTTGTTATTTTTGTTAATTATTATAACAACGAAATGACAGTTGTGAATATGGTCTTACCTGAAAACAACGCTGTTGAAGGCTGGTCCAGGGAAACTTGTGGTAGTTGTGGTAGAAAGAGATTTTGTGATTGTTTTAACGTCTGCAAATTTCGAAATTGGCGTAGTTAATTCGGCTCCGATTTGTCCGTTCTGAAATGTTAACAATTATTACTTTGGTTTTTCAAAGTAAAAATATACGCGAAGACCAAGCTACCCTCGTCATTTTTATAGCAACCGGCATTTCTGCGCTCTGATGGGCTCCTTTTTGCTACAAAGTGGGGTGGCGATATCAGTGCACGTATCGATATTACATTTATAAAATGATACGAACACACAAAAAGTCAAAATGGTATTTCCTGTGTTTACCAAAGCGAGAGAGCGGCAAAAATGAGAGGGTAGCGTACATGCCTGTGTGGTAAACAACGGAAGTCCGTCATTTGACTTTTGGTGTGATCGTATCATTTTTTAAAATGTAATACGTGCACTGCAGGATACTCGAGCGCCAAGTCGTATTTCTACTAGATTGAAGTTGACAATTCTTTCCAAAACAGTGTAAATTTATCCAGGGACATGAGTTATGCTACTGGACCGCGCTGATTTAAGCTTCATGTACAAGCAGCTCACTAATGTACTGCTTGAACAAATGCACAGATATAGCCAGCTTATGTAGTACAAAGCTTAAAGAAGAGAGAGGGAGGCTAACCGATGCTCCCGCAGCTTCGAAAATATCTCTCCGGCAAAATGCTGTAGCTCAGCTCGTCCATATTTAAAATAAGAAAAGTGAATAGGAAAAGAAGAAGAGCAGCGATTCTGAATTATTGGTATTGCACGAAAATACGTGCCTTAACTCACTCCGCTTCACAAAGAAATTGACTTTCGATCCGGAGTCAAGAGTTTGCAAGCGATTCTATTACAGATTTCAAGTTTTAGCATAAGGAAAGCGCACAAATCATCCGATTTTCTTTCTTTTTTTTCACTTTCACTCACTTCCATGGAGAAATTCTCTGCATCGGTTCTTGAGGCATTAGCATTTCAATATCTCCATCGTTAGTCGGTATTCGTGTGTAGGCCAATCGAGTCATCTGGAAGTGAAAATTCTAGGTCTAAGATCAATATTTAATAATATAAAAACACCGTTCTTGACGCATACTTACTGTTACACAGAGAAACGGTCTAAAATTGAATATCCGTTAAAATCGTTTAAAGTGATCCGGCATCGAAAAATAAGTTATTTTTATTTTAAAGATTGGAAAATTCTAAGAATATCTCTCAAATATTAAAAATTTATAATAACCTGTACCCTGAGAAAAAATAAATCACTCTTATTCAAACTGCAAACGCAGCACGCAATCAGTGATCTTGGAAATTCGAATGCCCGTAATACTTCGCAAACGCAACAAATCCAATATCTATTCGATGATTTCGATGCTCTGCATTAACATTCATATATTTTATTGAAAATAATTAAGGAAATTCTGGGCAAACAAATGTTATTTTCCTTTTAAATGTTTTAGTCACTATTTCCAAGGGGGGATGGCGAAGGATGCGCGCATTCTGGGAGGTGTAGATGGATTGCTGCTGCAAACAGCTCGAATTCGAGACAGTGAAAGGCTTGAGAGGCTTTCAGTGAAAACGCACTAACACGATAGTTGGTCAAGCAGTGACTGCTCTAAAGGGTCTTATCTCTTGACACTCCGTGCTTATCAGCGGAATCAGTCTCGACGACACATTTGCCTCCAACTTTCGACGCAATCGCCTACAAATATGAGTAAGATGTGGAAAATCTGTGCGTGCATGTGACCAGGCAGAGCGATTCTATCGAAAGACAAAGAGTCACACTTTCGGACGATCTGGTCGTCCCCAAAACGATAGTCCTACTAAAAGCTAAAGGCATGTCAAGCGATTTTAAGGTAGCAAGCTACCACGCTAGATGGGCCAAGCTGGTAAGCCAGCTGCAACGTGGGATTACGTAACCCCAGCTTTCCCAACGCATCTAGGGCACATTACCTTTCGCAATCAAAGTTGCTACCAATTTACTGCCCCGGTGTGGATGGAAGGCTTGGTTGGCTTCGGCGGAAATAGAAGCAGTTGCTTACACCATTTCGTTTTCATTAACACCGAAACAGATGCGATCGTATGTATTAGTAGCACGCTAAACTCTAGATTCTTTCACTTTTGCTATCATGTGTACACATACTGGTTTCCCCCTTTCAAGCTATCACAGCTGGCGTATCTTTCTTTATTCTGAAAATATTCCTCACGTGTACTATCAACTTCTCATGGCTATTTGATTTCGTTTCCATAAACACCGAAAACGATACGATCGTATTTATTCGATACTCTACTCTGCACCCAGAAAAAAATATAGTTCACTTGTTTCTAGTCACTTTCACTAGTTCCTAGTGAACATTCACTAGGCAGCCGCGCAGCCTCTCCGGACTACAGATTTTTCACTTACCTGTACCTGTCTCTTGATGCCGCCATTTTTTGCAACCTACATTCATTCTTATGGCGCATTTAGTGTCACTGGTCTAGACGAGACCGCTCTCTCCGAATGAAATGATCTCTCGTTTTGAGGGTAAACGAGATAGTATTTCATTCTGAGAGGGCGGTCTCGTCTAGACAAGTGACACTAAATGCACCATAACTCTTTCACTATAGATGAGTGGAGGTTAATAGTTATTACTTCGTATTTATTGTGTTCTTGTTATTTTTTTTCTCGATATTTTCGATATTTTTTTGAGACGACGGCAAGCATCGCGGCGTCGTTTGCTCCTCTCACATCATTCCACTTGCCGGTCAACCTTACAGAAAGGGCTTTGGAGTGAGAGAGCGTGTGAAATCGAGAGGGACTCTCTCGCCCTAACCCTGTTCTGTAGGTTTGGAATCATGTGCTCTCCTACTGGATCGTGAGGGATTCAAAGGTATTTCCGAATTAATCTTGATCAGGTATTGAAAACGTGACTGATACGGATCTGAAAAAAATATAAAAATAAAAATCGTTAAATTATCAGATGCAATATATTGTGTGAAATGAAGATATTGGTAAAACAATAAAAGTTGGAATAATTTACATTTAGAGTGTCACAGTCAGGCAGGATGTGCTTGACAAAGGGATAAGCCCGAATAGGTAACACAGAGCTATGGGTTATGCCCAAAATGTCCTCCCCTCGTAAAAAAAGATGCCCGAAATGTCCCCAGAGAAAGTGCCCGAAATGTCCCCTACCCAAAATGTCCCCCCATGCCCAAAATGTCCCCCCCCTGCCCGAAATGTCCCCCCCCCCCTCATGACTAGGGATGGGGAAGGAAGAGGGAAGAGTGAGAGAGCCGCATGCTAATTGACCTTCACTCTTCCGCAAGAGTGCTCTTCCGGAAGAGTCGTGACTCTTCCGGAAGAGTAAGAGTTTGAAAACCTCTAGAATTTTTATTTTTTTACAATTTTTACAAATAATGCTAGATCTTATATTCAACATTATTTCACTTTACACGACGCATCAGAATAATACTGTGCTACGAAGTTACTAGCCCATTTCTTTTCGCGATTTCGCAAGAAATGCGAGATATTGGTAAACACATACCCTAAAAGGGGGGTTATTGGCCCGAATCGGGTTGTGGTCGACTCGGTCGAATCCAAAGAGACATACTGTAACTGCCCATAACAAAGACTACTACCATTATTAATCCTTCCGTTGCCCTAAATATGATATTTAGCAAATTGACAGTGGGATAGGTTGCATGTGGCAGAGCTTGAGAACTCTTTTCCAGAAGGGGATACTGTATCTCATATACTGTACTGCCGGCTACAATAGATCTACCGTATCCCGGCTTTCTGAAGTGAAGACATCGTCTTGGGATTTTTTTAAGAAGGTAGTTCTCGAGTGGGCATTGTCAGAGTGGTATAAGCATGCGCTACTCATTTGAGGGGTCACAAGTTCGATAACCACCGAGGCCAACGATGTCATCCACCCTGGTGCGGTAAATTGCTATCATCTATGATTGCGAAAGGCAACATGCCTTAGATGCCTTGGGAAAGATTGGGTTACGAAATCCCGCGTTGCAACTGGCTTACTGGCTTACCCCATCTAGCGTGGTAGTTTGCTGCTATAAAATCCTGTGACATGTTACATATAAGTGTTTTATTGTAGCCGGGAGTACTCTAAATGAGATACGGTATCCCCACTCCGGTGATGACTACTCACAATCAAGGTCTACGTCATGCAACATATCCCGGGCAAATTTCCTAAAATCACATGCTTTTGGGTTACGATAGGATTGATTACCTAGTTATTCTATCGTTGCGGGACCCTTGTGACTTAGTGCCACACGCCACTTTGGGTTCGATGATCCAACACCGACCGTACTTTGGGACATTATCCCCCTTCATGGGTCCAATGTTCCATGCCAAGCCCACCGGTGGCGCGGAAATGTATGTCAACCGCTGTTTTTATCAAATTATATACTTAGTTAATCTCAGTTTGATTCAAGCGATACTCGAGGAGGAGGGGAAGAATGGAGGTGCCACGGCATGCAAAATAGCCTCATCGCTGTCAAATCTGTGCTCATGCAAATTGCACCGTAAAATGAATCCTCTACAGCTAAAAAAGTCCGTAGAAACATCTACTCTTCCGGAAGACCTCCAACTCTTCCGGAAGAGTTCGACCCGTTTTGCCTACTCTTCCTTTCCATCCCCCATTATCATAATCACAAAGGCGAGAGAGAGGAAGGCCTTCCTCTCACTCTTCCTTCCCCATCCCTACTCATGACCCCAGAACATGACCCCAGAACAATCACCAGTTAGCGAACTGGATTGCGTCCCTTCGTTCTTACTCAGCCTCTCGCTTCATAGAGATGTGGTCGGAGTGTGGAAAGAGGCGTTATCACTCTGCGCTTGTGATGTTGTGATCATAAGCATTTGAAACGCTTGTGATAATAAGCATTTGAAACGCGCTACATTGACACAGGTTTTTTAGAAGGAGTATTCGAAATTCGGTCCCAGGGATGTGAGGGGTGGTAATCTCAAAAAGTAGAGCATCGTGACTATTAAAACAGATACCTCGTTGCGCACGCATCTCGCCTAAAATTGCAGAAATGATAAGAATTGTGCGTACCATTTCTACATCTTGGATTACGTAATCCCACGTTGCAGCTGGCTTACCGTCTTGCCACACCGTTGTTGCTTGCTACGGTAACATCGCTTGACATGGAACACCTTTAACCTTTTTACCTTTACCTTTTACCGTAGATAATTTAGGAGTTCAACATTTTCATGTAAGAACAGGGAATGTCAGGAGCTCACTTCGTGCTTAAAAGACGCTTGTTCCAAGTCAAAATGGCATACGTAATTTCGATAAATATTTATAAATTATGTGAACAACATCAACAATTTGGGAAACAATACCATATCCCAAAGCTCCATTACATCGGGCGATAATATCTATCAACAATGAGATCAAAGGGTGGAAACAAAACGAAAAAGGCATTATGATTTTTAATCACGGGCAAATTGGTTTCATGGTTTCACTCAATCCTCCAGAACATTGTCGCGAGCGAGAAAGTGTGTGAAAATAAGTGAGAAGTTGAGTGTGTCCTCTCAATTTTACACACTGTCTCGCTCCTTTCCCCTTTCTGGAGAAATGCGACGGCGGTGGCAGGAGATCATCTCACGAATCGAGGTTTGCGAGTAGGCGGGAACTGTTCGGTGATGTCCGGCGCCGTAAAGCCGTGTGCCGCTATCGTCGTCGTCCTACAAAATCATGATGATCTTTGATCTCTCGCAACCTGTGTTCTATGGGAGGTAGTCCAAGGAACGAAACACTGATCACCATCTCAATAGGCTAGCCGTTAGGCTAGGCTGGCTAGATAGGCTGATCGTTCATCTCATCTCTTGAACAGCTAATTGTAAGGTATACTTTACAACAGTATCATACAATTTCTGATCTTACCAATCGATATTGTCCCGAGCGCTGCTCCAGTAAGGAAAGGCGTCGTTGTTAACGGGCTGGATCGATAACTGCAAAGATACGGTTACGGTGGTCTCTCGGTATCTAGCCACGATGGGCAACCATAGACCTGTCGTATTACAAATTCAAAATACTACGTTCCACTTCAAGTACTGCCTGTGGTGTGCATACTATCTGCAACTCTCGCCCTCGTTGCTGCCGTTTATCAGCGAAACGTTTTAATATTGCGGACAAGTGTTTGTAAATTTGTAATACCTGCTTCGCCAGAATGCCGGCATACACGTCATCGAAGGGGTACAACTTGAGGAACAGACTTCCTGCAAAATCAGTATTTTCATTTTAATCAACATATGTGCAACAACTACCGCTAAGTATACTCTCTCATTGTAGGTGTAACAAAACACTACAGTAACAAGCGTTCAATGATACCGTAGTCCATGGTATATGGTAAGTACCGTAGTAGAACCGTTGGGCCGTGTGGGCGGAGAGCAGCACCGCGCCCGCATTGATGAACGGTGGGTAGGCGTCGAACGGGTAGTCGGCCAGCGAAACCTGGAGTAATGATCAGACTCTCCTCATTCCACATGCTCTCTCATCGATCAGACAGCGCGAGAGAGCATGCAGAATTGAGAGGGTCAGACTATTACTGGAATCCTGCATAGAGCGATAAATTCATCCCTTATCTGATTCTACTGTAATAGCAATCAGCCAAGAGGAACAACGATTATTGCATATTGCAAACTGATTGATTTTCTAGATGCAGTTCGTTGTAAATAGATAAATATTATTTTTATTGAAAAATTAAATGTATTTAATAAAATTTAAAATATTAATTAACTTTAATTTTTTTAAAAAACCTCACTCTGTGCTTGTGGAGTCGGAATCGGAAGGGCGACGAATCCTCCCGAAAGCCCTCGTACAGCGGCTCGTCGCTCCAACGAGCGGAGAGAAGACGGATCTGGAGGAACGGGAGAGATTACGTCATCTCTAGACAATAATTACGTCATCATTAGATAATTACGGAGAAGATGACGTCACCACTACGCAATTAGAGGAGTAGATGACGCCATCATTAGGGAATTAGAAGTTTATATTGCGTCACTCACTTGAGGATCGACAGATATAGCCTAATTCTGGCAGAGACCAGTATTTTCGCAATCGTTTCTTGTTGGTTTTGGATCCCATTGGTTCCAAATAAAAAAAAAAAATCCCCATGAACGATTACGTCGCAAAAGTCATTCCTCACCGGGAACCCCCGAACATTGAACCTCTTTTTTGCGCGTTCAACGCAGTTTCTGTGGAAGCTTTTGGCTTGAAGCCAGAGTTAATTTTCAATGCACATTAAATATACATATATGTTTAACAAATTTCATTACTAATTTGCATAATATCACATTTCGTGGATTTTAGAGAAATCTGTTTTAGAGAAATCTGTTGCATGTTCTAATTGCATGAGAGCCTGTGAAAGGTCATAATGATTCTAAAGATATGTATATGTTCCAACAGTAGCGCCGGAAGGTGTTTGCGTATTTTTTTTTCTCTAATTGGTGTAACTTTTGAATCAGAAGAGGAATCTGGCTGAAATGTTCAGCGAAGGGAGAGAATCTATCAAAGAATACGCTGCGGATACTGAGAATCCATGACGGTTACTATTCTTTAGAAAATGCTAGCGTCTGTCTGTCTGTCTGTCTGTCTGTTTGTCCGTTTTTTTAATCCAGACGTCCATTCAGATTTTTCTCATTTTCCTTATATTTCGCTTCAAAATTGCACAATCTTCTCAGAACCTTTTGCATATTATAACTGACCAGAATTACTTTAAAATGTTACAAAATTTAAATCACCGAATCCATGCCCAAGTGGTTAAAGCGCGCGACATTCAAATCCGACCTACGCAGGTTCGACCCCCGCCGCGGGCAAATCTTTTGCCGCATTTTTCGCAAGTGTCGCAAGTGCTCCTGGCACGTTTTTGGCTAACCTGAAACAAGTTTTTACCTGTTTTGCCGATTTTCAACATGAAAAATCGAAAGTTTCGAACTTTCTCCAAACGCACCGGTGAGTGTGCGTTTGGAGAAAATTCGAAAATTTAAAAAAAAAAGTTCCAAAATGATTCGCGGAGCATGGAGGATCACAGGAAAAGTGTATAGCGATGTCGGAAACTTGTCCGAACGCGTTCGAACTCGTTTTAACGTGAAAAAAATCTTTTGTTTAACAAAATTTTAGAATGTTTAACAATCGCACCGAGGGAGTTTTGGGGGTCACAGGAAAAATGTTTTGCAATAGACGAAACACTCTACGTGGCATATAGGAGGAAAGATGTGCACTGTTGCGACATCACTATGCAATCGCGAGTAAACTGACGAGATTCTCTCGGTGCAACATGTGGTCCTCGTCAATGAGCAGCGTGAAGGCGGAGGGGCAGTCGACCGCCAGCGGGGATACCGTAGCCAGCCACAGTGAGAGACCGAACTGCAAGGACGATTATCGATCGGTTATCGGTCCACTCATACCATCTACAGTAGACTTCAGGCTACGGTTGATCGATAACTGGCGAAACTACTGTAATTCAGCCGAAAGAAAGGTAGGAATCATTCACCTTTTTCCCGATGTTGTAATAGTCATCGACGAAATCCGAAGATAGCAGGATGTCACTGTTAATATCGACAATTTTATTTTAAAATAATTTAAAAAATAAATTAAATTAAATCAAGACGTACTTATTTTCGTCCGACTCCTGCATCTCTGTTTATTATCGATTGATCCCGCGAATCTGCCAGCGCGAAAATGAATCTGAAGAATAGAAACAAGCCGGGATGTATATTTATTTATTTATCGTACACCACACGGGTGCGACAACATGTTTAAGCGAATTAAAAGATTTTAAAAAATTGTATTGAGGTTTTAACTTAAAAATACACCACGTGTTTCTACGTCTATGCAGAAGTCAAACCCGTCTTCGTACACACTTCATTTTTTTTACAATTTTTCGTAGACACACCAAGTTGCATCATCCATAGGCAACTTTCTTTATTCCAAAAGCCCTTACCGTATTCCCCACTCGTGCTCGCTTTGCCCTGCGCCCCACGTACTCCGGATTACGTTGCGAAACTGAAATAAAAACTCATTTTCGTCATATTTAAATTATTATTGTAATTTAAAGAAGGTGTCCCACGAATATTTGGTTAACCGAGTTCTCACTGTGGTGCAATGGGGATCGAATACCCGATGAGAGCCACGAAAATTGCGTGTTTCAATTTTTAGTCTGAAGGAAGTTATATGAAATAAACTGTCCGAAACGACTAAAATTCTTACAGTATCTCACTTTGTGCCTGTAGGGGTTCGCGGTGGGAGTTGGCATTTTATGGCGAAGAGGTCAGAAAAGGTAGAGAGATAAGGGGATACGAGGAGGGTGCGCGAGGGAAACGCACGCTCCATTTGCGTTTCACAGAGTTCTGATAAGTGAAATGAAACCTCGAACATCGGGGAAAAAGAAAAAGTGTGAATCATTCGTGGAACACCTTCTTTAATTTAAAATTACATTTCAGGAAAATTTAACCAACCCCGAAATTGCCGACTGCCGTCTTTACGATGACTAGCAGGCGACGCGTCGGGTCGGCATCTGCAAAACGCAGTTAATTCCACAATTACGTCATCCCTACGCAATCGATTAATTGAAAATGTAAGCTAATATGATATGGGACACAGAGAAGAAAAAAAACTTCAGCACAAAATTATTAGAGTTTGTAATTCGGGTAAATAATTGCATTTGATCTCTTTATTTCGCACCCTCTCTGATGCTGCGCAAATTTCATGGAAAATTCGTGTAACTCAGCTCAAACTGAACGAAATCTTTCCAATCAAAAACGAAAATGTTCCAAACGTGGCTTGCAATTCCTGTATCAAGTTTGGAAGTTGTAGCTTCACTAGGAAAAATGTTATGAAAAGGTGCATAAAACTGTTTTGCACCTTGCACCCCATGAAATTTTGCGCAGCATCACTTATCGACTGGTAGAGAGTGTGCGAAATGGAGAGATCTAATCCAACTATTTATCCGAATTTCAAACTCTAAAAATTAATAGCGGCATGTCACTTTTTTCGTTTTGTTTATACGCCCCAAAAATTCCGCGACGACCAGAATCCAGAATCAGAGAGCGAAAGGAGAAAAAACCTTTAAAAACAACAAAAAAACAACTAAAAAAATAAAAATTTAAAAAAAAACTAACCCTTGCAAGCCCCCGTCCCACAGCTCGGGATAATCCCCACTCTCCGATTCCACACATTGGGCGTATCGACGACGGGCTGACCGGAGCGAATCAGCTCCTCCACCTAAGAAATATTGAGTAATTACTATATATTAGAAAATGCTAACGTCTGCATGTCTCTTTGTTTGTTTGTCTGTTTTTTGTTTGTTTGTTTGTCTGTTTTTTTACCCTCTATCCGGACAACCTTTTTTCTTTTCCTTATATTTCGCTTCAAATTCGCTCTATCTTCTCAAAACCTTTTGCAAATGAGGAAAATTTTTTGAATTTTTATGCACTAGCTATCGATACGATGCCAGGAACATTATCGAAAAAAAGTGCACGGGAAAGATGTCTTCCGCTTTATTTAACTACGTCGTTCCCCACTGATACGTGGTTGTTTGCTTTTCTGTGCGTTACGCGACAGACTCACCAAAGCGCCCGAATGGGAAAATATTCGTAGTCATAGGTCAACTGGGGTTATCGCAACCTTTCTATTTGATTAGAACAGTGCAAATGGCAGTCTTCATGCGTCTGTCCTGCACGCTCTCGCTGTGTTATCGGGTTTACATACAAAGTGCAGAAGTACCTCTCCTCGCTAGCGAGAACCTGTGTGTCCTATGTTGGTAGTAGCATAACCATGAAGGTAATTAGATCCGAAGAAGATCTTACCCCTTCCGGATTGAATTTGCCTAATCTGCGCTGGTCCTTTTATATTTATAAAATGATACCATGCGAGAGAAATCCTCTTTTGGGAAAGGCAGAACGCGCGCTGAAAACACGTTGCATATAGATTATTGAAATAAATTATACGAGTATGCTCATTCGATAGCTTATTTTAAAAAAAAACTGAACTTGAAAAAAGTGCATATGTTATCCATTCTTTACTACAGTACAATAACCATTTTTACAGTACTCGATGACTACCGTACCTTTGCTTGAAGCTCGATGTGCGGCGGCCAGGAGAACTTTGCATAGCTCGTCGTGAAGAGATGGTCGGTCATTCCTGATAAGACGCTATTGATAGGATAGTAGCGATAATGTTGTCTTATTTCCTTGATCCAGATCGTAGAGTTTTATTGAGCAAAAATCGAGCCGGATTTCTTAATTGAACTTTTATAAAGGGTCGCAAAATGCAGTGACGGTCAAATTTGCAGCTCACCCGACAGCCAAAGAAGCAGCAACAGCGCGACAGTTGCCACCATAGTCTTCTTGATCGCCACCGCAGTACTGTAGTTATTGATTAAATTCACTAGTGTAGTTTACAATTTTCTGTTCCTTCGCAATACAACGTACAATCTGCAAACAGCGTTTTTCAACTCGCAACGTCTTGTCAAGATCAGAAAAAACACTAAACACTCTTCCAGACAGACACGTTCCTTTTAAAACCTCTCGGAGCGAAAGTTTTCACATGATTCCAAACATGCCAGACCAGGGTGAGAGCGAGAGAGTATGCTAGAGAGTATGCCCCTCTCCTTCGGATGTCTCTGATGGGGATCTCGTCGCCGTCTCTGTAGAGAAAACAATGTATTTAAATAAAATAAATATTTTAAAAGAATAATTAATTTTATCAGTCATAAGTACTAATGAATGTTCGATCGAAAATCGGCAGTGCGAAAATGCATGAATGATCCCAACCTCTAATCTTATTCGAATGGAAAAACAGTTAACTTAAAGTTCGAAAAAAGTCACTCTTCGATGACTGCCTTCGGTGCGCCTACCGTACCTCGCCAGAAAATCGCCAAAATCGTCATTCAGACTCGTGTCGCCGGCGTCGATCAGTGGCGCCTTGTCCGAGTCAATCGAGTACTTATCGTTGACGATGAGGATGACGATGAGGACGATGTATGAGAAACAGACAGAACCGTGAGATACGGTAGGCACACCACCAAACATTCGTCCTTCCCTCCACCGAAGCTATATCCATAAGACAGGAATCGCGAGAGACTCGACCGGGACATATAAATTTATGATTTTTAAATTGGCTGAAAATTTAACACAATGTACTACAAACCTCCATCTATCGAATAGCGTTTTCAGAATTTTTTTTTTAAAGTTCGTTTTCGCGTGAAACACAAATCAACCTGGTGAGTCGGGAACTTTTTCGAGAAATAGTAAAGTTTGAAAAATCATAAATATCTTCAAAGTGAAGATAGAAATCCGCGGTTTGGTGCGTTAGATAGACAAATGACTCCGCTTGTTTACCCACCGCTCGAAGTCATTCCTGGTCCGTGCGCCGATGCGGGGTGGTTGTTTTTGCAAAAGTTGAGCTAACTCTCTTAAAAGTCAAAACTAATGGTTCCCTCTAAGAGATGTTCTGGTGAACATTGTTGGTACTTGCTCCATTAAAAAAATGGGCCAAATCCCATGCGTTGTAATGTGGCGCTGGCTTATGTTACGCCTTCCAAATGTAAGTATTAGTCTCGAATGATAATTCTTGATCTTTTTCAGTGAAAACAATTGTGAACTTTTCTATTTACAACTTTTTAGAAAAAAAAATTTGAAAAATTTCAACTTCGATTTTTGCATTTTCCGAATATCTCATATTTCGAAGTTTATATGAATGTGAAACATCTTCATAATATTAGATACACTCGCTGGAGGAAGATCTGTCCGTAATTTGTAAAGCATTGAACTTTTCCGCACGGAATTCAAAACATGCATCCGAATTTTTTCTACGAATATTATAAGCAGTCCAATTCCTTCCTTACTTCAACATGGCATTCCTCATTATAGGTAGACCAATTTCCTTTTTAGAAGTGAAAGTCTATCTGTTCGTAGAAAAGAGTTGCAGCGCCTAGAAAATCGATTAAAATGTGAAAAGCGCGTGTTCTGACTTCTCTAGCACTCTCTCAATTCCCCACGCTCTCTCACCTGGGTTCGGACCCGGTGCTGGGCAGAAATCTTTTGCAAAGATTCTGTATTATCGAAATCACGTGAATTCAGCCCACAAACATTCGTGGTGAATCAGAGGAGTCTTTGCAAAAGATTTCTGCCCAGCTCGGGGTCCGAACCCAGGCGAGAGAGCGTGGGGAATTGAGAGAGTGATAGAGAAGGCAGAGCACGCGCTTTTCGCAATATAATCGATTTTCTAGGCGCTGCAACTCTTTTCTACGAACAAATAGACTTTCACTTCCAGAAAGGAAATTGGTCTACCTATAATGAGGAATGCCATGTTGAAGTAAGGAAGGAATTGGACTGCTTATAATATTCGTAGAAAAATTTCGGATGCATGTTTTGAATTCCGTGCGGAAAAGTTCAATACTCTACAAATTACGGACAGATCTTCCTCCAGCGAGTGTATCTAATATTATGAAGATGTTTCACATTCATATAAACTTCGAAATATAAGATATTCGGAAAATGCAAAAATCGAAGTTGAAATTTTTCAAATTTTTTTTTCTAAAAAGTGGTAAATAGAAAAGTTCACAATCAACTTGAATATTGTTCCTCCACTACTAGGGAATTGAAATGTCTGTTTGTTGGCATGTTTTTTTTTCCTTCCGCGTGACGGACCTTTTTTCCGAATAACTTTCTTCAAAGTTGAACAATCTTCTCAGATGCTTTTGCATATGATAGCCCATCACGAAACACATCGATTTGGAAAATCGATAATTTCATGGCCAAGACGGTAGCGAGCTCGAATTCAAATCCAAGGGTCCCAGGTTCGATCCCCGCCGGTGCATAGTCTTTTGCCGCATTTTTTTCACGCGATTTCATGAAATTTTCGCACATTTCGTTCCAAATCATTCCTCATGCCGGCAATCTCGCAGGAATGGAGTTAGAACGAGAGTGTAAGGAAAATTGAGAGTGACTCTCTCACTTTGGCACGCTCTCTCGACACTGACCCCTTTCTGGAGGGTCGGAATCATGCATCCGGAAGCTTCCTAATAAATCGCTTCAAAATCGCTCTATCTTCTCGGATCCTTTTGCATACGACAACAGACCAAAATCCCTTTAAAATTTTGCAATATTTAATTGCCAAAATCCATAGCAAAGTGGGTTACGCACTTGACTTACAATCCGAGACCCCCAGGTTCGAACCCCGCCGCGGGTCAAAACGTTTGCCGCATTTTTCGCAAGTGTCAAATGCCCTTCTAGCACGTTCTTCGTAAGGTGAAACACGTTTTCACCTGTTTTGCAGAGTTTTAACAGTTTCCAATTGGTTCGCAGGGCGTGAGGGATCACAGGAAAAGTGTTTTACGATGTCGCAAACGTGTCTGAACGTTTTCTAACACGTTTTACATGAAAAATCGAAAATTTCGAAAAGTTTCCAATTGATTTGCCGAGCGTGGGGGACCATAGGAAAAGTGTTTTGCGATGTCAGAAACGTGTTTGAACGTTTTCTAACACGTTTTAACATGAAACATCGAAAATTTCGAAAAGTTTCCAATTGATTTGCAGAGCGTGGGATATCACAGGAAAAGTGTTTTGCGATGTCGGAAACGTGCCTGGACGTGTCCTAACACGTTTTACATGAAAAATCGAAAATTTCGAAAAGTTTCCAATTGATTGGCCGAGCGTAAGGAATCATTGGAAAAGTGTTTTGCGATGCCACAAACGTGTTCGAACACGCCGTGGAAATCAACATACGGTATCCTGCGTTTCCGTTGAGAAAGGCTCGTGAGGCTGAGAGCGATCGAAAAAAGTTGCCACGGAGCCACGAAGTGGCGTAGTGGCAACTTTTTTCGATCGCACTCAGCCTCACGAGCCTATTGCAACGGAATAAGCCAGTACTCTTTCTAGAGATGAACATTCCCCCCAACATACTAAGCTCTCCCTGGACCGATCTTGGAGCCGGCTACTGAGTTCTCCTCCCTGGACCGAGCCTACAGCAAGCTACCAAACTCCCCCTGGACCGAACCTGAAGAAGGCTACCGAGGCCCCCCTGAACCGTACCTGAAAAAGGCTACCGAGGTCCCCTAGACCGAATCTTAAGTATGTTACTTAGCTCCCCCTGGACCGTGCCTGCAGCAGGTTACCGAGCTCCCCCTGGACCGAACCTGGAGCCAGTTACCGACCTCCCCCTGGACCGAACCTGCACCCGGAACTATGCATAGAGCGTAGTGTACGCATAGAGCGTAGTGTATTTAACCTCAACACATCCCGGCTAGTTTTCTGTTAGTTTCACTGAAAAAGATCAAGAATTATCATTCGAGACTAATACTTACATTTGGAAGGCGTAACATAAGTCAGCGCCACATTACAACGCATGAGCCGATTTGGCCCATTTTTTTACTGGAGCAAGTACCAACAATGTTCACCAGAACATCTCTTAGAGGGAACCATTAGTTTTGACTTTTAAGAGAGTTAGCTCAACTTTTGCAAAAACAACCACTCCGCATCGGCGCATGGACCAGGAATGACTTCGAGCGGTGGGTAAACAAGCCGAGTGATTTGTCTATCTAACGCAGCAAACAGCGGATTTCTATCTTCACTTTGAAGATATTTATGATTTTTCAAACTTTGCTATTACTTGAAAAAATCTCAGAGTCACCAGGTTGATTTGTGTTTCGCGCGAAAATGAAATTTTAAAAAAAAAATCTGAAAACGCTATTCGATAGAGGGAGGTTTGTAGTACCTTGTGTTAAATTTTCAGCCAATTTAAAAATCATAAATTTCTATGTTCCGGTCATGGCCGGCGAGCTCGAGTCTCTCGCGATTCCTGTCATAAATTCATTTCAAAGTCTATATGAGAGGAATCGCCAGAGAATCGACCACTGTGCGGCGGTAGAATTTTTTTCACCAAATTCGCTCTAAAGAGAATCCAAGGTACTATCAACAGTGCTCTTTCTAATAGGGTTTACCAATTTTCACGAAACCTCTTATTCTTCGAGTACGCGCGTGTCTAAGTGACGGTTTTGATCGAGCAACACTTAAACGAGCGCTCTTTTTTTCGCATGCACCGATCAGGCTGAAACATGCGGTGGAATTAAACATAACTATGGTCTACAAAAGCCGCAGAGAGGCTTTTATTAGATTTTCCGATTTGGAAAGTTACGACACTTTTCACAAAAGTGACCGCCCACGACCGGCCGCTCATCCTGGAATGATGCGGTGGGCGCTATAATTAGGGGAAACTATTCTTCTTTCTAATGAACAAAACTAGAACTTGCTATCTCAACTTTAAAGAAAGTTATGATTTTTCTACTGAGGCACACTCGATGTTAAATGTCAAAGGACCGTCACTTAGACACGCGCGTACTCGAAGAATAAGAGGTTTCGTGAAAATTGGTAAACCCTATTAGAAAGAGCATTGTTGATAGTACCTTGGATTCTCTTTAGAGCGAATTTGGTGAAAAAAATTCTACCGCCGCACAGTGGTCGATTCTCTGGCGATTCCTCTCATATAGACTTTGAAATGAATTTATGACAGGAATCGCGAGAGACTCGAGCTCGCCAGCCATGACCGGCACATAGAAATTTATGATTTTTAAATTGGCTGAAAATTTACATAATCGCGAGTAACTTTAGAATGCATGGGCCGATTCGTCCCATTTTTATGTTGTAGTGAGCGCCAACCATGCTCACCACATCGCCCTTAGGGGAACCAGAACTTTGGACTTTTACGGAAATTAGCCAACTTTTGCAAAAGCGACCACCCCACATCGGCGCATCATCCAGGAATGACTTCGAGCGATTGGTAAACAAGCGGAGTCATTTGTCTATCTAACGCACCAAACCGCGGATTTCTATCTTCACTTTGAAGATATTTATGATTTTTCAAACTTTACTATTTCTCGAAAAAGTTACCCCGACTCACCAGGTTGATTTGTGTTTCACGCGAAAACGAAATTTTTAAAAAAAATTCTGAAAACGCTATTCGATAGAGGGAGGTTTGTAGTACCTTGTGCTATATTTTCAGCCAATTCAAAAATCATAAATTTCTATGTCCCGGCAATGGCCGATGAGCTCGAGTCTCTCGCGATTCTTGTCTTATGTATTTCACATAAATTTTAAAAATTACATAAATTATAAATAAATTATTTAAAACGGTTCAATTTGGGAATAATGACGAATGTTTGGTGGTGTGCCTACCGTATCTCACGGTTCTGTCTGTTTCTCATACATCGTCCTCATCGTCAGGTGGCTACGTCAACGATAAGTACTCGATTGACTCGGACAAGGCGCCACTGATCGACGCCGGCGACACGAGTCTGAATGACGATTTTGGCGATTTTCTGGCGAGGTACGGTAGGCGCACCGAAGGCAGTCATCGAAGAGTGACTTTTTTCGAACTTTAAGTTAACTGTTTTTCCATTCGAATAAGATTAGAGGTTGGGATCATTCATGCATTTTCGCACTGCCGATTTTCGATCGAACATTCATTAGTACTTATGACTGATAAAATTAATTATTCTTTTAAAATATTTATTTTATTTAAATACATTGTTTTCTCTACAGAGACGGCGACGAGATCCCCATCAGAGACATCCGAAGGAGAGGGGCATACTCTCTAGCATACTCTCTCGCTCTCACCCTGGTCTGGCATGTTTGGAATCATGTGAAAACTTTCGCTCCGAGAGGTTTTAAAAGGAACGTGTCTGTCTGGAAGAGTGTTTAGTGTTTTTTCTGATCTTGACAAGACGTTGCGAGTTGAAAAACGCTGTTTGCAGATTGTACGTTGTATTGCGAAGGAACAGAAAATTGTAAACTACACTAGTGAATTTAATCAATAACTACAGTACTGCGGTGGCGATCAAGAAGACTATGGTGGCAACTGTCGCGCTGTTGCTGCTTCTTTGGCTGTCGGGTGAGCTGCAAATTTGACCGTCACTGCATTTTGCGACCCTTTATAAAAGTTCAATTAAGAAATCCGGCTCGATTTTTGCTCAATAAAACTCTACGATCTGGATCAAGGAAATAAGACAACATTATCGCTACTATCCTATCAATAGCGTCTTATCAGGAATGACCGACCATCTCTTCACGACGAGCTATGCAAAGTTCTCCTGGCCGCCGCACATCGAGCTTCAAGCAAAGGTACGGTAGTCATCGAGTACTGTAAAAATGGTTATTGTACTGTAGTAAAGAATGGATAACATATGCACTTTTTTCAAGTTCAGTTTTTTTTTAAAATAAGCTATCGAATGAGCATACTCGTATAATTTATTTCAATAATCTATATGCAACGTGTTTTCAGCGCGCGTTCTGCCTTTCCCAAAAGAGGATTTCTCTCGTATGGTATCATTTTATAAATATAAAAGGACCAGCGCAGATTAGGCAAATTCAATCCGGAAGGGGTAAGATCTTCTTCGGATCTAATTACCTTCATGGTTATGCTACTACCAACATAGGACACACAGGTTCTCGCTAGCGAGGAGAGGTACTTCTGCACTTTGTATGTAAACCCGATAACACAGCGAGAGCGTGCAGGACAGACGCATGAAGACTGCCATTTGCACTGTTCTAATCAAATAGAAAGGTTGCGATAACCCCAGTTGACCTATGACTACGAATATTTTCCCATTCGGGCGCTTTGGTGAGTCTGTCGCGTAACGCACAGAAAAGCAAACAACCACGTATCAGTGGGGAACGACGAAGTTAAATAAAGCGGAAGACATCTTTCCCATGCACTTTTTTTCGATAATGTTCCTGGCATCGTATCGATAGCTAGTGCAAAAAAATTCAAAAATTTTTCCTCATTTGCAAAAGGTTTTGAGAAGATAAAGCGAATTTGAAGCGAAATATAAGGAAAAGAAAAAAGGTTGTCCGGATAGAGGGTAAAAAAACAGACAAACAAACAAACAAAAAACAGACAAACAAACAAAGAGACATGCAGACGTTAGCATTTTCTAATATATAGTAATTACTCAATATTTCTTAGGTGGAGGAGCTGATTCGCTCCGGTCAGCCCGTCGTCGATACGCCCAATGTGTGGAGTCGGAGAGTGGGGATTATCCCGAGCTGTGGGACGGGGGCTTGCAAGGGTTAGTTTTTTTTTAAATTTTTATTTTTTTAGTTGTTTTTTGTTGTTTTTAAAGGTTTTTTCTCCTTTCGCTCTCTGATTCTGGATTCTGGTCGTCGCGGAATTTTTGGGGCGTATAAACAAAACGAAAAAAGTGACATGCCGCTATTAATTTTTAGAGTTTGAAATTCGGATAAATAGTTGGATTAGATCTCTCCATTTCGCACACTCTCTACCAGTCGATAAGTGATGCTGCCCATGCTCGAAAGATGACATGTATTTCTTATTATTTTTCACATGCTTTTTAAAACAAGTTACATTGGTAGTTAATTATATTTGCAATTGGAGAGGATGTGCAGTAAATAATTGTAAGAGTTCACGCGAAACGTACAGAGACGCAGCGCAGCGACTTCTCTTCAGTAAAGCCGGTCCATCTGCGAATAGAATAGAACGAAATGCGTAAGAAATATAAAATGTTTAAATGTTCCAACTATAGACAACGCAAGATTTCAATAGTTTATAGTACGTAATTCTGTGCAAAAAGATGCAACGAAAATGCTACTCACTGTTCCGCTTCAAAATCGCGCACGCAGCCATCGGGATTCGCAAAATAGACTACCTTCGACTGCGCCTGATTCCATCGGATCACGTCGTATTTGGCTGAAATATTTATTTTTTTAAAGTTTGAATCAGTTCGGAATAAGAGGAATGGTTGGGGCCAGGTGTAGGCTTCTCTTTTTCTGTTCACGTTGTTAGAAATCACCTGGTCGTGTTTCAGTCGTAGGTGGCGCAACCGGTGAGGTGCTGATGTTCGAAGGCAGCCATACATTTGACGGAACGTTTGTTACGGGAGCAACAGTCGGCCCTGCAATGACCGGGCAAAGTAAGCAGGCGCGATGGTAAGTGGCAAGGATAGTATTACATTTCCCAAATTATGCGATCATGCCGAACAGTAAACACACAGACTTGAGTGGTCACGCTGGCGAGCCTCACATTTTTATTCTGCGTTCGCTAAGCGCAGGAAGTAATGTTTGGGCATTTTGTTTGATCATATCATTTGACAAATGTTATTAGTAGCATGGTGCCCCGCTAAGCAGTGTCAGCCGAACAGTAGAACTCGTCTAGAACCAATCATTCAGCGCCCCATCCCCGAGATTTCCTTACTCATCCTCGGCAGCTTAATAATAGGCTGCACGATTTCCGCCTCTCCGCCGTGTGTAGCCTGCGACAGCTGCTGCACCCCGCCGGCCAGAAGCGTTAGCACGATCATCACGTAGACAACAGCAACGAAGACAGCGGCGATCGCCGTCGATGACTGAAGTTATACAAACGTATATTTTAACCTATATGAGTGATTCAGGAAACTAAATTCTAAGAGCCTTATCGCAGACGCCCAACTCGAACTCCGAGAGCAACAATTTGTGGCATTAATGAAGAGAATGTCGATTCGAGTAGGAATCTATGAGTGCGAAATATCTCCAAAAAATGTGGATGTGAAAGTGTGCGAAATGTAGAGTCGGTGGTGTCACATTTCTAATAATCTATAGTAGGTCATTGATGTCAAGTACACCATCAGAGATCTCTAAATTTTTGTCAACTGCCGAAAAGTCGGTTGAACTACTGTAGCTTTCTGTAGCCGCATTGCTTCACAGGTTGGTAACGGCACCGCGAAGGTGCTTGTCATGGGCAACTCTTATGGCTACCGCGCCTTCCCCGTCCTGCATAGACTGTTCGCCGGACGATACGCGCAGATGCGACTATTTACGAGAAGCAGTGAGTTTGTAGCAGACATGCCCAAAATTACTCAGAAGGTTTCCGTGCCTGAAGGATCGTCAGGAAATGATCGAAAAAAGTGTGGTGTCTTTTTCCAATTGGGAAAAGGCACCTACGAGGCGCTGTTAGGCGCCTTTTTCTAATTTCGAAAAGACACTACGTGGACGCTTTCAAGACGACCCTAACATTGTCGACTGTTTGCATGCAAACATAATAGAAAACTACTCTTTTTCATAGTTGTATACCTCCAATATACAACGTAGATTACGTTGGACATTTATAATATCGCCGCATTTCAGTACATGTTTTTCTCACGAAAGACCCCGAGAACACAATGTACGCTGACAAGGAGCGAATTGTGATCGAGAAGTTCCAGCCCGACATCACATTTTTCATTGAAAAGTTTGTGGACTTACAAATAGTAGAACCGCTTCTCAAACATTTTAGCAGCCACTAATATGTTTTTTTTCTGATTATCTGGGAGAAATGAAGAGTTCAATGAGGCTCAACGGTCCTGTGATCATCACTAAATGATCAATTATTGTTCAGGGATTCCTTTGTGACTTTACTGAGACCAATCTCCGGTCCCGTCGAGCAAGACCCGGTCACTAAGCAGCTGCAGGAAGCTATTGACGTATTAAGGTAGGGATCCTTCATTATTGGAATATTACTCGATAAAAAAAGTGTTGATTAGGTTACAATATCTAGAGCCATTTCGAGTGTACTGAATTTTGGTCAACGCCATACAAGCTATGACTGTTTCGCACAATTGGTGTTTCACACTCATACCAAAATAAGGCAAAAAGGGTGGTACATAACTGTTCGTGGAAGGGGAAAAATTGAATAAACTGCAGCAATAATTCGGGTACGGTAATCGTCGATCGGCAGTACTACAAGACGCACTTCAATGATGGCACCGCGTACACTATCCAGAAGCGAATGCAACAAGGAAAAACCGATTTTGAGGATCTGAGCATATCGAAAAAGGTGATCTGGCGATGCGACCTGTGCACAAGATTGCCCAACAATTCCGAGTACCTTACATAACGCTTTTATTTCAAAAACAAGTGTCCAATGCAAACTTGCAACATTGACTAACGTTCTCAACCCAAATACAAAGCGATGCAAAACCATACGCAGCGCAATCGTTTCTGGATGTCTTTAATGTGTTACTAGTCGAGTAGTTGTTGCACCCCAAAAAATATTGAGTTTACAGGACTACGAATCGGAATTTGCCAACGAGAGCGCTCGAATGGCCACAATCAAGAACGGTAATGTTCTAGTGAACAATGTACAGGACCAGCTGTGCCCCGGCGAGCGGTGCTATTTGTGAGTTGCCTTTTAAACAAGATATCCACTCAGAAAAAAACTCAAATAGGATCAGGACACGAAGTGAACATGTTCGCTTATTGATAGCTATAAGTGAATGTATATTTTTTCTAGTAACTTTCACTTAAAGGTGAGTGAACATTTTCACTTAGTTTCCTGATCCTAAAGACTTTTTTCTCAGAATGTTAAAATCACCGCCAAAAATGTGCATAAACAATCTCATCTTGAACGAATCATTTAGATATTAGCGTCTTTTTATATTTCAAAAGTTCAGTTACAATCGCGAAAATCTGCATTCCTACTACGGCGATGCGGCGAGTCATCTGACCAGTGAAGGGCTATTGTGAGTATTTATTTATTTATTTTATTTATTTATAAATAGGGAGTGAGATTCATGTTGTCCTGGTCAGTGTACTGAAACTTTAAATCGTTTGACATCGGCTTCTTTGAAGGAAAGAACCATTTCCAAGATCAGTGCAATTCAGTTATTATTTTGAGGTTACTCGAAGCGAACTACGCGGAGATCATCGAAGACTTCCTTCTTCGACTATCATCAAGAGCAATCGAAGCAAACTAGACGTGATTCTAGAATCGCCGATGGTCGGACTAGTTGCAAATGGTGGTCGGCTGGTGGCACACACACACACACTAGCCGACCACCAAATGCTACTATGCAGTCCGGCAATCGGCGATTCTATAGGAATAGTTGTGTTGTTGCTGCTAGTAGTAGGGTTTACAATTGGCTCAAAACGAGAAGATAATTGATAAAAGATATTTAGTTTTGTTCTTTCCTCTCGCATTCTTGATGACTACACAAATACAGAGGGCCAGTTTACAACTTGGCACACTAAACGAAGAACGGACAGAGCCAACGCACATTATCTTACCAGTTTACGTGGTGTTTTTGGCTCTCTACTATCGTGTGCTGCACAGTTCACAAACAACGACATCGGTAGAGAGATGCAAGTGCAAAGAAGAATTACCACTTATCAAACGATGTTATCGCAATTCACACAGCGCAATTCTCTACAATTTGATTGAATCCCGCATAGAGTTCAGACAACAAAGGCGTATCATTTCAATTCCGTACAACCCAAGTTCGATCCACTGCGGGCAAAACATTTGCCGCATTTTTCGCAGCAGTGTAAGACTCACAAAGAAAGCTACCCCACACGCCCCCCCTCCCAGGGTCATAATCTTATTCTTGATACGTTATTGAACAACTAATCCACATCTATTCATAAACGAGTCGCTATTGTATGATTCGGAATAGAGTTCCACAAGGATACTGCGCGATTGACTAGGAAATGGTGATAGAAGGTAGAGTTTTGTGCAGTTGAAACATATTATTACGTCTAGCACGGAGAGGGGCAGAACAAAGAAACCGGGGCAAGACAATGACAATGTCATTATGAACAACTGTGTAGATGAATGATAAGTCTATCAAAAATTCGGCGATATTCTAATGGTTTGACTTTGAGAAGGTTTAGTATATTGGGGTAGGGACGATACGGTAAGCCACACTTGTAAAGTGCACGTTCAGAGAAATTGCGTAGTACATTTTCTAAATCGAAGATTTCGGGAGATCGGGGGGACTAGAGTTTCAAGCTCAGGGCGAACATAAGATGTGTAAAGACGGGCATATAGAGACAATTGTAGAATACATTGTAGAATTCCGGGTTACGGTAGGACTATTGTAGCTTGAATTACTGTAGGTGAGATATGAAATTTCCCTCAGGCTATGAGTAATCGACGTCTGTCGCATGCAACCTACTCCGAGTCTATTTGCTAATTTCCATGCGTTCGGGTTAAAAGATGGTTTACGATAGTTCGTTTTCTGTGCGAAACCTATGGATCGAGTTACATAATGCTAGTTTGGGTTCGACACCGACACCTTTTTGAATCCCTTCATGGTCGCACTGTGCCCACCAAGTATGGCCACGGCACAACACAAAATTTCAATTTATTCTCGAGCAGGCCGGGTAGCGCAGTGGTTATGTGCTAGAGTGCGAACCGAATGGTCACAAGTTCGACCCCCGTGCCTGCAGATCCACCCAACCAAGGGGGTTAAGAAATGTTGGTAGTGATTGGAAAATCACGATCCAAACATGCCTCGAAAGGGGTCCCCGATTCACGTGCACACAACACGAGAATAGCCTCGCAACAGGCCGCTGATCATCTCAGGACAGGCTCTCGTTGCCCCGCAGGCATAGGGGTGGTCGAGACCGCCTTGCGTGTAGAAGACCTAACACCTTTACCTTTTCTTTTTTTACCGCTCAGCTCTAGAATAAAACATTGAAATTAGTCAAGAATAATTCTACTCTCTTTTCAGAAAATTATCATCGGTTACGAATTATTCAATCTATCAGGCTGTTGCAAAAGTCCTGTCGTTTTTTGTGCATTCACTTTCGCGGGTTATCTCGGCTCTGTTTTTTTCTGTTTAATGTCCCTTCCAGTTTACAGTAGAAGGGAGTCCATTCCTTCTGTCTAAAGCATGGCAATGATTAGTCCCTTCTAGTTCTCTGAGGGAGAAATACGAATTGTTTTGTTGACGTTCCTCACCACCTTTGGGGAGTAGTATTGTTCGTCTTCCTGTCTGGCTCAAAGTCACCCGAATTTGAACGTCATGTGGATGAGCGTCATAGGTAATATGTACCCTCTTTGCACAATGTTAAAAGTTCGACTCTCGCTAGCAAAAATATGGACTTTTCTCTGGCCGAAGAGGTCAGATCCGGAAAATCCTTAATCTGTGTTTCGGCACTCTGTGCACAAAGCAAGAAACAGACCCCTATCAAATCATGCGCAAACTGGGCGACTCACTAGGGGCAGACTTTACCATCATACATTGGGGAATTCACGAAATTGGAACGAAGTAAAATATGGGACTGATTTACTACGAATTCTCGGATCCAGTCACTTTTTCGAGGGTGGATATGTCTTTGATTTTCCTAATTTTCCACAGGGCCTTCAACTATCTGGACAAAATGGTGACGGGGGAGTATGCATGGGTACAGTGTGAAAACGTTGTACCGAAACACCAGAGGATTGATGCAGGATTGATGTAGAAGGCAGACGATGTTCCCAAACACAGTTTTCGGTTGTCAAAAAATGATGTTGAGAAATTCGTGGATCGACCGGGGCGCTCAATACTGGGAGCTCCTAATCGAAGGCACCACTATCATTGCACATGTGTACACTATTGATACATAATAAGCCAAGATCCAAGTCGATAAGAGACGCGAATTGTGGGCAAATGTTTGCTGCCAACACGGCACTGCTCCACCCTTACTGCGAGGACGACCAATTCTGAATTGGCGGCGTATAGCAGCACCATCCTAATATATCCTTCTTAGTCGTCAGACACTACCCTCTCAGAAAATAACTTGTTCCCCACCATCAACAACTTCCTCAGAGAACAGCACTTCAAGATTCGAGTCGATATCGTAAACGAGTTGACCGTCTTCTTCAAATTATAGACCCCGGCAATAGAGGGGTACTACTGGTGTGAACGTAAACTATTCCCAAGTTCATAGGTTCGTCTTTGAAGATGGTAGGGATAAATATGTTAGTACCCCGAAACACGACAAGACTTTTGCAACAGCCTAGTAACAACACTATTGTGTAGAGACACTGGTTCTTCTGTTGAATCCACCCATAGAGGGTGAGTACTGATACGGCTGTCTCAGCTCTCTCTCTCTATCTCTCTCTCTATTTCCTTCTTCCTATCACGTTTATTCCTTTCTGACATGGTCCTTTTAGCTCGACGCTCAATCGCAATATTTGCCCTTCTCTCGCTGCTAACATATCTTGTTTTCTTCAATTATGAATGTAAGTTTTAATTAATAATTACTGTGTACATTCCACGCCCCCTAAAAAGGGGCCAGGAGTACTAAATTAAGTGAAAGTGTCCGAATCCTTCTTGTCATTGTCCACACTCTTTCACCCCTGGCCCCTTTCTGGAGGATTGGATTGTGAAATGATGTGAAATATGTGCGAAAATCAGCAAATCATCTTTGATTCCAGATTTATCATTGTCTTCTCTCAGTTATCTCTCGTTTTTCTCCAAAAGCAATTCGTCATCGCAACTTTTCGCGTATTTTCCGCACGAAATCAACTGCGATCGAGTATTTTCCGGCGATTTAGAATACACAAAGGCAAGCTTGCAATACAATTTGAAATGTATATTTTTATAACACACCTATCTACTCTTTTCGCACACTGCCTAATCAACTCAATGTCGAAAAGTCTTTTGCATATCAAAGCACATATCTACCCTACCAGATCACATGTGTACCCTATCAGATCACATTTCTACAGAAAGCCATTGACAAGTGTTGGGGTGAGAGAGCGTGCAAAATCGAGATTTACTATCCGTAAATTTGGATTCATGCGAGATCATGATTAGGGATGCCAAATGAAGAGCAATTTTGCAAATTTTGTCTCGCTTAAAACCGCTGTAGTATGGAAATAAGGTATGAAAACATGTGAAGAGTTGATTCCAATCATTCTATAATCGTATTCAGAATATTTATCACTGTTGAACTTGGGAAAAGAGCTACGTTCTTCAGGTTTATAAACGACTCTTCATGAAGAGCCTGCGATTTTTCGTGGTTTTCGTGTTTTCCAGTTCTCAAAATCTATCATCATGTACAATCATCCCATACTTAGTTTCAAAAGTTTCGTATTGCTGCCCAGAAAAGATTAAAATATTAAGTTGGAGAATTGGTTGGTGTGTATAAGTTTTATGGGTGATAAACCAATTCCCAGAGTTCTTCATTTGGCATCCCTAATCATGATGCTTTAGTCTAGCGAATCCTTCGGTAAAGTGTAGAAGAAAGGGATTGTAAAAAGGGCTTGTGTTAATTTTCCTACCCATTAATCCTATGAAAATAGCAGAAAACAGGAATTCACATTGTTTTGACCCGCTTATGCAAATGATTCAACGTGAATCGGTGTTGGCCTCTCGCCGATTTGTATAAATGTTGTCCTTTCAGATTTGAATTCAATCTTGGAGTTTTTAGTTTAGAAGTCGTTTATCGAGATGCTATTCGGGTTCACAGGGAATCGAATGGGAGCTCTAACGACCTCGGAGTGTGCAATCCTTAATTTCAGAGCATTGCTTTGCATCGCTTGAAATTGAACAATGATACGCTCGACATGGACTGTGAGTCCATACAAGTGAGCAACCAATCAATAATTATCAATCAATAATGTCTCGGGCAACATTATTGACCTTGTTGTTCAGGCTCGATTCTCAGCAGCTCCTTCTCTGAGCGAGCCCTACTCGATCGCCTATGGCAAGATTGTTTACAAAGTGAGTGCGAAGTTCATTTCCGGTTTGCGTATATTTCAACCTTTTTTCATAAGGATTATCAATTTCTCGAGCAGCAAATGTGGAATTCATATACATCTGCAAATTGGTACTGCTTCTCAATAGATTCGAAAGTACGTTATCTGAAATTTACATATTATTAATATTACTATTTCAATATGTTCAGTCATCAGATGTGTTTCGCTCCCAGTTTCATCAGTTGGCCAAATGCCTGCCCAATGTTCTCATCTCAAAGTACGTTTCATCCTGTGCCAAAGGGCGCTGATTTTGAGGAAACTACACCAAAACATGAAGAAAAGGTGTAAAAATACAATTGAAGGGACAGTAAAGACACCGTTGAATTCCCGCAAATTACAAGGTCTTGCCACGACTTTTGTCGAGTGAGAAGAAACAAAAGCATAGGCTGGGTGGCGAACCCGCGACCTTACGATCGCTAGGGAAGCGTTTTAACGCTGCTCCACTTGGGCTAATAACGGATAGGGCGCACACTATCCTCTATCCTTACGTCGCTCTTGGAAAGTGGATCAAATGAACAAGAATTTGTATGATTACTGTCCCTTTAAGATGTGGTATGTAGATATGTTCTGGCCTGTCTCGGACATATCAGAACTCAACATTGCTTGACGCTGAACACGCCGGTGCGGTCGATTTCGCAAAAGTTCCCCTCCGAGAGCAGGGATGGCGCCGTGCCCTTTCTGCGGATTAAATATTTCGATTGTATTTATATATTTATTTATATTTAAAATTTCGCATAACTTTTCGATTGAAACAAACGGACCAAAAATTTAACACTATTAATCAGAATTCGACGCTCCATCAAATGACACTAGGGTCTCATCTTGTTTGTTTTTCGGTATCGTCAAAAAGTCGATTAATTTTTTTTTCCAGTGTGAGTCGAAATGTGAAATCAGATGGCGTAAATCAGAATTACGCTCATCTCGACTGCATGAAAACACTCGAAAAGAAGCCATTCGAGTACATATTCCTGCTCCAGGTAAGCTCCAAGTTTTGTATCGATTTCCTTTCCTGCTAACTTACGGCTGAGAAAGCCTCTTAACCGCGCCTGTTGATTTAACCTCTAAACAGGTATGTCATTCCCATTTCATACTTCTGATTTCATTATCATAAAATAGGCATACGCCTGTAGGGAGGATACTCAAAAGAGAAAAAATGGTCATTGAAAAAATACCGAAATGTACTTTTTTTCTGAACAAAAAAATCTTGATCGAGTGGCAAACTGTAATGGAGAAACTCTCCAGATCAGTCTGGAGAATTCTCAGATATTAAAAAAGAACCTTTCCAGAACCACGATATTCTGGCGCGTACCCATCGAGAATTCGCTGAGATCCTAAAAGTTCTAGAAGGTTCCTATTTCTATTATTATAATTGTATGTAAAAATATAAGTAATGGGTTCTCCATCGAAAATTATTGTAACCCCTTATAAATTCTAACAAAACTGAAATTCTGCTGAACTTTGCGTTTGATTGTATTGGTGTGAAAAATATGCTGAAATTTCTTTATGCATCTAGTTACTACACTCAAGTAACGTCTGAGAGATTGCTCCCCCATTTCTTTGACCATAAATAACTCTTTCTCTCTTGAGGTTCTACAGTCGTCGATAAATACCATTGTCCAACCAATCGATGTCTTCGTAGTTATCCAAAGAAACTGGGCCAACTCGGATTGTGCCCGAAGATTTTCAAGGGAGAGCAGTGTCAGTTGAACTAACATATTTATAAATTTCAAACCGTTTATTCGAAGGTACACCGAGAATATTTCTTGATCATTCCATTTTGAATCCTCAATACGAATTATCTAACTATCGTGAATAGAAAATATAATAATAGAACGGTAGGTAGTGAACTTCTTCCTTATTAAAAAAATAGTTTAATTGTTAGATTTGTCGATTTATGAGTTCAATCCACTATTAGTTGCAGTGACTGCATGTGAAGATTCTGATTTCGTGTACATGAAAGGCGGCATGCAGGTTCAATTCGAAATCCTATTCTATAATACAAGCATAAAATCAATAATTCAGGTGCTCCTTCCCAAATCCGCATCGGATTACATCGTGAATCAAATCAACGGCACTCCATTCATCGATATGTTCACTAAGAAGGTTTGATATTTGCTCAAATATGAAAAAGTACGTTTTCACAAAATTTCCATTTTCTTCGTCATTCAAATCCAGTAAAATATAGCTTCTGGGATAACTGTTTATACATCAAAATAAAAAAAAGAGAGAAAAAACGATTTGGTACGTCAATACTAGAGATTTCGAGTCAATATTAGTGTTGAAGCATACCTTACCCCAGGGGGTCAATTCACCAAAGTTTGAGCCCGAGGCGTTCGTTTTGGCCGAGTTGTGCAACTTTACCCGACCCTTCCTTGCGCACTTACACTGAACGCGTTTTAATAGTCCATGGGAGGAAAGAAATAAGTAAGATAACGGAGTCAGATATAGTACAAAAAATTCAGTTCTAAATAACTATATATTTTAATTTCGAATTTTTAAAAATTTTTTAAATTAAATATAATCGCAGTTTGGCGGTGACGAACAATACTTTCCCACTATCACAGCAACAGAAAGACTCAAGATCCCTGGAAGATACTCGGCCAACTGTGGGTTTCCGAGATATCTCAGGTGAGACAAAGTGTTTCCACAATTTTCGAAATCATATGTTTGTGAAGCGGAATGTAGTCAAACAGTCCTCATAACAATACTATGACTATCGAAACGTATAATACTATACACTTTGCACATTTTCAACTGAAAAGAGTCACTTCAAATTTGCACAATTGATTCACTGTTGGTTCAGACATGTTGTGTGGTACAAGCGAACCAGATGCGGATCTCGTAATTTGAGACACGGGGTGTGTGTTTTTGGATTGGAGGACCTCCCATCACTGAGGAATGTTCCACAATTCATGATTAACAAGGTACAAAGATACTAAAGTGAGAATCGAAACTACGATTGAAAATGCGCTGTATTCGCCTCACATTTATGATCATCGTCTCACAACGTTCTCGTCAAACCTCCAGAAAGGGGTCAAGGCCGAATGCGTGAGATTAAGAAAGATCTCTCCTCTTTGAGCCCTGTCAGGAAGTTTGAAATTGCATGTCGCACAGCGAATCATCATTTAAAAAAATCTTATTTGCGAAATTCAATGTAATAGTTAATTAATTAATTACTCCTCAGATGCTTCCATCCTTTGACAACGGGGCCATTCAATGCTTCAATGAGCTTCTTCTCAAGCGCAATCTCGGTCTTATCTCACCTCCAGACTCCATCGAATCTTATGCAAACGGAAATGCGGTGAGAACATTCTCTTCATCTCTCTGAACATCATAATACCCCAGAAAGGGGTCAGAGGCGAGAGAGAGAGAGAGAGAATTTTATTTGGATTCGAACGCAAAAAACCGCATATTTTTACGGTTTTTTTTGAAATTAGTTATGAATTTTCAAAGATCACATTTTTGGATGGAATGCCCCAGCACTACTGTGTTTAGCGGCTAAACACAGTAGTGCCGGGGCATCCTAGCCGAAAATGATATCTTTGAAAATTCATAACTAATTTCAAAAAAATCGTAAAAATATGCGGTTTTTTGCGTTCGAATCCAAATAAAATTCTCTTTAATCTGAAATTCACTTCATTTGCAGTGCCAGGTCCCTTTAAATAAAAGTAAAATAGAAATTCGATTTTAAAATCGTAAGCCACATATTTCCTCAGGGAGGTCAACCCTATACAAAGGGATTTGGGGTGACAGATCGTGTAAAATCGAGAGGGACTCTCTCACTTTTGCGTACTCTCTCGCCCTGACCCCTGTCTGTAGGTTTGGAATCATGTGAAGCGTCATTTTGTAGGCACGATTTCAACGGGAAATGCGACGACCCGGCTTCGATCCTGCCAAATTCGTGTGCAATGAAGATATGAACAAGACCACGACCACTGCCAAGCCCATTTCTACAGTAACCATGACACCACCCAGGAGTGCGGTGCAATTAACAGCCACTGCCAAGGCTAATTCTGCAATAACGATTGCCCCGCCCAGGAGTACGGTACAAGCTAAATCGATCTCAGCAGTAACCATTTCTCCTGTAAGGAGTACGATAGGAACTAATATCACAACTCCGAAATTATGATACCGATCGATATTATCATTTTTTGAGTAATTGTCGACACAGTATCGGCTGAAATTTTTTCTGTTGTAGTTCGATGGATAGCCGGCTGGTGTTGTTGAGCTCTCGTCGATAAAACATATAACAAAATTATTTCTTATTCTTTCTGACTGTCCCAAAAAAAAGCCAATAGATCAACAATGAGGCAACAATGAGAAGTAATTAATTATGTCATGCATGCTGCGGAGAGACTTTCTCTCTCTCTCTTTCTGACAAAAGGTGAACTTCTACTGATCCCAAGCGCATAGTATTCAATATCAGTGCGTTCGCGTAAGGAGCGCAGATATTGCTAAAATTCCGTACAGCAAAAAGTGACTAGTTGTTTATTTCACATAATCTGATAGCCCTTGGTACGCTCTTTCAAAATATGCTTCATTCATGACCTGATGTTTCTAATTCGCATAATTAGAACAGGTCAAAGTTGAGCTACATTCACGGTTTTTGAAGTGTAGGTAAATAGATTCAAATGAGAGGAATGGAGAGAGAATCGGGCAGAATGCACGTACATCTGTCATTTTAGACCGCGCAATCCGCGTCGAATGGGTGGAATGAGGGCGAAATGAAGAGTTCCTCTCGATTAGGAACGATCCTTATTTCCATGATTTGAGTCTATACCCGCCCTCCAAAACGTTTGTGCTTGTGCTTGTTCGACAGCTAATGACCATGACCACAACATATCTAAAAATAGGAACCCTTTTTTGCTTTGTTTTCGAGAAAATCTTACTATGAGAATGATAAAAATAAATAATATTAAACTAATTTAGCCTTTCCCGTTTCTGTACAGCCAGGCCATCGTCTATTACATTGTTCCGTGTAACGCCGAGGTTCCTACACTCAAGCTGACCATTGGTTCGGAGAATTTCGAAATCTACCAGAACAACTTGGTCATTAAGGCGATTTTAGACTAATTGTTGGTGCTTCTTCGTCCCATGAGTGGCATAAGCTACTAATTGGCGGGAAGGCTTTTGTTTTAATCACTTGTGATCGTTTGTACTTCACAAGTAATGTATACATGTAGATCACCGAAAACGTGTGCGGTCTCGCAATCCAAGGAAGGAGGGGGATTCGGTCTGCTGCTTTAATTTTTCAGTGTTTCTTAGTTCTCGTAATATCTAATTTCGAATTTTGCAAAATTTCGAATTTTGCCTTGATGATTTTTTCTCATTTTCGTTATTCGTTGCAGGTCCTTCGTGGATTCTCGGTGATCCCTTCATCCGCCAGTACTACCATGTTCAAATCCGAAATTCCCCTACTTGAATAAGTGCAGATTCATTCATTCGAAGGCAACAACGAGATCACACAAAGTCGGGAAAACGAAATGAAGCAATACGTGCACCCCTTCCTTTTTTCGCTGCTATACCTTGCGCGAGAAGACGAATCTGGAGAGTAACGGGAGAGATTACGTCATCTCTAGGCAATAATGACGTTATCATTAGATCATAAAATGCATGAAGACGATTGAAATAGAGTGTCGGAAATGTTGCGAGTTTAGTGAAACCACATTGTATCCAACCCTTGCAGCACACAGAGAATGAATATACTAAGATGAGACACCGAGTATATGATATACTCAATATTGAGTTTATTCGCGCGTCGAGAGAGCGTGCGAAAACGAGAGAATTTACTCAATATTGAGTATATCATACTCGGTGTCATATCTCAGTATAGAATATACTCAATAGTAAGTATATTCATTCTGGGTGCAAACCGGTCTTACCGGTAAGCCCGGCAGAGTATTCGCTTACGATGTAAATTCCTCTTGATTCCGGTAGCAATTTTACCTTCACTTTTTGCAGCAACGTTACGGACGCTCAACTACGTCACTACTACACCACAGGTGCGGTGTTTAGACATCTCCTCTGAAACTTTTAAAACTCGAAATAGTCTGTAAATCTGGATGGACCCAACAGCTCGTCATTCTAAGGGTCACGAGTCCGATCCCCGCCGAGACCAACCAAGCCTTCCGTTAACTTGGGGCATTAAATTGGTAGCAACGTTGATTGCAAAAGGGAACGTGTCCTAGATGCCTTTGGGAAAGCATGGATTACCACATGATTCCAAACCTACAGACCAGGGTTAGAGCGAGAGAGTGTACAAAAATGAGAGAGTCCCTCTCGATTTCACACGCTCTCTCACTCCAAAAGCCTTTCTGGAAGGTTGACCGGACTGTGGAATGATGTGATTACGTATTCCCACGTTGCAGCTGGCTTACCGTCTTGCCACATCTAGCGTGGTTGCTTGCTACAATAAAATCGCTTGTCATGGAACACTTTTAATCTTTTTACCTTTACCTTTTACGGTAGATAATTTAGGAGCTCAAAATTTTCATGTAAGAACAGGGAATGTCAGGTGCTCACTTCGTGCTTAAAAGACGCTTGTTCCAAATCAAATAGACATAGTAATTTCGATAAATATTTATAAATTATGCGAACAACATTAACAATTTGGGAAACAATTCCGTATCCCAAAGCTCCATTACATCGGTAAGCGATAATATCTTACAACAATTAGATCAAAGACAGCCTGGGCGGAAATAAAACGAAAAAGGCATTATGATTTTTAATCACGGGCAAATGGAATGGCGGGTGGATCCACTCAATCCTCCTGAACATGGTCGCGAGCGAGAAAGTGTGCGAAAATAAGTTAGAAGTTGAGAGTGTCCTCTCAATTGTACACACTGTCTCGCTCTTTTCCCCTTTCTGGAGAATTGAGAGGGTGATGGCATGAGATCACCTCACAAAGCGAGGTTTCCTAGTGGGCGGGAACTTTTCGGCGATGTCCGACGCCGTAAACCCGTGAGCGGCTATCGTCGTCGTCCTACAAAACCATAATAATCTTTGATCTCTCGCAAACTGTGTGCTCTCTGGGAGGTATTCCAAGGGCCGAAACACTTATCACCATCTCATTAGGCTGATCTTTCATCTCTTCTCTTTTATTGACTAGCTAAGATATACTTTACCACAGTATCATACAATTTCTGATCTTACCAATCGATATTGTCCCGAGCGCTGCTCCAGTAGGGAAAGGCGTCGTTGTTGACGGGCTGGATCGATAACTGCAAAGTGTTGCCGTAGTCTATCTGTCTCTCGCCACGATTGCCGATGACCGACCAGGCTGATCCGGGTTTCCAGTCAGGGTTGCGACGTAATGAGACAATTTTTTTAAAGAATCTATTGCTCTTCAATTCCTTTCTTTTTGAAAATGTTTCTATCTCAATTTTGAAGCTAGTTATGATCAATTACGTGAGGGGATGGTTTTCGGTATTTTCTATATTTCGTCACCTATCGTACCTGCTTGGCCAGAATGCCCGCATACACGTCATCGAAGGGGTACAACTTGAGGAACAGACTTCCTGCAAAATCAGTATTTTCATTTTAATCAACATATGTGCAACAACTACCGCTAAGTATACTCTCTCATTGTAGGTGTAACAAAAGCACTACAGTAACATGCGTTCGATGATACCGTAGTCCATGGTATATGGTAAGTACCGTAGTAGAACCGTTGGGCCGTGTGGGCGGAGAGCAGCACCGCGCCCGCATTGATGAACGGTGGGTAGGCGTCGAACGGGTAGTCGTCCAGCGACACCTGCATGGTAGGTACGGTAGCGATAAATTCAACAATCCATACAACTTGTTTTTTGAGCAAACTAGTTCAGTGGTTAAGATATCTGCCCGGAAAGCGGAAGGCCCGTGGTTCGAATCCCGGTCTGTATGCTAATCTTTTCTGTCTTGCAACGATCAATCCATACATATATTCCTTTTCTGATCCTACTGTAATGTGGTGTTTTTTTTTCGTAAAAAGGAAATGGAAAAAGGCTAAGATTTGAATTCCCGCAATTTCTTATCTCAGTTCTCCGTGTAGCTATCGACTCAAAACTTCGAATATAACATTTTTCGGTCCTTTTACACCTATAAACGAAGTTTTAAGTCGATTGCTCCACGGAGAACTGAGATAAGAAATTGCGGGAATTCAAATCTTGGCCTTTTTCCATTTCCTTTTTCCGAAAACTAACACCACATAATAGCAACGGACCATCAGGCAAGATGAACAAAGAAGATTGTAGACTGATTTTCTATATGCAGCGTTGTAAATAGCTAAATATGTTTTTATTGAAAATGTAATGTATTTAATTAAATTTAAAATTTAATTTAATTTTAATTTTAAAAAAACCCTCACTCTGTGCTTGTGGAGTCGGAATCGGAAGGGCGACGAATCCTCCCGAAAGCCCTCGTACAGCGGCCCGTCGCTCCGACGAGCGGAGAGAAGACGGATCTGTAGGTACGGGAGAGATTACGTCATCATTAGATAATTATGGAGAAGATGACGTTATCACTATGTATAATTAGAGGAGTCGATGACGTCATCACTAGGCAATCGGGAGTAAACTCACGACATTCTCTCGGTGCAACATGTGGTCGTCATCAATAAGCAGCGTGAATGCGGACGGGCAGTCGGCCGCCAGCGGGGATACCGTAGCCAGCCACAGCGAGAGACCGAACTGCAAGGACGATTATCGATCGGTTATCGGTCCACTCATACCATCTACAGTAGACTTCAGGCTACGGTTGATCGATAACTGGCGAAATTATCGTAATTCAGCCGAAACAATGGTAGCAATCATTCACCTTCTTTCCGTTGTTGTAATAGTCATCGACGAAATCCGAAGATAGCAGGATGTCACTGTTAATATCGACAATGTTATTTTAAAAAAATTTTAAAAAATAAATTAAATTAAATCAAGACGTACTTATTTTCGTCCGACTCCTGCATCACTCTGTTTATTATCGATTGATCCTGCGAATCTGCCAGCGCGAAAACGAATCTGATAAGAATAGAAACTAGCCTTGATGTTTATTTATTATTTATCGTACACCACAAGCGGGCGACAACATGTATGGGCGAATTAAATTTTTAAAAAAAGTTTGTATTGAGGTTAAATACACCACGTGTTATCCACTGAATGAAATAGGCGCATCTTGGTATTTAAATTTGGAAAGTTTTCTGATCAGTTATCATATGCAAAAGGGTTAAATTTTTTTTAAAGTCTGTCATGTTGCAACAATAAACGGACAGACAGACAATCCCCAATTTCCTATTATTGGAAGAAAATAGTCACTGTATCACTTCTAACATGCCTTTCCCGAGAGGTTGTACGTCTATTCAGAAGTCAACCCCGTTTCTTCGTACACACTTCATTTGTTTTACAATTTTTCGTAGACACACCAAGTTGCATCATCCATATGCAACTTTTTTTATTCCAAAAACCCGTACCGTATTCCCCAGTCGTCCTCGCTCTGCCCAGCGCCCCACGTACTCCGAATTGCGTTGCGAAACTGAAAGAAAAACACATTTTCGTCATATTTAAATTATTTTTTTTCAATTTAATTTCCAATTTTAATTCCAGAAAATTTACGCAACCTCGAAATTGCCGACTGCCGTCTTTACGATGACTAGCAGGCGACGCGTCGGGTCGGCATCTACAAAACGTAGTTAATTCCACAACTGCGTCATTCCTACGCAATCGATTAATTGACAAAATGTAAGCTATTATAATATAGGACACAAAGAAGAAAACAGCGGCCAGTCACGTTTTTTTCTCTCGTTTTGTTTATACACTCCTAACGTTCCACGACGAACAGTAACCTATGAGAGACTTTCTGAGAAACATGACATTGTTGTGGCACTAGGCCAGAATGTGGAGATCAGGGATCTGCCCCAAACTTCTTTAGAGGGTAGTACTCTATGAGTGATGAACATTAGCCAAAGGAAAAAAGGGCGCTGCGTGGCGCGTCTGTGACGCGCCACGCAGCGCCAAATTTGAATTCATTTTTTTGGAATTTATTATAAATTCATTTTTTTCAGTCTCAAATCAAAGTTGAATCGTATTCTATTATTCATCGGAGATATTCGTAAGCAAGTAGATCTAGTTTACCAATCGATACGGACGAGAATGACTGTCATTTTTTTCAAAAATTTAAATAAAATAGAGAACTGCCAAAAGGCGCGAATTTTATTTTCTAATACTGTCCGTACAGCACTTAAGAAAATTATAAAAGAAAAAAATGGCAAAAAAAATTACGTAAAAGGTAGTTATGGTCCAAAGTGTGGAGTGGTGTACTGTTCTTTTCTGTCTTTTGTCGATTTGTGGTGTGGATACTGTAAGAAAGTCACTTTTCACAAAAGTTTGAAAATTGCGCTAATCGTAATTTCCTTTATTCTTCACTATGCATTCATTATTTAATCACCGTAAGAAGTGAAAATCGATAAGTGAACTTTATCACCAACGCATTTGCGGGCATGGATTAAGGAATGTGTGTCGATAGGTTGATCTTCTGGCTCGAGCGAGCTTTTTTCGCTGGTTCGTGTGGCATTTCCGTTTTGCAAATCTCATTTTTTGAGACAATCGATGCTAGGGAGGGAAGTATCCATAATCAGATAGCGAAAGGAGAAAAACCTTACGACAAACTGACCCTTGTAAGCCCCCGTTCCACAGCTCGGGATAATGCCCACTCGCCGACTCCACACATTGGGGGTATCGACGACGGGCGGACCGGAGCGAATCAACTCCTCCACCTAAGATAAATTGATTAATTGGTTTAAAAATTAGTTACAATAGCTATCGATCGGAAGCAGGAACATTATCTAAAAAGTGCACGGGAAAACATGTTTTCCGCTCTCTCTTTCCTCACTGATACGTGATTGTTTTTTTGTGCGTCACGCCACAGCCTCACCAAAGCGCCCGAATGGGTAAATATTCGTAGTCATAGGTCAACTGGGGTTATCGCAACCTTTCTATTTGATTATAACAGTACAGTCTTCATGCGCTTGTCCTGCTCTCTCGCTGTGTTATCGGGTTTACATACAAAGTGCAGAAGTGCCTATCCTCGCTAGAGAGAACCTATTTGATCGATGTTGGTAGTAGCGTAACAACGAAGGTAATTAGATCCAAAGAAGAGCTCGGGCCCTCCGGATTGAATTTGCCTAATCTGCGCTGGTCCTATCATATTTATAAAATGATGCCATGCGAGAGAAATCCTCTTTGGGAAAAAGGCAGAATGCGCGCGGAAAACACGTTGCATACAGATTATTAGAATACATTATACGTATATGCTCGATAGCGTATTCTACCGCATTTCGACTCATCAACTTCGTTGTAACAAATTAAGTGTAATTGTAAAAAAACACCCCTCAGGCATAGGGGTGGTCGAGACCACCCCTATGCCTGACCTGTGTAACGTTTAAAACCGGAAACGAAGAATAGTTTTATTTCGAGTGAGCAATCTTTTCTTCTTCTTTCTGTTTTTACTGTGTTATTATCAATCGAGAATGAATTATCGAAATAGGAGGTACGATCACAAAAGCTAAATATGCATAAGCTTTGCTGGATCAGTCCGCTAATCGTGTGTGTCAAAGTACTGTGGCACTTAGTTTTTGCGATTTTTTTTGGAAAGCGGATGTGAGGAACGCTAAAACGTACCGTATTACTGTAGCAAATTTATAATAACAGTTACTCATTCATGACTTGGAGCATAGTTAAGAGGGCACCTGTACCTTTTACCTCCTGACTACGGGAATAATTGATTTGTTTAGCTTTTTGAGAAGCGAGTAGACTGATCGATTAATCTACCCTCCTTCCCCCGTCACGCAAAGAACCAGTCACAACCGATAACGGAATCGAATCCAAAACGAACGTAAGCTGGTGTGCAAAAGCGAGGCACTGTGTGTCTGCTTTTTGTGTATTCAGAGTCACCCTCCACCCGCTTCTCTTTTGAAACGCATTGTGAATGTATGCGTTTCAAGAGAGGAATGATGCGTCACTCCTCTTAGACTCCTCCTCATTTTCACAAGGATTTGTTGGTCTATTGTTGGAATGTTTCAGAGCACCCACTGCAATTGATTTAACGAAATAATAGAGAATAGGACGTAATTTGCTGTTTAAAAACCGAACAATGGGAAACTGGACTAGAGAAAAACAATACATACATATATGAGAGAATATCTGAGTCGATTGAGTTTCTCTCAACAGTGACCGTACAAGCAAAAGCTAACCTATGCTGAAAAGGTGCTCCTAGGGTAAACATTGGCCGTAGAGACCGAAAATGACCATAAGAAGTTTCATAGATCAAACCCGGCTGAGATATGTTTCATCACATGTCCAAAAGTGAAATTTTCAATTTTGGCAGAACGCATCCAAACCCCATACATAGCTATATTTTCTGAATGCTCGTGCAATAAGAAACATTTTTCATGTTATAACTAAGTTTATAACTCGCACTTCAAAAAAGTTATAATTTTTTGAATACTCAAAATTGAAATTTCGATATTTCATCATTGTCCAGAGCACTTCTAAGTATGTTCATTCGATTGCGCATGCAAATTTACCCCCGTACGCACGGAATAAGCAAAATCGAGGTGATGGGTCGAGTCGAATTTCTTTCCTGAACATGCGCCGCAGCGCCAGCACGCGACGCGTGCCTCAATGAGGTAAACAACTATAATGTTTTCGGTGTTAAAATTATAACTTCGATGTGGAAACACTATTGCCTATGCAAATTCACTCGGAATCGGCAAGAAAATAAATCTTTCGACAATTTCCGAAAATCGGGATTTTGTGTGTTTTATGTAATTTTTAGATGTGGTGTCGATGTGAAATATGCATGAAACACATTCCAACCAAATTAATATTATGGGAAATGTTCGTAGGAACCATGTGGTGGACAGATTCCGCACGAAACTATTGCTCCTGCATTTTTCAATCGTACCAATATACATACGATCAAATTAATTCTACAAATTCATGACTATTCGTGTTTAGTGAACATTAGTAAACGAGGCAAGTTAAATTTTGATGTTTACGGAAAAGATAAGGGTAAAATAAGAAATATACCGAGAAATCTACCCTATTTTTTCAATTCCAAATATCGCCTCTGAAAATGTGAAGAACCATTGTTGAAATTTATTTCTGTGAATATAATCGTCTTTTTTTCGTGCAACCAAGCTTAATTTCAAGAAATAACAATTTTCTAATGCTGAAAAAACATGTCAAAGCGGTTTGGCCTCGTTTCTGACAAATGAAGTCATACCCATGTTAGATGAGTGAGATTCTGAAGCTGAACCGATATAGTAGGCATAACATTAGATGTGCTTTCAGAGAAAAACCCGTCTTAATTGAAACTAGCCCTTGTAAGACGAAAAAAACTCCGCTTATGTTCATAGAAATAAATTGGAACAATGGTTCTTCACATTTTCAGAGACTATATTTGGAATTGAAAAAAAAAGGTAGACTTTTCGGTATATTTCATATTTTGCCCTAATCTTTTCCGAAAACATCAAAATTTAACTTGCCTCGTTTACTAATGTTCACTAAACACGAATAATCATGAATTTGTAGAATTAATTTGATCGTATGTATATTGGTACGATTGAAAAATGCAGGAGCAATAGTTTCGTGCGGAATCTGTCCACCACCTGGTTCCTACGAACATTTCCCATAATATTAATTTGGTTGGAATGTGTTTCATGCATATTTCACATCGACACCACATCTAAAAATTACATAAAACACACAAAATCCCGATTTTCGGAAATTGTCGAAAGATTTATTTTCTTGCCGATTCCCAGTGAATTTGCATAGGCAATAGTGTTTCCACATCGAAGTTATAATTTTAACACCGAAAACATTATAGTTGTTTACCTCATTGAGGCACGCGTCGCGTGCTGCGTCGCGTGTTGGCGCGGCGGCGCATGTTCAGGAAAGAAATTCGACTCGACCCATCACCTCGATTTTGCTTATTCCGTGCGTACGGGGGTAAATTTGCACGCGCAATCGAATGAACATACTTAGAAGTGCTCTGGACAATGATGAAATATCGAAATTTCAATTTTTTTTTTTTTTTTTCTTTTTTGAAGTGCGAGTTATAAACTTAGTTATAACATGAAAAATGTTTCTTATTGCACGAGCACTCAGAAAATATAGCTATGTATGGGGTTTGGATGCGTTCTGCCAAAATTGAAAATTTCACTTTTGGACATGTGATGAAACATATCTCAGCCGGGTTTGATCTATGAAACTTCTTATGGTCATTTTCGGTCTCTACGGCCAATGTTTACCCTAGGAGCATCATTTCAGCACATGTTAACTTTTGCCTGTACGGCCGTATCTCGATCGACTCAGATAGTCTCTCATATTATCAATTCTTTACTATAGTATGATACACCATACCTTTACAGTACTCGATGCCTACCGTATACTTACAGTAATCAATGAAATTCATACCTTTGCTTGAAGATTGATGTGCGGCGGCCAAGAGAACTCTGCGTAGCTCGTCGTGAAGAGATGGTCGGTCATTCCTGATAAGACGATATTGATTGGATAGTAGTGATAATGTTGATTTTTTTTGTTCCGTTGTTAAATTTGCCAGGGAGCCACGAAGTGGCGTAGTAGCAATTTACTTTGCGATTATTATGCGACCTCACGATTTTCAGCAACGCTCAAATCTGCAGCTCACCCGACATCCATAGCAGCAGCAGCACCACAGCTGCCACCATAATCGTCTTGATCGCCGTCGCAGTACTGTATAGTTATTGATTATATTCACTAGTGTAGTTAACATTTTCTGACAATGAGTTAACAACACAGCGTGCAAACCGCAAACAATGTTTTTTAAAGCGCAACTACTTGTCAAGATCAGAAAAAAACACTCGGCACTCTGATAGACAGTGCAGGAGCGAAAGTTTTGTATTTTTTTTGCTCACGATAGTTTTGTCCCTCTCTTTAACAGTATATTTTCATAAAAGATCAAAGATCAACTCACGATAGTTTTGCCCTTCTCATTCGGATGTCTCTGATGCGGATCCCCTTTCCGATCTCGTCGCTGCATCTGTAGAGAAATAAACAATTTATTTACATACAATAAATATTTTAAAGGAATCATTAACTTTATCAGTGATAACTACTAATGAGTGTTCTATCGAAAATCGGTAGCGCGAAAATGAATTAATGATCCCAACCTCTTATTCGAATGGAAAATCAGTTCGAATGACTCACGGAACCTGCCTACTACACCGTTTCAAAAACTAAAGGCAGCCCGGATGGTCGCCCAACTATTGTTGGGTATTCTGTACTTATCAAATAACATAAAGCTCGAACAAAAAGTCACTCATCTATGACCGCCCTCGGTGCGCCTACCGTACCTCTTCCATACCATTCCATCGTCCAAATCGGAGTCCGAACTAGTGTTGCCGGCGTCGATCAGAGGCGACTTGTCCGAGTCGCTCGAGTTGACGTAGCCACCTGAAGATGCATAGAGTCCTCATCGATGAGGACTCTCACTTTCAAAACTCTAAGAACTACGCAGATATGGGGGACAAGAACTATCATACTTGCAAAAATCCAGTGTGACCGAAACTATATCCATAAATTGATTTCAACGTCTATAAAAGAAATACAAAGAAAGCATTATTGATTTCACCATTAATTCTTTTCATTTCCATTTTTTTGCATTAATTTCCTCTCGTTTTTTCTTGTTCTTGATAATTTTCTGATCCGTCACGGTGAGATTTCTCTGAAAATCACGCAAATGTAATATTTCTTAATCAGGGAATATAGGCAGGAAATAAATAAATAAATATATATATATATATATATGCGTGTTCAAAGAAAACGCGGTTACAAATAGAAAGAGGAAAACGATAAAATGAAAGAAGAATGTACGATAACGTAGTGAGATCATAAGAGGTCGGGGGTCATGTATGAAGTTTTTTAAAGTTTAATTTATAGCTGTTCAAATCACCATTTGAGAATTATTGAATATATCGCTTCTCTTCTACTCACTGTAGATATAATTGATATAATCAGACTACATTAAAAGAACATTTGCTAGGAGGACGGTTTTCTAAGGTTTAATTTGATAGAAAACGGTTGTCCACCCTCCTAGTTTCGCACACTCTCTCGTCTCGGCAAGCAAACGAGAGAGTGTGCGGAACGAGAGGTGGAGAACCATTCTCTAACAAATGAAACCTTGGAGAACCGTTCTTCTAGCAAATTAACGCTCTGTGTATACATATTTATGCGCGTTCAAAGAAAAAAAAAGAAAACGCCGTTACATAATAGAATAAGAAACGAATATAGTACAACGTAGTGAGATCATGAAAGGCTGGGGGTCGCATGTGTCGAGCTCATACAGAGAAACCGATTTGATTACCGGGTATTGAGAAAAGCGGAGCCGCTCTGGGAAAGAAACTATGGTGCCTCTAGTTCGCATGAGAGCCAGCATTGACGAAGATTGAGAGAGAGGAGAGATAAGAGCACTCTTATCAAGACATACAATGCGCGCAATCGATGACTCAAAACGCGCATTTTATCGCAATAGTCGCTGTCCAGTTATCCCATTTCAACAGATAACGCACATTGATAGCAACATTCCCTTCACAATCTCGATGGACAATAAAGTATTATTAAGTATTATAGAAGAGCATAGAAATCGACTAAATATGCGCATTGGGTCACGAAGAGGCAATTTTTCATTTTCCCTTTGTGGTGCCTACTCCGGTTCTACTCTGTTTGGGCACAGCTTCGCATCATTCCACAGGCCGATAGCAGGTCCAGAAAGAGGTGAGGAAATGTGAGCGAAATCGTGCAATTGTAGAGGGACTCTCACTCACTTCCTCACACATACACACACATACACAGACGCGCGCACACACACATACACATACACACACATACACAGACGCACACACACACATACAAACACACACAAACACACACACACATACACAGACGCGCGCGCACACACACATACACACACAAACACACACACACACACACTCGCCAATAATCCCATTCTCGAGATGAGAAATGGTGCTTGTAGACTTCAAGAAATAACGAAACAACAGGTTGCGTAAGAGGTAAATCGCTCCCACTCTCCTTATTTTTCGCTATCTCTCGCTGCTGAAGCGGTGCATTTGCCTCTTATGCAACCAGTTTTAGTTATTTCTCGAAGTCTATTCCAAATATGTCGCACTTCTCTGCCTTGTTATAGTATAGGGTGCTGCGATTGGACAAATCCCTCATCGTATCCGGCAATAAGCCAGGCAGGCGGGCCATCCACAGCTCGTTGGCAGCACTGTATCAATCGATTCCTTGTGAACAACCGATGGCAAAATAAAAGTGCAGGACTTTCGAGCGGATTTTGGTAAATTCAAAAATAATGATTCTCACGAAAGTTCAAAGACCAATCGAAAAACGAATTTCACAGATCGGAAGAGCGCGGAAAAGTAACCCCAGCTCTAAGAGCTCGGAAATTGCGTTAACACACTGAAAAACCGCTTCAAAGTTCACAGGCTGCACCTTACAGTAGCTGTAGCAAATCATGGAATGACTTCTATGGCATAATATCTTACTGGGATCTTAGTTGGACCTAGAGGTAGCAAAAAAACGTGAAAAACTCAACATCAAAAATGGCAGCTGTGTCAGATTAGTGTCACTCTGTCCCGAGCCTGTGAGAGGCGTGATATAACTGTAATTTACGATAGCCGCTCAAAATTGTTCTCACCAAAACGCCGTGTCCTGCCAGTATTATTGAGTCCTTTTTTTATTAAAACAATAGCACGCAATATCTCGTGTCTTGCTATGTCTGACGCCGTGTAACCACCGTAGTCGTCCATAATATCGGTAGAAGAAAGAATCTGATATGGAGACAACCGTGAGAATTGACTAACGCACGTCAAAGCGGCTTCTGAGATTACCGCAATCATAATCGTTGGCATTATTTTATTTTGTGCAAAAAAAAGAGTGACTGTGATAAAATAGGTGGTTTGAATCTCTTTTTTTGTATCGATATTGATACGAAGTAATTCAAATTCACACGCACTCATTGGAAATTAGAAAAAAATGGTTCCTCAACACAGTACGGAAGGCGCGAGAATAATAGAAAGGGAGTGCACACACTTGTAGTTCATTGCATTATCGTATCATTTCAATCTATATTTGTGTTGTTTGTCCCCAGGAACAATAACAAAAAAGGAACAATAGGAAAACTAAAATATTGTCTCAATTCATTGCTCAAAGGGCTGAGACTTGCTTGGATTAAAACAGACCCGTGGTGTGCAATATCGGTGTATTTTTCAGAATCGCCCTACCGCTCCAAAAATCAAAGATCACGGATTTCTGCCGTATTCTAATCAAAGAAATCTTTCCAAGCTACCTAACTGCGCTTGCTATTTTTTGATATCACTTATGTTTGCGTAGTGCAAGCATTTCAATGTCGATAAATGTTGTTCTAGATGTTTCAAATCAATCTCTGCGATAAGCAGCAATGTCGAAAATCGTTGACCGTAGTAAGCTAGGGAATTGTATACGGTATCTTTGAATCGAATTTCTGCGAAATCCGAGAGCACTTTTTTGTGTTTGTGGTCCTAATACAAAGTCCCGGCCCTTGGGCATTGCATGCAGACAATATTTCAGTGTTCTTGTTGTTCATAGGAATGCTCGGAGGAACATTCCTAGGAACAAGGACCAAAATTAGAGCTTGAGTAAATTAGTCATAGATATGATAGCGAAGTGGTCGCTTCTCATTCGTCATGGCGGCTGCTCAGATCACGCCTCCATAATCGTTGAGATTATAGTATTCTTTTCAAAAAATGTGTTATTGTGAGGGACTAGGTCCTTATCGCTCTTCAACTGGCGTATATAACAGAGATTAATGATTTACCTTTACACTGCATTTCTTCCGAGGAAATGCGACTCCTTCTGTTTCTCTACTGTTCAAGTGAGTGAATGTAATTGGCGAATTCGGAAGAGTGTCTCTTCCTTTAGAATTCCATCTCTCTTTGCTAATTTGAGTTTAAACATTTTTATTTAGTTTAAACATTTTTATCTATATATATCTATTTAATTATACGAGCCTTCAAAACGACAAAGCATTTCGTTTAATAGCAATATAAAATTCAACAAATCACGAGAAAGCACTCAAGAGTGCGTGTGCCGCAAATGGAATTACACCATGTTTTTAGGTGTAATATATTAAGATTAACATTATAACCGAAAACGAAGAATAATTACAGCAATTCCCTTCGTTGCCGTGTCTATATGTCCGGAAAGATACCAACTGATGGGAGATGGACGGTATGTCAGCATGTTTTGATAGGTTCTTACACTTATAAGTCAAAGAAACTCAACTGTTTCCACAAATTTAGTAAATACGGTCGTCAGTGCGAGCTTGTTCTACCCAATCTAACACGTCAAGACAGGTGGTTTGCCCTAGTCTCTCATTAGTCTATTTATCTTCCCACGGTAGTCTCTTTCTTTTAATTTTCCTTTTTTCGATCGCTAAGTCTTCTTTGATCTCATTGCCCAAACCCTGCATCCGTATAGAACTGTAGGAATCATGCACCTTTGAAAGCTATCATTGGTATTTTCTTGCTCATGGTGGGATGTTTCAGTATGTACAGTAGCGGACAAAAGTTTACGGGCACTTTTTCTTTTTGATATAACTTTAGAACCCCAGAAAGGTCTGATGCGACATGATGGGGTCTTAAGCGAAATCCATTGGAGATTACGATGCAACTATTGGGGTATTGCGAAATCTTTTAGTTATTGCGTCGTGATGACGCAATCGATGCACACTTTTTTGAAGTGCCATTATCACCTAAACTCACCTAACTTTTAGGGTGTAGAGACATGCCTGCGGTCTACCCATAAAAATTTGTTCAAGTTGCTGCGGTGCCGCTACTTGGCTGCAGCCAAGCTACAAAATGGAGACCGAAAAACCATATCTCGCCTTTTAGACATCGCCCAGACCCGACCAATGTACTAAAATGATCTCCATCATGATTACCAATTATCCTGAGAATATGATCACGGTAGGTCACCATTTGCCCTCAGGGCACGAAAAAATCACTTTTTCGCATTATTGTGGTCTGACGAAGGGGAAGTCTATAGGACGTGCTCTAAAGATCTGGTTCGGGAGTGGATTTGGTTGAGAATCTATGGGAGAACCTATTCCTAGCTGCAATAAGCGTTTCGATTGGATTCCTGCCCGCGGCGATCGATTTTCGGAAGGACACTGGTTTGACCACGCCCATTTTCTGCCCGTCGGCTACGATCATACTTTTGTTCGTATCTCGCCTCACAGCTAACTCAGAATGCTGGCAGACTCACCAATGGAATCAGGATGGCTTGCTCTACAATCTCAAGCACAAATTGCATCATCACTATGCAATATTTCATCATCCTTATGCAATACCTCAGAGAATGATAAAATATTGCATATTGATGACGTAATTTGTGGTCAGAGTGGTGGAAAGACCAACTTTATTTCAATTGCACCTCTTCCACCCTTTTCCGTAGACTTACCGCTAAGAAAACACAAAAAGTAGGAGTATTGCATAAGGATGATGAAATATTGCATAGTGATGATGCAATTTGTGCTTGAGATTGTAGAGCAAGCCATCCTGATTCCATTCGTGAGTCTGCCAGCATTCTGAGTTAGCTGTGAGGCGAGATACGAACAAAAGTATGAACCATGTCAACGGGCAGAAAATGGGCGTGGTCAAACCAGTGTCCTTCCGAAAATCGATCGCCGCGGGCAGGAATCCAATCGAAACGCTTATTGCAGCTAGGAATAGGTTCTCCCATAGATTCTCAACCAAATCCACTCCCGAACCAGATCTTTAGAGCACGTCCTATAGACTTCCCCTTCGTCAGCCCACAATAATGCGAAAAAGTGATTTTTTCGTGCCCTGAGGGCAAATGGTGACCTACCGTGATCATATTCTCAGGATAATTGGTAATCATGATGGCGATCATTTTAGTGCATTGGTCGGGTCTGGGCGATGTCTAAAAGGCGAGATATGGTTTTTCGGTCTCCATTTTGTAGCTTGGCTGCAGCCAAGTAGCGGCACCGCAGCAACTTGAACAAATTTTTATGGGTAGTCCGCAGGCATGTCTCTACACCCTAAAAGTTAGGTGAGCTGGAAAAAATCCATGTAAGAATAATGACACTTCAAAAAAGTGTGCATCGATTGCGTCATCACGACGCAATAACTAAAAGATTTCGCAATACCCCAATAGTTGCATCGTAATCTCCAATGGATTTCGCATAAGACCCCATCATGTCGCATCAGACCTTTCTGGGGTTCTAAAGTTATATCAAAAAGAAAAAGTGCCCGTAAACTTTTGTCCGCTACTGTATCTGATATTCCTCCACCCAGCCACATAGCACTTTTATTTTCGGGATCCAAAGAGAGTGGTAATCAACTGCCAATATAGTTTGTGCCCTTCTTAAATTTAAACGACGTTCCATTGATATAAATTGGTTTCCGACTCGTTTCACTGTGAATAGAAATTTTTTCCTGGATGTACGTCCAACCCATCTGAGGTGGATGCGAGAATTATTTTGTTTAAAATTCGGTGTAAATATTGTACATAATGCTCGGAGCAACGACTATAATCATCAGCACAAGAGAAATTCGACGAAATTCTTTTCATGCTTAGTAACAGTTAAGTAACTACGTGGATCAACTCGAAATCGAGCAAATCCGAGAGATTTTGACTGCATCCACAACAAATTTGACGGAGTGTTTTTCTGAGTATTCGAGATAAATAAGGTAAAAAATTTCATGAAATAAGCCAATTTTGAAAAATCACAAGTTTATATTGACACCATGTTGTCAGCCTGATAATCATTGTTCACTACCTGTGTGAGTGATTATCTTTATTTTGACTTGAATGGCTTTTAAAATACTGAACATTGACAGGCTATAATTATGCAAATAAGGAGAATCAAGACAAAAGACGATCAGAAATCAATAGATCATCCATAGGGCATCTGAACATGGGACCTTTCTGTTTTTGCCATGGGACCTTTCTGTTTTCTTGGAACCTTTCCCTTCCCTTTGTAGGGGATTAGGGTTCGCTTATTGGAAGAGAATTCCATTAGAAATCCATTGAAATTCCATTGCCCTCTCATTCTCCGTTATCTCTCACCACCCTCGCGGTCTAAGTTCCTTTGTTCTCCTTATTGGAATTCCGGAATCAGTTCCAATAAGAGAACCCCATAGGGGATACTAGAACAGAGCCGGCCTACTATCAATTTTTGAAGGGAGTTGGAAGGTTTGATTTTCGAAACGAAGCAGTGTAGTTGAACATTGAAATTGAACTTTTTCAGATTTATTCAGTCGTTATTTATTTTAATTTTTTCTTGTATTTATAATTTTTGTAGATGCATTCGACCGTTGTACTTGGCTAAGATGGGAGCAATGGCAGACATAATGTCAAAGGGAATCGATGAATGCGCGAAAGATGACGCCATTCTACCAATCATCAGGAACGATCAGGTAGAAATTTAGGAATAATTTGATGATGGGTGAAAATTTGCAGGAGAATTCAATGTTCAGTGAAATCGCATTAAATCTGACAAAAGGGATTACAAGCAAGCCGTTGATCATTCTCGGTATGAATATTTATTTGAACAATCAATATCGGAAAGAGGAGGGAAACAACAAAGTTGAGAGAGCAAGCGAGAGACAAATTGAACGAAAATGAGAATGAGATGGAAGGAGAGAGGAGGAGAGAACGTGGGGGAGAGCGAGAATTAAGAGGAGAGCGGAGGTAAGGAAAACGAGTCGTAAATTAAACGAAAGATACGAAAGATAAAGAGAGATCATAATATCATTATTATTATTATTATTACATGCAGGAATGTGGTGCAATTTCGAAACCCGTCGAATGGAATGGATGGATGGATCGAAAATCACCTACGATTATAAGTCTTTCGTCAATAACTTCGACTGCACAGACAATTATTTTCTCGTTGAATCCGAACCTGTGAGCGAAACACAAAAACAATATTGCGGATTCTTCTTCTACAACGAAATCGAAACAAATACATTTAAAAAATAGGAATTTTATTATTTACGCTAGTATATCTGAAGCTTTCAGAAAGTGTATTTGTTCCGAATTTTTTCGCCGTACGTATTACGATAACAGAACGGAGCGAATCTCAGTTAATTTACTCGTTTCAGTACGACAAATGGTATAAGTATCCTCATGCCGCATCGACCAGCTGGACCGTTTTATGCGTCGCAGAGCCGATAGAAGAAGTAATTTATATATATATATATCATTTTTATATATATCATTTATATATATATATCATATATATATACATATATATGCAACTCGAAATAGCAAAAGCCTCATATATTTTATTTAGCCCAATCCAACTCCGACGACAAATTCCGACCAGACGACAATATTGACAACAACTACTTCAGTCAAGGTTAAATGGCTTTCCATGTGACTGATTCTGGCAATCTATTAAACTGGTAATGGTAACTAGCACAGACTTCAGACACATAAAAAAAATTGATGGTTGGGTAAAGTTCCAAAGTGAGAAAATTGCAAATCAGAGAATGCTAGTGCTTGCAAATTGCAATTAAACTATTTTTTCACCTTATTGCGGTATAAAAATGAAAGTTTTTCACCCTGTAAAAATGCTTCGAAAAAGAGATGTTCGAAAAAATTACAAAAAGGACATATTGAATGAAAAAAATAAATAATTTAATACTTAGTTCTTGAAAAAAAGATAAACTTGATTCAGGAAATTGACACCGTCGATGTTGAGTCAACTACTGACATTCCAACAGCAACAACAACAACTGTGACTACTGTGAAGGTAAAATCGATAGCGCAATTGACTACGTACATTACAACATCCTCCAATGTGATGAAAGTCTACTGGAAACCGAATGTGAACAAGCGCGCTTCAGAGCATCGAGGATTTACAGTAAGATCAGCACAATTGTTATGGTTGGTCAATTTATCGATCGATTATATTTCAGATTCAATACAGAGCTATCTCCTCCGGAAATGACGTCACGACTGGATCCAATGAAAACCCTACAACGACCAGTGGTGCTACTCTCCTTGGCACACATTTCTTAGTTACTGTCTTGTTCTCAATTGTACTCGCCCACGTATGACATTGAACTAGTACCGTTTACACTGTGAGGATAAACAAGCATTAACAAACAATCCATTCATCTCGCTCTACTACTAAGTCACGTCTAATTGCTAAAGACTATTATTTCAGAACTTCTGTCGGTTTGTGTGTGTTAACTCAAATAACTTGCGAACGGATCTAGATATTAACGTGTTTTTTTACGAATTTTACTAAAATTTATCAAAACAATGGTAACTTTTTTGGATCGTGTGTCCCGACTGAATATATTCCGGAAACCGAACTCCCCCTGGACCAAAGGATACCGGTAACGGAGCTCCCCTGCACCAAGCTATACTCGACAACTGACTTGTTTAACCTCAACACAATCTGCTAATTTAAACGAAAAAATATCCACTAGAGTTTATGTACCAACTCTTCCGAAACAAATTAATTGCATCATGGGACATATTTTCCATTGATATCTTACTTGTTTGCATGAGTGTGAAAAACACTCATTCGCACAGAAGACAAGTAGTAGAAAGAAACGCATTGTCCGCTGAAAAAAAGGCTGCGAGAAACCAAGTATTAATTTCAGTTAAATGCGACAGTTTAAAATGATAAGGAACTCCTATTCTACCAGAAACACTTATTTTCCACCAGATTATACCGTCCTCACTATAATAGTGTGAAAAAATAACCCGTTTCACGAGTGGCTATTCAGAGGGCAAACGGCATTCCCGCGTGTCAGGCACCGAAAACTACACGACGCGCGAAAATAATCAAGAGTGGACCTCTACCGTAAGATATCGCGTAGAGGAGCTAATCGAATAAGTTACGAAATGAAGCTCTGTTGAAGACCGCGCGCTCGTTACACGAGAAAGGGTGGACGAGCTCATACGACGCCTACGTCGTCTCTTTTGCCAACCCTAACTCAGTGTCTAGCTCATTTTTCGATGCCTAAATTACTTCGTGAATATAATCGGTAGAAGGCAGGGACACAACAGTAAGTGTCCGTGAGAGTAGACTCTATAATGCACGTCAAGTGGGCTTCTGAGATTACCGCATCATAATAGTTGTCATTATCGCATTGTGTGCACAAAAAATAGTGACTGTGATAAAAATATGTGAAATTTATCACTTTTCAATGTACATATTTATATGTGGATTTTCATTATCACAGTTGAAGATTGCTAACTGATCACGCAAGAATGTCAATCTTTTGTTTCGATGATGTAAATTGTCGATATGAAGTTGATCATTCCTTCGAAAATCCGCTACTCATTCGTCATGGCGGCTGCTCAGATCACGCCTCCATAATCGTTGAGATTATAGTATTTTTTCAAAAAATGTGATATTGTGAGGGACTAAATCCTTATCTCTCTTCAGCTGGCGTATATAACAGAGATTAAGGATTTACCTTCTCACAGAATTTCTTCAGAGGACAATGCGGTTCTTTCTCCTGCTTCTCTACTGTGCAAGTGAGTAAATGCAACAATATTGGCAATTGATTGCATATTCAGAATAGTGTCTCTTCATTTCGCTCAGTGAGCCTATTTATACGAGCATTCAAAGTCACAAAACTAGCAGGGTGTGTTGAGGTTAAACTACGTTATGGTAGGTGCGCACTACGTTTTCAAAGTATGGTTCAGGGGGCGTTCAGTTGCAGGGCACAGTTCGGTCCAGGGGGAGCTTTGCAGCCGACTCCAGGCTCGGTCCAGGGGGGAGCTCTGTAGCCGGCTCCAAATTCGGTCCAGGGGGAGCTCGGTAGCCGGCTCCAAGATCGGTCCAGGGGGAGCTTTACAGCCGGCCGAAGGTTCGGTCCAGGGGAAGCTCGGTAGCAGGCTCCAAGTTCGGTCCAGGGGTTTTTAGCAGGCTCCAAGTTCGGTCCAGAGGAAGCTCGATAGCCGGCTCCAAGTTCGGTCCAGCGGGAGCTCGATAGCCGGCCCCAGGTGACATTGAAGCTCGACTTGTTGGGGAGTGTTAATCGCTACAAAGAGTACTGGCTTATTCCGTTGCAAAAGGCTCGTGAGGCTGAGAGCGATCGAAAAAAGTTGCCACTACGCCACTTCGTGGCTCCGTGGCAACTTTTTTCGATCGCTCTCAGCCTCACGAGCCTTTCACAACGGAAACGCAGGATACAGTGCGTTCAGAACTTTTAGAGCAATTTCGGAAACGTTTTCTATGATCCCCTACGCTCTCTGAATCATTTTGGAACTTTTTGAAATTTTCAATTTTTCACGTTAGAACGTGTTAGAACACGTTCAGACACGTTTCTGACATCGCAAAACACTTTTCCTGTGATCCCCTACGCTCTCTGAATCATTTTGGAACTATTCGAAATTTTCGATTTTTCACGTTAGAACGTGTTAGAACACGTTCAAACACGTTTCTGACATAGCAAAATACTTTTCCTATGATCCCCGACACTCCCTTCACCATTTGGGAAAATATCGAAAATTTCGATTTTTCACGTTAAAACTCGGCAAAACAGGTGAAAACGTGTTTCACGGTACTCAAAAACGTGTTAGAACGGTTTCTGGCACTTGCGAAAAATGCGGCAAAAGGTTTGCCCGCGGCGGGGGTCGAACCTGGGGGTCTCGGATTCAAAGTTTGGCTCGTAACCCACTTGGCTATGGATTTCGTTAATTAAATTTTGTAAAATTTGAAAGGTATTCTGGTCGGTTATCATATGCAAAAGGATCTGGGAGGATAGCGCGATTTTGAAGCGAAATATAATGAAAATGCGAAAAACGTGATCGCCGGACACACACACAGACAGACACACAGACAGACAGACAGACAGACGTTCTGAAATAATAGTCTTTAGTAATATTTTTTACGAAATAGCGAAATTGCGCCCAAAAGTGGGCGGGCCCCAAACGGAGAACAACGGAATTACACCTTTTGGAAATTAAGTTGATTTTGTGACGTGTATTGTGCATCAGGGTTGCGCGGAAAATTTTCCGATTTAGAAAACCGGAAAATTCGGAAAAAAAAGAAAATGTTTATTGCGAAATTTATATTTTTGACATTTTTTGTTAGTCATATCAATATTGTTTCTGCTCCCAAACATAATTTTACTGAAATTTTTTGTAGAAAAAAATTGCCTTCATTGATAACGAATGTTTTATTTTTCAATTAATATTTGCCTATTACCAACGCAACCTGGCCAAACACTTTTTCCGAAATTTTTTGGAAAATTTTATATTCAAAAACAAATTACAATTGCAGCAATTCCCTTCATTGCCGTGTCTATCTGCCCGGATCTGTATCAAATGATCGAGGATGGACGGTATGTCATCATGTTTTGCTCAGTTAGTTGCACCAACAAATCAAAGAAATTGTGCGATTCAAAACTAAGCAGTTAAAGAAGGAGTATCACGAATCTCCTGCTCCATCATTCCTCATCTCATATGTTTCAATGGCGCGGTCGCTTTCTCCTCATTTCCCCTTATCCCTCCCTATCATTTTTGAATTCCTGCATTCAGGGTCAGTTTGGCACAGAGCCAAACGCGAATAACTTTGTTCAAACTTATCGGCTGAACATGCGGTTTGCGGGGCTCTTATCTGGAAACCGATTACCATAACCCGACAGTGAGAACTCAGTTGACCATAAGTTCGTGGGACACCACCTTTAAACGATTAAAATGTTGCAAAATTATAAAACAATGTTGGTCAGTTATCGAATGCAAAATTGTCTGAGAACGCGTATCTGAAGCGATTTATAAGAATAATGGGTTTTTGGAGCGTGACGGACGGACACACAAAAAAACGGTCCGACAGACATTCGCATTAACTAATAGAGAGAGGTACTATAAATTGAGAGGGAGACTGAACACGAGACCAAATAAGATCATTGAATGAGGACGAACATTCAAATTCAACCTTTTGCGAATTATTCAGTCGTTGTCTAAATTTAATTTTTACTAGTATTTATTTATTTATAAAAAATCACATTTAAAGTTAAAATAAAATTAATATAATGATCGCCGGACACACACACAGACAGACACACAGACAGACAGACAGACAGACGTTCTGAAATAATAGTCTTTAGTAATATTTTTTACGAAATAGCGAAATTGCGCCCAAAAGTGGGCGGGCCCCAAACGGAGAACAACGGAATTACACCTTTTGGAAATTAAGTTGATTTTGTGACGTGTATTGTGCATCAGGGTTGCGCGGAAAATTTTCCGATTTAGAAAACCGGAAAATTCGGAAAAAAAAGAAAATGTTTATTGCGAAATTTATATTTTTGACATTTTTTGTTAGTCATATCAATATTGTTTCTGCTCCCAAACATAATTTTACTGAAATTTTTTGTAGAAAAAAATTGCCTTCATTGATAACGAATGTTTTATTTTTCAATTAATATTTGCCTATTACCAACGCAACCTGGCCAAACACTTTTTCCGAAATTTTTTGGAAAATTTTATATTCAAAAACAAATTACAATTGCAGCAATTCCCTTCATTGCCGTGTCTATCTGCCCGGATCTGTATCAAATGATCGAGGATGGACGGTATGTCATCATGTTTTGCTCAGTTAGTTGCACCAACAAATCAAAGAAATTGTGCGATTCAAAACTAAGCAGTTAAAGAAGGAGTATCACGAATCTCCTGCTCCATCATTCCTCATCTCATATGTTTCAATGGCGCGGTCGCTTTCTCCTCATTTCCCCTTATCCCTCCCTATCATTTTTGAATTCCTGCATTCAGGGTCAGTTTGGCACAGAGCCAAACGCGAATAACTTTGTTCAAACTTATCGGCTGAACATGCGGTTTGCGGGGCTCTTATCTGGAAACCGATTACCATAACCCGACAGTGAGAACTCAGTTGACCATAAGTTCGTGGGACACCACCTTTAAACGATTAAAATGTTGCAAAATTATAAAACAATGTTGGTCAGTTATCGAATGCAAAATTGTCTGAGAACGCGTATCTGAAGCGATTTATAAGAATAATGGGTTTTTGGAGCGTGACGGACGGACACACAAAAAAACGGTCCGACAGACATTCGCATTAACTAATAGAGAGAGGTACTATAAATTGAGAGGGAGACTGAACACGAGACCAAATAAGATCATTGAATGAGGACGAACATTCAAATTCAACCTTTTGCGAATTATTCAGTCGTTGTCTAAATTTAATTTTTACTAGTATTTATTTATTTATAAAAAATCACATTTAAAGTTAAAATAAAATTAATATAACTATTTTTCAGATGCGTTCGACCGTTGTATTTGCAGCAGCACGGCGTAATTGGAGATTGGATGTCCAAGGGAATCGAAGAATGCGCGAAAGATGGAGCCATTCTGCCGATTATCAGGAACGATCAGGTATACATTTATTTATTTTTTTTAAATGGTTAACTCTTGCAGGAAAATTCGATTTTCACCGAAGCCACACTGAATCTAACAAAAGGGCTAAATGTCTTATCTGCCGAGCCGTGGCTCCTTCTCGGTATGAATATTAATTGAACAATTAATATCCGAAAGAGGAGAGATACGACACAGAGAAAGAGGGAGAGATAGATAGAGAGAGACGACAATATTATTAAATTCAGGAATGGTCTGCAATTCTGTAACTCGTGGATTGGAATGGATGGACGGATCTAAAATTACCTACACTTATCAAAATGCCGGCCTCACAATGTTCGACTGCGTAGGCAACGATAGACTCGTTGTTTCCGAACTTGTGAGTGAAACGGAATAAAAAATCCAACTTATTATCCTATTATGACCAAACCAGAACAAAATATATTTTAAAACGAGTGCTTCAGCTGCAATTTAATTATATATGCTATTATAACTGTAGTCACATTTCAGAAAGTTAATTACTTCCAAATTGATTCCTGTATTTTCCTATTCTAAGTTTGATCAAAGAACTAAGCGATTTTTTACTTTGCTCATTTGCAGAGCATGGATCCCGGGTGGCGCCGGTGGTTTATTTATCCTGCCGACTATATACACAACTATACAGTTTTGTGCGTCGCCGAGGCGAGTGAAGCCATTTATTTAATATTTCTTGATTCCTTATTTATGTTAAGGACACTGTGAATAAAGTAACATCTACCTGAAAGAAAATAACTTTCTGAATTTAATGGTAAAAACCGAATATTTTTACGATTAAAACTATAATGAATTGTCAAACTTTAATATTTCGATTGGTTTGACGCGACGATACTGTGTTTAGCTAATATTAAACTTGTCCGAAAAGGGTCAATCACGCCCTTCACGGTATGGTCTTCATGGTTCACGGTACCGGCGGTATGGCCGAGTGGTGTAAGCAACCGCTAGTCATTCGAAGGGTCACGAGCTCGATCCCCGCTGAGGTCAACCAAGCCTTTTATCCCCCCAGGGCGGTAAATTGGTAGCAACCTTGATTGCGAAAGGTAACGTGCCCTAGATGCCTTGGGAAAGCTTGGGTTACGTAATCCCACGTTGCAGGCTTACCATCTAGTGTGGTAGGTTGCTTCTGTAAAATCGCTTGGCATGGAAAACCTTTACTTTTTTTTACCACGCTGTTCATGACAACATTATCCAATATTGTATGATTCGCAGAGATCTGATAATGCATTAACCAATACTAAATACTTCAACAACAAAAACTATTTGATTCTAGGATAAATGCGGAGATTACGACACAATCACGGATTCTAAGGACCACAGCAATCCCTGCTTCAAAGTTAGTATCGTTTAGCTCCATTAAATGTAATAATAATATATTTATCGAGTTATGCACTAATCAAAAAAGTGCAATGAATGTTATGCCAAAAGCGTGCACACACGAAATACGAGCAGTGCAAGTTACCACTTTTCTTTTCACTTACACTTTTCCCACACTCAGATATTCAATGACCCGATGACTTGGAGAGAGGCCCAGAAAAAGTGTGTCGAGGATGATGGATTTCTAGCAACAATCAACAGTGCCCAGGTATGATTTACGAAATTTGTCGACACGTACGAGAAATGAAATAAATGCAATGCTCTCTAATTGTTGATATTCTGTTTTATATTTTGTTATTTTTTTAATCTGCAGGAGAACTACTTCTTCTGGCGGTCCGTAGCAGCAAATAACGTGAAAGACGACATGCATATTGGTGAGCAAAACATAAGATATCTATCAGTAAGAGTGCTGAATCAGAGCCATGTTAATGAAGAGGTTAGATCAAATTTATTCGGTTTGACGCGATTTGAGTTATTTAAACTCTTTATCAGTGACTCTTAATTACCCTCAAACTTGGGTAATTAAATCTATTATTGATGGCATCAATCGCGTCAAAGTATAAAATAATGCCCAGGTGCATATCAATCTTCGATGGACGACGTTTGGCGATGGAACGGTCAGGATGAAAGAGTTGCCGGCTACAATAACTTCATCAAAAGTCTGCTCTCCCTTGATTCTTTGATTCCCTTGAAACAAAGTGAACATGCAAACTTATCTGTACATTAGTGAACTTGTCTTGTAAAAAACATGCATGTTCACTTGGTGACCTGATGTGTTTTTTTCTGAGAGAATTTGTGTTCGCCCAGGTTTCGCTATCCCTGGTAATGGAAATTGCTCTGCGATGTTGACGGAATCTTCGAGTGCGCAATGGGTCAACGTGGATTGCGACAAGGAGAAACTGCCTTTTGTTTGCAGAAGATCTGGTGGGTAGAAATCTATTTCTAGAGGATCTCGTCTGAATTGAAAGTTTTCCTTCGAAAAATGGGGCGAAATGGGGTTGACCATCGGTTATAGAGGTTTAACTGAAATACAATAATTTATCTACGCCCGAGGCGAGACAGATTTTGAAATTTTACAAGAAATAAGGGGAAGATATGGGGGGGACTCTCCGAATTTTACTTGAGGTGACGATTGTCTTTGACGACGGGGTGAGCGGTCAATTGTTTCTTGAATTCATTTTATTATTCTTCAAAGCCCAAAAAAAGGAAATTACGGAGCACAATTTCAGGATACTCAAGTCTTCACAAAGATTGCTCTACATTTGTTCCCCAGGAGGGCAAAGCTGTGTGTTATTTTAGAATTTTCAATTTCAACATTAAAAATAGACCCTAAGGAAAATAATATATAATATTTTGCAGATTCGCTCTCCTGGTTTTCCTTCTTCCGATGTTCCCTGTGAATTTATGATGTCTGTCGTTGCCAATAGTCTCGTTCAGCTGGAGGTATTATTTTCATTTTTGTCAAAAAATACGTCAATACCATATAAAAATCTAATCAATATTTACACCACATTTATAATTTAGCCGAGTGCAAATGTAAATAGCTCCAAATAATTCATGTGCAGCTCTCGCTCGTGGCTAATACCGATGTTGACTTCCTGGAAATTTACGAGGGCGCAGTTGGCAAGAAATTGCTGGCTAGGTTAGTTTATTTTCTGTCCTTACTCGTATATTTGATGTTGGCGTATCCAACGTGGTCGACCACATCTTTCGCTTGTTTATGTGGTGTTAGTTTTCGGAAAAAGGCCAAGATTTGAATTCCCGCAATTTCTTATCTCAGTTCTCCGTGGAGCAATCGACTCAAAACTTCGGTTATAGGTCTAAAAGGGTCGAAAAATGTTATAATCGAAGTTTTGAGTCGATTGCTCCACGGAGAACCGAGATAAGAAATTGCGGGAATTCAAATCTGGCCCTTTTTCATTGCCTTTTTCCGAGAACTAACACCTCATTAAAGAGGCAGATGAACACCAATTTCCAGTCTCACGGGAATTAGTGCAAGCACCACTACGTACACGACAACATCCTCCAATGTTATGAGAGTCAACTGGAAACCGAATGTGAACAAGCGCGCTTCAGAGCATCGAGGATTTACAGTAAGATCAGCACAATTGCGGTTTTATGGCTGGTCAATTTATAGATTGATCATATTTCAGATTCAATACAGAGCTATCCCCTCCGGAAATGACGTCACGACTGGCTCCGTTGAAAACCCTACAACGACCAGTGGAGCTACTCTCCTTAGCACACATTTCTTAGTTACTTTCCTTCTCTCAATTGTACTCGCCCACGTATCACATTGAACTAGTACCGTTTACACTGTGAGGATAAACAAGCATTAACAAACAAGCCATAGAGCAAAGCCATAATCATTCTCGTTTCTGTTACTCGTCGTGAGCGGTCCCTCTCCATTTTGCGAGAGGGGCCTCCCTGGTTCCCCAGGCCCCATCGTCTTTCCACGAACGGCTCGGCAAGATCGGAATCCCCGTCCTAGCCGGCCTGGTCACCGTGGATGGGCATGCCCGTTTGATGTTGGCTACTCAACTTTCGCTAATTCTCAAGTTGATTGATGATTCGAGCAAAGAAGCGTCCCCGTTCCTCAGGGCTGCCTTCAGCAACGTAACCTCCTCTTTCTTCCTCAGCCGAAATGACTCGTCGATACTCGAAGTAGCTCCGAGCTGATACGCAAGTCGCAACCGTCGCATCGGAGCTCTCGGCCGAATTAGACGTATGCGGTCTATCGACGAGAAGATCGATCTGACGCAAAAAACCCTTGTGGGCGCATTTACCGAAAATCACGATAAAACATGCACAAGTATTGTTCTGGTCAGCAGGTGGCACGCGTGATATGCTCGCAATACTACGCAATGGAACTTGTTTATCGATTACTAGGGAGAGGGGCTCATTCGCAGACGTTTTTGACCGAGCAGGGAGCCCTCTCGCAGACAAAATGATACTTGGCGGAGCAGTCCTCAGCGAACCTCAAATACTTATTTTAAAACGAGTTAGTTTTTTTTTTTTTAAATTTGTATTTGCTGTACCCAAAAACAACGATATTGAGCAATCTCCTTTTCCATAGTTTGTTACTTATGTGCTCGCCTAGTCTTGATTTAACATTCAAAATAAAGATAGAAGATATTTCGAATAGCGGAGTGACACTAACCAAGCACTATTGAATCCAGTGGTTTGCTTGGAATACACACAGTAGCCCTTGTCCAGATTGGGCTCTCCCTTGGCCCAGTTAGTGTAAGTGGAGTGATACTGAAAGATATCATAGATTCACTCATCCCAAGGAGATTCAATAATGAAAATTATGGACAATAAAAAAGAGCAACTGACAGTGTCGGTCCAATAGTATTCAATTCCAAACAACTCGTAGCCAATCCATGCAGGCATCTTGGAACCGTACTTCGATACCTCTGTGATTGTAAAGATGTTGATATGACATTCATACAATGAAATAGTGCGCGTACTAATCCACTTCGAGGACCCGGATCGACTACATTTAATTCAAGTCGCCAACTAAATATCAAGAAAGGCCCAGCCGACAAGACTGCGGCTTGACTTCTCACTTCGGTTGATACACGCTATTCAGGACGTCACTGGAAGCTGGAAGATCTACTTCTACGCTCAATGTCTATCGTCCATAGTGTCTTGTGTATATTTTATATAATTGATTGGAATCGCAATCACTTCAACCTTGTTGAATGAAGAACTCCTTGTCGCTGTCATGGACTGCGGCCATAATGTATCCATTGTCAGCACATGATTTCTTCGCGAGCTCGTAAGTAGTGGAGAAGTTAGGCGTAGAGTAGCAGCCACCGTAAATTGAATTTGGTTACAATATCAATTTCAAATTGTGTGTACTTAATAAGTTAAGAACTTTAGTAGGTATCTAGCGTCAGACAGTCATACCCTCCTGGGGGGACGGGTCAGTGGTTCTCACCAATATGATAGAAACATGTTTGACTTTAATAAAATCTCTCACGATTGGGCGTGTGCCGCTCGTTGTCACTGAACGCCGACTCTGCAGAGTACGAAGGACAGAAGCAATTGGCTGCAATGCAAACACAAAGTTTTCTTCAGCAACATGATGGAAACATTTTTGTGTTTCGTGTATATGACGCTGTCCACGTAATGATCGACAAGGGCTCAACATAGGTCTTGAAGGTCAAAAATCGAAATGGCTCAAAACTTGCTCCTAGGAGTAAACTGTTTTTTTACGTGCACCAACCCTCAGGTTAAAAACAGTTTGCGTGTTTCGTATATATACTTCTGGAACGGTACCATCACAAAGCGTCTGAAAGTCTGTGGTGATGTTGTTGAATCCGAGGCTGTGGTATCCCGGAGAAGCAAGGTTGGCGAGAGACGAGAGCGTTCCCAGTTCTGCAATGCGAAGCATATCTCACAGGCAAATAAGTCTAGACATAAGGGCTGGCCAGCGACGACTTTCAAAGTCTACTCGCGTCACCCCCTGCGCCTTTTAGACTTTGAAGTCGTCGCTGGCCAGCTTAGACTTATGAAGGCGTAGACTTATTTCCCTGTGAGTTGTATAGGGACAAGGGAAGACAAGAGCGAGTTTTCCGTTAAATTGGAGCAGCCCTCACCCATTACAGCGACTACTCCTCCTCTGCTCTTGAAAGACTCAGCGACAGTATCCGTGAATGAGTCAGCGGGCGCAGAAATGACGTAGATGAGCTGACGGGAGGATCGGTTCGAGGCAAGGCCGAACATGCTTTCCGCAGCTGCGATGCCACTAAAAGTGAATTTCTGATCATGGCACATCATTCTATCTTGGAAATGCGAGATAACTTGTTAACTATAGTTACAAAGTATGGAAACAACTATCAATTTGTTTGCAGTGAAAACTGGCCTTTCAATATCGGCTTGGTAGGAGCTGTCATGTTTGAGAGCGATCGATCCATTAAACGGCGTAGAGAAGTTGAAGATTGTCTGAGGCAGTCAAAACTATTATTTATATTTTTTTTTAAAAATATAAATAATAATAAATATTTTTGTTTCTCTGTCCTCACCTCAGAATTCGTGGCTGCTGTGACCAATCCAACTCTCGAGTATTTTCCTGTTCCGTCGAGTTTCAGCGACGCCATTATCGATCCCACCATTGCTGAGGCCTGATTTTAAAAAAATGAAGAATTTAAAAATGAAAAAAATACGAAGATACGGATCACTCTTCGGTTTCAACGACCGCTACTTTCTACGTTTAAAACGAAAATGGCGTCACTGTGGGTCCCTTCATTTTCACTTGCGCTGTCCTCATTAGAGCGTGGACACAGTGAAATTGGACCAATGTCCCGAATAGTGCGCTCTAATTTCTTACTTGGATCAAATTATCGTTGGTCATTGACTGTGATACGTCGACGACGAAAACGATATCCAGCCAGAGTTGAGATGCGAAGTCGGCGCGTCCATCAGTGAGGTCGCAACCTCACGACAATGGCTCGGCTGCATGAGTGTAAAAAAAGGTAAAGTTGCTACCGGAATCAAGAGGACTTTACGTCGACAAGCGACTACTCTGCCGGGGCCGACCGGTAAGGCCGGTTGCTGCACAGATCTACGTATCCCCTGCTGATCAGGCTTCTGGGGTACGTTAGAGTGTAAAGAATTAATCTTTAATCATAAATCTCTAATCTTTATTCTCCAAAGGGCTATTTTGGGCGGAATATTGGTTATTTCTTTTTTGTAGCTGGAATTATTTTATTTGAAGTTGGGGAAGCCGACGAGCCGTAACCGTAAAACGAGGCGCATATTGTGTTCGGTATCGTGAGCCATATACTCCGGCATTGCAACGCACGAAGTGCAAGCGTGCTTCCAGTTCCATATCGTGTGCGTGAGATTGTCACATCGTGTAAAACGCGAAATCGCGCGCACATCGTGCTTTGAAAACCCGGACTAAGACACATAAATTTCGAAGAAACGGCGCCTGCTGCGCCAGTGGGCACGAGCATATGCCTAATTCGTATGTTTTTTTTAAAGTAAGTAAGCAAGTAAGTGCCATATTAATGGTGCGTTTATTGTCGCTGAGGGGTCAGAAATGGTCTCGTCATTCTCCACACTCTCTCTCGACCGGTCTCGTCAGGTGAGAGAGTGCACAGAATTACGAGACCATTTCTGACCCCTCAGCGACAATAAACGCAGAATAATAATCAGTGAGAGATATTACATTTATAAAATGATACGATCATACCAAAAAGCCGAATAACGAACTTCCGTTGTTTACCATACAGGAACATTGGCGACCCTCTCGCTTTTGCGTGCTCTCTCGTCTCGGTAAACACAGGAAGTCCCAGTTCGACATTTTGTTTGATCGTATCATTTTATAAATGTAATACTTACGGGCGTATTTGATTTTGAAGAAGAAAATGTCGTCGTCCCTCCAAAAATTCCCGACGTTGGTGTAGTATTTGATAAAGAGGTGGTCCACGTCCAAATCAAAACGGATCGAGGAATCCAGACTGAAACTCTTTTCATAAATTTGCATAATTACAACGAGCTATCAGATCAGTCAATTTGTATTATATTTTCAATTGTCACACCAATCACAATACATTTCTCAATATGTGATGTAAGCGGTCCATAAGAGTTCCCCCTAATTTTCTTTGTATTACGATTGAATAGGTATAACAATATTATAAGTAAATTGATTGATTTTTATGGTAGATGAGAATAGAAAACGTACGGTATCTCCTCATTCACACATTGTACTTTCTTGTGACAGGATGCAGTCATAGATAGGCGATTGCCCACTTTCCCGTCCATCTCAACGTATCCATCAATGTGGAAAGTGACAGGAAGTCTGAAACATGCATGTTATTATTATTACTATTTTGATTATTATTATTATTATTACTATTATTATTATTACTTTGGGGGACACGACCTTTCCATAAACACGTTTTTTTCGATGGCATAATCACTGGACTCTTAGTACTCTTAGTCGCTCCCTCTAGTCCACACGCTTTTAATTTTTTTTAAAAAAACCGATTCGACAGCGTTAGCGGACATGGGTCTATTGGACCCCCTTGACAGTTACAATTGTTGTATCTGATTATAATCAATAACAAAAACAATGCAATATTGGCGTACACTGAGTCAAGTTCGATGAATTTGTTATCTCCATGTTGAACGATGTTGTTCGCCTTTCCCGAACCCATTATGATGACGTCATTCCTCATGTCGGAAGAGAACGATGCTGGATAGAATGTAGATTATTAATTATATTTTCGGCGACACTTGTTCATTTCACAATGTCCGAAGTCCTTGGCAAGCTCTATCGATTTATGGTTTGATAGATCTTACCACACCGAGCTGAAATTTGCTAGGAAAGCGCCTTGCCGAGATTTCTTTTATTCGAAAATGTTTGCCACTCTTCTCACTTCGCACACTATCTCCGCAGACGAGAGAGTGCGCGGAGTGAGGAGAGTGGCAAACGTTTTCAAATAAACGAAACCTTGGCAAAGAGTTTTTCTAGAAAATTTGCATTCTGTTTAAGGGCTGTTTAAATGTAATATACCCAGCCATTCAAACCGGCCTGCGCCTACATTGCTTGTAATGAGAAGAATGGACCAAACACAACGTACATCAGCCTTTTCTGACCCCAGGTATCGCATTGAATGGGTGCAATCATGGATAAATAATTTTTTCATTGTATTTGAGTACATATCCTCCATATCTATATATTTTCTAGTATTTTTCAGGTGAGATTACGGTTCAATTTCTTCTAAACATAAAAAAATCTGCATGTGTGACTTGCGCACGCATTTTCAACACAAAAAACGATACTCACCTATTTGAGAGGCGTATAATCTCATCTTAATCTCTCCATCAGCTGGTGTTTCTATGGTGATAGCGGTATCCAATGCAAAGACGGTAAATGCGGTATTGTCACAGCTGGATAGTAAAAATGAATAGTAAAAATAATATTTTTTTAAAAGATTCTCTGAGAGCGAAATACAACAATTATTTGGCAGTTTTGGAGAAACCTTGAAATCGATGTGATTGACCGTATCTACGAGCTTCCCATCAGCGGAAAGTTTGAATACCGTTTAACTCTAATTAAAGAGTTTCTCAAGTTTATTGAATGGCAAGAACACGCAGCCACGTGCACAGTGCTGCCCAGATAGAAGGCTTCCTCATGCAAATCAGTGCCCATACCAGAATAGAAGTTAATGGACTGCTGCAAATATTTGATTATACTTTGTCATATATTCGTCTCGACCTATCAAAATTATTGATCGACATTTCTATACGCTGTTGCACTTCTAAGGTGATGAGAGATGAAGGATCCCGTCGTTTACAGTTGAAATGAATGCGAACCTGAGGGTTGGTGCACGTAAAGTCGATGAACATTCCTCCACTGGGTGAGACTATCGTAACGTTGCCGGCATTGGAATGTTGATAGGGACGCTGCAAAGCATCGATTATTGTTTTTTTTAAATTATCAATATTTGGTGAGATTGTTCCGGTTGTATTGAACTTAAAGAAACGAGGTATTGTTAAACCAACATCAATTAAAATAATGAATATAGGAACATTTTTTTACGGTAGAAAACGCACTCCGAAATCCCATGCCGTCACGACAGTGGTGTCAATCGATCCGAATAGAAGAACGAATGCAGTGTTACAGTTGAATGGATGGCTCTCGCGGTCCCATTCGACGGACCACAACGACGAAGTGGAAGAATTGACGCAGCCGCCCGCTTCGACCATTTGAGCGAGACTGAATACATTCTGGCGGCTTTATAAGCTTTTTGAAATTGACCATCTACCTATTTTGCTTTTTTAAAAAACTTACTCTTAATTTGTTTGCAATGATTCGATGAAATAAAAGAATTCAAGATTAAGTTAAAAACTGGCGAAAAAAATGACCCAAAAAACACGGCTAACATCAAAAACAAATTATACAGCCCTCCGTTCCTTGAACTTTGCCCCAGGAAAAATTGCCATCTGGAGCTTACATCGTGCTGTCAAATGTTGCGGAATCGTACACAAATGAGATTACCTCCTAGGCAGAATGGAAATTCACAATTCCATCGAAATTCCGTACCTCCATTTATTTTGTCCCGTTCCTTCCTTAACGAAGATATCCGTGGCAAAGCCGAACTTTGTCTGATCCTACAATTTTCTATTTTGTGAATTGTCCTATTCAATATTTTCCAGTCTTGAAAGGCGAAAATATCCAGCTTGGATACGCGAACCGGGATTGCCGGTTTTGGTACTAGTTACAGTGGAAAAAGAAAAAAAATACATATCCATCCAGTGAGACACATGCATTCGCTGCATTGATTGTCGTTTTGGTGAGAACTAACTGCAAAAAATGACTTTGAAAAATCTTTTCCTTTTTTTCTAAAAAAAACAACAACACGAAAATGGCCAACTGGGTCTCACCTAATAATAATAATAATAAAAAATAATAATAATAATAATAAAAATAATAATATTTATCATGTCAGGCGGTTTTCGCTTCAGTGAGGATCTCACCTGCTCCACTTCTTTGCATGAGTACACAAAGGCGTTTGAACCTGACAAAAATAAATGTATAATGTTAAAATATAATTCTTACCTGATGCGCAAAGCAGAAGAAGAATTAGAAGGTACTTCATTTCTCGAAGACTGGGCAAATGACTGCTCGGAAACATCTTATATTGCTGTGGAAGATGACGTGAGTCTAGTGATCATTCTTATCAGTAGGCTTCAGATGTTGGGCACCGCAATTTACTACAAAAATCACCGACTTAATCAGAATCGATTGGTTTATTTGGAAAGATATTTTTTTTCAAATCTATCCAATGATATCAGACAGACTATTATTTCTTTCGTTCTGGTTCTCTACTTTTTCACCCCTCATTACTACAACAATGCAAGAGTAACGGCGATAATAAATTAGAGGAAGAGGGGTCATTATGTGAGTGCGCGCGAAACGAGAGTTAGACAACGAGAGATATCCGAACATTACGGGGATCTTACCGAACATGCTCGGTGAAAAATGTAAAATATAGCAAGAAATCGACTTCCAAAAAAACGACAGAACCAGGAATTACTGGCATTTCACGACTCTGTACGGAAATGATCGTAATTTGCAAATTTGGTCGGTTCTTCACCGGAAATTCACCGGACAAATCGGGACATTTCAGGGAAATCGATGGGGGGAAAATATGAGCATACTTACGAGTCGTGAATGTTTTTGAATGTTTTGAATGTATGTGAATGTAAATTTACGGGTAATCAGACATGTTCATTTGGTGTCTTGATCTTGGCGACAGGTAGGTAGTTTCTCATTGAAACATCAGTCTGAATACAGAACAACACGTCATTTCGAACTATGACTAAGTAGGTGTTTTTCGTTGTTTTGGGTGTTTCTCATTCTTTGATATGCACGAATCGCAAGGGTGTGACACGGAGGGCAGGGCACCAAAGCAGATCGAAAGACATATAATTTTTATGACGAGTGATAATAACGATTAGCAAATCAAGAGACAACGATTTTATGATCAAATTTGCAAAACACAAATTGGCGGCAATGCGAGGGTTGTATAGTTAACTACAACGGAACTTGGCACAAGCTCGGCGACAACCTCCCATACCCGAATATGCCTTGGATGTTTCGAAGTCAGACATTTTAGACTAAACTGTCACATGATATTGGACGGACACAACATTTTGTGATTAAATGCGTAGTTTTATGCGGATATAGGAGACTAAGTCATCGCTTTTCATGAGGCCGCCCCTGTTATCAGCAATTCACTTCATTTAAAGGCTGGTTGGCAGAGGTACTACACAGAGAATGAATAAATTGAGTTGGGGCATCTAGTGTATGATACGCGCGTCGAGAGAGTTTTTTTTAAATTCGCATCTTACGAATATTCACAAAACATGTAATCAATTCACCCATTCTAGACATGATACAGTAAAGATACGAATTTGTGAAACTCTAACGTATGTATTCAGGCGGTGAGGGGGGGAGGAATGACTTATTTCAAGCGCTGTAGAAGTGATAAAGACAACAAGTGTCAGCTATGGGTTCCTAAAGTTCATAACTCCTACTTAGTAAGCAATTGCGTCGAGGTGAAAGACTAAATCACTGATTGTCGCCGAACCAAGTACTAACTGGGCCCACCGCTGCTTGACTTGACAGATCGGACGGATTAGCTCATTCTCACGTTCACATCATGCGCTCTCTCGTTTCTTCACACTCTCTCGCCCGGTCTCATTCCTGATCGTGATCTGCTCATACCCGTCTCGTATAAACCTCTCACCCCCTATTAGAATGACCCACCAACCGATTCATCACGGCTTTGACGTCGTAATGCCTGCATGAGGGAAACCTCTCGGCAATTTTTGGATGGGCATGGTCCCGCCCTTCGGGGTGTGGCCCATCCCCTCCCCTTCCGCCCCTTTGTGAAGGGGGCGGAACTAAGGGGGTGCGGCTTGGCACGGACGTAGTAAAGTTCCAAGGTTTGAAAGAGATAAATTTTCTTTGCTCTGAAACATAGTCTCTTCTATGTCAGTGATGGTGAAATGGTTCAAAATGGTTTGCTTATTTTTAAAAGTCTCACCAATCAACTTTAGAGTGCGAGATGTGAGACCACGGTCTCTTCATTTCTCACACTCTCTAGACCGGTCGATAGGCGAGAGAGTGTGTGAAATGAAGAGACCGCGGTCTTACATTTCACACTCTAATCAACTTACAGATGCTTGGTGTATGCCTCGCTCTCGTCGGCCTTGTTGCAATCGCTGGAGCCGATTCTGTCCCGAAGTTCGTGAGCTTTAACTTTAGCATTCTTTCTTAATTTTTTAAAAACAAATTTGGTAAAATTTTTTTGACATTTCGTTCTGATCATTTTACGCATGTACTGATTCTGTCTAAATTATACGCGATTGCTCTCTCCAAATTTTCATTTTTAGCCTGAAAGTTTTCTTTACTCTGAAAAATAGTTTCTTCTATGTCAGTGTTGGTGAAATGTTTTAATTTTCAGAATGGTTTAATTTAAATACTTGAAGATTGTCTGAGGACCTTATTAAACATTCAATTGAATTTAGATGGCTTTCATCAAGCCAAATCTGTCGGTGGCACGACCACACAGTCGGTCGTTCCTAACTCCTGGCCATGGACGGTAGCCATCTGCTACAATGGTGAGGGCGGCAATTGCTAAACATCGTCGACCGAAGCGCACCGACCCACGCACTACGAGTTGCAATAATGCATGCGCAAATCGGGACGGTTTCGCTGCTGCTTTAAAAAGTGCACCCATCTTACGATTATCTGTTCCAATTTTTCAGGACTGGAATTTTTTTCATTTTTTCAGGGCATTTTTTTCAGGAGGATTTTTCAGGACATTATCGTGATTTTCCGAATTGCAGATTGCAGATGCATTTATCAACGCCTGTTTGATCAGGCAGTTGATTTGCGATTTCTGGCGTATGTATTGTGCCAATCCTTCCCTACATTTTTGTACATACGATTTTCCATGTGCAACTACAAACGAATATGCATATCCATTCGACCAACAGTGTGCAATGAATGCCTACTATATCTCGCTCGAGCTCCAGCGCTCTATTAGTATTTTCGTGAAGATTCTCTTCGCCTTTTCAACGGTTCTCAGCGGGTTGACATTTTTCTGCTTGATCAAAGTCACCGATGCGTCACGAACCGGTCTCAAACAGTACCTTATTTACATACAGGTATTTATTTATATTTCTATTTATGTTCCACCACAAGGATGCGTCAACATTTTCATATTTGGTATAAGTGGTCGAAGAACATACAATTAATATGCGGCTCCTCACCGTTTCATCTGTTCCTTCTTTTCTCAGTTTCTAATTGCCGTGTGGTTGCTCACAATCAGATCACTTCCCGCTCCCGCCCCTAACGATTTCCCCATGCCTTATCATCATTATAACTCGCCCATTTTTTGAAAATGTTGTCACATCCTTGTGGCATAGAAAAATAAAGAAATAAATGGTATGTGCAATATGCATGGATAACTTACGAAACAAATATCAGTGTTTGGCATACCTACACGACGTGCACCTTGAAATTCTCTATGAAGGATTTCCACTGTTTCCCATGTTGGCAGGATATTGCTATGGAATTCTGTGTCACTGGGGAGTACCCATCTTGGTTAACCTGGTAAGCCAACGAGAACCTTTTTTTAGAGTTTGTAAGTTGCATGACTTGACTTTGTTGGGTCAATATAAGACGAGAGTGATAGAACTCAGTCGGCTTATTCGAATCATAAAACAATGAGAACAAAGAAACAAAGCGTTTTTTTATTAAAATAACACTCAAATATGTACAGGGAATAGTGATTCTCATCATGGGCCAAATGGGTGTCGCAATTGTTATGTGCATCGTATTTCGTCATCAATCAATTATTCTTCCGATGAGTCCATTCAAGTTTAGCCCGGTGGGATACTCTCATATAGAGCAGACAAGTCGAAAAGTTATTTTGATTAAAAATGAGACAAGAGAGAGGAGTACGCCGGCCTGTTCCGGAAAATCGTTTATTTGACAATCATTCCGTTTTTCGACTGATCACGTATACTTTCATTCCCGAGCGGCATATTTGTTTTCCAGAGAATCATTTCATTCTTTCACAAACTATTGATTATTACACTGTCAATACCGGGTTCTTTAATGATTTCCGCACCGAGTACTACAATATTGTCGGATCGGCTCATTGAAAAGGTATAATAATATATAATATTTAGATATTGCCTATTACAAAACACTTCGGACTAATGCTGACTTCATAATCCATCATTCCTAATTTTGAGGGGCCATTTTCGTTGACAAAACACAATTAACAGTCAAAAAGTATAACCAATTTTGATCCCTCGAGTTTTCAATTTTGAATAGTGCTTGGCGTCGCAATTTTAAAAACTCCTCAAAATGGGAGGTGATGAACTATGGAGATAAAATATAATAAACGGTATAATAGAACAACATAACGTGGATTCGGGAGCGTGGCGCTGCAATGTATGCCATGTACGAGCGCTTTTGGCAACTCGACTTGGTTATCATCCTGGTTACCACGGTAGGCGCGCCGCTTTCGGGCGGAAGTTACCTTGTTTCGTTTGCAGTTTATGAACCTCGTAGTGCTTTTGTGCGCTTTCCTGATTCTACACATATTGTTCGTGTTCAAATATCAGGTGACCGAGCTAAAAAAAATGCTAAATTCAATCCGTCAGACACCGCAGATTGGTTCTTCGTCAAACAAGAAGATGAAATCGTTCATCATTTTGCTGATACAGGCAAGTGTTACACGCTAGAATCGCACTCTTTCCAATGAAATCGGAATAGTTCCTGTTGTGCAATTTGCGCCCGTTCGCCTAATATTCAATTCTTTCAGCTACTGTGTGGGTATTTCTTCATTAGTGTTCCTTCTATAATTATCATGATGGCGTTGTACTCGGATGAACTTGTGTCTTTCGGTGCGTATTTTGCGCTTCTATTAGAGTAATATTTGCATTACTTTCAACTTTTCGATGCTTATTTCTTCGCAGAAATGTATCAACAAGTAGAGCTGCCCAATGTTTTTTTGTTTATTTATTTTTATTTATTTATCGTACACCACAAGGGTGCGACAACATGTACATAAATTTGCGAGTAAAAAAGAAAATTATTAAGAAGGGGGTTCAAAGGGGGCGGGAAGGAAGTGATATTGTCAACCACACGGGAATGAGAAGTGAGGGGAGGAACTTCGAGAGCGGTGGAGGGGCCGCTTATCGGTGGAGGGGCCGCTTATTAAAAAAATGAGATGAAGGACAGTGGGGTACGTTGGATTGTTCCGGATAGTCCTCTGTTCGACTGTTCCGCTTTTGAACTGATTAGCTATGATCAAGATGATTTGACGAGATTTTTAGAGGCCAGTCTGGCGTGTTACTACGTGCTTCATCTACATGGAATCGTGCACAGCTTATTGATTCTCACTCTTACACCGGCTCATCATCGATATGTCGCTCGATTGTTCCAGAGCAGAAAGGTTAATATGAAAAATGTAACATTTATAGTAAAAGGTTATATATAATAAATACCGCGATGGAAAAAAGGTTTTGTCAAGTATAGTTTGGTAGTTTCAAGTAAGATAGTTTGGATTGTTGGTCGAGTCTGCAGTAGACTGTATTCTGCAAAGAAAAATGCTTTCAAAAGTAGAAAATCAACTCTAATATTCAGATTTCGCCGAGCACCACAAATTGATTGATTCAATTAGGAGAATCGAGAACAACAACTTGAATTTGGTAATGTTCCTTTGAGGGCAATTAGTAAATGAACTATTAATGAGTTGCGATTTCATAAATAGTTCTTGAAGTGTGCGTGACATGAATTGCGGTTGTAGGCAAATGAAGAACATTCCGCAGGTGGGGCAATGGGCTCGAATATTATTCTCTCACTGGTATCCCAGACCCCTTCACACTGTGACACGACGATGTTCCCCAAATGTATCGCAGAGAACTCAATGGGATTCAAATGGGGGAATCGTCTGGACATTGAATGTTTCTCCTAGAGGGATTGGCACAGGAGTAAATACCAGAGGGTAAATACCACTAGTTGCGAAAAGAAGAAAAGAGATTCACATGCCCGAAACATTGGAAAAGTTTGCAACTCGAGAGAGATGTTACAGATGTTCATCGGTCATTCATTGTATCTCCCCAGCTCGCGCTACATATTGGTATTTTCCCCTATGATAATATTATATGGTATCCCGATAAAATGGGATACAAATGCTGAGATTAAACATACGGTGAAAATGTAATCCCAGGATCATCAAAAGTGTCACATGCAATATAGTTATATTTTGTTTGTGGTGACGTACATTTTGTGAGGAACGATGCAAGGAAATTAGTAACTGAGCACACTTGACCACTTTAAAATACTTCTATGCAGTATTGAGAATTATTCGTACAATATCATCAACATTTCAGTAAAATATTATTAGCATTTGCCCTTGTAATAGAAATGGCGCCTTCATGATTTCTTTATCTCGCGGGATGATCTCTCTATCGCGGGCGAAGGGAACAAATATCATTCCAAACCGACACATAGGGGTCAGGGGGCGAGACAGTGTGCAAACGTAAGAGAGTCCCTCATGATTTCACACGCTTTCTCACTCCAAAGCCCTTTCCGTAGTATGACTACTCGCTCCTGTCGCATTGCCCGGCTTCTCATCTTTTCCTACCAATTTTCTTCGAGACCACATCGATTTCATCACAGCGCTTCAAAAATTGTCAGGAATTAGCGAAGAATCAGAAGATGTGTCACATGCAATATATCTTATATGTTGATTTGTGGTGATGTACATTTTGTGAGGAAGGATGCAAGGAAATTAGTCACCGAGCATACTTGACCACTTTAAAATATAGTAAATTCCGTTTTGAGATTGCAGCACAGTAAGGCGGTCGGATGCTACCTCCCCCAGTCGCCGGAAGAGAGTCCGGAGAGTAACGATTAATCTGATAAAAGCACCAATACAATTTTTTTACACCCGTTAGAATCATCGGAAATGTTACTTCGGCAACGTCGAGACACCATTGAATCGATATCAAACAAAATTTATCAGGATATATTCGAACGTGAAATTAAATTGGCGAATGTCTATCCTCACTTATTATCGTATACCGACTTATTATCGACTAGTGCATAACTCGATAAATATATTATTATTATTAAAAATAGGACGGAATCATCACTGGACTTAATAGGGGCGTTATTCTCCCGATCGTGACAAGCCGTGATTTAAAGAAGGAGTATTACAATTGTAAATTGATATGTTCATGAAAGGCACTACTGGTGGTGCTCTCTTTCTATACCTCGGCAGATCTCTCGCTTTCTCATGCTCTCTCACAGCCATATCTGTTGTTCAGTGCGGATTATCAACGGAACGTTTTATTATTTTGGAGGAGTGTTTGTGAATTTGTAATACCATGAACGTTTATGTTTTTTTATAAATCATCAGTACTCAATTACCCAAAATATAGTTTACAGGACACGAAAATGGAGCGCGCACATTCGTGTTAGAGGTCCACGTGCCATCCAAGCCGGAGCTGGTTAACAAAGGAAAATTACCTATTTTCCATACAAAGTGAGAAGTGATTTTGGCAAGGAATAAATCCATTGCTTGTTTATTCCTTGGATAGTCACCGTGTGAGGGATATGTCTATGTACATATGATGCTTGATTCCACTCTCTTGACAACTATGAAATTCTGGAGGATCAAGAAGAACAAATTATTCCCTCCTTGTCCAATCTTCCGGCTGTTCCAATTTGACGACCTTGAGATTGAGGACGATGAATTCCTTTCGTCCGGCCGCATTGTTCTTGGCGAAAACCTCAGCCCACGCCTCCTTGTACACCTTCTCCTCCTCGATGGAGTAGTTGGGACGGGCAATGAGGGATGGGAAAGGGAAGTTGTCCTCTCTCTTCTTTTTCGAGAGACGGGAAATGAAGTCAACTGCCTCTTCATCAGTATTGAAAGTGAGAATGAGGGGACGGATTCCTTCCTTCCTACTCTTCAGACGGAAGAACCTGATGGGAGCGGGAACTGCGATCATCTTGCACATCTCCTCGATTGACTCGTCCTCCTTATCCGATGCTGGAAGATTTCTCAGAAAAACCTGCCTCTTCCGGAGGTTACTCGGGTCAGATTTGATACCCACTCGAACCGCAGATTTGACGGCTTTCTCGAGCGGGGAGAAATCGTCGTTATGTAGACACTCCAATTTGTGGCAGAAGACATCGATTGACGATTGGGTTGAAGTGGGAAGGGAAAGGAACAGATCGTGGATTGCCTTGTAGAGGACGGCGATTTGATCCTTAAATTATCAATCTTTATATTCAAAATCAATTTATATTTTGAACAGAGTTTTGGTTTCTGAAATTTTGTAACCAAGGGGGAATCAGAAGATCCCTTGTTGGGTTATTGCTGGGCATGATCATTAATCATGACTTTGACCTTGCGAACTGTTCCTGACCCGACCCAATATCCTATTGTTCCGGCGCCAATTCTTTTGTAGGCTCTTTTGTGGCCATGTGATCGATAATATCTCTCTTTAAAAACTATGGTAGCATTTTGAATACATTACAACTTGCTCGGGTGAGTGTTCCACGTTGACAGTCTATGTGACCAAATATTCTTTAAATGCAATTTAGATATATACACGCTTCTTGAGTTTTATAAAAATTTTTTTTTCACAAAATGATGCGTTCATGAAAAGGACTACTGGTGTGTGCTTGCCTCATTACTATCTTTCTACACCCCGGCGCTCTGACACATTACATTGCTGTGTTTGGACAAAAGTTGTTGAGTTTACATAATAACCTCCAAAACAATGCGGACTCACCTCGTCGTGAACGAAAAGACTGGCCAGTGTGTCACACATTACGCTGGTCGACTGGTTAGTTATCGATTTGTCGCAGTCCGTCCTTCCGCCAGTAGCACCCGACATCGCTGTTCCTTTGGTCAGTGCAGTGGGTACGCTGATATGTAGAATGATTATGTTTTGCCCTATGTTTTCGAGTCTCTTATTCCTATCGCTGTGAGAAATCTGTATGAGGTGGACAATGAAATTGTAACTGATGTTTTAATGTACCGACGAAAGTTAGCAATGGCTGACGCGTGCTTACGATATGAGAGGTTGAAAAGCCCCACATCCCATGTAGAGTCCACCTCATGATTTCTTAACAGCGCGATATAAAAGTTTATCCACGACTTATCTCAATGTTTTAATGAGAGGAATCGGGAGATACTCGATCATGATTTTGGAGCGAGACAGATAGTGCGAACTTCATTTGTGTTACACCAACATTTGATAACAGAAATTAATTCGTTTTACGCCTTCTTAAAGGGTAAGGGTAAGCTGCGGCATCTATCACATTTTGGAAAGTAATTACCAGGTGGACATCATAGTGGGCTAGAATCCGCCGATTGAAGTGGAACTGCTATTTATACAATGAAAATAAGAATATTGTAGAAGTGGGAAGCGATACAAGGACTAATATGAGTTTTTCTCAAGAAAACATTCATTATTTCAGCAAATAAACCTACTTTTACTTACACAACATGTATGAAATGACCGATTCAATATTCGTAGAAAGAAGTTTCCTCGCAACATCATAGTGGGGATGTGAAAGGGGAGGGAAATTGGGTGGGACTAAATCTTGAAAGAGGGGATAAGTTGGGAGAGTGTGCAAAACTACGCTAAGCATTCGAAAAGTACGCGGAACTTCGTTGTCTTTCATTCCTTGAAACAAGATCCTTGTCGAGGCAAAGATAGTGGTGAATCCTGATAGGCCTATAGAGTGCGCAAAATATGTAGTCATGCTACGTATTGGCGTAAAACTCATTGGCGTCCATCTCACTATATAAGTGTGCCTAATACCCATTGTCCCAACATCCTCATAGCATTCATCATGTCATTGTCTTCTCCCGTGCTCATTGCAGTGCACGCTGAAATTAAGAATCATTATTGATCTCTTATATGATCTAGTGCTCTTTTTTATCGGTGCGCGAAATCAGTTAAAACTGGACCAATTTTCAATACTTTATACGTTGATAAATGCACTGCAATCAGGTCGGTCTTAGTCATCGGATAGAACTACGCTGAAAACGAAAGTTGTCACCCTTTTGATAACGCAAACAATCGCCTTCTAGAGTCAAAACTCAAAAAATGATCGCAACAGGTCCATACAGTTTCGGCACATTTTCGTACTCTGCACCAAAGTGTATCTATTTATTTGAAAAGTCCGATCGGGAAGTCACAGCCTACACTGCGATGCGTATCAAAGTGTATGCAAAGTGGACGCCGAAATACTCTCAACATGCGATGAATGGTACCGGGTACGCATTTCAATGTACTCATTATCTGTGTATGGAAGAAGATACGTACGCTTGGGTGCGGGCGTGGTGGTGGCGGGGCTGCCTCCCGGATTGCTCGAAGTAGTCGAGGAGTTTGGTGCACAGGCGAGGGCAGCCGAGATGAGAAGAAGGGCGACGAAGGCAGATTGCATGATGAGAAGAGAGGAGAATTGGAATAATGTACAAACATTTTAAATTTTATACAGTGACATTTCAATGAAAATATGGAAATTATGATCGGCAAAAATGTGTGTAACCTTTGTACCCCTCGAATATTTACGTTCCCCTCAAACATCTGCGTCGCCCTTATTTTCAAAAATCCCCTTCAACCCGAAAAGAGCGAGTCCGAGTGTCCTTATTTCCATTGTTTTTTTATTTTATGTTTTGCAAAAAATATGATAAATGACAATTTGATTGAATGTGCGAAATAAAGCAAGAAGCAATCAGTTCCGGATAAAGACCATTTCCCACGTGAAATCGAAAGAGGCAAGTGCTGCGGGCAATTGCTCGGTTTGTTCTGCACAGCGAAAGAACCCGAACTCGCACCCCCACCTAGCGAAAATAATCACAATCTCTCATTAAAGTTTGACTGCTAATAAGCGTTCTTATTTTCCCATTCTCATGTAGTCTGCAGAATCTCATTTCCGAAGGATCTCTGAAGCGCATTTCAAAATTAGGAATTATTCTCGAACTCTTGTTTTTTACGCTTGTATTTATCATCATGCAATGCGCACCTACTCAAGGATTCCGATTGTTCCAGTTGTTCCTGCTCACACGCCGAGTCTGAGCGGAAACAATCGGAACATGACTAGGAATAAGGAGAACATGTTTAAAATATAGCTTCACTTATTATTCAGCAAACATTTAGCAGTGTACAAAGTCTTAAAATAGCAGTACGAAAAAAATATAAACAATAGCAACAACTTCAAAAGATTATCTTCCTGGTGATGTTCCGATTATTGCTGGTCATGTTCGTGCTAGGAGGAACATTACCAAGAACAATCGGAACAATAAATTCTTGAGTAAACATGAACATGTACTATAACAATGATTATGTTTCTTACTGTCCGGCACTGCTGAAGAGTGCGTGATTTGCAGAATCTTCGTTTAATTGCAATTTCGTGTGCAATTTCCATGAATGACACAAGCCTCTGCACAGAGAATGAATACACTGAGTTAGGGCATCGAGTGTATGATACACTCAATATTGAGTGTATTCGCGCGTCGAGAGAGCGTGCGAAAACGAGAGATTTGTAAGTATATCATACACTCGATGCCCTAACTCATTGTATGATACACTCAATAGTAAGTGTATTCATTCAGGGTGTGACGAAGTCATCGCGCGCATATAAAAGTCATCGTAGACGCGTAGACATTTGTTGTTGTTGAAGACGTGTTATCGCCTCAGTTTGCTTTCCACATCATTCCACAGACCGGTCAACCTTCCAGAAAGGCCTTTGGAGTGAGAGAGCGTGTGAAATCGAGAGGGACTCTCTCACTTTCGTACACTCTCTCGCTCTAACCCTGATCTGTAGGTTTGAAATCATATGTTTCCCGACCATGCGAGCAGGTCGTGTCTAGAAAAATGTGAAAAAGGAAACTGAACTCTCTATCGTGCGTCCCTATAGTCAACCCAATTCTCATATATTCAATCTGAAACTGAACAAGGAATCAATTTTCTGAGATGAATGCGTCCTCTGGAAAGTATGTCCAACAGAAAAAAAACCATTGTTTGCAACGCTCGCAGGTTCATAGCGCAACGTGTATTCGTTACGGTTATAATGTGGTGTTAGTTTTCAGAAAAAGGAAACGGAAAAAGGCTAGGATTTGAATTCCCGCAATTTCATATCTCAGTTCTCCGTGGAGCAATCGATTCAAACTTCGAATATAACATTTTTCGACCCTTTTACACCTATAAACGAACTTTGAGTCGATTGCTCCACGGAGAACTGAGATATGAAATTGCGGGAATTCAAATCTTAGCCTTTTTCCACTCCCTTTTTCCCAAAACTAACACCACATTAGTGTTCGTTTGTGTTCGTTACGGTGGAAAGCGTCTTCTCCCATGCTCATTGATGTCCACACGCCAATCGTCATTATCAAGAAAAATAAATATGCTAAACCATTTAGCTGAGTCAATCTAGGATATGACATTATTCACTCATTTACCAACCGTATAAAGCAAGCACCCATTATTACAGGTGTCACAAAAAAGTAGTGGCAAAAAGTAGTGGCAAAAGTAGTAGCTATTTTTAGAAGCACCCGTTTCCTCTCCTTAACACTTTTGCTTAGTTTTGTGTGGTACAAACGACTCAGAAGAAATCAACATGTTTTTTTCCAGTTAATCAATGGCCGACTTTGACTATGATCAAGGCTACCAAATAGCCGGCGCAATACTGTTTCCAGTAAGTTCAATTAATATTTTGGAATGCAGTGCGAGAAAATAGGTATTTCGGTGCGCAAAATCACCTCAGGACTGGCTCTCGTTGCTACTCAGGCATAGGAGTGATACGATCAAACAGAATGTCGAACTGGGACTTCCTGTGTTTACCGAGACGAGAGATCACGCAAAAGCGAGAGGGTCGCCAATGTTTCTGTATGGTAAACAACGGAAGTTCGTTATTCGGCTTTTTTGGTATGATCGTATCATTTTATAAATGTAATAGAAGACCTAGCACCTTTACCTTTACTTTTTTATAATCAGACACGCACATGTGCCGGAGAGTGCGCACAAGTGATTCAATTGCTTAATTAATTAATTGAGGTTAAATAATTGTAATTGTAATTGTAATTCACGACACCGTTCTCTCCAGCCGCCGTACCAAGCTCAAAATTTCACCCTACCCCAAAAACTGAAATCATCGATAGCTCAATCGATGGAGTACTTCCCTCTCTGTGGAGAGTAGCGAGATACAGCACGAGTGTGTTAGAGAGGAGAGGAGAGGAGAGACAATGAGGGGAATGCGAAAAAGCGTATAAAAGAGAGAGATTGGGTCTGTTGTGTTAGAGAAAGTGAGAGAGTGTGTTAAGACAGGTATCACGAGAGATTGCATGAGGCCGAGAACAACTTTCAAAAAAATATTTTTGATTTCGATCAAACTTTTTTTGTAGAAGTACTCTGGGGAAGAGAATTCCATCAATCCGGGTCACAGGTCTCAAAACCGGCTTTTAGGAATATTCCGGTTCTGAAGCCGGAATCGGTGTAACTTTGTTCAAAATGAAGATAGAATGCTGTTCAAGAGCTCAAAATGTTCGGAAAAATATTCTGAACATTTTTTCTGTTAGCACATTTACTTCAAAGAGTGAAATGCGAGCGGCAAAATTGAAAATCCAAAGATAATTTGTAAAAAACTTTTTTGCCATTTTTTGATTTGAGCTGACGCAGAATTTGAAAGCGGAATATTAAAGAGCAAGTAAATATCAGTCATATAAAAAAATAAAATTGATAAGAAAGGTGCGTTCTCAGACCCGAAAAATCGAGTTGAATCTCGGAATACTGCGATTTTTCAGAACAAATATTTCTAAAACCTCGAATTCCTATATATACCAAACTCATTTAAATGGACTATAAATTTATGAAAACTAAAAAAATAAGGTTTCGAATAAAATTTAAACTGCATTTCACACAATCTGCAAAAAGTTTTAAAAAATCGATTTTTTTAATGAAAAAAAATATTTTTAAAATTTTTTTCGCAATTTATTACGAAAATTATTGGAACAGTCAAATATATTTTTTTCCGAGATTGAATTACCATTTTTACTTACTTCTACTTATACTAATACTCTTTCTTGATGTATTTTTATACGATGTTATCAATTTTTCAATCAATTTTTTTTCTAAGAAACGGGAGGGGACATTTTAAATTTAAACAAAAAAAATCGATCAAGATACTTTTCCAGAATCAGCTACGCATATTTTTGAAATTATCCCACTCATATTATGAGATTTATTAAAAACGAAATTTTTTTTAAATAAAAAAATCGATTTTTTAAAACTTTTTGCAGATTGTGTGAAATGCAATTAATATTTTATACGAAACCTTATTTTTTAGTTTTCATCAATTTATAGTCCATTTCAATGGGTTTCGTATCGGAATTCAAGGTTTTAGAAATATTTGTTCTGAAAAATCGCAGTATTCCGAGATTCAACTCGATTTTTCGGGTCTGAGAACGCACCTTTCTTATCAATTTTATTTTTCTATATGACAAATATCGACTTACTCTTTAATATTCCGCTTTCAAATTCTGCGTCAGCTCAAATCAAAAAATGGCAATAAAGTTTTTTACAAATTATCGTTGGATTTTCAATTTTTTGCCGCTCGCATTTCACTCTTTGAAGTAAATGTGCTAACAGAAAAAATGTTCAGCATATTTTTCCGAACATTTTGAGCTCTTGAACAGCAGTCTATCTTCATTTTGAACAAAGTTACACCGTTTCCGGCTTCAGAACCGGAATATTCCTAAAAGCCGGTTTTGAGACCTGTGACCCGGATTGATGGAATTCTCTTCCCCAGAGTACTTCTACATAAAAGTTTGATCGAAATCAAAAATACTTTTTTGAAAGTTGTTCCCCGAAGGGGGTGTTTTCATGCAATCTCTCGTGATACCTGTCTTAAAGGGAGAGTGCATAGCCGCGCAACGCCCGCGTTTTATGCGTCGCGGCTAGACAGTTTCGGCTAGTGGAATTCCCTGAAATCCTCCTCTTTTCAAGCCCAAACCGAGATACGGGGAGTATATCAGAGACGCAGAGAAAAAGAGGGGGTGAATTATTTCGAGTAGCTCCCCGAGCGTCTCGAAATTTTGGGGGTCTCTCGTTGTCTGGACTCTCTCGCCTCCACTTCCCTAAAGTTCAATCTTTCGCCTCAGATTTGGGGAAAGCCCCAAAAGGGAGAGATTTCGAGGAGAAATTTCGGGTGATCTACTCACTTTCCTCCCCGAAAACAAGGGAAGGAATGTCCCAAATTTTTTGAGCTTAGTACGGCGGCAGAACTCGCAATCTTTATATTGGGCAATAATTTTAGTTGAACTTTTCCTTACTTCTGTCGTAGGATGAATTCGTTCATGAAATCAATAATTTTCCCATATATCGAACTATTCACAAAGGGGATCTAGGAGTTTGAAAATCCATTTGATCGCAACTCTAAGTTGCGAGAAGGCATACGAAAACAAGAAATCAGCTTTCTCATTTGTGTAAGAATTTGGGATTCAAATACTCTCTCTCTCTGTTCGCTCTTGACTATATTACTCACTATGATATGTTGTGGGCATATCTTTGTGATTATTGTAATTGTATTGCAATATAAAAATTATACGTTTAAGAATTGAACTACTATTATGTGTACTTTCTTTGCATGCCCCGGCGTGTCTCTTGCTTTGCCATGCTCTCTCACAGGCATATCTGTTAACTAGGAGTTTTTAAATTATTTTTAAATTTTTTTTTAAACGTGGTCTCTGTAAGAGCGCAGTGCGAGGCCGGGGTAGGCTACACAACTGTTTTAAGGTTGCCGCCCAGGGTTCACACTTTTTCACTGAAAAGACAAGTAGTAAAAACTTAAAAGTCCGTTTTTTTTAAAATTATAATAACGACAAAGCGGCTTCTCTAGATGGCCATGGTCGGTCTTTCCTGCAATCTAATCGTCGTCGTTTTCCTCAATTCGATGCCTTCACTCAGCAATTCATTCGGCAGTTTGACTCTATCGCAGGTAGACTTGGAAATGTAAAACAAAACAACTACCCGCATATGAAATTACACCCCCCCCACTCCTCATTCTCCGCGCGCTCTTTCTCTTAAGCGGTCAATTGCCCTATTATGCGGGCAGTTGTGTAGTTACCTTTCAAAATCTAAAAGCAGGTAAAACAACATTTCCTTTCGAATAAATGAACACACCGCACATACACAATACCATTTTTTTAAACGATCAAAGCAAGAAGTCATTTAGATCAAACGTATTATTTTGCAAATGATATGTAGAGTCATCATTGGTTTTTTAGGAAAATATAAAATATTTTGGTCAGGCCCTCGTCGACAGCATCCATCAATTTCTCTTCGCTTTCTACGTTGCGCCCTGCATTTTCTTGTAAGTGCTCGACGAAAAAAATGCCGAAACCGTTGCAACTTGCAGCCGCAGCGATTTTCTATACTCAATTTCCGACATTTTAGGATACATAATTCTCATGGCGTATCAGGTATGCAAGCAAGTGCTCAAATTTGATTTAATAGTTAATTTTGAATAGTAAATTAGTGATTATTAATTTGCAGATTAGCTGCTTCTCCCACGTGAGCATCTCTATCAATCGCATTGTGGCTGTCTACGCGCCGCTCACTTACAACGTCATGTTTAGGTAAAACGATAAAGCCCGATTCACGTGCACACAACACGAGGATAGCCTCGCAACAGACCGTTGATCACCTCAGCACAGGCTTTCGTTGCTACTCAGGCATAGGGGTGGTCGAGACCGCCTTGCGTGTAGAAGACCTAGCACCTTTACCTTTACCTTTAACAGTACTCAATAAACTGCAACTATACAATACAGTAATAGTAGATACGTAATATAGTAAATCAGTAATTTTGGAATAGGGTATTACGGTAATACAGTAATACAGCCAATTAATTATTCGTTCGTTCAAGTACGCGATTAAATTGTTTGGTTCTGTGTGCGGCAAAGGTAGAGAAGACGTAAAGGTTAGAGGGTCCTAGTGAGCTGTGGTAAGTAAAGGTAGTCTAGTTTTGTGTAAATCTAGCGTCAGATACAATCCCTTAGAATAGAATGAGCAATATATCTATTCAAAGGCCACACTGCTATGACATTAGTATTTCCCATACGACTACTGCATTCTTTGGGAACCGATATTACAACTTTAAAATGATACGTTCATACTAGCGGACTACTAGTGGTGTACTCTCTTTCTATACCTCGGCGCGTCTCTCACTTTGTCATGCTCTCTCGCAGCCGTATCTGTTGTTTAGGGGCGGAACGTATTATTATTTTGGATGAGTGTTTGTGAATTTGTAATACACGACTGACTAATTCTCTTTCTTCAAATAAGGACTAGTCAAAACGTAATGGTAGTGAGCAATTGATTTCAAAAATATGCAAATATTTGCGAATTAATGTGAATTTTACCAGCACATGGAATACCCGAATGATGATCCTTTTCTACTGGACTCTCGCAGTTGCCGTTATGACTTTCATGCTCAAATACGGTTCGCTCACGATATATTAATCAAATGGCTAATTACGACTGTGCTAAATGCGAACGAAGCTCATGTCGTATTTCGTACCATTAATGTGTCGAAGTACAATTGATACTCGAGAATTGTTATAAAATATATGGACATATTTACGTAGATTAACCTCCGTTATCCTTCGTCTCCGGGGCGGGGGTCCGATAGTTCCCAGTAGACTTTGAAAGGTAACTAAACAACTACCCGCATAACAGGGAAATTGACCGCTTTTTTGAAGAGAGAGTGCGGAGAATGAAGAGGGTGGTGGTGTAATTTCCCTGTTATGCGGGTAGTTGCATAGTTACCTTTCAAAGTCTAGTTCCCAGTTCTTCTCCACTTGCGAAGGTATCATATTTGTGTCAGAACACGTTTAAACGTGTTTTCGCGAAATTAAAATCACCTTTTCCTTCAATTGTTCCGGGATCGGGAATTTTTACTGCAATCTCTCGTGATTCTTATCAATATAGCCGGTATATCAATCAAATCAAAGTATTCGTATCGAGAGAGAAACTTTCTCAAAATATCGAACTACTATGAAAGGACAAGCTACTAAGGCTAGAACAGAGAGGTAAATGATAGCACCTACATTAAATTGCATATTTATCGTATCAGACATTAACGTCAGGTGTACAGGTGTGTATGTGGTTTCAGGTCAGGATCGTTGTTCTATATCCTACATCTACACTTTTTTTATTTCTGATCTTGTTCCTTTTCTGATAGAAGAGGCTTTACGTGTGTTGACGTTTCCACTAGCTACGTTATGGATATTTTATGGTGTCCAAGCGTTCACAAGCGAGCGTCGTTACTGTCCATGGCAAACGGGCAATGTTGATCCGTGTATCGCCTGTCCCGTAGTGGCCACCATTCGAGGATTGTTGTTGTGCGTTAGTATAGCGACGTTGGAGAGGGTTCGTTCCCGGTCTGAACACATCTATATTTGTATGACTACGCTTTTTAACGAGAAACCCGAAAAGGCACCGATTTCAAGAAAAGAATCTGAAAATATTGCACTGTAGAAATTGGGTACTGAAATTTGAAAAATTATTTCTAGAATATTCATCTCAGGAACTTCCCAATTATAGGCGGATGGCATACATAATCAATTGTGGTGCTATGTGTGCATAGTCATTTTAATGAAAAATTCCAAAAATGGATACTTTTCATTAAAAATCAAAATTTTGAGTCAAAAAATGCATTTCGGAATGGGCCGGATTTCGATCTGAATAGCAGTTTTATAATGTCTGGGCACCCCTAAGTTAACGCAAATAAATATTTGAGCCTATCTTTACAAGTTAAGAAATTTTGATTTTTCGACCATTTTTCACTCAAATCCATATTTCTCCTAGGCCGGAGCCGGCAATAAGAAATAAGTGGTGTTTTGTGCAATGCGGGCATAACACCTTCCACCCACTCGAATATGGACCCCCAGTTATCATTGCTAGCTCAACGTGTCCGGGCAGGGTCGAATATGGTCGAGTCTTACCGATCACGTCTCTTAATTAACTAATCAATATTTATTTCAGATTGATCGTTCTGCTGTACAACCGAGACTTCCGAAGATAGTTAATGAAATTATTCAAGTGTAAGAATCTATTTTTTTTTATTTCTGCATATCGATCTTTTAGAGCCCATCATGTGACATCAAACTCTTCTGATTCAAAAATTGTATCAAAGAGAAAACAATGTCCGAAAACTTGTGACCGCTACTATAGATGTGTTCAGATCGGGAACGAACCCTCTCCAACGTCGCTATACTAACGCACAACAACAATCCTCGAATGGTGGCCACTACGGGACAGGCGATACACGGATCAACATTGCCCGTTTGCCATGGACAGTAACGACGCTCGCTTGTGAACGCTTGGACACCATAAAATATCCATAACGTAGCTAGTGGAAACGTCAACACACGTAAAGCCTCTTCTATCAGAAAAGGAACAAGATCAGAAATAAAAAAAGTGTAGATGTAGGATATAGAACAACGATCCTGACCTGAAACCACATACACACCTGTACACCTGACGTTAATGTCTGATACGATAAATATGCAATTTAATGTAGGTGCTATCATTTACCTCTGTGTTCTAGCCTTAGTAGCTTGTCCTTTCATAGTAGTTCGATATTTTGAGAAAGTTTCTCTCTCGATACGAATACTTTGATTTGATTGATATACCGGCTATATTGATAAGAATCACGAGAGATTGCAGTAAAAATTCCCGATCCCGGAACAATTGAAGGAAAAGGTGATTTTAATTTCGCGAAAACACGTTTAAACGTGTTCTGACACAAATATGATACCTTCGCAAGTGGAGAAGAACTGGGAACTAGACTTTGAAAGGTAACTATGCAACTACCCGCATAACAGGGAAATTACACCACCACCCTCTTCATTCTCCGCACTCTCTCTTCAAAAAAGCGGTCAATTTCCCTGTTATGCGGGTAGTTGTTTAGTTACCTTTCAAAGTCTACTGGGAACTATCGGACCCCCGCCCCGGAGACGAAGGATAACGGAGGTTAATCTACGTAAATATGTTCATATATTTTATAACAATTCTCGAGTATCAATTGTACTTCGACACATTACCTTAAACAACTTTATCAGCTGTTTTTGGGTGTTAAAGTTGGGTTGCCATGAGAGATATCATGAAATAGAAAGAGGACACACATTTTTTTTCAATTTTTTATTATTTAAGAACTTTTTTTTAAAGAATCTATTTCTAGCCAAACGATCACGACGATTTTGTTTATACGGCTGCCATGGTTGTTTACATTATATTACGTTCACGCGATCTGTCCACTGTGTGGCCTTTTTAATATTACGACTCCTGATAGAACAGATTGGCGATCCAGACGATTTATTGCGTAACTTTCTTTCCCTCACTCACACTCGCACGTTCCATTCTAACTCCTTCTTTCAAAAGAAGTCGAGTAGTAGATGGACGTGGGAGTCCCCTGGAGAGAGGACTCGCACAGAGATCGACCACATTCTTGTGAATAGAAGATGGATGCACCAGGATGTATCTACAGTACCCGGCTTCTCCTACCCTTCCGATCACCGTCTAGCCCGCATTCGTCTGGACACGCAGATTGAGAAGAGTTGGAAGTTCTCCTCCCGCCAACGGCCGCACCCTACCATCGACCCTTCTTTACTGCAGGCAGCGATCGCGGAGTACCCATGGGACAGCCACCCCGACGCCACTAAGGACGAATTGCTCTGCATAGGTCTGAAGGCGTGCGCTCGGAAGGCGGAATTCCACCCCACTCCCCCACTCCCTCGATTATCAGAAAGATCTACTTACTGGATACGGACAAGGAAGGAATGGAAGAACGACCCCACTCGACTACCATTCGAGAAGACAATGGCGGACTGGACGTGCAGGATGATGGTTAAGCGAGACATCAAGGAGCACCGCACCCGAGTGCTGCTCAGAGCAGCTGAAGAGAGGAAGTCATTGAAGAAGGCCAAGCAATCACTGAGCAAGAACCGTACTCCGATGGACGCAGCCCTCGGCAGAACTGGAGATCCCATCACCAGCAGAAGTGGAATCAAAGATCGTATGCAGGAGTTCTATACGGATCTCTTCCGATCGGAGATCCACGTGCCTCGATGCCCTTCCCCGGTCACCGAGGACCCCCTCCCGCTCCTTCCATCAGAAGTCCGCCATGCCATTGAGAAGACGAGGAAAGACGGTGCAGTTGGTCCAGACAAGATCTCTGGCCATCTGCTACGACACGGAGGACCCGCCGTTCACTCACTCCTGGCTGCACGTTATAGTCGATACCTCACGGAGCAGAAGTACCCGGATCAGTGGAAGGCGTCGTCGTCCATCCTCATCCACAAGAAGGGAGACAGAGCAGATCTCAATAACTACCGTCCCATCTCTCTGCTCTCCATTCCTTACAAGATCTTCACGAAGGTTCTCGTGAATCGGATGGAGAGGCAATTGGACGAAGCGCAGCCTGTGGAGCAGGCAGGCTTCCGTCGACGGTTCGGATGCATGGACCACATCCACACACTCTCCACCCTGATCGAACACCACCGCGAATTCCACCTTCCTCTCGGTCTCGTCTTCGAGGATTACAACAAGGCATTCGACTCCGTCGAAATCCCCGCCGTCCTCAACGCCCTCACGCGATCCGGGATCGATTCGTCTCACGTCGACTGCCTCGAGAAGCTCAACACCAACTGCTATACATAGATGAGACCCTTCGAGAGACCTGTTCGCATCCCCATCGGCAAAAGAGTTCGACAAGGAGACACCATTTCGCCAAAGCTCTTCACTGCCGCGCTCGAAGATTGCATGAAGAAACTCAACTGGGAGCACAAAGGAGTCCTCATCGATGGGAAACGACTCTCTCATCTTCGATTCGCCGACGATATCGTCCTCATCGGAACCGACACGGCCTCTCTCCAGACGATGCTCACGGAGCTGGCCGACGCAGGAGAACGAATCGGACTGAGTGTCAATAGGAAGAAGACCCAGTTGATGAAGAACGTGTGGTGCACCGGGCCTGCAGTTTCACTCCACTGCGACGATCTAGTGGAGACAGATGCATACGTCTACCTCGGCCGTGAGCTCCGATGCAACGGCTCCTTCGACTCGGAGCTATTCCGAAGAAAGCGAGCAGCGTGGGGCGCCTTCACCAACATCCGCGAGGTCACCTCCGAGCTGCAAGATGCGAAGCTACGCGCATCTCTCTTCGACTCACACTCAAGAAAAGGAACTGATAAAGGGTGATGGAGCTACGTCGAGTGGGCAGAGCACCAGAGGCAGAAAGAGGACACATGATGGTTCTGAATTATTCTGATTGATTGTGCGATAAAATCATATCATATTTCCTTACATTGTGATTAGATAAACACAACCAACAGATATAAGCAAACGATACATGCGTATTGGAAAATATATTTCCTTCTTCAATTTCCTTTTTGGAGAAGGAAAATGAATCACACCCACCCTTTTTCCTTTCACATTCCAGTCAGACACAACAGAAGAAAGGGAAAGCGCGGTGTTGGCGTTGTAATTGGATCGGCGCTGAATGACAACCAACAAAAACGCAGTAAGATCTTGAAATAAATATTATGGACAGAATTTGCTTGAGTGAAATGTGAGAAATAAATGTGCAATAAATTGCATAACTAGGTCGAGGCTCATTTTGCGTATAGTAAGAACAACAATTCCTTTGCCGATCTGACTTATAGTCATATTTAAGTAATGGAGGTGCTGAGAACATAATGTTGAATGAGATTCCTGGAAATGTAATTTTAAGTTCTGCTAGCTGGCAAACTTACTAGCAAACACGGAATCTGTAAATTTGAAATATAAAATAAGTGAAAATTCGTGTTTCCAATGCATTAATTCAATTTTCCTGACCTACACATGCATTTTGGTGAAAAGTCATCAACATGAAAAATGATCCACTTGACATGGGGAAGAGTTTGCGTATAATCATGATAGGGTTTGAGAACATTTTTTTCCCCCGACCTTATTTATGGTCAATTTATGACAATTTAGGTTATGCAAAAATACTGTTTATTGAGGCCATTAGTTGTGGGATTTGACGTTCTACAAGATTATATATTTTATATTTAGCGAAAACAAACGAAAAATTTAATAATTTATATATTTGAAAAAAAATTCGTTTTGGACCTGTAAATCTAATTACACCACACGATAGGAGCAATTTCGTAAAAAGTGTTCAACAGGAAAAATGATCGACTTGATCAGTGGATGATTTTGAGTATAAACATGAATGGTTTTGAGATCAAAATTTTTCAATCTCTCCATATCGGGCTCATTTTCCAAAAAGAGGCCATGTGAAAATTATTATGAATATGTAGATTAGATGTGGAATTTAAAGTTCTATCTCGTAGTATACTTCATTTTTAGCGGTTTTTTGATTTATAAAAGCAGCATTAAAATAAAAAGTATTTTTGACCAAAAAGTCAGTTTATGATTGCAGTAGAAAATCATACAATACACTTTTTTCATATACCAGTCATACCCCTTGATAATCAGCATCAACTTTGGTTCTGAAAAATTTCTCCGAAATTTAAAAAAAATCACATTTTTCGGATTTTAAAAACCCGCCACATTTTTGTTTCAAGTACCGATGCCTAATGACACACCGAACAATTATCACAGTATTGGTAGGAAAAAATCCATCTATATCCAGGAAATATCCAGGAAAAAAGTTTGGTCCCGATCGGAAACAAAAATCGACAAAATGTCCGGCCTGTTCTCGATCCTTACCGAGCCAGTGTCTTAAATATATTGCAGTCACAGAGACATGCACGTGAGGTTATTACAATTTTAAAATGATATGTTCATGAAATGGACTACAGGTGCTTACACTCTCTTTATATACGTCAGCGTGTCTCTCGCTTTGCTTTGCTCTCAAACAGCCATTTCCGCTGTTTAGTCAAACAGCCATTTCCGCTGCGGAATGTTGTACTATTTTGGATGAGTTTTGTGTATTTATATTAGTAATTGTGCGTCTTGGAGGTGGGTCCGTATCGCTGGCTGCTGCTCAGTTTCGCCGTCGTCGATATACTCATGTCGCTGGTGCACTTCGCCCTGATTCCGGTGCAAAAATTAGCTAAAATATTCTAGTTGATACAATACAAGATTATGAAAATACGATTAAATGTATTGTAAATCGATTACGACAAGTCATCTAATCATAATCAAAATTATTCAAAATTAGCTAAAATATTCTAGATTATTCAAAATTCGCTAAAATATTCCAGATTTTTCCAAATTGGCTAAAAAAATCTCTAAATATTCAAAAGCAGGCCATTCATACGACCGAGTTCGGCTACATCTGGTGGTGCTACAGACTGGTCGACTTGCCAACCGTCCAGGGAATCTGGTTGAGTGAGTGCTAGAGTTGTTATTTGGAATAATCCTATTCGAGAATAACCATTGTTATTCGCGAATAGAATTATTCCAAATAACAACACTAGTGAGCGCACACCATTTTTCAAAACTGCCAAACCTTCAGAAAGGAGTAACGAGTGAGAGTCCGCACAAATCGAGATGCCCCAGAATGAATATACTTACTATTAAGTGTATCCTACACTGAGATATGACACCTAGTATATGATATACACAGAGAATGAATATACTAAGATGAGATACCGAGTATATGATATATTCAACAGGGCTGGGATTTTTTGATTTTGATTTTATGAATTTTTTGAATTTTTTGACCAATTCAAAAAATTCAAAATCAAAAAAGTTTTTTGAATTTTCTCAAAAAAATTTTTGAAAATATTTTACAAAAATAGTAATGCATTTTGCCGAGATTAGTGCGAAACACGTCAAATTTTAGCGCCTAATTCGAAATAATTATTCGAATTGATGAATCCAGATCTTAGATTTGTGATATGCCTATGACGGATCCTATCCGAGAGTATCACATATAGATGTTTTTTTTTCATTATTGATATTCAAAAAAAATATTTTTTGAAATTCAAAAAAAATACATGTAAAAACTTTTTTGAAATTTTTTGATCAAAAAATTTTTGAAAAAAATATTTTTTTTGAATTTTTTGATCAAAAAATTTTTGAAATTTTTTTCAAAAAATCCCAGCCCTGATACTCAATATTGAGTATATTCGCGCGTCGAGAGAGCGTGCGAAAACGAGAAAATATACTCAATATTGAGTATATCATATACTCGGTGTCATATTTCAGTATAGAATATACTCAATAGTAAGTATATTCATTCTGGGTGTACTTAGAAATCTCTCGTTTTCGCACGCTCTCTCGACGCGCGAATATGTGTCTCAACTTCATCGGTGCGTTTGGTGCGTTTGGAGAAAGTTCGAAAATTTCGATTTTTCACTCGGCAAAAAAGGTGAAAACGTGTTTCACGTTACTCAAGAACGTGCTAGAAGGGCTTCTGACGCGAATAATGCGGAAAACGTTTTGCCCGCGGCGGGGTTCGAACCTGGGGGTGTCGGATTGAAAGTCAAGCGCGTAACCCACTTGCGTATGGATTTGGTCAATTAAATTTTGTAAAATTTGAAAGATAGATATTTTGGTCTGTTATCATTCGCAAAAAGATCTGAGAAGATATAGCGATTTTGAAGCGATTTATTAGGAAGCTTCCGGATGCATGATTCGGACCCTCCAGAAAGGGGTCAGGGGCGAGAGAGAGAGAGAGAGAGAGAGAGAGCAGAAATGAGAGAGTCTCTCGATTTCACTCTTATTCCAAACCCCTACCTGTAGAGTTTGCCGGCCTGTGGAATGATTTGCAACGAAATTTACGAAAAATTTCATGCGGCAAAAGAATATGCACCGGCGGGGATTGAACCTGAGACCCTCGGATTTGAATTCGAGTTCGCTACCGATTGGCAATGAAATTATCGATTTTTCAAATATAAAGTTCGATGTGTTTCGTGATGGGCTATCATATGCAAAAGGATCTGGGAAGATTTTGAAGCGATTTATAAAGAAAATGCGAAAAAAATGTCCGTCACGCGCACGGAAAAAAAACAACACACAGACAAACAGACAGACGTTTGATTTCCTATAAGTGGAGGAACTATTATCGAGTTTTGCAGTCAATCAATGAAAATGGAGTTGACAGAGTGGGATATGTCCTCACTATTCGCCATGTCCGCATTGCTGCTCGTCTTCTGGACGTCAGGAGTGATCATAGTCTTCTGTCTAATGCGAATCATCGGAGAAATTTACACCGCAGAGTCAGTTCCAACCAAACTTCTGATATTTTACAGAATTACATTAGAAGACTGTATTTTACACGACACATCTAGCGTTTCAGTGAGCTTTTTTTCGTACATTATGAAATGCCTAGATCAAATGGGAAGGACGGTCCACAAAAACAAAAAGGTCTGAGCACTTGAAGCTGACAAATATGGCAGAACGTATAGAGAAAATATTACCTTCTTTAACCTTTTCACAAATTGCGTTTAGTTGATAAATATATATATATCTCATCGCACATAATGAATAGACAACTAAATGATGAGTAATTTGCTAAATATAGTCTCGTTCATGAACCTGTCGTGAAAGTGTGTAAAGTGAAGGGAGTTTTAAGCTCTCAGAATGATTGGGCATCAATAGGGCCATTTTAGAGCAAGTCCTCAAGTCGCACACTCGCAACATCCAACGGGAATTGTTCCGAGCGCTCCCCTGGCAGGTAAGTTCACACTGGGAAATAAGTCTACGACTCCACAAGTCTTGGCCACCGAGCGACGACTTCAAAACGCCTTGCTTGGAGACGGAAGAGCTGCGCCTTTGGACATTTAAAGCCCGGCAGCCAAGACTTCGGCAGTCGTAGACTCATTTGCATTTGAATATGTGTTGGGAGCAGTGAGAAAATCAGTTACGGTGGGTAAATCTGCTAATTGAGAAAGTGTACACTAATTAAGAAAATGTGGAGATTCGGTCTCTTCATTAAAAATCCGTATAATTTCACAGACGATAATACCAATGTTCACGTCCTACATTCCTGTCGCACTCATTTTCATGGCGCCGTTGTTCACAGGTTTTTTTTCATACAACACTCAGACACAAATATAATATCTTAATAATGTCAAATATAATACACAAATATAATAGCTGCATGCCGGTCTCTATAACCGAATTTAATAAAAGAGAAAGAGAACTCTATTAATGCATAATCAGGAATCGCGTTTGGTGGGATGGGCACCATTTTTCTCATATCTACGCAGATCTTTCCCATGCTCGACCCCTTCCTGGTGCTGTACTTTATACGAGGGTCAGTTGTTAGAGTTGGCGCAAGGTGTTCCACATGAAAGGAACCGCGAGAAACTCGAGCTCGCCAGTGACCTAGTTAGTTATTTCATATTTGCAATTGAGTGGCTCTCTCTTTCGCTTTCATGAATTCTCTAGAGATTCCTTTCAAAAAAACGCGAGCCCTTGATCATGGTGACGTTTAATTGCTAACTCAACTTATCTACTACGCTCTATTGTGTAGAGGCACTTTTCTCGAAGGAAATTTAGGAGAACCAACTTTCCCGCCAGAAAGCCGAGTGTTTCTTTTTGCAGATATCGCCCGCCAGGCGCTTCCAAAGTTCATTCAGAAGGCGCTCCACAAGAGTGTCGCCCTCATGTCGACTGCGGAACCATCGACCGTTGTCGCAGTGAAACAGCAACAGACAAGCGAATAAACAACACTTTTCAAATCAATCCGATTCTATCTATTACAAGTTCACCAAAATTCGACCAAAAAATAAAAATAAAACGTTCCGCGGCAAACCACAAATTCCGCTGGCGAGAGAGCATGGCAAAACAAGAGACACGCCGAGGTATGGAAAGACTACTTTTCCTGCGATCCCCTACGCGCTTTGAATTATTTTGAAACTTTTCGAAATTTTCGATTTTTCACGTTAAAACGCGTTCGAACACGTTCAGACACGTTTATGACATCGCAAAACACTTTTCCTGTGATCCCCTACGCTCTGCGAACCAATTGGGAACTTTTCGAAATTTTCCATTTTTCATGTTAAAACTCGGCAAAACAGGTAGAACGTGTTTCACGGTACTCAAAAACGTGTTGGAACGATTTCTCGCGCTTGCGAAAAATGCGGCAAAAGGTTTGCCCGCGGCGAGGGTCGAACCTGCGTCGCTCGAAGGCGAGATATTTGGCGCGACGGACACACACAGACAGACTGACAGACAGACAGACGTTCTGAAATAATAGTCTTTAGGAATATGTTCGAAATATGAATTTACAATTCAACTGCATCTAGTTTTTTCAATGCAACATGGGCGGGGATGGGGAGTAAGGATTGACAAAAAACTCACTTTGTGATCTTACTCTTGTTTATCTCAGATCTTCTGACGCGAGAAGGAAGAGCAAAATGGCGTTTCTCGCGTTTGGAACATAAGCCATACTAAAGCAGTTGATATGGAAACATGCGGAAGTGTTATCTTAGAATGTTCGAAAATGTATTTAGGAACATTTTTCAGCTTCTCATTCTTCTTATATGAGGCTGTCTGCGATAGGTTCAACAAATGGTCCGCACAGCTCAAAAATGAAATCTACCCATAACTTGCGCTTGGGGGTAGTTTTCGATGCTCTACAACGTGGCGTCTTTCGTTTTTCATGAATTTCACTATTGGCGCCAAACTGGCGCCGCGCCAGAATATTGCGAAATCGAATTTTGGAAATTATCTCTATCAAAATTGCAGATAGAGCGTCTAAATCTCACGTGTGCTAACAGAATTTGATGGCGAATCTCACTGACTAATTTATTTGTCGCTAATTAACCTAATTAGCAGGTAATTAAGAGTTTTTGACTCTTTATAGTGTGCAGGTCGTGTCATACTTCATTCGAACCGCCTTGCGATTCTGATCCTACTGATGTAATTTTGTATGGAAAAAATAGGTTGCAAGTACTTTTTTATTTGAGTTATTAGATTTAAATGCTAAAATCGCTCAAAGCAGTGCCTTTGAGAGCAAAAATGAAATCTACCTTCAACAGTACATTATCATTTACAGTTTACTACGTTTTGTAAGGTATAGGAGGCCGCTTGCGATAGAGTCGAACAAAGGCCGGACAGCGGAAAAAGTGAATTGTGGGGACTGAACTATTTTCGGTACTTTCGAGGGCGCTGAATTCAATGGTAAGTATTTCAAAGTATGCAAATGCGTTTCCGACCTGGTATGCAAAGCATAAAATTTGACAAATTTACAGCGTTTTCGCGGAATCTCAATTAATCGTCGTTGAATATAGTCGTTGAATGTGTGAGGGCTTGTTTAGAAGGAATTCGTAAGGCGAAGCTTGAGGAGGGTTCAACTATGCAAATTTGCAATTTTGACTACTAAATTGCTTATGTAACTTTAGTTCCCCTGATTAGCGGGGCATGAATCGAATACATCATGTGGAGGATGCCTTCAGTGACCTACGTTTTAAATCCGCACGCTCAAATCCGTTGCCAACGTGAGTTATGATTTTTTAAGTGTGGGATATCTAGCCGAAAGTTGGTCTAATTGAAGCGCCGCTCTCCAATTTGCACCATTCGGGGGATGAAATCTATGCTAGTGCGCGAGTTCTAGGCGAAAGCGGTCGTTTCGTAGCTAGATTCCCACACTTAAAAAATCATAACTCACGTTGGCAACGGATTTGAGCGTGCGGATTTAAAACGTAGGTCACTGAAGGCATCCTCCACATGATGTATTCGATTCATGCCCCGCTAATCAGGGGAACTAAAGTTACATACATAATTTTGTAAATAATATTGACAATTTGCATATTTGATCCTTCCTTTTTCTTCGCCTTGCGAATTCCTTCTAATCAAGCCCTCACACATACATATTCTACAACGCTTATTGGAGATTCCGTGAAAACGCTGTAAATTTGTCTAATTTTATACTTTGCATATCAGGTCGGAAAAACATTTGCATACTTTGAAATACTTATATATACCATTGTATTCAGTGCCCTCGAAAGTACCGAAAACAGTCCTGTCCCCAGATTTCACTTTTTCTGCTGTCAGGCACTTGTTGCCCAGTTGTCCGACTCTATTGCAAGCGGCCTCATAGTACCAAAATCTCACTTTTTGTTCCACCCGACTCACATGGGTTCGACCCCCCTCCACGACGGCTCCTTTTGCAAAAATATTTCATGTTCAAATTCATCTCGCGAAAGTTTTTTGTAGACAAAATAATTGTTTTATATGCACATTGTGACAAATATAGATCGTTAAAATCATGTGTGAACTTGCTTTTAATCGATTTTCAAGTCTATCTTTTTTTCCATACAAATTTAGGATCAGTATCGCACGGCGGTTCGAATGAGGTATGACACGACCTGCACACTATAAAGAGTCAAAAACTCTTAATTACGTGCTAATTAGGTTAATTAGCGACAAATAAATTAGTCAGCGAGATTCGCGATCAAATTCTGTTAGTACACGTGAGATTTTGATGCTCTATCTGCAATTTTGATAAAAATAATTTCCAAAATTCGATTTCCCAGTATTCTGGCGCGGCGCCACTTTGGCGCCAATTGTGAAATTCATGAAAAACGAAAGACACCACGTTGTAGAGCATCGAAAACTACCCCAGGGGGCAATTTATGGAGAGAAATAGAGGGATAATTTTGAGCTGTGCGGACCTCTGTTGGAGATCTATCGCGGACAGCGTCATGTACAGCCAACACCATGTCATGTCAATGTCATGTCAATGTACACACCATGTGAAGAGGGGGAAGAATCTTCATTTACGTGGCGAGATTCTGATCGGATTAACGCTTAATCCGGGGCGAGAGAGGGAGAGGGAGCGGTCGGAATGAGGTCTTTTTGAAATAAATAAATTCATAATTCGATTAGTAGGTCAAAATCGAAAATTCTGCTTCCAACAAAATTGTCCAAAATTGTCACGTCGTGTAAATTTATCACGCACTCACATTTGATTTCCAACTTTATTCCGCATTGAAATTTTAAACTTGGAATAACTCTTCGAGGAAAACAGCTAAGATTATGCGGATTTTACAGAGCACGCCTAAGACAATTTTGGACAACTTGTTGGAAGCAGAATTTTCGATTTTGACCTACTGATTGAATTATGAATTTATTTATCTCAAAAAAACCTCATTCCGACCGCTCCCTCTCCTTCTCTCGCCCCGGATTAAGCGTTAATCCGATCAGAATCTCTCGCCACGCAAATGAAGATTCTTCCTCCTCTTGACATGGTGTGGCCAACTCTTCCGGAAGAGTCAGCGATTTTTCATCCACTCTCAGTTTCCACAGGAAGAGTTGATCAAATATTGTGAACCCTTAGGTCTAGTACTTTTTCCCCACTTCGAGAACCATTCAAGATGACTCGCTCTTCAGAAGACAATCAACCGATGATACTAAGCCTTTGCAACGTCGTCAGAGCTCCCATTCGATTCCCTGTGAACCCGAATAGCCTCTTGATAAACGACTTCTAAACTAAAAACATTACCGTCCAGACATTTCCTAGAATCCTCCGAGAATTCTTGTCATTACACATGTAAATGAAGATGTTTCAGCAACTGTTTATTCTTTGAGTCCTCGAAAATGGGTTGTGCGTAAAACAAAATTCTTCAATGATTTCGACTTCTCGTACTTCTCCCCTTCTCCGAACAGGAATCTACCCATTATTCACAGGCAAAGCACAAAACGAGAAGTCCAAAAAGTAGTCCAAAAACTTCGATGAACACAATTTTCGCGGTGAATTCGCGCAACTCTGCACACATTGTGCAATACTTCTAGACTATTCCTTCCTGTCGCACCTATGAGAGAGAAACGATTGTGAAAGTAACGAGGGGTAGGGTTGGGGGGAGAGAAAGAGGGAGGAGAAGAAGGGATAGTGGTGGTTTGAGAGCGACCCACTGTTGAAAGACGTGCCAATTGGCAAATTTCCAGCTCACTCTGCCCTATAGCATGCATTGCTTGATTAGTTTTACCGCCTCACCGCATACCCATCGAAATCTTAGCGTGCTCTGTGCCCACACTATCAATGTATCGTGTTTTTCTTTTCAGAAAATCTCTTTCCTCTTTCTTCACTGGATTGTTCATCAGCAAAGTATGGATATAGCGGGGGATGCGATAGAAGATAGTAGGAAACGTCTTAGTCAAGTGAGTGTTTGAAACCATTCAATCAGAGCACTCATAGAAAATAGAGAAGATTGCGAAGTATTTTCCGGCATAGGTTCTGCCCAGCTTTTGGTATGTTTGCTGGCGTGCAAAATTTATCAAAATATTTAAAAGAATTAAGTACACAGCGCGCAGTTTGCTAGGAGAGCAGTTCTCTAAAGTTTAATTTCTTAGATAACGGTTCTCCAACCTCCTCATTCCACGCGCTCTCTCATTTTCTCCCCGAAGCGAAAGAGCATGCAAAAAAGAGAGTCGGACAAACCGTTCTCTAAGAAAGTTTACCTTGGAGAGCCTTCCCCTGGCAAATATTCGTTCTGTATAATAAGCGACTAAAACATTGTAGAAGATGAAGACACGCGGAGACGTTGACGATTTGATTGCGAGGCTGAATTATGAGATGGAGCAGGTATACTGTAGTGCATCAATTTGTGTTAGTGGGCTGTTTTCCGGGGGATTACGGCAGCATTTGAATACATATGATGTAGGCTCAGCTGTATCGAGACGAATTGAACAATGATATAGATAAGGAGAGGAAGCATCTGATGAAAAACGGAGAGGGAATGGTGACTTTTTTTGAATATTACGAAAAACATGAACCCTGATGATCGATCTATTTTCGCTAGAGAAAAATATCTGCTGTGTTCGAGTCTCGCCTTGTGTCTGACCTAGCGAACTGTCCCGCACCCAACACAAGTTCCTATTGGTATACTGTAATGCAAATCGTCCAGACACTTCCCATACACTTAATTCACTTTACGCAATGGCTAAAGTGTGCTTAGTAATTCTGACGTAATTCATTCTTGTCCTCCGCTCGCGTAGCGAGACGTCGTTCTTCCTTTGCTCCCGTAATATAAATTTATTACACTAAAACACCCGTTGTGCACAGACATACCAATATCTTAGCGTGACTAATACCATTATATGTGTTGTTAAAATGGTTATTATTATTAGTAATGTTACTTTTAATGGTGGTGTTGACGTATTGTTTTCATAATTTGATTCATGAATGCATTATGCAGTATTTGCAGTTTCTGGATAGGCTTCCTGATTAGTCGCTCACTCGGATCATCTCCGAGCTCACGATTAAAGACCGAATGAATGTGCGTGTCAGTAAACGAATGATCGATGCGGAACGATTAACGAAGAAGTCGAAGGAAATGAACAACTTCGCAGTGATTTTCATCGAGGTAATGCATATTTATTATATTTTTTATTGTTTATTTATCGTACACCAGAAGGGTGCGACAACATGAACACAAATGTGCGAATAATAGAGAAAATTATTAAGAAGGGGGATTCAAAGGGGGACGGGAAGGGAGTGATATTGTCAACCACACGGGATAGTTCTTTCTCTTGCTGGCTAAGTGGACAGATGGGCGTCTTTAAAGGATTTTTAAAAAAAAAGGATGGCTATTCATTTCTTTACTACATATTGCCGGAATTGAAAGCAAACTGTCAAACAATCGAGGGGAAATTGTCGCAAGTCGACGGGAATAACTCGTTCTCGCTGTATATTGATGAGGATGAGGGCTACTGGCATACTGAAGAGGAGAGAGCTGCTTGTGGTTCGCTGAGCAGTTACGAAAAACTCACCGTCAAGAATCTGTCGTTTGCCCGCTTGCTTGAGATGCTCCGCATCGTGCGCCATGCAGCCAAGTTTGGCGAAGTGAGGCTACGTAAGGTGCGAGAAACGGTATTCATGATGTTGAAACATTCTATTATAAAAATTCTCTTCCACATCCGAAACTACTGATTTCTGCTTTGTATCATCAATAAGATAAGGGTATAGCACAGTATTATGAAACGGGGGGTCACTGTACAAATAAGAGTCTCACTACGGAAAAGAATGGGAAAATTCAAACCAAACAGTGCGTACTCTTATAACGATTTTTGGCATACTGTAGCTCGCTCACTGCCACTTCCCATAGGAAATCGCAGACCGGCGTTTCCCTAGGAATGAGGTGAGCAAAAGTATAACAGTGCCCCATCTACTCGGTAGTGTACAGGTAAGTTTCTTCAGTGCTGATCGTTGGGTCGGAGGTTCGACCACCGACCCATGCATCTTCTCTTTTTGGGAGAGCTCATTTTGGGAGAGCTCTTTGCCCTTGTTTCGGACAGCGACAAAATGGTTGCAATTCCTTATTTGTTCAGTGCATAATACTGTGATAGGTCAAATTATAAAATATTGAAAACGAATATTCTGTGACATTTCTAAAATAACGATTATGCGTAAATTATCCGTGCTGCTAAAGAAGGCCTCCCACGAGTTCAACGTTGCCTGATTTAAAAAAAAGCCAATACAGTATACCGGAAAATGGAGCGCACACACTCGGAATGGGAGCAATCTCTAATCGTTCTGTTACGAAAACTATTATATTTTTATGATAGTAGATATTATCCGTGGGAAAATTATCAATGAAATTTATCATACTGTTTGCAGCTTCATTTTACGTCGACTCCATGTATTCTCACGTGTCCTAAGACGAGTTGCATGTAGATTATTGGCTCTTTTGTAGCCATTCGAGCTGCAATATGTCGATTTATAGATTACGGTAGATTCTCGGATGTATTGCATTGTGATCGGGTGAGCGTTCCCCACAGCACTGCGTTGGCAGCATATGTAACCAAACACTCGTGGGAGGTCTTCTTTAATAACGAAACTGCTGTGCAAAAACTGGGCACTCCATATTAATATCCGTATTAACTCCATATTAACTAGTACATAATTACATATTAATAATTACATTCCATATTATTAATTACATAATAATCATACTAAAACTCCATATTAATATTTCCGTGATTGAATTATGTGCTGCTCTCAATAGCAGTGGAGTCCATGTTTTATGAAATAGTAAAGAAATAATTTTAGAGAACACGCATCATGGGGAAAATAATGTTCCGAAACATGGACTATATCGCGCTAATGACCGTATCGCCAAAATGGGCGGCGACTGCTGGGTTTTTGAATGGCACAATAGTTACCATCATCAGTTGTGTGAGCTCAAAGACTCGGATCGTCGACGACTGCTCGATGCAATCAATACAATTGAAGCTAGAGACGGTAACTCGGTGGAGTTGTATATCACAGACGTTAGGGAGGTGAGATTCATTGCTGATGTCATACAAATTTTTAAATGATTTGAATATAGTATTTATCGTGATTTGCAAGTATGATGTGATCGTGACTTAAAAGCCGTCAATAACGTGAATATAACTATTAAGGAAGAGTAATATTGCAAATATTACAATAACTAGCAGGGATGTGTTGAGGTTAAATACACTACGCTCTATGCGTACACTACGCTCTATGCATAGTTCTGCAGGTTCGGTCCAGGGGGACCTCGGTAGCTTGCTTCAGGTACGGTCCAGGGGGACCTCGGTAGCTTGCTTCAGGTACGGTCCAGGGGGACCTCGGTAGCTTGCTTCAGGTACGGTCCAGGGGGGACCTCGGTAGCCGGCTCCAAGTACGGTCCAGGGAGAGCTTATAGTTAGGATGTTGGGGAATCTTAATCGCTAGAAAGAGCACTGGCTTATTCCGTTGCAAAAGGCTCATGAGGCTTTCTCAACGGAAACGCAGGATACCGTATGTTGATTTCCTTGGCCTGTTCGAACACGTTTCTGACATCGCAAAACACCTTTCCCGCGGTTCTCCACGCTCCCCGGTTCATTTGGGAACTTTTTGAGATTTTCAATTTTCCACGTTAAAACATGTTAGAACAAGTCCAGACACGTTTCTGACATCGCAAAACACTTTTCCAGTGATCCCCTATGCTCTGCGCATCAATTGGACACTTTTCGAAATTTTCGGTTTTTCACGTTAAAACGTGTTAGAACACGTTCAGACACGTTTCTGACATCACAAAACGCTTTTCCTGTAATCCCCTACGCTCTCTGAATCATTTTGGAACTTTTCGAAATTTTCGATTTTTCACGTTAAAACGCGTTCTCTGTAAGAGTGCAGTGAATGCTGAGATAAGCGGCACAACTCCTTCAAAGTGATCGGATCGGGCTCAAACTTTTTTCACAAACAGTTCTAGGTGAAAATTAAATTTTACAAGTGAGAAATATAGAAAATGTCAACTTTTGAAAAATCGGTAATTTTTTTACGAAAAAAAAATTTTTTTTTCAATTTTTTTATTTTGCTATCATGTTATATATCATTCAAAAGAGCATCAAAAGTTATGATTATATTCACAATTTCATGAGAATTGAACCACCTGGAGGGAAAATCGATGATCATATTCTCAGAAATTTGTGAGAAGTATTTTTGAATAAAATTGTTCCCATGATTTCTACCTCGTGGATCCGATATATAATATGTATTTTTCATCGTAGAATTGCATGGTCACTATTTGGTTAAAAATCTAGGGAGTAAAAGTACTCGTACATTTACTAGACCGTCACCACCCAGAAATGAGATTCAATTTTGAAGTGCGTATAAAACATTTTTTCAAGGTTCAAAACTAAATCATAGATACCCCATTTGAAAGAGCATCAAAAATTATATATAAATTCACGATATCATGAGGATTGAACAGCTAGGAGCGCCAATCGATAATACCATCCCCATAAATTGAAAATTTTTGTGATGCTCACTATTCGCTTATATTTTCATTCAAAGTGATCTACCAGGCCTTAAACATTTTTAACAAGCATTCTCATGTGTAAAGTGAATTTTCATCGTAAGAAAGTTATGAGAAGTTGAATTTTGAAAAATCGATAAAAATATTTTTCGAGAAAAAAATAATTTTTCACTTTTTGTAAAATTTCATGTCGTGTCATATCTCATTCGAAAGAGCATCAAAAGTTATGTATAAATCTGCATTTTCATGACGATTGATACACAAGGAGCGAAAATATGTGACCGCGAAAAACGATCAACTTCTGAGGATTCAGTCACCATTTCTCTAATGTAAGAAACGAAATCGTGCTAAAAGTGTGGTTATATACATAACTTTTGATGCTCTTTCGAATGAGATATGACACGACATGAAATTTTACAAAAAGTGAAAAATTATTTTTTTCTCGAAAAATATTTTTATCGATTTTTCAAAATTCAACTTCTCATAACTTTCTTACGATGAAAATTCACTTTACACATGAGAATGCTTGTTAAAAATGTTTAAGGCCTGGTAGATCACTTTGAATGAAAATATAAGCGAATAGTGAGCATCACTAAAATTTTCAATTTATGGGGATGGTATTATCGATTGGCGCTCTTAGCTGTTCAATCCTCATGATATCGTGAATTTATATATAATTTTTGATGCTCTTTCAAATGGGGTATCTATGATTTAGTTTTGAACTTTGAAAAAATGTTTTATACGCACTTCAAAATTGAATCTCATTTCTGGGTGGTGACGGTCTAGTGAATGTACGAGTACTTTTACTCCCTAGATTTTTAACCAAATAGTGACCATGCAATTCTACGATGAAAAATACATATTATATATCGGATCCACGAGGTAGAAATCATGGGAACAATTTTATTCAAAAATACTTCTCACTGAAGCGTCAAATTTCAGGGAATATGATCATCGATTTTCCCTCCAGGTGGTTTAATTCTTATGAAATTGTGAGTATACGCATAACTTTTGATGCTCTTTTGAATGATATATAACATGATAGCAAAATAAAAAAATTGAAAAAAAAATTTTTTTTCGTAAAAAAATTATCGATTTTTCAAAAGTTGACATTTTCTGTATTTCTCACTTGTAAAATTTAATTTTCACCTAGAACTGTTTGTGAAAAAAGTTTGAGCCCGAACCGATCACTTTGAAGGAGTTGTGCCGCCCAGTCCTGCGATCTTACAGAGAACGCGTTTTAAAACGTGTTAGAACACGTTCAGACACGTTTCCGACATCGCGAAGCACTTTTACTATGATCACCTAAGCGCTGCGCATCAATTGGAAACTTTTTGAAATTTTCGATTTTTCATGTTAAAACTCGGCAAAACAGGTGAAAACGTGTTTCGCGATACTCAAAAAAGTGTCAGGGCGCATTCTGGCACTTGCGAAAAATGCGGCAAAAGGTTTGCCGCGGCGGGGGTCGAACCTGGGGGTCGCGGTTTCGAAGTCTGGCGCCTTATCCACTTGGCTATGAAATTAGCGGATTTTTATATTAAAATTTTGAAAGTTTTTCTGGTCAGTTATCACATGCAAAAGGTTCTGGGAAGATTGCGCGAATTTGAAGCGATTTATGGCGAAAATGGAAAAATGTCTGTCACGCTGCAACAAAAAAAAATATACAGACAGACAGACAGACAGACAGACAGACACAATCATTTCCTATAAGTGGAGGAACACGAGTTAACTGTACATTGAAACAACATCTTTTCCTAGTTCGTGACTCCTCTCTGTTTCTCCCTAGTGAGACAACTGATCGAGAGGGCTCAATGCTATGTCACGATTGAATGCCCGGCGAAGGTGACCCTCGACGAGCTCAAGTTCACTCGTGAGGTAAGTGCCTGCACATTTCTATAGACCTGCAGAAAAGTTGGACTGAGAGAATGACTCTCCTATTTTTACACACTCTTATCCGTTTAAGTAGGTTTGGAATTGTAGATATGTCAAGCACTCCTAGTGAGCTGATACATTTATTTTTTATCAAATATCGATCGATAGATTATACTTCTTTCACAGATGGTCGACAATCGCGTCGCAATGAGCTTCATTTCGTTTATTGTGCTCGATAGCAACGTTATCGATGAGTACCGTAACCATCTGAAAGAGAATAAGTTGGAAACTGACAAGGTGATCCTTGCTTTATTAATTAACTTAGAAAAGTGATTGGGCGCAGATTAGCAAACAGTCGGACCGTCTACATAGTAACTTGAAAATGAGCGGACTCAGAAGCATCATTCACACGAATTTTCCTAGACTAATTCATTCTGCACCAGATATACGTGTGGGAAATTTCGGGGAGGAGCGGAGGGATTGTCCACGTACGCGAGTGTACCGCGTACGTGGACAATCCCGCGAGTGTACCGCGTACGTGGACAATTTTCTTTTTTCCTTATATTTCGCTTCAAAATTGCGCTATCTTCTTCTCAGAACCTTTTGCATATGATAACAGACCAGAATTGCTTTAAAATTTTACAAAATTAAAATCACCAAATCCATGGCCAAGTGGTTAAAGCGCGCGACATTCAAATCCGACCGACGCAGGTTCAACCCCCGCCGCGGGCAAACCTTTTGCCGCATTTTTCGCGAGTGTCAGAAACCGTTCTAACACGTTTTTGAGTTCCGTGAAACACGTTTTCACCTGTTTTGCCGAGTTTTAACATAAAAAATCGAAAATTTCGAAAAGTTCCGAAATGATTCAGAAAGCGTAGGGGATCACTACAAAAGTGTTTTGCGATGTCGGAAACGTGTCTGAACGTGTTCTAACGCGTTTTAACGTGGAAAAAAAACAAAAATTTCGAAATGTTCCAAAATGTTTCAGGAAGCGTAGGGGTTCGGAGGAAAAGTGCTTTGCGATGTTCGAAACGTGTCTGAACGTGTTCTAACATGTTTTAACGTGAAAAATCTAAATTTTTGAAAAGTTCCCGTAAGATTCAGAGGGCGTAGGGAATCAAGTAAACATCTCTGAAAGTGTTCTAAAAGTTCTGAACGCACTTTATCCTGCGTTTCCGTTGTGAAAGGCTCGTGAGGCAGAGAGCGATCGAAAAAAGTTGCCACGGAGCCACGAAGTGGCATAGTGGCAACTTTTTTCTTTGTAGCGATTAACACTCCCTACCGAGTTCCCCCGGACCGAGCCTGGAGCCGGTTACCGAGCTGCCCCTGGACCGAACCTGGAGCCGGGTACAGGGCACCCCCTGGACCGTACCCGCACCCAGAACTATGCATAGAGCGTAGTGTACGCATAGAGCGTAGTGCATTTAACCTCAATACAACCCCGCTAGTTTATGCTTATTCAATATTCCCGACATGTTAATTTATTGATCCCACCTCATTTCACCCTCGCCACGTCTCGGGAAGTGGTCCCTCGCTCACTAAGAATTTTTTGCGCGCATGTATCAGCCGCACATATTACGACGGTAGATTGGTAAATCAATCCTTACCTGAATGCCAACTGGGGTCGGAATGCCGTGGTATCAATCATTCTTGTGATTTCAAATAAAGTTCTTTCAATAACTGTTTCTTCTTTGTATCAGCAACAAATAGGTGTGGATTTGACTTTCTTTTTCTATTGTTCTTGGTTGTTTGTGGTTATAACATATTCCCCATCGCAATAACTCCATTTTGTAACCCAAAAAACATTTCAAATGAGAAGAACATAAAAAAGGGGTACAGCACAAACAAAGCTTTCAAGGAATACAGCATACGTGGCAGATTTGCGCCAATTCCCACAAATTGTGCAAAACTTCTAGACCATTCCTTCGAAGGAACCGACAAGAAGTATTCCAGCTGGATTCAACATGAAGTGAACTGAATACGGTAAATACAGTATTTTAACGGGGATCAACATGAGGAGAACTACGGTATTTCCCAATGTCATGTTTATCACCATGGTCATTTGAATTGATCATCCCTTACACATATTTCCGCATCAAATGAAGACAGAACAGCTATTTCAAAAATTCCATGCAGAACTCACAGCATTCCAAAAGTTCGAAAAACGAGCCAGACCCCCAAATCGCCTAGAGTTTCCTTAACTGTTTTCCACCCCGGCCTTCACTGAGTTTTCAGAGCCGTTGGGGGTGTCTATAGTTTGAAGCATAATGCGATAAAATATAGTAGCTCGCATACTGGGAGCATCGGAATTTCGCAAATAGTGCACAATCCTCCATCTGCCCATTACAAATCAAGAGATGTATGGTCAATCATTTATGCATTATCAACAATATCGATAATAAATTATTAATTTATTTAACATTAAAGGAAAAGCATGCTAGAGACTTTCAGGATGCTATTTAAATCCCATATACTCTATTGCTATAGTCAAATTATGCTTTATCGTGATCAATGGGGGTTAGGAATTGATAGAAGTCGCTCCATGAGCAGTACAGCATCTTCTTCGGGTTGGTGGCGACGAAGATGATAAGTGTCTCCTTAGTTGAAGACTGTCGAGAACTGGAATTACCAATAGCATGTTTGTCATTGAAAAAAATGGGCATAGGTTCCCCCGTATTTATAAATATCACTATGCCCATTGTAACTGTGGTAAATAAATACCGCAGTCATCAATTTACTACACATTTCCACACTATCGTAACGAGAAGTAGTATGTTTTGTAACCATAACACATATTAAATCAAATTTTTAACTAACCTTTGAGGACAATTGAATATCTCCTTCTTGACTTCTTTTCGTCTCGATTGGTCACGTAAAGTCGCAGTGCACCGTCGCGTCGCATCAATTCTGGTTGTCCGCTAATCACCGAGCACGCGCAGCCTTCCTAAATAAACCAATAAATCAATCGATATCGATGCTATTGTGCTGCGTTTATTGTCGCTGAGGGGTCAGAAATGGTCTCGTCATTCCGTACACTCTTTCATCTACCGACCGGTCGAGAGAGTTTGGCGAATGACGAGACCATTTCTGACCCCACAGCGACAATAAACGCACCATTAGTAAACTCACAAGTCCCGACGGTTACTCTTGATGACGTCCTCCAACGTCACATCCATATTCGGAGTGCGAGGGTCCCGACCGGACGATTACGGACTGGTGCAATCAATGGAACTGAAGAGGGCACAATTGTTCAGTGAAAGAAGAAAATAAGATGCTTTAGAACAAAAATACATGTTTCACGAGCGAAATAATAATTTCAAAAGTTGATTATTGATTTATGCTATTCGCGTTCTCGTTTTCGAAATATTATATACCAATTTAGCAAGAAAATCACGACATAAGTAACATAGAAAACGGAGAAAAGTAAAAAATAAAGTAAAAATTGGAAAAGTCATCGTGGCTGAAACTTACCGTACCCCAATTTCATTATTAAGGGGATTCATGAGGAGAGTTCGGTAGAACGTTGAAACACACTTTCCTGTTTGGCTAACAAACCCCCTGTTTGCGGAATGATGTGCACTCTCAAGCCGGCGGCCCCTCAACCCGGCGCGCCGGGTTGAATGAGTCGATTTGCATGCGAAGCCGGCTTGATAGGGGGAGAGAGGGAGCGAAGCCGGCTTCGACCCTCCCCTCTCCCCTCTCGGCTTCGCATGCAAATCGCACTTTTGCCGGCTTGACGCCGTTTTCTGTTTTGCCATCCCTAGCCCGCACAATCAATTTGTCTTTGGTTGATTTTGTGTATGATCTGGTTTGCTTGCACCCAGAACCAACCAAAGTTGATCAACATCAGATAGCTTACCAATTCTAAAATAAATATTAATTTTTCGTGCTCTTCTTTTCAGGAAGTTTCTTTCAGCGTTCTCCACTAGATTGATTACTACATTTATAAAATGATACAATCATACCAAAAAGCCGAATAACGAACTTCCGTTGTTTACCAAACAGGAACATTGGCGGCCCTCTCACTTTTGCGTGCTCTCTCGTCTCGGTAAACACATGAAGTCCCAGTTCGACATTTTGTTTGATCGTATCATTTTATAAATGTAATATCAGTAAAGTATGAAAAGAGTGAGGGATGCGATAGAAGGCAGCAAGACGCGTCTTCGTAAAGTAGTGAAGGCAGTGTACATAGTAATCCTTAGTTTCTGCCTATTTGCTTCTGTATCTTTGCGGTCGTCCAAAATATGACAAACCATTTTTTTTTAAATTGAACTACTGCCGCCGTACTAATTGCCCTCAAAAAGCCCTTCAATTCGACCTCGAACTCTATTGTTAGAGCGGTCGAATCCTTTCATTCTCGGCCCACACACTTATCGACCCAGTTTGATCTTTGACCTCTTCCAGAAGGGCACAGGCCCGAGTGGATTGCCAATTGGTTCTACACGGAGATTGGCTGACCCAAGTCCCGAGGAGGTATGGTATCTTTCACTTATCGACCCAGTTTGATCTTTGACCTCTTCCAGAAGGGCACAGGCCCCGAGTGGCTTGTCAATTGGTTCTACACGGAGATTGTCTGACCCAAGTCCCGAAGACGTATACGGTACGGGTGCGAGGAGGTACGGAGTAGGTATGATGTTCTTGACTACACAATTCCTACATCATCGCGGAATGTGAAAAAAAGGTTTTTTTCGTATTTTTCAACATACCGTTGTCCTAGTTCTATTTCCCGTTTCTGTTCATGACCTATTTTTATTCAGGCTCAAATCCGGCGCGTCCACCTTCTGCTAAAACCCCGAGGATGAGAAGCCCGTTCTACGTCAAAATTTCACGTTGATCCGTAAAATGATTTTGAAAGACAATGAAAAGATGGAGGTCGTTTCGCGAAATGGGCAATTGGTACGGCGGCTGTTAATTAAAATATTGCAGAAGATTGAAGGAACGCGGAGACGTTGACGATTTTATTACGAGGCGGAAATATGAGATGGAGCAGGTATATTGCTTTGTGTCAACTTGGGCAACAGGGATTACGCTAGCATTTGAGTAAAAATAGTTTAGGCTCTCGTGCGTCGTGATGAATTGAACAATGAGATTGGTGAGGAGAGGAAGCATCTGATGCAACACGGAGAGGGAATAACTTAAGAGAGGTATCACGAGAGATTGCAGGAAAAATCCACATTTCGGAACAATTTTCGAAAAATTATTTTTGATTTCGATCAAACTTTTATGTGAGAGTACACAGGAGACAAGAATTCGAAATATCCTGGTCCCAGGTCTCAGAGCCGGCTTTTAGGAATTTGCCGGTTCTCTCGCCGGAATCGTCATAACTTTCTTCAGAATTGCACAAGAACGCCCAAATAGAGCTCAAAATGTGCGGAGGAACTAGATAAACAATTTTTATGTTGGTTATTAGTGAGCATCTGTCTGACCTAGAAAGTTACTAGAGAAAATTCGATTTTGAAAAGTTTCCAAAAATTATTGCATAGTTTAGATGGGCGAATCCAAGAGGTTTTTGTTCAGAATATGAAAGAGTACGTTAACTATAGTCAGGTAAAAAATTAAAATCGAGCACAAGTGGGGGTCTTCTAGGTGAAAAATCGTTCTGAATGTCAAAAAACCGCATTTTTTTTTAAATTTTGGAAAAAATCATTTTTCTAAAATCACCTCTAATATTTTTTTTCGTAACTCCGGAGCGAATATGAGTTCGTTAAAAATGATTTGAGATCATAAGGTCAGTGTAGTTCTTCACAATAACATATCAAATTACGTCAAAAATGATTCAAGTTTTTGATTTTATTGTGAAGTAGCACGCATATATTATGTGTTGATATCATTTTTACCATTCATAAAGTGACTCAATAGTTACGAAAAAAAATATTAGAGGTGATTTTAGAAAAATGATTTTTTCCAAAATTTAAAAAAAAATGCGGTTTTTTGACATTCAGAACGACTTTTCACCTAGAAGACCCCCACTTTTGCTCGATTTTAATTTCTTACCTGACTATAGTTAACCTACTCTTTCATATTCTGAACAAAAACCTCTTGGGTTCGCCCATCTAAACTATGCAATAATTTTTGGAAACGTTTCAAAATCGAATTTTCTCTAGTAACTTTCTAGGTCAGACAGATGCTCACTAATAACCAACATAAAAATTGTTTATCTAGTTCTCTGGCACATTTTGAGCACTATTTGGGCGTTCTTGTGCAATTCTGAAGAAAGTTATGACGATTCCGGCGACAGAACCGGCAAATTCCTAAAAGCCGGCTCTGAGATCTGGGACCAGGATATTTCGAATTCTTGTCTCCTGTGTACTCTCACATAAAAGTTTGATCAAAATCAAAAATGCTTTTTCGAAAATTGTTCCGACCTTCCTGCAATCTCTCGTGATACCTCTCTTAAATAATGAAAAACAAGATAGATCGATGCTCGTAGCGAGAGAAAAATCTTATCGTGACTACTTTAAAAAAGGTATTACAAACACTCGTCCAAAATCATGAAAAAAGGTATTAAAGGGACAAGGCAGTGAAAAAATAAGTTATTTTTAAATAAAAGAAAATTCTGTTCCCGGAAGAATGCTAAAAACCGCATATTTTTGCGATTTTTTAAAAATTAGTTATGCAATTTCAAAGTTTCGCCTTTTCTCAAAGACAGGTTACGGTAGCGACTACACCACAATTAATTTATCTAAAAACAGAAATTTTAATGAACCTTGGTTGTGCGCAATCACTCCGGGAGTGGCCAAAACCCCTGCGTTCCTCTTTTTGTTGCATTATCTAATCATCCGACCAATTTTTATAAAAATAAAAATAGCTTTCTGTTTTTTTTCGGAAATAGGCGACGCACCGTTCCTGAGGCTAATTTCAAATTAAAATAACTAATTGTAAAAAAATGCTAAAAATTTAGTTTTTTCTTTATTTTTCATTATATATAAGGGAAATCTCCCTCTCCATCAGAGAGAAATGGAGAGGGACCGCTCGCAACGAGTGACAGACTCGGGAATGACCACTTTAAGAGATTCTAAATTCTTCATCGTTATACCTAGGGTTCCGCACGTGAAACGTCTCCAAAAAGAGGAAGAGTTGATTTCGAATGTTCGAAAATGTATTTAGGAACATTCTTCAGCTTTGAAATCAGAAACATATTCACATTCTTCCGATTTACAGCTAACTCTTCCGGAAGAGTCTGCGATTTTTCATCCAGTCTCAGTTTTCATAGGAAGAGTTGATCAAACATTGTGAATCCTTAGGTCTAGTAAGCATGGATATGTTCGTAATCACATCTTAGATCATATCAGTTCAACTCTTCCTCATATTTGAATCTGATTTGCATAATACTACCGAAAATCGAAGAAAAAATGGTCTTCCTTTCTCATCCCTAGTGTTGACGCATTGTTTTCATCATTGGCCATCAAGAAGCAATCATTCATTCATTCCATCATATATCTAAGACGATCGAAACTATTTTGTCCTAGAGAAAATGACAGTTCGTGCGAAACTGTACTTCTTGCGCTCGCAAAACTCAAATGTACAGTGCATACTTAAAAGTTGTTCGTTTCGTAATAAAATGACGAAAATTTATAAATTCTCGGCAAATTCACGATCAGTTTGGAAAGTCGCCAGAAAAAAAAAGAATCGTCTTAATGTTTAAGCAAAATGTCTGTGAAGGGTTTTGTAAAACTATTATGAAGTATCACAGTATCATGGCTACTGCATTTGAAGGAAATGCACTCCATGCACGCGTGGTGTGCCTATCTACCGTATGCGCGAAAGAATGATTGAAACAAAGGCAGTCTCCCCAAAAATCAGCAAGAGAAGGTGCATGGGGCGGAGGTAGATTGATACTGTAGAAACTTACCTCTGAGCCAAGTAGGCCGATGTGAAACTGATCAACTTAGCTCACCCCATTCTCGCGGAATCGCCGCTCAGTGGAATCCTCTAGACACTGGGGGAATAACAGCTACAGTACGCTAAAATTCTCTGTGGGAGAAAATTCACCACGATTTTCAGCAATTCAAATGAGTGGGCGGAGTTTTAGTACTATTTCTCAAATGCTGCTTTTATTGCACTCCCGTGAGACTGTGGTATTTGCAGTCTCTGGAGAGGCTTCCTGATGAGTTGCTCATTGGAATCATCTCTGAGCTCACGATTAAAGACCGAATAAACGTGCGTGTCAGTAAAAGAATTGTCGATGCGGAACTATTAACGAAGAAGTCGAAGGAAATGAGCAACTTCAAAGTGCTGATCATCGAGGTAACGTATAGTTCTTTCTCTTGCTGGCTAAGTGGACAGTTCGGGTATTTAAAGGATTTTTTTCCTAGCTGGATATCTGTCTCTGATCATACACTGCACATATATGAGCCCGTTTGCGTAAGAGTCAGACAATCTTCAACACGCTCCGTACAGTGATTTTGTAACAGTATAATATTATGACGATTTTCAGTACATCTCGATAGGTTAGAGACAATAGTCAAATGTCATGTAATGCAAACTTGATTGTAGGTCACAATAATTCCTTGAAGATACACCGTTTTCACACTTTTTTGGTTATAACTAGAGAACCAATGGACTAAATGCCAGAGTCTAAAAAGAGACTCAGGCTTAATTTCTTTTTTAGATTCACATGATTCCATTGATATGTTAAATATAATACCGGTAGTGGAAATAAAATTAGCATCTATCTTCCAAAGAAAGTGTAAGGTTATCGCTTAATAGAGATGAAGGGTACCACAGCCAGTGACCTACAAAAAAATTTGGTGTAAAACAAACGCGACCCAACTGAGTTATGATTTATTTACCAAGTCTTAAATGCCTTCCAACACTGCGCGGTGTGAGATAATCCGAAATGAGAGGGAGAATACATGTAAATTTCACTATTCCTTGGACAGATTGGCGTTGGAATGCAATTTTAGACTTGGTAAATAAATCATAACTCAGTTGGGTCGCGTTTGTTTTACACCAAATTTTTTTTGTAGGTCACTTGCTGTAGTACCCTTCATCTCTATTAAGCGATAACCTTACACTTTCTTTGGAAGATAGATGCTAATTTTATTTCCACTACCGCTCGTATATTTAACAGACCAATGACATCATGAGAATCTCAATAGTCTCTTTTTAGACTTTGGCATTTAGTCCATTGGTTCTCTAGTTATAACCAAAAAAGTGCGAAAATGGTGTATCTTCAAGGAATTATTGTGACCTACAATCAAACATGCATGACATGGCATTTGACCATTGTCTCTTACCTATCGAGATGTACTAAAACCGTCATAATATTAGACTGTTACAAAATCACTGTACGGAACGTGCCTGACTCTTACGCAAACGGCCTCATATGACATGATCACACAGGAACTATTACACAGATTCTTGAAGGTGAGGGTTTCGTTTCTGCGCAGCGAACCACAAGCAGCTCTCTCCCTTTCATTTCGCCAGTAGTCCTCATCCGTGTAAATGTGCAGCGAGAACGAGCTATTCAAGTGGACCTGAGTTAGTTTCATCCCTTGAATTTTTGATAGTTTTTTCCAAAGAAACATCATCCCCAAGAAGCATACCCAGTCTCAAGCCGATATTGATTGGTTTTGCATCTTTTACTATTACATTTATAAAATGATACGATCACACCAAAAAGTCAAATGACCGACTTCCGTTGTTTACCACACAGGCATGTACGCGACCCTCTCACTTTTGCCCGCTCTCTCGCTTTGGTAAACACAGGAAGTACCATTTTGAATTTTTGTGTGTTCGTATCATTTTATAAATGTAATAGTTCCTGTGTGATCATGTCATATGAGGCCGTTTGCGTAAGAGTCAGGCACGTTCCGTACAGTGATTTTGTAACAGTCTAATATTATGACGGTTTTAGTACATCTCGATAGGTAAGAGACAATGGTCAAATGCCATGTCATGCATGTTTGATTGTAGGTCACAATAATTCCTTGAAGATACACCATTTTCGCACTTTTTTGGTTATAACTAGAGAACCAATGGACTAAATGCCAACACACAATCGATCACTAAAAACCTCCGGATCACTAAAAATGTGTTATGTGGAAATGAATTCCTCGGAAAATATAATTGTAAATGAATTCCGCAAAAAAAATATTCTAACCGCCGGTCCTGCAGAGTAGTTGCGCATGATGCGAATACCATCTTCTGAACAGTCTCACCTTCCAGTCTGAAACAAATACTTTTTTTCAATCTTTATTACCTTTCTCACCTTGATCTGTTACGGTCTTTATTGGCAAGAGTCACAGTGCTGAACAGCCTCTCAACGTCAATTGACGTAGGGCGGAAAGAAAAGACTTCTTTTAACATTTACTTTTAACAACGACTTTAACAACAACAAAGACTTTTAACATACTTCTTCAGGTCATTCGCTGCTCCAATAATGAGAGGTATGAAATCACTGAGGCACGAAGCATGTCCAGATATCTGGAAAGAATACGTATTAAATAATTTAAATATACTGTTAAAAGAACTAACCTTGAGTGTCACTTCATGGAGTTTGCTGAGAATTTTTATCTTTGATAACAGCAACTTTTTGTCACTCTTCAAGATGCTTTCTTTTCCGAATTTCTTCATCACATATCGAATAGGCTTGAACTGCTATCATTGCATTCATGTGATAATTTATTGCCTTTTTGATAATAATAACGTGATAACAAGTTATATTCGGTAAATGTACATTTTTAGCGACACTTTCATCCATTTTCAGCTGAGATCCCCAACGTGTCTTGCATTCATTGACTAACTTAGTTGCCGACATTCCATACATTTCTTGATATCTGGAGGAAATATTTTCCGAGAAGAACACTTAGACGTCTTACCTTCTGAGAAGCCTCTGTCCCTTGTGTGAATATGCGAAAAAGGTGACTGCTGCTTTGACTCTTCTCTGCATCTCCGCACCTTCTTCGAATTTCTCAAGAGCATTCACAACGCAATTGTGAATTGCGTGAGCACCATATTCCAACCTGAATAAGATCAACAATAAATCACAAAAAGTAGGCTATAGTAAGTAGCCGGGCCAATCCTAGTCCTAGTGAGCTGTGGTAAGTAAAGGTAGTCTAGTTTTGTGTAAATCTATCGTCAGATACAATCCCTTAGAATAGAATGAGCAATATATCTATTCAAAGGCCACACTGCTATGACATTAGTATTTCCCATACGACTACTGCATTCTTTGGGAACCGATACACGACTGACTAATTCTGTTTCTTCAGGTAAGGACTAGTCAAAACGTAATGGTAGTGAGCAATTGATTTCAAAAATATGCAAATATTTGTGAAATAATGTGAATTTTACCAGCAATACCCGAATGATGATCCGGAATACCCGAATGATGATCCTTTTCTACTGGACTCTCGCAGTTGCCGTTATGACTTTCATGCTCGAATACGGTTCGTTCTGTTAATCAAATAGCTAATTACGACTGTGTTTAAATGTGAACGAAGCCCATGTCGTATTTCGTACCATTACAGTGTCCCATTATCGACTATTTATACAAATTTAGCAATGTGAATATAGGGAAAAAGAGAGCCACGAGATCGCATTTATTGCAGTGGACTGTTCATTCTACTTACCCCAGGGAATGTGGTTCTTCGTTTTCAAGACTAGTGCAGCCTGTCAGACTGTCCAGTGGTAAGGGAAGGCGAAGGAAATTAAAAAAGAAAATGCTGGCTCTCCAGATACAAAAAGGGGAAACACGTATTTAGCGCAACACAAATGCGCATAAGTTGTATATTTAGTAGCCAACCCGCCTCACATATCGCGGTGTTTGAGAGTTAATATTTAAATTTCTAGGTACGGCGACTTCACTTTCAATTGCACCTGTGTGATAGTCGTAGCGATAATGGACATCTCCTCCATTCTGCGCATTCATTGGATCACAGCCAAGAATGTGCGCATCTTTCGAACGCATTTAAGAAAGATTTAAGAATTTAAAATTTAATTTAAGGATTTAAGAAATAGAGCATTTAAGAATGAAAGATTAATGCAACTATCAACTACAAAAATGAAATTTGTATTGAGGTCGATACCGTGTCGCTGAAAAAACGCAATGGTCAGAGGAACCTCGTGTATCAGGTTATACAATCAACTCAATGCTCTCTCTTACCTCCACTGGAGTGCGAAATTTGAGACAATCACATTTCGCCACGGTCTCTTCATTTCGCACACTCTCTCGTCTATCGACCGGTCTAGAGAGTGTGTGAAATGAAGAGGCCGTGGTCTCGCATTACGCACGCTAACCTCCAGCGAGTCAATAATGTTTGTACCATTTTGTCCTTGCACACAATAATGTTTGTACTAAAAATATTTTATAAGTTTAAAATAATATGAAAACTTTACAGGCCGCTCTACAAGGCATTTTCTTCATAACCGAGCTCATCACTTACTTTCTTGTCTCCCAATGCTCGCAAAACAAGTGGCAGGCATTCGCATTTACTTCAGTATCATGGTGTCTCGTCAACGGCATGGACGGGTACGGTAGCGTCACAGGTTCTATCTATCGACAACTGACTTATTTTGATTAAATATTCGATATTTATTTCAGATTGATCGTTCTGCTGTACAACCAAGACTTCCGAAGACAGTTAATGAAATTATTTAAGTGTAAGAATTTTTTAAAATTATTTATGCAGGTCTGTGCAATAAAATAAATGTTTTAAAAATGTGCCCTATTGAAACCGCGATAATCGGATTTAGAAATATGAGACCAATCGGGAGAAACTCAACTGGAGGTCGGAACTAGAAAATGAAATACATAGATTTAACTGTAAAGAGAGCTCAAAGTACTATCATAGACAGTGCAGTAGGCATCATTCGGGGGGAGAAGTGGATAGGATCATCGAACTCGAGGCAACTGTGTCGAGGGAATGGATCATGCTTGTCTTCCTTGGTCGAGTATAGTGTCGATCTCGGTCGATAGACATTGAGCGTAGAACTAGATCATCCTGCTTCCAGAGACGTCCTGAATAACGTGGGTCAACCGAAGTGTTTACTCACCTTGGCTGCGGCCAAGTAGCGGTACCGCGGCAATTTGAAAAAAAATACAAGTAGTCCGTGGGCATGTCTTCACCTCCCGTAAGTTAGCCATGCAGGAAAATATTCATGTAAGAATAATGATAAAGTATTAAGAGACCATCCACGAGAAGCCGGACATACCCCACGGATGCCTTTTTTGCAACCCATACCAATAACTTGGTGGTGAAGTCAGCATCACAAGTGCTGATATTTGGCCAAGTAACTAAGGTTCTGGGTCCCTCTCCGGAAAGTTACAGTAACCCCACTTTCTAATATCGATTTTTTTTGAAATTTTAAAAAGTAGGTTTTTATAGTTGTTTTAGGTGTATTTTGCGAAAAAATGCGAATGAAATTACTTAGGAAGCCATCTGACGCCAATAAGGAGTCGAAATTTTGAAATTTTTTGTCGTTTTTCGACCACACTGAAAAGTTTTGCCAATCTAATGACAACGAGTTTGCAATTTTTAGAATCCTCATCAAAAACTGTATCAGCGAAAATATTTGTTTGAATACGGACTACGCCGATATTCGTAAACTTGGTCTAAACGTTCAGATATTAGCGGACCTTAGCGCGTGTCTGGCGATATATCTGATTCCGGTTGCGAAATATCACGTGTTTCAAGTGACATATTATTTGTGCACGATGCTGTGAACATGACTGATTATTTCATCACCAGGCTGAAAAAGTTTCAACATTGTTTTCGACCATTAACCGGGTTCATGGAAATTTCGCGAAAACTTTTTTTTTTCAAAAGTCGATGTAACTGTTTGAAATGTGTTCAATACATGAAATTTAATATATCTGCTCCGAATTTGACTATAAATGTGTTAGGCATTTACAGAATGAACGCGTTTGTATTCAATTTTACTTTGTGGTATAGTAGGATATAGATAGCATACGGTACCCTCCTCAGTTCTTTTATCACAAACTGTTATTTTATTTACATGTATCATCTGATTTCCATATGCATTTCTAGTGCTAGACATATTATCATGATTAGAGCAATTTGCATTGTGAGTAGTTTTGTGCCTAAGAAAAAATAATGCAGCAAGTGTGATGCATGACAAAAACACTAGCTGCAAAAGTGACGTCATCTTGCTGCAAGTTCCAGAGAGAGGCGGATCCCGCCCATACTAGCACAGTGCATGACTACTCACTAGCCAATAATAATCGCCACGTCTGAGCTTGAGTCCTTCATCAGGAAGAGAATTATACTCGAAAACTTTTTCAGAAGTGTACCATTTGCAGCACATGTAGCTCGACTGGTAGGCAGTTGAGACCCTATCCAAGTAGTGGATTGAGAAGCCCTGATGTTCCTCTATTTGATCAGCGTACCTATTCAGATATAGCCATCCATTCGGAATTTAGCCGAAGAGAAAACTGAAAATTCGAATTTGCAGCAAGTAAACGAGTATGCAGCAAGTAGTCGCACTATTATATTTGACCGACCTCCACTATACAGTACCATCGGCAATCATAAATCCCAATCACTCTCAAAAAATTAGAAAGATTCGATAAGTTTGAACAAAGATATATTTGAAAAATGCAGAGCTGACACACTATTGGCGGCTACTGTACTCTCCAATGTTCTTTTAGAGCCCATCAAACATTCTTCGGTTTCAAAAGTTAAAAAAAAAAATCGGTTTAAAAAAAAAAAAAAAAAAGTTAAAAAAAAAAAAAAAAAAATCAAAGATAAAAAATGTCCGAAAACGTTTTACCGCTACTATAGATGTGTGTTCAGACCGGGAACGAACCCTCTCCAACGTCGCTATACTAACGCACAACAACAATCCTCGAATGGTGGCCACTACGGAACAGGCGAGACACGGATCAACATTGCCCGTTTGCCATGTACAGTAACGAAGCTCGCTTGTGAACGCTTGGACACCATAACATAACCCTAACGTTACGAATGCAAATGTTAAGGAAAGTAAAGCCTCTAGTATCAGAAAAGGAACAAAATCAGAATTAATAATAAAGTGTAGAAAAAAGAGAAGTAGGATAGAGAACACTGATCCTGACCTGAAACCACATACACACCTATACACATTCCTCACCGAGATGCTACTACTGTAAGGTGCAGCCCGCGAACTTTGAGGCTTTTTTTCGATGGTTGAACGATGTTTCTGAGAAAACTTTTGGCTTGGAGCTAGGGCTGAATTTTGATTTCCCATAGAACTGTGTTATTGGTTTTCTGATTGTTTCCTTAAATTGCATAATAATGAATTTTTAATAATACTGAAAAATCTGCCCCAAAAACCAAAAATCCCACTCCTTGACGGTCTGCGCATGACTACAAGGAACTCCTAATCAGATTTTGTTTTTGACGGCAAAGAGGAGATGTGCTATTACCATTTTCAAATGATACGGTAATTAAATGGACTACTGGTGTGTGTTGTATACCTCGGCATTTCTATTACTTTGTCATGCTCTCTCGCAGCCATATCTATCGTTTAGAAGCGGAACGTTTTATTATTTTGGACTAGTGTTTGTAAATTTATAGTAGGTATTCTACACTCCACCCGGTACCACTTCGAGCAGAGGACTCGGATCGACTACATATAATTCAAGTCGTCAACTTTCAAGAAAGGCCCCAGTCGACAAGACTACGACGTGAGTTCCCACTTTGGTTGATACACGGGAGGTGAAGACATGCCCACGGACTACTTGTATTTTTTTTCAAATTGCCGCGGTACCGCTACTTGGCCGCAGCCAAGGTGAGTAAACACTTCGGTTGACCCACGTTATTCAGGACGTCACTGGAAGCTGGAAGATCTACTTCTACGCTCAATGTCTATCGTCCAAGATTGGCACTACAATTGACCAAGGAAGCCAAGCATGATCCATTCCCTTGACCCACCCAGTTGCCTCGAATTCGAAGATCCCGACCACCTCTGTCCCCGAATGATACCTCCTGCAGGCCCTTGCCTTGATGTCAGGATAAATATGTATGTATTCTACACTCAAGTCAGCTTTGGTAACACATGTGAATGAACAGCAACAAGACCCGTTTTTAAATTGTCAGCGATATGTTACGCGTTTTGCGCACGTGTATCGAATTCCCTTTTCGGAGAATATTTGAATCGTGAGTTGCCTACTATTCTAAACAATTTAAAGGTTTTCCGATCGATGGCTTGGCGAATGCGTCGCAATGGAAACCAAAAACATCAATGGACCATGGATCAATATCGAATGTTCTACTCGACTTCCTTTCGCATGTGCAAGACAGTGTCAGTTTTTTCTGTCGTTGAAGGATGAAATAATAACTTTTGCTGACATTGAAGTAGGGTAGAAACTTATATAAAAATAAGGAAATAGATATGAACGCAACACTTCACTTCTCACTATTTGTTTGTTCGAAACACAACCGAGTAGGAGGGGAGAGAAGGGGGAGAATGAGGAGGAAAAACGGGTTTTAGCAGTGCAGATTCCCGTAAGAATTGAAACACAACCGAGTAGGAGGGGAGAGAAGGGGGAGAATGAGGTGGAAACACGGGTTTTAGCAGTGCAGATTCCCGTAAGAATTGAAACACAACGTCTAGGCCATTTGTGTCGACGTCTAGGCCATTTCTCTGGTAGATAAATCGTCTAGACAGGTCGGTCTAGTCCAAAATGAGGGGAGTCTCTCCCTCTCATTCTCTCCCCCCATTTCAAGGGAGACTAGTCAAATTGACGCAGAATCATTCTCATTTTACTATGTGAGATCATTCAAATCACGACCTCTTTGTTCTCTTCGTTGCATCATGCCCATACGTGTCCAAGCCGCAGGCTCTCTTGGTAGGCAGTTTGCATCCATGACGGGGTTTCATGGATGTTTGGTAGGCAGTTTGCACTCATGAACCCGGATTCATGGTCCAAAATGGGGTCGGAGTCGGGTGCACCGAACCCAAAGTGGCCTATGGTAACTTACCCGCCCTATATCCTATCAAATTACCTGCTGGAGATGTACCTCCTGAAAAAATCCCTACTTGATATGCTCGATTTCATAAATTCGTCATACCGTAACCCACAACACCCTGTGTAAGGTGGAAGCGATATTTATTCCCCTCTGGCATTTCCCGCTCGAGGATGCAAACTGCCTTCCAAACATCCATGATACCCCTTCATGGATGCAAACTGCCTACCAAGAGAGCCTGCGGCTTGGACACGTATGAGCATGATGCAACGAAGAGAACAAAGAGGTCGTGATTTGAATGAACTCACATAGTAAAATGAGAATGATTCCGCGTCAATTTGACTAGTCTCCCTTGAAATGGGGGGAGAGAATGAGAGGGAGAGACTCCCCTCATTTTGGACTAGACCGACCTGTCTAGACGATTTATCTACCAGTGAAATGGCCTAGACGTCGACACTGTCCGCACCATTACAAAAGCGACCGCCCCTCATCGGCTCAAAATCCACGAATGAGTTTTATATTTTTACCTTGTAGCCGAGATTTGTCTCTATCCAAATATCCAAACCAGAAGACTCTATCTTGATTTTGAAGCGAGTTATGATTTTTCAAACCTTAACTTTTTAAAGAAAAAATCCGAAGACACCCGGTTGTTTTGTGTTTCACGCAGTTGCGAAATTTTTTATCTTAATTCTGCCAACGCCATTTGATAGAGGGAGGATTGTTATACCTTATGTTAAGTTTTCAGCCAAATCATAAATTTCTACGTCCCTGCTGTCCTCGATTATCTCGCGATTCCTCTCTTATATTATTGTAGTCAGTCAATCACGAGTTGAAATAGAAATCAAAAAAAAATATTTTTCAGCAAATTCAAAGGTGTGCGATGAACACAATTTTCGCGGTGAATTCGCGCAACTCTGCACACATTGTGCAATACTTCTAGACTATTCCTTCCTGTCGCACCTATGAGAGAGAAACGATTGTGAAAGTAACGAGTGGTAGGGTTAGGGGGAGAGAGAGGAGAAGAAGGGATAGTGGTGGTTTGAAAGCGACCCATGACTGTTGAAAGACGCTTGCCAATTGGCCAATCTCCAGCTCACCCTGTGCTATAACATGCATTGCTTGATTAATTTTACCGCTTCACTGCATACCCATCGAAATTTTAGCGTGCTCTGTGCCCATACTATCAATGTATCGTGTTTTTCTTTTCAGAAAATCTCTTTCCTCTTTCTCCACTGGATTGTTCATCAGCAAAGTATGGATATAGCGAGGGATACGATAGAAGATAGTAGGAAACGTCTCAGTCAAGTGAGTGTTTGACAACATTCAATTAGACCACTCATAGAAAATAGAGAAGGTTGCGAAGTATTTTCCGGCATAGGTTCTGCCCAACTTTTGGTATGTTTTCTGGCGTGCAAAATTGATCAAAATATTAAAAAGAATTAAGTACACAGCGCGCAGTTTGCTAGGAGAGCAGTTCTCTAAAGTTTAATTTCTTAGATAGGTTCTCCAACCTCCTCATTCCACGCGCTCTCTCATTTTCTCCCCGAAAGAGCATGCAAAAAGGAGAGTCGGACAAACCGTTCTCTAAGAAAGTTTACCTTGGAGAACCTTCCCCTGGCAAATATTCGTTCTGTATAATAAGCGACTAAAATATTGTAGAAGATGAAGACACGCGGAGACGTTGACGATTTGATTGCGAGGCTGAATTATGAGATGGAGCAGGTATACTGTAGTGCATCAATTTGTGATAGTCGGCTGTTTTCCGGGGGATTACGGCAGCATTTGAATACATATGATGTAGGCTCAGCTGTATCGAGACGAACTGAACAATGATATAGATGAGGAGAGGAAGTATCTGATGCAAAACGGAGAGGGAATGGTGACTTTTTTTTGAATATTACGAAAAATAGAAAACCTGATGACCGATCCATCTTCGCGAGAAAAAAATCTTACCGTGACCGATCCATTATATGTGTTGTTAAAATGGTTGTTATTATTATTAGCAATGGCAAAGTTCAAATGTTGGTGTTGACTAGGGATGAGAAAGGCAGTGGAAAATGGCGTTTCTCGTTTTTGGAACATAAGCCATATCTAAAATATTCACATTCTTCCGATTTACAGCTAACTCTTCCGGAAGAGTCTGCGATTTTGCATCCAGTCTCAGTTTTCATAGGAAGAGTTGATCAAACATTGTGAATCCTTAGGCCTAGTGTACATGGATATGTTCGTAATCACATCTTAGATCATATCAGTTCAACTCTTCCTCATATTTGAATCTGATTTGCATAATACGACCGAAAATCGCAGAAAAAATGGTCTTCCTTTCTCATCCCTAGTGTTGACGCATTGTTTTCATCATTGGCCATCAAGAAGCAATCATTCATTCATTCCATCATATATCTAAGACGATCGAAACTATTTTGTCCTAGAGAAAATGACAGTTCGTGCGAAACTGTACTTCTTGCGCTCGCAAAACTCAAATGTACAGTGCATACTTAAAAGTTGTTCGTTTCGTAATAAAATTACGAAAATTTATAAATTCTCGGCAAATTCACGATCAGTTTTGAAAGTCGCCAGAAAAATATCTAAAATAGGTCAGTTTCGCACGAACTGCCATTTTCTCTACGACAAAATATTTTCGATCGTCTTAATGTTTAAGCAAAATGTCTGTGAAGGGTTTTGTAAAACTATTATGTAGTATCACTGTATCATGGCTACTGCATTTGAAGGAAATGCACTCCATGCACGCGTGGTGTGCCTATCTACCGTATGCGCGAAAGAATGATTGAAACAAAGGCAGTCTCCCCAAAATCAGCAAGAGAAGGTGCATGGGGCGGAGGTAGATTGATACTCTAGAAACTTACCTCTGAGCCAAGTAGGCCGATGTGAAACTGATCAACTTAGCTCACCCCATTCTCGCGGAATCGCCGCTCAGTGGAATCCTCTAGACACTGGGGGAATAACAGCTACAGTACGCTAAAATTCTCTGTGGGAGAAAATTCACCACGATTTTCAGCAATTCAAATGAGTGGGCGGAGTTTTAGTACTATTTCTCAAATGCTGATTTTATTGCACTCCCGTGAGACTGTGGTATTTGCAGTCTCTGGAGAGGCTTCCTGATGAGTTGCTCATTGGAATCATCTCTGAGCTCACGATTAAAGACCGAATGAATGTGCGTGTCAGTAAGCGAATGATCGATGCGGAACGATTAACGAAGAAGTCGAAGGAAATGAACAACTTCAAAGTGATTTTCATCGAGGTAATGCATATTTATTATATTTTTTATTGTTTATTTATCGTACACCAGAAGGGTGCGACAACATGAACACAAATGTGCGAATAATAGAGAAAATTATTAAGAAGGGGGATTCAAAGGGGGACGGGAAGGGAGTGATATTGTCAACCACAGGGGATAGTTCTTTCTCTTGCTGGCTAAGTGGACAGTTGGGCGTATTTAAAGGATTTTTTTTAAAAAAGGGATGGCTATTCATTTCTTTACTACATATTGCCGGAATTGAAAGCAAACTGTCAAACAATCGAGGGGAAATTGTCGCAGGTCGACGGGAATAACTCGTTCTCGCTGTATATTGATGAGGATGAGGACTACTGGCGAAATGAAGAGGAGATAGCTGCTTGTGGTTCGCTGAGCAGTTACGAAAAACTCAACGTCAAGAATCTGTCGTTTGCCCGCTTGCTTGAGATGCTCTGCATCGTGCGCCATGCAGCCAAGTTTGGTGAAGTGAGGCTACGTAAGGTGCGAGAAACGGTATTCATGATGTTGAAACATTCTATTATAAAAATTTTCTTCCACATCCGAAACTACTGATTTCTGCTTTGTATCATCAATAAGATAAGGGTATAGGTCAAGTTATAAAATATTGAAAACGAATATTCGGTGACATTTCTTAAATAACGATTATGCGTAAATTATCCGTGCTGCTAAAGAAGGCCTCCCACGAGTTCAACGTTGCCTGATTTTTAAAAAAGCCAATACAGTATACCGGAAAATGGAGCGCACACACTCGGAATGGGAGCAATCTCTAATCGTTCTGTTACGAAAACTATTATATTTTTATGATAGTAGATATTATCCTTGATAGTAGATATTATAGATACTTGGTACCTCTGTAAACGAGAAAAACAAATTCTTTCCGTCGCTCAGCGCAAACTAGAACGCAAAATGATTGGAATTACCGTATTTGATCACGTCACAAATGAGCGGATCCGTGACATCACTAAATTGAAGGATGTAGTTAGAGAGGCGGAAAGACGGAAATGGATATGGGTAGAAAGAATCTCGAATCAAAGCCATTATCGGTGGAATCGGAAGATGCTCGATTGGACCCCAAGAGGGAAGAGGAAGCGAGGCCGACCGGCAAAGAGATGGAGAGATGATTTCGTCAACGCTGCTGGACCACAATTCGTGCAACTCGCAAGAAACGATCGCAAGCAATGGAGATCTCTCATGGCAACCCAGCTTTAACACCCAAAACCAGCTGATAAAGTTGTTCAAATGTAAATGTAAAATGTAAAGATATTATCCGTGGGAAAATTATCAATGAAATTTATCATACTGTTTGCAGCTTCATTTTACGTCGACTGCATGTATTCTCACGTGTCCTAAGACGAGTTGCATGTAGATTATTGGCTCTTTTGTAGCCATTCGAGCTGCAATATGTCGATTTATAGATTACGGTAGATTCTCGGATGTATTGCATTGTGATCGGGTGAGCGTTCCCCACAGCACTGCGTTGGCAGCCTATGTAACCAAACACTCGTGGGAGGTCTTCTTTAATAACGAAACTGCTGTGCAAAAACTGCGCACTCCATATTAATATCCATATTAACTCCATATTAATTATTACATAATTACATATTAATAATTACATTCCATATTATTAATTACATAATAATCATACTAAAACTCCATATTAATATTTCCGTGATTGAATTATGTGCTGCTCTCAATAGCAATGGAGTCCATGTTTTATGAAATAGTAAAGAAAAAATTTTAGAGAACACGCATCATGGGGAAAATAATGTTCCGAAACATGGACTATATCGCGCTAATGACCGTATCGCCAAAATGGGCGGAGAATGCTGGGTTTTTGAATGGCACAATAGTTACCATCATCAGTTGTGTGAGCTCAAACACTCGGATCGTCGACGACTGCTCGATGCAATCAATACAATTGAAGCTAGAGACGGTAACTCGGTGGAGTTGTATATTGAAGACGATAGGGAGGTGAGATTCATTGCTGATGTCATACAAATTTTTTAATGATTTGAATATAGTATTTATAGTGATTTGCAAGTATGATGTGATCGTGACTTAAAAGCCGTCAATAACGTGAATATAACTATTAAGGAAGAATGATATTGCAAATATTACAATAACACGAGTTAACTGTACATTGAAACGACATCTTTTCCTAGTTCGTGACTCCTCTCTGCTTCTCCCTAGTGAGACAACTGATCGAGAGGGCTCAATGCTATGTCACGATTGAATGCCCGGTGAAGGTGACCCTCGAAGAGCTCAAGTACACTCGTGAGGTAAGTGTCTGCACATTTCTATAGACCTGCAGAAAAGTTGGACTGAGAGAATGACTCTCCTATTTTTACACACTCTTATCCGTTTAAGTAGGTTTGGAATTGTAGATATGTCAAGCACTCCTAGTGAGCTGATACATTTATTTTTTTATCAAATATCGATCGATAGATTATACTTCTTTCACAGATGGTCGACAATCGCGTCGCAATGAGCTTAATTTCGTTTATTGTGCTCGATAGCAACGTTATCGATGAGTACCGTAACCATCTGAAAAAGAATAAGTTGGAAACTGACAAGGTGATCCTTGCTTTATTAATTAAATTAGAAAAGTGATTGGGCGCAGATTAGCAAACAGTCTACATAATAACTTGAAAATGAGCGGACGCAGAAGCATCATTCACACGAATTTTCCTAGACTAATTCATTCTGCACCAGATATACGTGTGGGAAATTTCGGGGAGGAGCGGAGGGATTGTCCACGTACGCGAGTGTACCGCGCAGGAAGTCGATGCAGAGGTAAAATGAGTCATTCCACGGATCGGTCAAAAATCAAGAAACGGGTCGGGGTCATAGTACAAATTCCTCCCTCACTCGCTTGCTCTTGACCACTTACTATGAATTTTAAAAGAGTGGTTTTGCAGCAGGGCTGTGCATTTTACGTTTTACGATTTTACGAATTTTACGATTTAACGACTTTTTTCGTAAAAATTTCATATCGTAAAACTTTACGAAATATTTTCGTAAAATTCGTAAAAGTTTCCTAAGAAAAAAAATGTATTTTTTTGGCGAATGCACTTCACTTTTAAGAACGAAAAAATTTTTTTTCAAAAAAAATGTTTTTCGTTCTTAAACGTCTCATTGAAAAAGGTTTGGTTGTTTTTTTCCTGATTACTATTTTTTTCCCACAACAACGCAGGCTGCGAATATGTGATTAGGTAATGCATATCAGTTCTAATAATCGAATTTCGAATCCCAAAGTTCGATTTAGTTAAACCTTTGTTCAACAAGCAAAATCAATACGTTGTGGATCAATTTTCTGTAAAATATTCGATTTAGAACAGTTTTCAAAATTTTACGAAAATTTTACGAATTTTACGATTTTTACGAATAATTTTTTCGTTAAATTTACGTTTTACGAAAATTTTACGAAAATTATTTTACGCACAGCCCTGTTTTGCAGCAAGAGGAATTGTTGCATACTACGATCAGCCGCTGTTACCGCGCCCCATCGACGTTTTTCGTCACCTTTGAGAAAATGAAAAGAATCGACAGCGATGGAGCCGTGAAGGATCTCCAGCCGATGTAGTCACGATTCCGAGATGTAATGCTTTTATTACTATATATTAGAAAATGCTAACGTCTGTCTGTCTGTTTGTTTGTCAGTTTTTTTATTTTTCCTTCCGTCCGGTCACTTTTTTCTCATTTTCCTTATATTTCTTCTCAGAACCTTTTGCATATGATAACAGACCAGAATTGCTTTAAAATTTTACAAAATTAAAATCACCAAATCCATGGCCAAGTGGTTAAAGCGCGCGACATTCAAATCCGACCGACGCAGGTTCGACCCCCGCCGCGGGCAAACCTTTTGCCGCATTTTTCGCGAGTGTCAGAAACCGTTCTAACACGTTTTTGAGTTCCGTGAAACACGTTTTCACCTGTTTTGCCGAGTTTTAACATAAAAAATCGAAAATTTCGAAAAGTTCCGAAATGATTCAGAAAGCGTAGGGGATCACTACAAAAGTGTTTTGCGATGTCGGAAACGTGTCTGAACGTGTTCTAACGCGTTTTAACGTGGAAAAAAACAAAAATTTCGAAATGTTCCAAAATGTTTCAGGAAGCGTAGGGGTTCGGAGGAAAAGTGCTTTGCGATGTTCGAAACGTGTCTGAAAGAACATTTTAAACGTGAAAGTTTTAACGTGAAAAATCTAAATTTTTGAAAAGTTCCCGAAAGATTCAGAGGGCGTAGGGAATCAAGTAAACATCTCTGAAAGTGTTCTAAAAGTTCTGAACGCACTTTATCCTGCGTTTCCGTTGTGAAAGGCTCGTGAGGCAGAGAGCGATCGAAAAAAGTTGCCACGGAGCCACGAAGTGGCGTAGTGGCAACTTTTTTCGATCGCTTTCTGCCTCACGAACCTTTTGCAACGGAATAAGCCAGTACTCTTTGTAGCGATTAACACTCCCTACCGAGTTCCCCCGGACCGAGCCTGGAGCCGGTTACCGAGCTGCCCCTGGACCGAACCTGGAGCCGGCTACAGGGCGCCCCCTGGACCGTACCCGCACCCAGAACTATGCATAGAGCGTAGTGTACGCATAGAGCGTAGTGCATTTAACCTCAATACAACCCCGCTAGTTTATGCTTATTCAATATTCCCGACATGTTAATTTATTGATCCCACCTCATTTCACCCTCGCCACGTCTCGGGAAGTGGTCCCTCGCTCACTAAGAAATTTTTGCGCGCATGTATCAGCCGCACATATTACGACGGTAGATTGGGAAATCAATCCTCACCTGAATGCCAACTGCGGTCGGAATGCCGTGGTATCAATAATTCTTGTCATTTCAAATAAAGTTCTTTCAATAACTGTTTCTTCTTTGTATCGGCAACAAATAGGTGTGGATTTGACTTTCTTTTTCTATTGTTCTTGGTTGTTTGTGGTTATAACATATTCTCCATCGCAATAACTGCATTTTGTAACCCAAAAAAAACATTTCAAATGAGAAGAACAGAAACAAGGGGTACAGCACAAACAAAGCTTTCAAGGAATACAGCATACGTGGCAGATTCGCGCCAATTCCCACAAATTGTGCAAAACTTCTAGACCATTCCTTCGAAGGAACCGACAAGAAGTATTCCAACTGGATTCAACATGAAGTGAACTGAATACGGTAAATACAGTATTTTAACGGGGATCAACATGAGGGGAACTACGGTATTTCCCAATGTCATGTTTATCACCATGGTCATTTGAATTGATCATCCCTTACACATATTTCCGCATCAAATGAAGACAGAACAGCTATTTCAAAAATTCCATGCAGTAAATTCCGCGCCGAACTCACAGCATTCCAAAAGTTCGAAAAACGAGCCAGACCCCCAAATCGCCCAGAGTTTCCTTGACTGTTTTCCACCCCGGCCTTCACTGAGTTTTCAGAGCCGTTGGGGGTGTCTATAGTTTGAAGCATAATGCGATAAAATATAGTAGCTCGCATACTGGGAGCATCGGAATTTCGCAAATAGTGCACAATCCTCCATCTGCCCATTACAAAACAAGAGATGTATGGTCAATCATTTATGCATTATCAACAATATCGATAATAAATTATGTAACATTAAAGGAAAAGCATGCTAGAGACTTTCAGGATGCTATTTAAATCCCATATACTCTATTGCTATAGTCAAATTATGCTTTATCGTGAACAATGGGAGTTAGGAATTGATAGAAGTCGCTCCATGAGCAGTACGGCATCTTCTTCGGGTTGGTGGCGACGAAGATGATATTACATTTATAAAATGATACGAACACACAAAAAGTCAAAATGGTACTTCCTGTGTTTACCAAAGCGACTGAGCGGGCAAAAGTGAGAGGGTCGCGTACGTGCCTGTGTGGTAAACAACGGAAGTCCGTCATTTGACTTTTTGGTGTGATCGTATCATTTTATAAATGTAATAAGTGTCTCCTTAGTTGAAGACTGCCGAGACCTGGAATTACCAATAGCATGTTTGTCATTGAAAAAAATGGGCATAGGTTCCCCCGTATTTATAAATATATCTATGCCCATTGTAACTGTGGTAAATAAATACCGCAGTCATCAATTTACTATACATTTCCACACTATCGTAACGAGAAGTAGTATGTTTTGTAACCATAACACATATTAAATCAAATTTTTAACTAACCTTTGAGGACAATTGAATATCTCTTTCTTGACTTCTTTTCGTCTCGATTGGTCACGTAAAGTCGCGTCGCATCAATTCTGGTTGTCCGCTAATCACCGAGCACGCGCAGCCTTCCTAAATAAACCAATAAATCAATCGATATCGATGCTATTGTGCTGCGTTTATTGTCGCTGAGGGGTCAGAAATGGTCTCGTCATTCCGTACACTCTTTCATCTACCGACCGGTCGAGAGAGTGTGGAGAATGACGAGACCATTTCTGACCCCACAGCGACAATAAACGCACCATTAGTAAACTCACAAGTCCCGACGGTTACTCTTGATGACGTCCTCCAACGTCACATCCATATTCGGAGTGCGAGGGTCCCGACCGGACGATTACGGACTGGTGCAATCAATGGAACTGAAGAGGGCACAATTGTTCAGTGAAAGAAGAAAATAAGATGCTTTAGAACAAAAATACATGTTTCACGAGCGAAATAATAATTTCAAAAGTTGATTATTGATTTATGCTATTCGCGTTCTCGTTTTCGAAATATTATATACCAATTTAGCAAGAAAATCACGACATAAGTAACATAGAAAACGGAGAAAAGTAAAAAATAAAGTAAAAATTGGAAAAGTCATCGTGGCTGAAACTTACCGTACCCCAATTTCATTATTAAGGGGATTCATGAGGAGAGTTCGGTAGAACGTTGAAACACACTTTCCTGTTTGGCTAACAAACCCCCTGTTTGCGGAATGATGTGCACTCTCAAGCCGGCGGCCCCTCAACCCGGCGCGCCGGGTTGAATGAGTCGATTTGCATGCGAAGCCGGCTTGATAGGGGGAGAGAGGGAGCGAAGCCGGCTTCGACCCTCCCCTCTCCCCTCTCGGCTTCGCATGCAAATCGCACTTTTGCCGGCTTGACGCCGTTTTCTGTTTTGCCATCCCTAGCCCGCACAATCAATTTGTCTTTGGTTGATTTTGTGTATGATCTGGTTTGCTTGCACCCAGAACCAACCAAAGTTGATCAACATCAGATAGCTTACCAATTCTAAAATAAATATTAATTTTTCGTGCTCTTCTTTTCAGGAAGTTTCTTTCAGCGTTCTCCACTAGATTGATTACTACATTTATAAAATGATACAATCATACCAAAAAGCCGAATAACGAACTTCCGTTGTTTACCAAACAGGAACATTGGCGGCCCTCTCACTTTTGCGTGCTCTCTCGTCTCGGTAAACACATGAAGTCCCAGTTCGACATTTTGTTTGATCGTATCATTTTATAAATGTAATATCAGTAAAGTATGAAAAGAGTGAGGGATGCGATAGAAGGCAGCAAGACGCGTCTTCGTAAAGTAGTGAAGGCAGTGTACATAGTAATCCTTAGTTTCTGCCTATTTGCTTCTGTATCTTTGCGGTCGTCCAAAATATGACAAACCATTTTTTTTTAAATTGAACTACTGCCGCCGTACTAATTGCCCTCAAAAAGCCCTTCAATTCGACCTCGAACTCTATTGTTAGAGCGGTCGAATCCTTTCATTCTCGGCCCACACACTTATCGACCCAGTTTGATCTTTGACCTCTTCCAGAAGGGCACAGGCCCGAGTGGATTGCCAATTGGTTCTACACGGAGATTGGCTGACCCAAGTCCCGAGGAGGTATGGTATCTTTCACTTATCGACCCAGTTTGATCTTTGACCTCTTCCAGAAGGGCACAGGCCCCGAGTGGCTTGTCAATTGGTTCTACACGGAGATTGTCTGACCCAAGTCCCGAAGACGTATACGGTACGGGTGCGAGGAGGTACGGAGTAGGTATGATGTTCTTGACTACACAATTCCTACATCATCGCGGAATGTGAAAAAAAGGTTTTTTTCGTATTTTTCAACATACCGTTGTCCTAGTTCTATTTCCCGTTTCTGTTCATGACCTATTTTTATTCAGGCTCAAATCCGGCGCGTCCACCTTCTGCTAAAACCCCGAGGATGAGAAGCCCGTTCTACGTCAAAATTTCACGTTGATCCGTAAAATGATTTTGAAAGACAATGAAAAGATGGAGGTCGTTTCGCGAAATGGGCAATTGGTACGGCGGCTGTTAATTAAAATATTGCAGAAGATTGAAGGAACGCGGAGACGTTGACGATTTTATTACGAGGCGGAAATATGAGATGGAGCAGGTATATTGCTTTGTGTCAACTTGGGCAACAGGGATTACGCTAGCATTTGAGTAAAAATAGTTTAGGCTCTCGTGCGTCGTGATGAATTGAACAATGAGATTGGTGAGGAGAGGAAGCATCTGATGCAACACGGAGAGGGAATAACTTAAGAGAGGTATCACGAGAGATTGCAGGAAAAATCCACATTTCGGAACAATTTTCGAAAAATTATTTTTGATTTCGATCAAACTTTTATGTGAGAGTACACAGGAGACAAGAATTCGAAATATCCTGGTCCCAGGTCTCAGAGCCGGCTTTTAGGAATTTGCCGGTTCTCTCGCCGGAATCGTCATAACTTTCTTCAGAATTGCACAAGAACGCCCAAATAGAGCTCAAAATGTGCGGAAGAACTAGATGAACAATTTTTATGTTGGTTATTAGTGAGCATCTGTCTGACCTAGAAAGTTACTAGAGAAAATTCGATTTTGAAAAGTTTCCAAAAATTATTGCATAGTTTAGATGGGCGAATCCAAGAGGTTTTTGTTCAGAATATGAAAGAGTACGTCAACTATAGTCAGGTAAAAAATTAAAATCGAGCACAAGTGGGGGTCTTCTAGGTGAAAAATCGTTCTGAATGTCAAAAAACCGCATTTTTTTTTAAATTTTGGAAAAAATCATTTTTCCAAAATCACCTCTAATATTTTTTTTCGTAACTCCGGAGCGAATATGAGTTCGTTAAAAATGATTTGAGATCATAAGGTCAGTGTAGTTCTTCACAATAACATATCAAATTACGTCAAAAATGATTCAAGTTTTTGATTTTATTGTGAAGTAGCACGCATATATTATGTGTTGATATCATTTTTACCATTCATAAAGTGACTCAATAGTTACGAAAAAAAATATTAGAGGTGATTTTAGAAAAATGATTTTTTCCAAAATTTAAAAAAAAATGCGGTTTTTTGACATTCAGAACGACTTTTCACCTAGAAGACCCCCACTTTTGCTCGATTTTAATTTCTTACCTGACTATAGTTAACCTACTCTTTCATATTCTGAACAAAAACCTCTTGGGTTCGCCCATCTAAACTATGCAATAATTTTTGGAAACGTTTCAAAATCGAATTTTCTCTAGTAACTTTCTAGGTCAGACAGATGCTCACTAATAACCAACATAAAAATTGTTTATCTAGTTCTCTGGCACATTTTGAGCACTATTTGGGCGTTCTTGTGCAATTCTGAAGAAAGTTATGACGATTCCGGCGACAGAACCGGCAAATTCCTAAAAGCCGGCTCTGAGATCTGGGACCAGGATATTTCGAATTCTTGTCTCCTGTGTACTCTCACATAAAAGTTTGATCAAAATCAAAAATGCTTTTTCGAAAATTGTTCCGACCTTCCTGCAATCTCTCGTGATACCTCTCTTAAATAATGAAAAACAAGATAGATCGATGCTCGTAGCGAGAGAAAAATCTTATCGTGACTACTTTAAAAAAGGTATTACAAACACTCGTCCAAAATCATGAAAAAAGGTATTAAAGGGACAAGGCAGTGAAAAAATAAGTTATTTTTAAATAAAAGAAAATTCTGTTCCCGGAAGAATGCTAAAAACCGCATATTTTTGCGATTTTTTAAAAATTAGTTATGCAATTTCAAAGTTTCGCCTTTTCTCAAAGACAGGTTACGGTAGCGACTACACCACAATTAATTTATCTAAAAACAGAAATTTTAATGAACCTTGGTTGTGCGCAATCACTCCGGGAGTGGCCAAAACCCCTGCGTTCCTCTTTTTGTTGCATTATCTAATCATCCGACCAATTTTTAAAAAAATAAAAATAGCTTTCTGTTTTTTTTCGGAAATAGGCGACGCACCGTTCCTGAGGCTAATTTCAAATTAAAATAACTAATTGTAAAAAAATGCTAAAAATTTAGTTTTTTCTTTATTTTTCATTATATATAAGGGAAATCTCCCTCTCCATCAGAGAGAAATGGAGAGGGACCGCTCGCAACGAGTGACAGACTCGGGAATGACCACTTTAAGAGATTCTAAATTCTTCATCGTTATACCTAGGGTTCCGCACGTGAAACGTCTCCAAAAAGAGGAAGAGTTGATTTCGAATGTTCGAAAATGTATTTAGGAACATTCTTCAGCTTTGAAATCAGAAACATATTCACATTCTTCCGATTTACAGCTAACTCTTCCGGAAGAGTCTGCGATTTTTCATCCAGTCTCAGTTTTCATAGGAAGAGTTGATCAAACATTGTGAATCCTTAGGTCTAGTAAGCATGGATATGTTCGTAATCACATCTTAGATCATATCAGTTCAACTCTTCCTCATATTTGAATCTGATTTGCATAATACTACCGAAAATCGAAGAAAAAATGGTCTTCCTTTCTCATCCCTAGTGTTGACGCATTGTTTTCATCATTGGCCATCAAGAAGCAATCATTCATTCATTCCATCATATATCTAAGACGATCGAAACTATTTTGTCCTAGAGAAAATGACAGTTCGTGCGAAACTGTACTTCTTGCGCTCGCAAAACTCAAATGTACAGTGCATACTTAAAAGTTGTTCGTTTCGTAATAAAATGACGAAAATTTATAAATTCTCGGCAAATTCACGATCAGTTTGGAAAGTCGCCAGAAAAATATCTAAAATAGGTCAGTTTCGCACGAACTGCCATTTTCTCTACGAGAAAATATTTTCGATCGTCTTAATGTTTAAGCAAAATGTCTGTGAAGGGTTTTTTAAAACTATTATGTAGTATCACAGTATCATGGCTACTGCATTTGAAGGAAATGCACTCCATGCACGCGTGGTGTGCCTATCTACCGTATGCGCGAAAGAATGATTGAAACAAAGGCAGTCTCCCCAAAAATCAGCAAGAGAAGGTGCATGGGGCGGAGGTAGATTGATACTGTAGAAACTTACCTCTGAGCCAAGTAGGCCGATCAACTTAGCTCACCCCATTCTCGCGGAATCGCCGCTCAGTGGAATCCTCTAGACACTGGGGGAATAACAGCTACAGTACGCTAAAATTCTCTGTGGGAGAAAATTCACCACGATTTTCAGCAATTCAAATGAGTGGGAGGAGTTTTAGTACTATTTCTCAAATGCTGCTTTTATTGCACTCCCGTGAGAATGTGGTATTTGCAGTCTCTGGAGAGGCTTCCTGATGAGTTGCTCACTCGGATCATCTCTGAGCTCACGATTAAAGACCGAATAAACGTGCGTGTCAGTAAAAGAATTGTCGATGCGGAACTATTAACGAAGAAGTCGAAGGAAATGAGCAACTTCAAAGTGCTGATCATCGAGGTAACTTATAGTTCTTTCTCTTGCTGGCTAAGTGGACAGTTCGGGTATTTAAAGGATTTTTTTCCTAGCTGGATATCTGTCTCTGATCATACACTGCAAATATATGAGCCCGTTTGCGTAAGAGTCAGACAATCTTCAACACGCTCCGTACAGTGATTTTGCAACAGTATAATATTATGACGATTTTCAGTACATCTCGATAGGTTAGAGACAATAGTCAAATGTCATGTAATGCAAACTTGATTGTAGGTCACAATAATTCCTTGAAGATACACCGTTTTCACACTTTTTTGGTTATAACTAGAGAACCAATGGACTAAATACCAAAGTCTAAAAAGAGACTCAGGCTTAATTTCTTTTTAGATTCACATGATTCCATTGATATGTTAAATATAATACCGGTAGGGGAAATAAAATTAGCATCTATCTTCCAAAGAAAGGGTAAGGTTATCGCTTAATAGAGATGAAGGGTACCACAGTCAGTGACCTACAAAAAAAATTTGATGTAAAACAAACGCGACCCAACTGAGTTATGATTTATTTACCAAGTCTTAAATGCCTTCCAATACTGCGCGGTGTGAGATAATCCGAAATGAGAGGGAGAATACATGTAAATTTCACTATTCCTTGGACAGATTGGCGTTGGAATGCAATTTTAGACTTGGTAAATAAATCATAACTCAGTTGGGTCGCGTTTGTTTTACACCAAATTTTTTTTGTAGGTCACTTGCTGTAGTACCCTTCATCTCTATTAAGCGATAACCTTACACTTTCTTTGGAAGATAGATGCTAATTTTATTTCCACTACCGCTCGTATATTTAACAGACCAATGACATCATGAGAATCTCAATAGTCTCTTTTTAGACTTTGGCATTGGTTCTCTAGTTATAACCAAAAAAGTGCGAAAATGGTGTATCTTCAAGGAATTATTGTGACCTACAATCAAACATGCATGACATGGCATTTGACCATTGTCTCTTACCTATCGAGATGTACTAAAAACCGTCATAATATTAGACTGTTACAAAATCACTGTACGGAACGTGCCTGACTCTTACGCAAACGGCCTCATATGACATGATCACACAGGAACTATTACATTTATAAAATGATACGAACACACAAAAATTCAAAATGGTACTTCCTGTGTTTACCAAAGCGAGGGAGCGGGCAAAAGTGAGAGGGTCGCGTACATGCCTGTGTGGTAAACAACGGAAGTCGGTCATTTGATTTTTTGGTGTGATCGTATCATTTTATAAATGTAATAGTAAAAGATGCAAAACCAATCAATATCGGCTTGAGACTGGGTATGCTTCTTGGGGATGATGTTTCTTTGGAAAAAACTATCAAACATTCAAGTGATGAAACCATAGCATTGCACGGTTATGACTTTGCGAAGTGACCACCACCAACTTTTTTTGGTGGTCACTTCGCATCCATGACCCGGGGTTCATGGTCAAAATCGATATTTTCGATTATCGATTGATCAACCCAACCTATGGTGGGATGGTACCGTATGGTCTACAGTAACTCAAAATCGATATTCCGGGTTACTGTACCTTTCGCTGCGGGACCATCATTTTACAAAGTTTCACCAAATGAGCCGGTATTGCTTGTATGAGTTGGTATTCGGTACGAAATTGCTCGAAAGGGATACTGTAGCTCGGGCACCGTACCCATGCCGTAGCTACGGTAGCTTTCGCTACGCGACCACCATTTTACAAAGTAGCGCCAAACGAGTCGCGATTGCTTGTATGAGTTGGTATTCGGTACGACATTGCTCGAAAGGGATACTGTAGCTCGGGCACCGTACCCATGCCGTAGCTACGGTAGCTTTCGCTACGGGACCACCATTTTACAAAGTAGCGCCAAACGAGTCGCGATTGCTTGTATGAGTTGGCATTCGGTACGACATTGCTCGAAAGGGATACTGTAGCTAGGGCACCGTGCCCATGCCGTAGCTACGGTAGCTTTCGCTACGGGACCACCATTTTACAAAGTTGCGCCAAACGAGTCGCGATTGATTGTATGAGTTGGTATTCGGTACTACATTGCTCGAAAGGGATACTGTAGCTAGGGCACCGTGCCCATGCCGTAGCTACGGTAGCTTTCGCTACGGGACCACCATTTTACAAAGTTGCGCCAAACGAGTCGCGATTGATTGTATGAGTTGGTATTCGGTACGACATTGCTCGAAAGATATACGGCACATCTCTTACGTGATAAGTTGTGCAGGGAATTACATATGTAGCTATCCCTTTCGTAAGATATATACAGGGTACATTAACACATGTTTTTTTTCTGTTCATCCATTTAAATTTTGAAATCTTAATTTCTTTATTCATTTTGTCGCACTTAGCACTTGAATTCGCTGATATTGAATCCCTTTAATTTTCGTTCGCGGTGATATCGTACCTTATTTTTTAAATACCCATACTTAGCCTCAGTAAATTGCATGATAAATATATTATTATTAAGTTGGAGATAAATTATCACAGTGTTCAACCGCATTGAGGTTCTCGTATAATTGAGAGTGATAGTGGATTCTTGCTCCATATCTCGTTCTTGAAGAGCATCTCAGAGATACACGATGTGACTGCGTGATCAAACGTGGGAAGCATATATAATTATGACTATGAGTTGCACATTCAAAAATATCTCGCGTAAACCTTGTTGGCGATAATGTACTCTGATTGTTCAAGCAACGGCAGATCCTCAATTCCGAATATACACACGCCGCGCCGATCCATTCCCGAAGGACAATTGTTTTTTAGACACCTGATCAAGATGATTTCTAAAATCATTCCGTTTGGAGAACTCTTGTCTAAACTTAGCCCCCACAGTCTCCGCCCAAATCCACCGGGCCCTCAATCGCAAAAAGTCGAGCGGGGTGAAGCACAAGCTGAATTCTAAACGCTACGAGACGTGCTTGGGCTTATCTTGTAGCTTTTGAAAAGCTCTATCGTTCGAGCCCAGGCCCATGGTGGTGGGACGTCTTGAAGACGTTCAGAAAGAGGGAAAACAGTTTCAAATACCCCAAATAATGTAATTATAGCTATCGTAGCATGCTCGGCCGACTAAAATTCTATTGTTATCATTCTAAAAATAAAATCTGGTAAGAAAAAACAAAGATAAAGTCTAAATTCGAATTGTGCTTTCGTTTGCAAAGAAAAGAAGTGAAAACGAGTGTTTTAAGAGTACGAGAGTATCAAAATTCCGCTTTACTGTAAATAGCAATGGTTTTCGCAAAATGGGAATTGAACTTGCAATGTGCTGCGCCTGAAGCGCGCGCTTAACCACTGCGCCATGGGTGTGATCTCTCGTTCCACTCTCCCACGCGCTAAGTTCTTGCCCTCTCACCACGCGTCGACTATCGCAGTTGTCACAATTCAGATGCCGTTGCACTCTCCACATCTTCATAAACTATTTTTGTTCTGGTACACCTTCGAAATGTCTTCTATCACCTGAGTTATGCCCCTAGAAAGATGGACGATTAGGCTCCGCCCACCTCCCCTCCCCTCTCATCTTTCCCCCCTCTCACAACAGTCGAAGCGCGCGTGGTTTTGGAGCTGTAACTCGGCTCGGAGGTGAGATATCGAGCCAAATCCAAAAGAATGTTCTTATTCAGACATGTAGCAACATGGTAACACTAAATTTCACCACTCTCATTGAATTCTGCTGACCACGTTGTGGCCCCTATCTAAACTGACACTTATTCTCCAACTTACTATTTAAATATTCTCCAACTTACTATTTAAAAGTTTAGGTACGATATCACCGCGAACGAAAATTAAAGGGATTAAATATCAGCGAATTCAAGTGCTAAGTGCGACAAAATGAATAAAAAAAATTATGATTTCAAATTTAATTGGATGAACAGAAAAAAAATGTGTTAATGTACCCTGTATATTGTATCTTACGAAAGGGATAGCTACATATGTAATTCCCTGCACAATTTATCACGTAAGCGATGTGCCGTACATCTTTCGAGCAATGTCGTAGCAAATACCAACTCATACAAGCAATCACGACTCGATTCGAACAACTTTGTGAAATGGTGGTCTCGAAACGAATGGTACAGTAACCCGCGGTACAGTAGGCGATGTGCATTATATCTTTCGAGCAATGTCGTACCGAATACCAACTCATACAAGCAATCGCGACTCGATTCGAACAACTTTGTAAAATGGTGGTCCCGCAACGAAAGGTACAGTAACCTGCGGAACAGTAGGCGATGTGCCGTATATCTTTCGAGCAATGTCGTACCGAATACCAACTCATGCAAGCAATCGCGACTCGATTCGAACAACTTTGTAAAATGGTGGTCCCGCAACGAAAGTTACCGTAGCTAAGTCATGGGTACAGTAGGTGATCTGCCGTATCCCTTTCGAGCAATTTCGTACCGAATACCAACTCATACAAGCAATCGCGACTCGTTTGGCGCAACTTTGTAAAATGGTGTTCCGGTAGCGAAAGCTACCGTAGCTACGGCATGGGTACGGTGCCCGAGCTACAGTATCCCTTTCGAGCAATTTCGTACCGAATACCAACTCATACAAGCAATACCGGCTCATTTGGCGCAACTTTGTAAAATGGTGGTCCCGTAGCGAAAGCTACCGTAGCTACGGCATGTGTACGGTGCCCGAGCTACAGTATCCCTTTCGAGCAATTTCGTACCGAATACCAACTCATACAAGCAATACCCGCTCATTTGGTGCAACTTTGTAAAATGATGGTCCCGCAGCGAAAGGTACAGTAACCTGGATTATCGATTTTGAGTTACTGTAGACCATACGGTACCATCCCACCATAGGTTGGGTTGATCAATCGATAATCGAAAATATCGATTTTGACCATGAACCCCGGGTCATGGTTGCGAAGTGACCACCAAAAAAAGTTGGTGGTTACTTCGCATGCGTCGACACATGCAATGGTTTGGATGAAACTAACTCAGGTCCACTTGAATAGCTCGTTCTCGCTGCACATTTACACGGATGACGACTACTGGCGAAATGAAAGGGAGAGAGCTGCTTGTGGTTCGCTGCGCAGATACGAAACCCTCACCTTCAAGAATCTGTCGTTTGCCCGCCTTCTTGAGATGCTCCGCATCGTGCGCCATGCAGCAAAGTTTGGTGAAGTGAGGCTATGTAAGGTGCGAGAAACCGTATTCATAATGTTGAAACATTCTATTCTCTTCCACATGTCACCTAAGTTCCAAAATACTGGTTTCTAGTTTGTATCATCAATTAGATAATTTAGAAAACGTATTTTCGATATCAATTCTAAAATAACTAGTTTACGTCATCAGTTTTGCGAGCTCAAACACTCGGATCGTCAACGACTTCTTGGTGCAATCAGTACGATTGAAGCTAGAGACGGTAACTCAGTGAAGATGTATATTGAAGACGATAGGGAGGTGAGATGCTGACGTCATATTTTTTAATGATTTGAATATAGTATTTATCGTGTATTTGCAAGTATGATGCGATCGTGACTTAAAAGCCGTCAATAACGTGAATATAACTATTAAGGTAGAGTAATATTGCAAATATTACAATAACACGAGTTAACTGTACATTGAAACAACATCTTTTCCTAGTTCGTGACTCCTCTCTGCTTCTCCCTAGTGAGACAACTGATCGAGAGGGCTCAATGCTATGTCAAGATTGATTGCCCGGTGAAGGTGGCCCTCGAAGAGCTCAAGTACACTCGTGAGGTAAGCGCCTGCACATTTCTATAGACCTGCAGAAAGGTGTTTGGACTGAGAGAATGACTCTCCTATTTTTACACAGTCTTATCCGTTTAAAGGGACAGTAAACACACAAATTCTTGTTCATTTGATCCACTTTCCAAGAGCGACGTAAGGATAGAGATAGTGTGCGCCCTATCCGATATCAGCCCAAGTGGAGCAGCGGTAAAACGCTTGCCTAGCGATCGTGAGGTCGCGGGATCGACACCCAACCTATGCTTTTGTTTCTTCCCGCGGGCCAGAAATCCAGGCGAGACCTTTGAAATGTGCGGGAATTCAACGGCGTCTTTACTGTCCCTTTAAGTAGGTTTGGAATTGTAGATATGTCAAGCACTCCTAGAGAGATCATACATTTATTTTTTCATCAAATATCGATCGATAGATTATTCTTCTTTCACAGATGGTCGACAATCGCGTCGCAATGAGCTTCATTTCGTTTATTGTGCTCGATAGCAACGTTATCGATGAGTACCGTAACCATCTGAAAGAGAATAAGTTGGAAACTGACAAGGTGATCCTTGCTTTATTAATTAAATTAGAAAAGTGATTGGGCGCAGCAAACAGTCGGGCCGTCTACATAGTAACATGAAAATGAGCGGACGCAGAAGCATCATTCACACGAATTTTCCTAGACTAATTCATTCTGCACCAGATACAAATGTGGGACGTTTCCGATGGGAGGGACGGAGGGATTATCCACGTACGCGATTGTACTTCACAGGAAGTCGATGCAAAGGTAAAATGAGCCATTCCACGGATCGGTCAAAAATAAAGAAAGGGGTCGGGGTCATAGTACAAATTCCTCCCTCACTCGCTTGCTCTTGACTTACTATGAATTTTAAAAGCGTGGTGTTGCAGCGTACGGAATTTTTGCATACTACGATCCTTCGCCTCGCCTCACCGACGTTTGACGTCATCTTTGAGCGATCATTCACAGACACACCGAACTTGTCTTATGTCATTTGATCGAAAACATCTGCCGTTCCTCTCCCTTCCCCTTGATTAGATTTCTAGTCCCTTTTTCGATTTGTTGTTTTATAAATTCAATTGACCTAACCACTCCTGGGGCCGTCACTGACGAGCCCCCCCCCAGGAGGGGTATGACTGTCTGACGCTAAGGGAGCGAAACAGTCATACCTACTATAGTTTTAACTTATTCAACTTGTAGTACACTTGTATTAGCGATCGATATTGTAATCATATTCAATTATGTTGTCACGATTATGAGATGTAATGCTTTTATACTAATTGAATATTCCCGACATGTTAGTTTATTGATCCCACCTCATTTCACCCTCGCAATTCAATAACTTTTTCTTATTTGTATCAGCAACAAATATGAGAGGAATCGTGAGAGACTCGACCACTTCGACCATCGCCAGGACGTAGAAATTCATGATTTTTAATTTGGCTGAATATTTTTTCTAAGGTAGTTCAACACCTCTATCGATTGGCGTTGACAGAATTTTTATAAAAAATTTCGCAACCGCGTGAAACATATCCAAAGCTGGAGTCTTCGGATTTTTCCGCCGATAGGTCAAAGTTTGAGAAATCATAACTCTGTTCAAAATAAAGGTAGAAAATTGCGGTTTTGTTTGTTAGATAGATAATATCGTAGGCTACAGTTTGGACCGTGCCAACTCATTCCTAGCCGATTTTGTGGAACGTGGCGGTCGGTTTCATAAAAAATGTTATATATCGCTGTAAAGTTAAAACTGGTCTTAGGTTTTTTGTTTGTTAGAACGTGCAGCTCGGTTACTCACTAGAACTCGCAAGTCGTCCAAATCGGGTCTTGCGTGGCAAATAAAAAAAAACAAAAAAAAAGAATTTTTTTTTGAAAAAAAATTTTTTTATGCCATTGTCACAAACTGTGTCATTTGCAGTGTAAATAATCATAAACAATCTAAAAACACCATACAAGTTGATTTAGAGGACTTTTAAAGCGAACTTTTTGAGAGAAAAAAATTCGAAAAATTTCAGGGCTGAATTTCACTTTTGAAGAAACTGTACTTTACAAGGTCCTATTGTATAATATTGTTGTTATAATCATGAGAGAAGATGCTCGGGAGAAGATTTTTGCAGATACATGCAGATACTAAAATGGTTGCATTTCCAACACTCTTCGTGTGATGGTCGATTTCAAATTTTACACCGCTAGCCATTCCCTTAGAAGTTCCCCCATCATGCGAAGAGCAGTCGGAAAATTGAAAGCGAGTCTCTATCTATTCATCGTGGGCAGCTATAACAACTAAGTTTTCCAATATTTGTCTGAAAGCGCGTGCTCTGTCTTCTCAAAGAGCAAATATCGTATTTTTCAAAAATAAATCCACTTTTTCACACATATCTCTGAAATTTGGATCTCTACCGAATCCTTGCGCAGGTCAAATTGTTCGGAGGGTATTATTCACAATCATTTTTCGTTTAACTGATCGGCTGAAGCGTACTGTAACTACCATTTTTGAGGCTACACCGCCATATCTCATGAACCTGTAAACGAATTTCCATGAAAATAGTTTTCTAGGGGTATTTTCACTCGCTGATAACGATGTGATACTCAAATTCAATTAATATAATACACGCCTAATTTCAAAAATGTGATTGGGAATACCTTCAACCAGAAGCATGATTTACATGTATTGAAAGATGCGCCTTATTCTCGGCTTTGAGAATCGTATGCTACATGCTTAGTTGAAATGTACCGTTGTACCACTTCACGGTCAATTTAGTCGCCAATTTATCCATTAATTGACCGCAATTATTGACAAGTGACTAGAAAGGCCAACGCAAAATGATAATTTCTATTGTCTATCTGAAATTTCTCACTCTCATTCTCATTGCGCGCACAACGGTGCGGTCAATTAATGGAGAAATTGGCGAATAAATTGACCGTGAAGTGTTACAACGGTACATTTGAACTATGCATGTAGCATACGATTCTGAAAGCCGAGAATAAGGCGCATCTTTCAATACATGTAAATCATGCTTCTGGTTGAAGGTATTCCCAATCACATTTTTGAAATTAGGCGTGTATTATATTAATTGAATTTGAGTATCACATCGTTATCAGCGAGTGAAAATACCCCTAGAAAACTATTTTCATGGAAATTCGTTTACAGGTTCATGAGATATGGCGGTGTAGCCTCAAAAATGGTAGTTACAGTACTCTTCAGCCGATGAGTTAAATGAAAAATGATTGTCACCACGATTATCAGCACCCTCGAAAACCCCAGATTTTCTGCTTTTCAGAAAATCGATGTACGAGGTCCTTCAGGCAAGTTGTTGATCCTTACGCGAACAGCCTCATATACCTTAAGAAGAACTACGAAACCAATAACTTAAACTTTTGGAAAAAAATATTTTTTTGAAAAATACCATGACCCGGGGTTCATGGTCCAAAAATATATCCTCACAATTAATATTTTTTGTTCTGAAATTTGAGCAATTTTGAGTCTTCGTTTTTTTATGAGATCAAATCATTCATAGATTTGTATACTATCAACAACAAAATGATGCAATGATACCCTCCGAACAATTTGACCTGCGCAAGGATTCGGTAGAGATCCAAATTTCTGAGATATGTGTGAAAAAGTGGATTTATTTTCGAAAAATACGATATTTGCTCTTTGAGAAGACAGAGCACGCGCTTTCAGACAAATATTGGAAAACTTAGTTGTTATAGCTGCCCACGATGAATAGATAGAGACTCGCTTTCAATTTTCCGACTGCTCTTCGCATGATGGGGGAACTTCTAAGGGAATGGCTAGCGGTGTAAAATTTGAAATCGACCATCACACGAAGAGTGTTGGAAATGCAACCATTTTAGTATCTGCATGTATCTGCAAAAATCTTCTCCCGAGCATCTTCTCTCATGATTATAACAACAATATTATACAATAGGACCTTGTAAAGTACAGTTTCTTCAAAAGTGAAATTCAGCCCTGAAATTTTTCGAATTTTTTTCTCTCAAAAAGTTCGCTTTAAAAGTCCTCTAAATCAACTTGTATGGTGTTTTTAGATTGTTTATGATTATTTACACTGCAAATGACACATTTTGTGACAATGGCATAAATTTTTTTTTTAAAAAAAATTCAGCAGTGCTCATTTGCCACGCAAGACCCGATTTGGACGACTTGCGAGTTCTAGTGAGCAACCGAGCTGCACGTTCTAACAAACAAAGAACCTAAGACCAGTTTTAACTTTACTGCGATTTATAACATTTTTAATGAAACCGACCGCCACGTTCCACAAAATCGGCCAGGAATGAGTTGACACTGTTCAATCTGTAGCCTACAATATTTTCTATCTAACAAACAAAAGCGCAATTTTCTACCTTTATTTTGAACCGAGTCATGATTTCCCAAACTTTGACCTATCGGCGGAAAAATCCTAAGACTCCAGCTTTGGATATGTTTCACGCATGTTGAACTACCTTAGAAAAAATATTCAGCAAAATTAAAAATCATGAATTTCTACTTCTTCCTGGCCATGGTCGAATCTCTCGCGACTCCTCTCATATGTGTGGATGATTTTGATTTTCTTTTCCTATTGTTCTTGGTTGTTTGTCGATATAACATATTCCCCATCGCAATATTTTGTAACCAGAAAGAAACAAAGCAAAATAAAACTAAAATAATTGTAGTATCCGAATGAAAGAAACGACCGATTATTCAAATGAGAATGACAGAAACAAGAGGTACAGCACAACAAAAAAAACACAGTTTTCGCGGTAAATTTGCGCAAATTCGCACGATTGTGCTATACTTCTAGACTATCCCAGCGAAGGAACCGACAACTATGAGAGAGAAAAGATGGTGAAAGAAGCAAAGAAGAAGGGACGAGAAAGAAAGGATTTTATAGAGGCATTATTGCACCGACTTTTGGAAGCACGCTGCGGGAAGGGGCTTGTCTATTGGAAAAATTCAAACACTCCCATCTCGAAAGCTTGCGAAATATGTTCACTTTCTGTCACTGCATCGTGATACTGCATTCTCGCTTCACCGTAATCCATTGCCTTGCCAAAATTATCAATTTATGGTGTTCTTCTTTAAAAAAATCCCTTTCCTCTTTCTCCACTGGATTGTTCATCAGTAAAGTATGGATTTATCGTGATTCGATAGAAAACAGTAGGAAACATCTTTGTCAAGTGAGTTTTTGGCACTATTCGACGTTTTTTTGCGTGCGTTCGCGATTTATCAAAGTACAATTTAATAATTATGTAACACGGCCAGTTGCGGGGTCTCCGGAAAAGCACGTGAAATGCGCTCTGAGTAAAGAAGATGTTGCAATAGCTAAACAAGCTACTTCAAAACGATAGATCTCATTTCATACTAACTGTCTTCGCTTGCTTTTTATAGGAATGGTAGCCACAACGCTGATTTGAAGATTCATGACGTTTCAGCATGATTGGTTGATGCACGGTGCATTCTCGGTGTGTGCTTCGTCGGTACATGAAACTCCGGTTTTGAAACGCACGGTCTGTGCACGCACCACGCCCATGCAGTGCACGTCCATCGCACGTTCAGTGTACTGACTCTCTTATATTTCTTCCCTCTCTCGGCTGAGTATCAGCGCGGCGAGAGAGGGAAGAACTGTAAGAGAGACGTGCGTACAACGTGCATTCGAAAATCGGAGAAGATGTGTGAGTGCAGCGGTGCACGCCTAGTGTCAAATTATGACAGTCTGTTGGGCAACGGGAGGTACGGTAGCATTTAATTACAAATAATTTAGGCTCTCTTGCGCCGAGACGAGCTAAACAATTCGATTGACACTGATCTTCCTGTTGCTACCGAGTTCACTGATCTCGGTGTAGCATACTCAAACTGTCTTGAATTTTCCGCGCATATTGAGAATAAGATAACAAAAGCCCGTGCTCGTTGCTCGTACATTCTTCGCATCTTTTTATCTAAAAGCCCATCTCTATATGCCCGTCTTTTCACAACTTATGTTCGCCCTGTACTTGAGTCCTGCTCCGAACTCTGGTCCCCACGTTCTCGCGAAACATGCTTCGATATAGAAAAAGTACAACGCAATTTCTCTGAACGCGCATTGCACAAATGTTGCTTACCGTATCGTTCCTACCCCGATAGACTAAGGCTATTCAAACTCGAACCATTAGAATATCGCCGCACTTTGATAGACTTATCATTCATCTACAGAGTTGTTCATAATGACGTTGACATTGGCCTGCCCCGCTTTCTTTGTATTGCCCATTGGCCTGCCCCGCTTTCTTTGTATTGTCTTTTCACAACTTATGTTTGCCCTGTACTTGAGTCCTGCTCCGAACTCTGGTCCCCACGTTCTCGCGAAACATGCTTCGATATAGAAAAAGTACAACGCAATTTCTCTGAACGCGCATTGCACAAATGTTGCTTACCGTATCGTTCCTACCCCGATAGACTAAGGCTATTCAAACTCGAACCATTAGAATATCGCCGCACTTTGATAGACTTATCATTCATCTACCGAGTTGTTCATAATGACGTTGACATTGGCCTGCCCCGCTTTCTTTGTATTGCCCCTCCGTAATAATATGTTTCAACTGCACAAATTTCGTTCAAATTCTAGTTTCTATCACCACTTCCTAGTCAATCGCGTTGTATCCTTGTGGAATTCTCTCTCCAATCATATTATATTATCATGTAATAGCGACTCATTTATGACTAGATGCCGATTAGTTATCCCGATAGATTACGAACCATATTATTGAACCAGTATTGTACACCTTTCACTCACTTCACTTCTCTCACTCGCACATTGTCTTTGTCACCTAGTCGTGACATCGTAATTTTCATGTTGCTTCAAATACTACACATTACTTTAATTCAATCAAGTTTTTTGGCATGATAAATGATTGATACGAAAATTGATTGATACGACAGGGATAGGAGGCATCTGCTACAGCATGGAGAGGGAATGGTGAGCGAACAATGTTTTTTTTTCCTAAATTAATATTTTATCGAACCATCTTGGTGGATAATAACAACCCGAGGCTAATATATTATGTGGCAGCGTCAAAAGAAGATTTACTTTTGGTGTTGACAAAATTTCTTCATTTTGTATGAGGACATTCCATATCGGTCTCCAGAACCATACGTATGTATTACTTGTATACTTGTAGCCTCTGGAGAGGCTTCCTGAGGTATACCCTCAAAAGGACGAAAGTGAACTTTTTCGGGGATTTTCGGCGATTTGCCCCGAAAAAAACCCGCTGGCAAATCGTTGTTTCTAAACGAAATCGAACAATTTTTGGTATACACGATTTTCAACGCAATTCGGGAGGCGTCTTTTAAGGAATAAGAAAATAATTGATCGGAAGGTATTGAAAACGCCACGCACATTATCTTGTTTACACGTGGTGTGGGACACTGTAGGCGGTCGAGATTTTCTAATTTTCATGTTTCCCTTTATTTTTATTATACAGTCGCGCCGGAAAGTATTCGTACACTTTGTTTTTCTTGTGTAACTTTCGCAATAGTTGAGCAATTGACCTGAAAATTTTATTTGAGCTAGCCAATCCTTTAAAGGGACCTGGCACAGCAAAATAAGTTATTTTTATTTTAAAGAAAATTCTTTTCTGATTAGAATGCAAAAAATCGCATATTTTTACGATTTTTTGAAAGGAGTTATGATTTTTCAAAGTTCAGAATTTGTGTTGATGTATCGGGCGCTACGGTGTTTACCGCGCTAAACACAGTAATGCCCGGTACGCGAGTACCTTTAAAAAATCATCCTTCCAAAAAATCGTAAAAATATGCGGTTTTTTGCATTCTAATTAGAAAAGAATTTTCTTTAAAATAAAAATAACTTAATTTGCAGTGCCATGTCCCATTAACTAATCGGATTCCACTATTGCGGTGATTGGAGCCAATCGTCGGGATTGCATAGTGATGACGCAACTAAACATCACTATTTCGAAAAATTATATCTCCGAGGAAAAAATTCTCCTACATGTCAGTTTCACAGAAGTTGTAGATCTACAATTGAACTACCCATGAAAAAAATGTCAAGATGCTGCGATTTTCCTCCTGCAGCAACCTTGCTGCAAAATTGAGACTGCAAACTTATAACTCGGCTCCCAGATAAGCTAGAGACCCGTTCTATTGCTAAAAATGACCCGTTTGGTGAGCCCAGACATCTCTGAAAGTTTGATACAGATTGATCAATATTTGCCTTAAAAAGTACTAAAAAGTAGCTTTTTTGCATACCCCAACTTTGAGGGTGCTCAACTCGAAGGGTGAATTTTCTAAAAATATGGTTCCTGTGTAGATTGCGGTAGTTTGTTTCGTTGCGAGACCCAGACGGAAAAGTTACCGTATGCCACTTTGAGTTTGGTGAACTCTAGACCATACATTTTAGCATCTTTAAATAATATAAATACCCAACTGCGGCAAAATCAACGCGGAGACTTGCAATTTAGACGTGAAGAAACCAATCGCGGGCGAGAAAAGTGGTCGAAATGAGCGGATAATAACGAATTATCATAAGCAAAATTATCATGAGCAATATTTATATTCAAATTAACAATATTTCCTCACTCATAGCCACATTTTTTTGAGATTCTGTCCTCGGGCAAGTGATCATTTTGAGAGACTGTTCTCGGGTAATACTCCAAATCATTCCGCGAAGGCAGGGCCAAAAGTTCTCGGGTAGTCTCACATTTCGCACTCTTGTATAGCGTAGTAATTTCAGAGCCCGGGTGGGTCAGTGTTCAGAGGTATTCCTGGTGCCTTTCCGTCGTTCGATTCACTGTCCTGGCTCCGCATGATATTGTTCGTTTTACGGCCCAGGAGGGCGAAGAAATAAATTGGTGTAGTGTGACTGGTTGCACACAGGCACGTCACGCATCCACGCACACTATTAAGCGTATTTTTGCACACGCGCGTAGTGGCCACACACTCCTCCCGCCTTTGCGATAAACACCCAGAGCAAACTCCACACACTCTCGTCTTACCCTCCCCCCCAAGTATAACCGTGGTTTGTTGTTGAAAGTATCTCGTTCCGCTTGTTCAATTCAGATAGATAATCCATTGTAACATCGTAATATTGATTTATTATAACATTAATTATTTGCGTTACTTAACTGTTCGCTCGAGAGAAAAAAACGTGATTTTACGCCTGCCGCAGGGACTGACTGTGATATTGAGAGCTGCCACACCCAGAATGAATATACTTACTATTGAGTATATTATATACTAAGATGAGACACTGAGTATATGATATACTCAATATTGAGTATATTCTCTCGTTTTCGCACGCTCTCTCGACGCGCGAATATACTCAATATTGAGTATATCATATACTCGGTGTCTCATCTTAGTATATTCATTCTCTGTGCACCCCTGCCTATCGCACTCTCCCGATGCTCATCGCTTGTCACAGGTTTGTAATCCTGCGTCATTGGGACTACAATATGTATATGTGTCACGCAATTCCCTCCTCCCATTATCTCTCCTCAAAACTATGCGGAATTTGTGGCCAATCCTAACCTCCATCGGTTGCAGAAACAAAGCATCTCGTGCTTAGCTTTATAACCATAAACCATAACCATAAATGGCCATAACCATAAATGGTTACAGTAACCATAACCATATAACCATAACCATAAATGGTTACTGTATCATGGAAAATTAGACTGCTTTTCACATTTTCATTATTTGCACATACGCTTCATCCATTCTTATCAACCCATAAAGAAAGATATTATCGCGATATTATTAACATTTCGGAATGGGTTAGCAAGAATCGTGCTTAGCTTTATGGTTACTGTATCATGGAAAATTAGACCAAGCATTTCACATAAATGGTGAACTTTCTTCTCGCTCTCTGCTATCTTATCCCGCACTGAGCGAGCAGATCATTTAAGAAATAAGTCACCAGAGATCACGGTGCGGATTGGAATGCGAGATATCAATAACGCGCGGGGGAACAAGGGCGTGTATATTCTAATCCGAATTTCTTCATTTCACACCGCCTCACCAAGGCGGGAATCTGCCCATTGAAACTATGCATAGCATTGAGTTGTCATTATGCCAGCCAAGAATCTCTCGTTGTCTGATCATCTCGTTTCGCGCACTCTCACGATGGTTCCATCTTTCACTAACTAGATCTCGCCATGACTCTATCGGGCACTATGTACTGTTCTCCCGCGAACCATCTCGAAGACAGGAAGTACATTCATCTTTTTCACACTCCCTTTCGTCCTCCGACCTGTGCAAATAGACAGTGTGAAATGATGTCAAAGGAAATAAAAGTATTCCCTAGATCCGGCATTCACGAAAAATGCTATGTACCACATGCATTTGGCTGCAGGTTATTTTAGTTTTCGAGGAATAGATGTTTCTTTTTGCTCCAGTTACAATAATAGCGGCGCTCTGTAGAAACTATCATTCTCGTTTCTGTCAGTCATATTGAGATGTCCCTCTCCATTTTACAGTCCTGTCAGATTCCCCCTTGAACGAGGGGCGCGCAGGGTGCCCCCGGACGCCCCCCGGCAACCCATGGGCTCTAGTAAATTTGGGAACGAGAAATTCGATACCCCGATCACAGTTCCATATCCACAAGTCTCGTGGGAATCGGAAAATATTTTTTTCAAAAAATAATAAAAATATTTATTTGCATACCAAGCAATTAGCATCTCAGGTCATGTATCTGACAAAGCCCTGCTCCGTTTGGACATACCGTAGTTAATGGGTGCGTGACCGCGCCCTAACACCGGTGATCGCGCCCTAACACCGATCGATAAACGTTCTTTGTGCGCCATTTTCGTTTGTTTTTTTGTCGTTTCATTGCCAATTCTCTCTAGCACCTCTCTCTTCGCGTCGCCCAATGGACGCCAGCATCCCCCTCCTCGGGAATTGCGGTCAGGTGACTTTTCCACCTTTTCACTCGAAATTGATAGCGGTGTGCGCTTGTGGAACTGTTGAGGTTCCGTCGCGCCGAGGCGTGGCAGCAATTATTTATCGACAAGAGGAGCGGGAAGTGGCAATGAGAATATATACAACAACGAAATTGGCTAGGTAAGACTACTTTCAGTTATTTTCGCCCCACTTATCGACGATAGCTTGTCCCCTGACTCTTCTAATGTGGTGCATGTTACTCTGTACGTGTGTGATATAGTTACGACACATTTCTTTAGTAAGTATGTTCTTCCAATAGTAGAGGACTCCCTCTCTGAGGATGTCGAGGGATTTGGGCATGCGATTCTTTCGAACCCACAATTTCATGCCCCTCACACATATTCGATCGGGTTGCAATCGGGTGAACTAGGAGCCCAGGAAGAAAGAGTGATTCCCCATTTCTTAAAAGCTTTGAGGGATGCCTTAGCGACGTGGCACGAGGCGCCATCCTGCTGGTACACGGCGCGCCCTCGCCCTATCCATCCATCTATGAAAGGAAGCAGGTATTCCTCCATTATACCCAGATAATCGGGTGCCTTGAGTCTTTCTCCTTGCTCGAGTAGAGCTAACGATCCAGGGCCGTCCCAAGTGATGCATCCCCAGATTTGTAGCTGAAAGTTGAAAATTTTTATGTAACGAAAAAGATGCTCATTACTCAGTAATAGGATTGCCCGTTCGGGGTCAGTGTCGGTTTTACGGACCTCTCGCTTACCCTGTGGATGTTTTGAGTGTAAAACGGGGAGAGGGGGAGAGAGGGTGGGGTCAAATGCCGTTTTACGGAACACGGTTTGTTTTGGAGAGAGATGAGAGAGAGGGTTTTCACAGGGGAGACGGGAGAGCTTTCTCTCTCCAAGACAGCCCGTGTTCCGTAAAACGGCATGCCCTCTCTCTTCTTGAAACAGCGAGTGATATGGATTTGACCTCTCCCCATTCGTAAAACAAGAGTGCGAGAGAGGGGGAAAGTGCCGTTTCACGGAAATCGAGCGGGAAACACTACTCAGTAATACTTTCTTGGGAAATTTTTTGATTCCCGTGAAGCGGTCTCGGTCGTACTTGTTGCAGGTTGTGATGAACCGACGATTCGCTCCTAACTGGATTATCGATTCGTCCGACCAGATCTGAGTTCATTTTAATTATATGGACTGATTAGCAAATACCCTACCCAATTCCTAAATGTCTCTTTCGATTCGATCAATTCGTGCACGAAGTTGAATCTCTTCATAGCTTGGAGAGGAGTTATCTCAGGAACCTTTCTGAAAACAATTAAACTCTGACTAGTTTCCATAATACGATTTAAACAATTAAATTTTTAATTTGCAAATTATTCTACATTTCAGAATATGCCTTGGCACCGATGAGCTCCTTCAACTTCCGCAGAACTCTCTTTTGATGGAGATACCGTAATCCTCTTCGAGTAGATCAATAATCTGCGATCGATCGATTGGATTACGGTATCATTAGACTATACCCACATCACTTTCACTCCTTTCCTTGTCCTCCTCATACAATTCCTTTACGAGTTGTCCTACGCTTTCCGTTTTCTCTCCGAGGCAATAGCTACTTAAATGGAAAAAATGTACTGAACGCTCTAGGAAAATCACACCTGTATGTATGCTTCTCCCCGTTGAAAGATTTAATGTCCTTCTTGTACAGAGTTAGCACTTGGTAATAGGAGAGACCGGCATTCAGTTTTACTAGGAGCGTGTGAGCTGCTTTTGCAGATACACCGGACACCCTTTGTGCTCGGATAACCCTCCAAATACAGTCCTCGCAACGAGGTAGCTCCATGTCGCCTGTATTGATTATTGATCGATAAATGATATGTTTCAATTCAGTACGATTGGTTCAATACGATCACACACAACAATAGAATAGAGCAAATATAGAACAAGAATAGAACAAATATCTTTGAAAAGTAGAATTGCATTGTACATTGTTGCCTCGAAATCTACAGAATAGAGTCTGGTGATACTCATTAGCATGCTCTGACTCTTCATTTCCATGCGTTGACTACTCATTTGCATGCTAATCTCACCATTTTCATCTCTTCCCTCCCTTACACCTATGCTCTTCCGACCTCACACTCCTCGTTTCCGCTCCTTTCTTCGTCTTCTCTCTTTTGATCTACCTAGTGGTGAGTGATTTACCGTTCTAAGTGTATTCATTTCAGATGTCTCACGATTTTGTTCTTGTAAAGCACCTCGATCAGAAGAAGTACGAGATAATCCCAGCCCGTTGTGTCACGCAGTGCCCCGGAGGGATAATTCCGGACAAAGTTATCACCTATCGAGACGAAAGAGGAGGAGAACTTATCGATCGGGTAGTAGTTCATGCTGGAAGAAAGGGAGCGTGTGCAGAGTTCCAAGCTAATCTCAGCGAAGGTTAATTTGAATTCTTTGAATACCGTTATAATCACTTTTATTTAGACGAATCTGTGATGAATGATGATATCGATCGACCCCCCAAGAGGGAGCTGCGGAAGAGAAGTGAGCCCATGCAAAGGTTTTTTCCGATATTTATTTGAAATTGCAGTCAAAGTAGAGCCTTTCGATGCTCCTTCAACGAGTGGTCTCGATAAGATATTCAAGCCGAAGAATATCGGGAGAACGCCAGCAGTCAAGAGTGGGTTTAATAGCATGTGATGAATAAAATAGCTCATCAACTTGTTTCAGAGGAGCCGATATCCCCCAAGAAATCAAATCTTACGACTAAACGAGCTCAAAGGTGAACAAATGATGAGAATTTCCTATTGAACTTTTCATTCTCAGATCGCACGAGCTTCATCTACCCTCTCCAATCTTTCGCCTTTCTCTTCTCCGATATTCACACGAAAACCTGCGAAAGGAAGGTGGGTTCAATAAACACTTTATCTCAATATGTTTATGTTTCGAAGAAGAAGCAACCGGAAATAGATATTGGGGTTTATCGCATTGGGGTTTGATCATTCTATCATTATTAACTCGAAAAATGTGCAAATCGACTTTGCGGTTACTCCTTCTTTAAATATTATAAACAAAGTTGGAACAGTAATTAGATTATTCTCACTACCGTTATCACAACTTTAATATAATCAGGCTCGGGTTTATCCCCAATCTCACTGGCCGAGTGGCCGCGTCTATCGGAGATTCCTCAAATCATCGGGCATCGAGTGTTTCTTCTTCAATTGGATCTCCTCCAATTGCGCCTCTCCCATCTGCCGAGAGCGCCATGGTTAGTTGCTGGAAAACGATATCTTTTCAATTGCATTTACATTAGATCAGTGCTATGAAATCATCGCTCGATGAAATCAAGGAAGGAAGGAAAGAGGACTCGCAGCTACTCAAGTCAATTGTCGACAAAATGGTGTGTCGGCCACTCAACACATGTGGGTTTCTCCCAAGTAGTTGCTCATATAACTTTGGATTTTCAGATAATGGACCGGCCTATCCCTCTCCCGAAGAGGTTGCTGATGTTTCTGTTATGGAGTCGTCTGACCTGGCTTCTGTCCGCATACTCTTCGACCAACTGGCAGAGGATGGAGAGAAGGAGAAGAGAGTCGAGGACAGAGATCCCATGAAGAGCAGATTCGTACAAGAGGTACGTAATGACTCCTGAAATTGAAAAAAGAGAGGTAGTAATTCTAGCAATACCGTCTGTTCCGCCATAGCAATCCGGGCAAGTTCGCATCGGACTGGAAATATCAAGTCCGCCGGTGAGGACTCAACTTTTAAGTATTTTTGCAAATTATGATTGCAGTTACAACTACAACCTCACCCGCCGAGACGCAGCGCGTGGATCACATCAATAACACCGCAATTATGTTGTTTATCTTCTGATTTTGTAATTCTTCACAAAAAGCTTTGGTTCGATAAAAGAGTTGATTTGATGACAAAGAATGAAACTTGCGTACTCCATTGAACAGCTACTGCCGTCCCTCTCACGACGCTCGATTCGGCCACGCCTCGGCGCGACGGAACCTCAACAGTTCCACAAGCGCACACCGCTATCAATTTCGAGTGAAAAGGTGGAAAAGTCGTACCTGACCAAGAGTCAGGGGACAAGCTATCGTCGATAAGTGGGGCGAAAATAACTGAAAGTAGTCTTACCTAGCAAATTTCGTTGTTGTATATATTCTCATTGCCACTTCCCGCTCCTCTTGTCGATAAATAATTGCTGCCACGCCTCGGCGCGACGGAACCTCAACAGTTCCACAAGCGCACACCGCTATCAATTTCGAGTGAAAAGGTGGAAAAGTCACCTGACCGCAATTCCCGAGGAGGGGGACGCTGGCGTCCATTGGGCGACGCGAAGAGAGAGGTGCTAGAGAGAATTGGCAATGAAACGACAAAAAAACAAACGAAAATGGCGCAAAAAGAACGTTTATCGATCGGTGTTAGGGCGCGATCACCGGTGTTAGGGCGCGGTCACGCACCCATTAACTACGGTATGTCCAAACGGAGCAGGGCTTTGTCAGATACATGACCTGAGATGCTAATTGCTTGGTATGCAAATAAATATTTTTATTATTTTTTGAAAAAAATATTTTCCGATTTCCACGAGACTTGTGGATATGGAACTGTGATCGGGGTATCGAATTTCTCGTTCCCAAATTTACTAGAGCCCATGGGTTGCCGGGGGGCGTCCGGGGGCACCCTGCGCGCCCCTCGTTCAAGGGGGAATCTGACAGGACTGTACTCTGATGGAGAGGCCACTTCCTTAGTTCCCTCCGGAGCCCTCGTCTATCTACCAACGACTCGACAATATCGGAATCCCTTCCTAGCCGGCCTGGTCACCGTGGATGGGTATGACAGTATGATGTTGGCTACTCAGATACCAGCTTCGCTAATTCTCAATCTGATTGATGTTTCGAGCTTGGTGGACTCAAGCGCAAGAAAGAAGCGTCATCCCTTCGTCAGGACTGCCGTCAGCCTCACGTAACCTCCCCTTTCTTCCTACGCCCATGGTCCTAAGAGAGATCTCGTCTATTCCTCCAGCAACTTCAAATAAGATGGTCTGTGAATGGGAAGAAGACCGATCCTCTATCCCGACCCCAGTCGAAATGATCCGTCTATTGTCAGAAGAAAGTTCCTGACCCCTGAAACCACATCCTCACCTGACGTTATCGTCTGACGTGATAATGATTGTATTGTATTGTAGAAACTGTTAAAATTGAATTACCTATTTACATGCTGTTTACGTGGTCTTTGGCATGTAATAATTTGTGAGAATACCGTGAAGAGTGAGTGTGGCCTCAGGGGGTAAATGATCTAGGTTAGAGTGAGGAAAGTGAGATTATGATCTCTTCATTTCGCACAGTCTCTCGTCATCGATCGATGGATGAGAAAGTGTGCGATTCTTAGCGATTCCAAGTCTTTGTGCCCGCGCACGCCGTAAATACGATGAATAATGGCGCGCACAGTGTCACACTGTACCGCGTATTTACGCTCCTTTTCCGCTCCTTTAAAGACGCACGGTATCACAAACCCCATTTCTTCCCTGTTGCAGCTAAATATGGCGAACACCCTCGCCCCATTTCTGCTAATAAATCGACCCCCATTTGAGTCCTACGCACAGGCAGCGCCGTTTTGGTGTAGAGTCAAAAGCAAAAGTTATGCGCTTACCTCACACTTCATTGTAATCAATCATTCTCCAGTATTGTGGCAAACGTACCTACGCAACTATGTGTTTAGTTCCATTTTTAGTTTGAAACAGTTGGAAAAAGGTGTTTTAGTGTATGATAAGGTGAAATAACATTTTAATGTGCTATTTATCACAAAATTGCACCACACTACACTTTATCATTACAAATTTTCAGATTTTATTTTCTGGCAAAATGAGCCGTCACGGAGGGGATCCGAACCCACGTGAATCGGGAAATAGAAAAACGAAAACTTTATGTTGGAAATGCAAATTCTAGAGTGGAAAACTAATTTTGCGCAATCATATTCAAGTCATTACTTTTAAAACATCTGTTATCCACCTTTTTTCATTATAATGATCTCAAAAACATAGTTGTGTAGGTACGTTTGCCACATAAACATATCCCTAGAATCAGCGTCTAACGGCGGTTCGAATGAGCTATGTCACGACGTTCACACTTTAACGGGTCAAAAACGCTTAATTACGGGCTAATTAAGCTAATTAGCGACAAATGAATTACATAGCGAGATTCGCCATCAAATTCTGGAAGTACACGTGAGATTTCAACGCTCTATCTGCAAAGATAGGGGAGAAATATTAGAAAAAGTGATTTAGCTGTATTCTGGCGCGGCGCCTTTTTGGCGCCAAAAGTCAAATTCATGAAAAATGAAAGACGCCACGTTGTTCAGCATCGAAAACTACCCCTAGGGGCATGCTTGGGAGGCATTTCAACTTTTAGCTGTGCGGAGCCCTGTTGGAGATTTGTTGAATCTATCGCGGACAGCGTCATATGTACAAAAATATGGCCGTAATTTTCATATCGCCCATTCTTAATGCAGTTCATTTGCAGTTATCTTTACGCGCTGAATCATTCGCAATTAGAACTGATTGTGCCGATAATGATAAGATCGCAAATTACGACGATCGAATTCCATGCAGCTATCGGTCTGATCTTATGTGAAATCGGTAGGAGGTTTTTTTGGCGATATGACTTAATACAGTATCTATACAAGTTTGAAACTATTCTACATTTAAACAATTTAAATAATATTTAAAGAAGAAAATACCTTTACTATGTCTTATTCATATAGTTGCTTCCCTATTTGGACTTGAATGTGGTTAATTTGTAATTTAAACAACTAGCAAACTTCAGATTACTCCATCGAGGTTCCCGATCGAATTTCGTCAATTTTGGATGGAATCCGAAAGGAAATCCTCGAGGATCTGCAGATGTACTACAAGGACGAGATGGGACTAGACGATTACTCTATAAAACTGGGCCATCTGATGTCCCTGACCCACGTAATTATGGTGAGTTCATCTCCATTTCGCAATTTTAAATTCAATGTGCTCAAAAACAGACAAATTTCAGGAATGTGCTACTGTCACTTTCGAATTCTTCAAACTTCAGAAATCAGTTTTCAACATTGCTTCGACACCCATCACTTGTTTTGTGTGAAAAATTCAATTATTTTTTGGAAATTTACCACATTCGACATTTTCAAGTACTCATTGTTCATATCAATTGACTCATTATTACCGTGTTCTGTTTCGATCTCGTATACGATTAACCCAATTCATATAAAAAACATATGCGTACATAAAATACGTGTAGAGTGACATGTGATCATTTCTTTTTCTGCACGTACAATATCACAATAGTAAACCCTTTCCGACCACTACAAATGTAGCCCAATTGTAAATAAAACTAATAATTATCTAATGCTACGTATGATATTTGTTACATGTTCTTGAGATCTGTAATAAATTTGATAATAGGGGACATCCCAGTGTGCAGCAATCAAATTGTGAAGCTACTTGGTCAGTTCCTGAATTCATTGTCGAATATAATATTAAGAGGGCAAGACATTATCAGCGGTCAGTCGATTCGCAAGAGAGTACAGAATGAGGAACCAAACCACGCCTCTCACGAGAGGATCGAACTGTTTTTGGCACTGAGTAAAATATCGTATGTGTGTTTTATTGATGTTTTGGAAGCAGATGGACATAACTAAGATCCCTGGCATGGGACACACCACAACTCACATATCCCGATCTTTTTGAAATTTTTATGGTAGATTCAGAATAAAATTCTAACCATGAAACTGTTTTCAAAAGTTGCCGAATTTTTTTTGAAATTTCGTCATCCATAACAAATTATTAATTTAATTAATAAATAGGCAAAATTAGAAACCCAAAATGAATATTTCGATTGACATATACAGGCTACGACTTTTGAAGTCAAATCCTGCCATAAAATGTTTAAATAAAAATATTTTTATTTTTTTCGAAAATTATTAAAATTAATAATAATTATTTTGAAAAACATTCGGCAACTTTTGAAAACAGTTTTATGGTTAGAATTTTATGACGAATCTACCATAACAATTTCAAAAAGATCGGGATATGTGAGTTGTGGTGTGTCCCATGTGAGAGGTATTATACCCTAAATCTCATTCCCCGATTCCTCCACTACTAGGAAATTGAAATGTCTGTCTGTTGGTATGTTTTTTTTACTTCCGCGTGACCGACCTTTTTTCTGAATAACTTTCTTCAAAGTTGAGCAATCTTCTCAGATCCTTTCGCATATGATAGCCCATCACGAAACACATCGATTTTTATATTGGAAAAATCGATAATTTCATGGCCAAGTCGGTAGCGAGCTCGAATTCAAATCCGAGGGTCGCAGGTTCGATCCCCGCCGGTGCATAGTCTTTTGCCGCATTTTTTCCAAGAGTCAAATGTGGCCCAAACCCATTTTTGAGTAACGAGATTCACATTTGAGCATCTTTTGCCGATTTTTGAAGTGAAATATCGATTGATTTCACTTGATTTCACGCGATTTCATGAAATTTTCGCACATTTCGTTCCAAAGCATTCATCATGCCGTCAATCTCGCAGGAATGGAGTTAGAACGAGAGTGAAAGGAAAATTGAGAGTGACTCTCTCATTTTGGCACACTTTCTCGCCCCTGACCCCTTTCTGGAGGCCGGAATCATGCATCCGGAAGCTTCCTAATAAATCGCTTCAAAATCGCTCTATCTTCTCGGATCCTTTTGCATACGACAACAGACCAAAATCCCTTTAAAATTTTGCAATATTTAATTGACCAAATCCATAGCCAAGTGGGTTACGCGCTTGACTTACAATCCGAGACCCCCAGGTTCGAACCCCGACGCGGGCAAAACGTTTGCCGCATTTTTCGCAAGTGTCAAATGCCCTTCTAGCACGTTCTTCAGTAAGGTGAAACACGTTTTCACCTGTTTTGCCGAGTTTTAACATGGAAAATCGAAAATTTCGAAAAGTTCCCAATTGGATCACAGAGCGTGGGGGATCACAGGAGAAGTGTTTTGCGATGTCGGAAACGTGTCAAACACGTTTTAACGTGAAAAATTGAAAATTTCGTAAAGTTTCCAAATGATCCGGCGAGCGTAGGGAATCATTGGAAAAGTGTTTTGCGATGCCACAAACGTGTTCGAAGACGCTATGGAAATCAACACACGGTATCCTGCGTTTCCGTTGAGAAAGGCTCGTGAGGCTGAGAGCGATCGAAAAAAAGTTGCCACGGAGCCACGAAGTGGCGTAGTGGCAACTTTTTTCGATCGCACTCAGCCTCACGAGCCTATTGCAACGGAATAAGCCAGTACTCTTTCTAGAGATGAACATTCCCCAACATACTAAGCTCCCCCTGGACCGATCGTGGAGCTACTGAGTTCTCCTCCTTGGACCGAGCCTACAGCAAGCTTCCAAACTCCCCCTGGACCGAACCTGAAGAATGCTACCAAGGTTCCTCTGAACCGTACCTGAAGAAGGCTACCGAGGTCCCCCTGGACCGTACCTGAAGAAGGCTACCGAGGCCCCCCTGAACCGTACCTGAAAAAGGCTACCGAGGTCCCCTGGACCGAATCTTAAGTATGTTACTTAGCTCCCCCTGAACCGTACCTGGAGCCAGTTACCGACCTCCCCCTGGACCGAACCTGCACCCGGAACTATGCATAGAGCGTAGTGTACGCATAGAGCGTAGTGTATTTAACCTCAATACATCCCGGCTAGTTTTATATTGCTACTGTAAGATGCTAAGCGCGGACTTTGAGGCTCCTTTTCAGCGGTTCTATGCAATTTCTGTGAAAACTTTCTTCTTAGAGGTACGGTCTATTTTGTTAATGCGGTAAATTCGTAAAATATATTCACTATATCAGATCGATTATAAAATTATCCATACGTCATTCATCGAAGATTTCCTAGATGGCTGTGAGTACGATAGATTATCGATTACTGTGACGGAAAATGTATGCAACGAAAGGTACTGTCAAAATTATTTATGAGAGGAATCGCGAAAGAATCGACCACCAGAGGGGGGAAATGGAAATAGAAATCGATTTGGCTAAAAAGTATAAGGGTGTCCCAAAAGTTTTGCGACTTTTTTCAATAAAAACTTTTATCATCACATCTTCAACAGTTGACAAAGGTGATCAATCAATGTAGGTTCCCTTCTTAGTCACAACCTTCTGCCATCGATCGGGCAGGCTCATGATTCCATTTCTCCAGAATGACTTGGTCTTCGAATCGATCCAAGCCTGGAAGGCCGAGTCGAGATCGGTACGATTAGCGAACTTCTTTCCGCGACAGAAGTTAGCAAGAGATTGGAAACAGTGATAGTCACAGGGGCTGATATCGGGTGAATACGGTGGATGAGGCAGCCATTCCATATTCAGTTCGTCCAACTTTTTCTGGGTCAATTTCGCATGATGGGGTCTCGCGTTATCCATAAGGATCAGGATTTTTCCATCGCTTAGAAGACCAGAAGGGACCCTGATGGTGACCTCTTCCAGTTGAGTAGTGAAGACGTCAGCGTTGATGGTGGTTTCATTGGGGAGGATCTCCCAGTAGACGGGTCCCAACACGGAGAAGAAGAAACTCAGTAGTTCCTTCTTTTCGTGCAATTCCTTCTTCGGGACTGGCTGGGGATTCTCTCCGATGCCCAACCATTCCAATTTCCGCTCAAGGTTATCGTATGTGATCCACTTCTCGTCCATAGCGATGATCTTGCTGACCCATCGAAAGTTGGGTCTACGGTGGAGCAATTCTCGGCACACATCGACACGCTTTTTGATCTGAGCAGGGGTGAGGGAGTGGGGAATGACATGGGGGAGCTTCGGCTTCCTCTCATCCCGGTGGAGGATTCGTATTACCGTGGATTTGGGAGTATGAGTCTTTATCTCCAACTCACGCACACTCACTTTGGGTTTGGCCGCCACTGCACTGAGTATCAGGGGTTGATTCTTGCTGTGAGGGCGTCCAGAACGGGGTTCGTCTTCGATACTATGGCCGCCAGAATTGAAACGCTGGTACCATCTATAGCAGGTCGATAGAGTTGGGGCAGAATCTCCTTTCGAAAGCACCAGTTCTTGATGGGCTGCCTTCGCCGTCTTTCCCGCAAGAAAATTGTGAAGCAAAACTGTGCGATGATCGAAAGAAGTGTCCATTGGGAGAAACGTTGTAGAAACTAGGAGACTACAGCACTCGACTTGTGCTAAGGCTTGAATGATTACGAAATGGATTGTTTACCAAATGTATTTCGCAATCATCGATATCGATCGATTGCGCAATCGTCGCAAACTAAAATAGGCCCGAGTCGCAAAACTTTTGGGACACCCTTATAAATCTAAGGTACTTTCGGGTCCGCTCTACTCGAATTTTGACACTAGAGCTCATGAAAGTCATTCGCTGTCGAGAGCGGTCGCCTCAAACTCAAGGTGTTTGAGATTTTTGTTCAAAAAAATTTCACGCGAATTAATGTAACTTTGTTATTTCATATTCCATATTCCACAACTGAAACACGAAAACACATGGTTTTTTGAAAAACAAATAAAGCATATTTTAAGTAGTGTATATGTTTGAAATACACTCTAGTAATATTTTTTCTATCTGAAATTACGTTTCTAACATTCATGGGGCGCTATAATGTCAAAACAATCTCATTTATCCATTGTATCGCAAGTGCTACAAAGTTTCGACGATAAAGCAAATGCGATTGTTTTCTAACTTTATCGGGTCTATCGTGGCAAGGCATACGACATACTTGCTTCAAATATTCTTCCACTACTAGGAAATTGAAAAGTCTGTCTGTTTGTCTGTGTGTCCGTTGTTTTTCTGTTCGCGTGACGGACATTTTTTCTCGCATTTTTCTAATATTCCGCTTCAAATTCTTCCAAATCCTTTTGCATCTGATCACAGATCAGAATACCTATAAAATTTTACAAAATTTAATAGACCAAATCCATAGCCAAGTGGATAGCGCAACTGACTTCCGATCCGGCACCCCCAGGTTCGGCCCCAGCCGCGGGCAAATCGTTTACCGCTTCTTTTGTAAGGATCAGAAGCTCTCCTAACACGTTTTTAAGTAGTCTGAAACACGTTTTCACCTGTTTTGCCGAGTTTTAACGTGAAATATCGATATTTTCGAACTTTTGTCAAACGCAAAGGGCGTGTCGGGATCACAGGAAACGTGTTTTGCGATGTCAGGAACGTGTTTAAAACGTGTAAAAAATCGACATTTTCCAACTTTTGCCAAACACTACAGAGATTGCTGGGGATCTCAGGAAAAGTTGCGATTTCACTGAATGAAAACGATTGAAATGAATGAGGGTGGTCCATGCATTATATACCTCCGTTATCAAAGGCATAGTAATACTCAAATACGGAAAGTACAGAAATGCAAATATTCACAAAAACGTGCTCATAAACGATGCACGAGCGTAAAATTTTCGCGGCAATATATAATCAATATTCAATACATTGCAAATCTAAAAGAGCTCAATAAGGATGTTTAATTCAATAAGCCTGTAGTTTTTTTGAGTCATTCCCATACTTTTTCCATCAATTTAGATGCCATTCTTATGTATTAGCTGGCTAAAAATATCAACTGTTAATGCATTCCTCGCTAGGAAGGTACTTTTACTATAACTTTGATAACGGAGGTATCTAATGCATGGACCACCCTCATTCATTTCAATCGTTTTTATTCAGTGATTTCATTTCTGAAACCGTATGATGCGAGTACTTACCGTAACTTTTCCTGAGATCCCCGGCAATCCCTGTAGTGTTTGGCAAAAGTTGGAAAATGTCGATTTTTTACACATTTTAAACACGTTCCTGACATCGCAAAACACGTTTCCTGTGATCCCGACACGCCCTTTGCGTTTGACAAAAGTTCGAAAATATCGATATTTCACGTTAAAACTCGGCAAAACAGGTGAAAGCGTGTTTCAGACTACTTAAAAACGTGTTAGGAGAGCTTCAGATCCTTACAAAAGAAGCGGTAGACGATTTGCCCGCGGCGGGGGCCGAACCTGGGGGTGCCGGATCGGAAGTCAGTTGCGCTATCCACTTGGCTATGGATTTGGTCTATTAAATTTTGTAAAATTTTATAGGTATTCTGATCTGTGATCAGATGCAAAAGGATCTGGAAGAATTTGAAGCGGAATATTAGAAAAATGCGAGAAAAAATGTCCGTCACGCGAACAGAAAAACAACGGACACACAGACAAACAGTCAGACTTTTCAATTTCCTAGTAGTGGAAGAATATTTGAAGCAAGTATGTCGTATGCCTTGCCACGATAGACCCGATAAAGTTAGAAAACAATCGCATTTGCTTTATCGTCGAAACTTTGTAGCACTTGCGATACAATGGATAAATGAGATTGTTTTGACATTATAGCGCCCCATGAATGTTAGAAACGTAATTTCAGATAGAAAAAATATTACTAGAGTGTATTTCAAACATATACACTACTTAAAATATGCTTTATTTGTTTTTCAAAAAACCATGTGTTTTCGTGTTTCAGTTGTGGAATATAGAGCCCACACGTTATGAAACACAATTTCCATCAACTTTTACCGATTTTTGTTTCATTGAAGCTCGAAATTGGAATAAAAAATATTTTTGCATATAAGTTTTCTTAGATGGTCATTACATAACGGACATTACATTTTTTCGCATGGCCCGATCGGACTGAAAAGTTGGGCGAAGTAACTACATACATGACCCTATAATATGCCCAAGAACGGTGCACTAGTTTTTCCGATTTGGGGATTTATAATAACTTTTGCAAAAGCGACCGCTGCGCAGCAGAACGGCTACCAGGAATGATGTGGTTGTCTTCAAATCGTAGAGGAATGTTTACCCTTTCAGATTTTTCGAAGAACGAGACGATATCTCTATTTTGAACAAAGTTACATTAATTCGCGTGAAATTTTTTTGAACAAAAATCTCAAACACCTTGAGTTTGAGGCGACCGCTCTCGACAGCGAATGACTTTCATGAGCTCTAGTGTCCAAATTCGAGTAGAGCGGACCCGAAAGTACCTTAGATTTACTTTTTAGCCGAATCGTAGACTTAAACTTTCTATTTCCGCCATACGGTCGATTCTATCGCGATTCCTCTCTTATAGTGCGTTTATTGTGGCGTGGCGCCTTAGGTTGAGCGGTCGATTTTGAGTAGCCAAAATAGTCATTTTGATGTATCAGAATGGTTTTTCTGGGGGGGGGGGTCAAACGAAGTGAACCCACAAACTACCGTTCCGACCCCTCGGCACTCTCTCGATGAGAGAGCATTGAAGCGCTCGTATCTTGGGGAAAAAACTCACCCGATCAATTGGGAATGATTTGAGATCAATTTCACAAAAGAATGTATATCACGAATTTATCAGCATTTTTCTACGAGAACTATCGACCAGCATGAATCTAATCAACGATTCATATTATGATTTTGATATATGTATAAGGCTGTTAAGAAAGTCTTGCCCGATTTTCAATATGAACTTTGAGCTTTCAGTTCTCTCGAAGTTCAAATCAATGTTCCATTTATTCATTGGATCTTTTACGAGGTCTGTTTGATAATGACACCCAACAATGGATATTGCCCTGTCTAGATTGATATCCAAGAGAAGATCCAAAATATGATTCATGTTTTCCAGCAAGCATATCGTAAAAGCTATTAGAGCTAGTTTCTCGCAGGGAATTTGTTTCCAAGAGCTCATTGTAGAAACACAGATAGTAGTTTAATCCCCCTCTAATATTATAGTTAGAGTGTCTAGCTATCAAACGTATTTCAAAAGTTGTGATGGTTCAAAGACGACCTGTCCGTCAAAAGTAGTGTCTGGATGATTTCGACTGACAATTTCCAATGCGATGCGATCCAGATCTAGTGGTGCGCGTTTTTCTTGCTGACACTTTGCTATTATGCAACAATTGTTATTTCGAAATGTGATCCTCTGAATGTTTTCAAAAACCAAAAATTATTAAAAGTTCGATACACTCTGAATTACGGTAAAATCTCAATTTCTAGAATGTTCGTTTATGAAGTGTCCCATAAAAGATTGACAAATTCAATTATTGCCCGACTAATCAGTTATACTAGTGGACATTAGCTACAAAATGAGCGTAAGAACGAGATCATAGACTCTGATCAGAAATAGTAACTTTCGATGAACTGCCTATTTCGATGGCGAATTTCGAACATCATTTGAACCAACACGGCGACGACAGTCTGTCACTCAAAATGGACAATGCTATTCTAACAGTAGTAGAAGGCGCTGTAAATGTGCAGAGATTGGGAGTTAGCTTCATTCGAGAAGCGCCGCTAAGTCAAAAACATTTATATTCAACATTGTTTGCACGCCTCTTCTAGATATGACACACATTTTCTTAGAAGCCCGATGTGGTGGTTGAGTTCAATAATTCATCACGAATTCATTATATACTTCCTTTATCATAAACCACTTGAATGGAGTCCTATCTCATTCCACCGTAGAACTGTAATCGTTTGAAAAGTTCGAGTCGAAATAGACCTGACCCAATTTCTCCATTCATATTTCTCGCCGGTATAAATGCATAGGCATGAGAAAGTGGCAACATAAAGAGGAAGACTCATTACATTTAACGTGCCTATAAATATTTAGATCGGGAACTTAGGAAAGAAAATTGGAGGATTTTTCAAGAAACGTGAAATCGGGAAAGACTTTCTTAACAGCATTATATAATTATTTAACTGTTTAAGAAAATGCAATCTTCCTTTTTTCAGCGTGTTTTCACTCCTCTCAAACCACAAGAAGAAAGCGCTTGAATTTACGATGAACGACTTCATAAGTGAAGAAGAATTTCTAGCGCTGCCTACCATGAGAAAACTCGTCATACGAATGGTGCGAATATAGCAATTTTATTATAACATTTCAAAATAATGCAATGACATTCTATTAAAAATATCCTTACCACTGCCGATTTTTTTATTAAATTGTTGGTTTTAAAATATTTTTTCTTTTCCATTTTCGAGACATTTTTTATCATTTTTTCGGGGTGGATGGAAACATAGTATAGCCCCAATACACCTTGCTAGTTGAATCGTAAGGATAAATATTACAGAAGAGAACTAAAATAATAACTTTTAATAAATCAAAATATGATTTTATCGCTCTACATTTATATATGTTCACTGAAATAATGCCAAATAGGGTGAACTTATTAATGGATAACAACAAATGCAATAAGAGTGGCGAGGAGATACGCTACAGTAGTTGAACACGAGGATGAAGTCGTGGGGATTAATGTTGTAGTTGATGTAGTTGAAGGTGTTGTTGAAATTGACGGAGAAGGAGAAGATGAAGGTGCGATAGGTGGGACAGCAGTCGGTGACACAGGGGACTGCGGCGTAGGCCCAGCAGGAACAGTACCCTTTCTCTGCAAAAGGTTAAGGTAAAGGTAAAGGTGTTAGGTCTTCTACACGCAAAGCGGTCTCGACCACTCCTGTGCCTGAGTTTCAACGAGTGCCTGTCCTGAGGTGATCAGCGGTCTGTTGCGAGGCTATCCTCGTGTTGTGTGCACGTGAATCGGGGACCCATTTCGTATTCCACTACTGTGCGTGTTTGGAAAGACCTATTTAATTGCCTATTTCACTTGACTTCAAATCTCTCTGAGCCATTTAAGTTAAGACAAACTCCATTTTTTTGTCCAATAAATGTATGCCGACTGACCGAGTACTGAGGTTTGAGTGGCACTCTCTCAAGTGAATAGGGAACTGCTGTATCGTAGTCTTTCTGCTTCAAGAAATTCTCAATCATCTGGAGTGCCGGGCCCGGTCGATCAGTCGGTACCATGTGACCCGCACCCTGCAATCATGGTTCACATAGCCATTCCGGTTTCCGTGATTTTGTCCTGTTAGTTATTTCATCACCAATTTAGCATCTCAAATACGTTTTTTTCTAAATTTGTTTCCGTCAGCGATAAATACCTTGACAGTAAGAAGATCGAGCTTGAATCCATCTGTTTCGAATGCAGTTTTGTACCCACCAATGACATCGCGGAAGTGCCACTCAGTCTTGTCACTCTAAAAGCATGAAAATACTATTACAAATTCGCAAAACATTGTCCGAAATTATAAAACGCTCCGCTACTATTCCGCGCTAAACGCAGAAATGATTGGCGAGAGAGCATGATAAAGCGAGAGACACGCCGAGGTACAGATGTTATGAGAGTATCATTTTAAAATTGTAATATGTTGGTCCTCTCAAAATGGTATATTGTCTGGATACAATCCGCACTGTATCTTTGTATTATTGATTTTTTGCGAGTACTTTTTTGATATTTATATAAAAACTCACTCATAAAATATCGATTTATATCGATGCTCACCTCAGTCCAATTGTGTTTCTTCGCAAGATTGGCTACAAACCACTGAGATTGCTGCAGTTGACACATTTCATCGATGTCTCCATTGTAAAGGAGCACACGCAAATTCAATCCCGATGTCATCAGATACTGTAAGCTATCGATTGTTATCGATTATATATCGATTCGAAGAAATCTGTGTAATCTTTTGTAACTACACTCAGAGAAAAATTACTTCGTCACATGCATCAAGTAATTAGTTACTTCTGTGGAAATACGCTAGAACAGCAATCGAAGTAATTACTTCAGACACAGTTATAGTGTATCTCCAGAGAAGTAATTAATTACTTGATGCATGCGACGAAAATTTTTTTCTGAGAGTAGGGATAGAACGCGGAACATATTGCGGGGATAGATCCCCGCTAAAGCTACCCACTAAAGCTCATACTTGCAAATTCCAAAATTCGTGGAAATCATGTATGATCCATTTTTTAAAAAAAATGTTAAAGAAATCTGTGTAATCTTTTGTAAACCTCGAACTGCGCGGTCATATCGTCTTTGTTGGTCACGTAGAAGAAATCAGCACACTCATCCCAAGCTTGTACGTAATCGGGCACGTGAAGAGCAGTTCGAACATGCGGCTGTATTGGGTGACGCCATCATTAGGCGTTCCATCAACATTTCAAAACAGCGTAAAAAAGAGGCGTCGTCTTTACCAAAGAACACCGACGCACGACAACTTTTAGCTTCAACTCCAAATATTTGCGGGAATTGGAAAACAACTTTTTGCACAAAAAATTTGCGAATGATAGAAGAATAAATAAAAGATGAGTGACCTATACCATGTTTAGATAAGCGATGGTAGCATCATCCATCCAGCACTGATATCCATTCGTGTTATCAGTGGACAGCGGATCTAGATTGCCCTGCAATTCAATCATCTCTTATTTTCGAAAGATATTTTTATTTTTCTAAATATACAATAATATGTTTCTGATTAGCAGCATCGCCAATATTAGCGTTACTTTTCATCTTCTTTTCCTCCACTATTTCACACATATTATACTGTCACATATCGGGTAGTAAAATACGCGTTTTCAGTGGTTAGTCGAGTGCGAACTCAATTTCTCACCCAATCGATCGTTTCCAATTTCATCCCATTATTGATCGCATATTTCGCAATTCTTCGCGCTCGTTGACGAAAAGCAAGAATTCGAGATTTGTACTGCAAAAAAAAATATTGAATCACATTCACAGCCCGGAACATTTCGTTTATTCCTATCAAAACCTTATTCTTATTTTGAAATATTAAATCTAATTGATTTAAAAGAACCATCTGTGACGTTTCCATTACCGATGTTCTGCTCTTCTTAACAGAGAAGAGGCTCTTGGGTCTGGTGTAGCAATCCTGGTAGAGATTGTAAGCGTCGTTGCTACAAAATAATTATTATTTTTGTGTATATATTGTAAAAGATTATTTCTTTCGATATTTTATTCCAAATCTATTTTGGGATGAAATTTCACAGACTTCGAAGTCTGGTCACTACTATTGCTAGAGTACCAGTTATTTATTCCAGATGAGCGCGCGTTTGGATCTATGTTTTACACCTTACTGCCCATCTAGATCGCTCAGTTATTTCTAGATTTCTTTTTCAAAAGTAAAACAAAACAGCGCAAATATGCCAGATGATTGAATGGAATAATATCCATAATTGTCAGCACTGTTTGCTATTTAAATGGTTATCTATGGATGTTTTACTCAAATTCAGGTGATACAATATTGAACTCACGTTCCATACCAATACTCTCCATCTGCCGTCACGGCATTGAAGAATGCGTCCACGCATGCCATCTGTGTCGCGTTTCCCTGATTTTTTTAAATATCACAGTATGCCATACTGTTTGGCATACAGCGTTTCATATCACAGTATGAAAAGCAACAAATACATGCTTTTCTCTATGAAAATTCTTCTTTATTGCAGAATCACGTGTGGTAGATGTTTGAGAAAGCGCAAAACATATTACATTTATAAAATGATACGATCACACCAAAAAGTCAAATGACGGACTTCCGTTGTTTACCACACAGGCACGTACGCGACCCTCTCACTTTTGCCCGCTCTCTCGCTTTGGCAAACACAGGAAGTACCATTTTGACTTTTTGTGTGTTCGTATCATTTTATAAATGTAATACCGGATCGTATGGCTGCCATGTGAGTGGATCGAGGAAGTCATCGTAGTGGCAGTAGAGACCGCCGATTTGATCTTCGCCCGTACAGCAATCGGCCAGAGCGTCATATTTGCTGCAGAGCAATTCACAAACACTCATCCAAACTAATTAAACGTTCCGCTCCTAAACAACAGATATGGCAGCGAGAGAGTGTGACAAAGCGAGAGACGCGCTGAGGTATAGAAATAATGAGTACACTTCATGAACGTATCATTTTAAATTTGTAATACTCGATGCACGGTGATGCAGAGTTGTAGTACACAGAGCGCGAACTCTCTAACATGTGCCTCTCTAGAGAACGAACTCTCTTAGATAATTGAGCAAGTGCATGAATTGAAGAGAGCGGAGAGTGGACTCTCTTGAATATAAGAGAATCGAATTCTCTAGAGAGGCACATGTTAGAGAGTTCCCGCTTTGTGCACTCGCAATATCAACCGGAGGAGGTTGAAAACTACAGGAGTTAATAACGAGAACGTACTCCTTTCCGATGATTCCATGCATGTAATCGAATGAAGGTTTAGTGCGCATCTGAATTTCACAAGACATTTTTGTAAGACTTTTCAATATTGATTTGACATAAATAAATCGCACATCTTGTCTGGAGCTGACTTCTCCATTGCCGATGATCATTCCCTTCAGATTAATAGCCGATTCTTTAGCCTGCGTACAGTATATAAAATATAATTAATGTATTTACATGATTGTATTTTAAGTGTACTACAAGTTTTATAAGTATATTTTCTTTTAAAAGAACATCCACAAGACGCCGGGCATACCACAGGGATGGATTTTTACAACCTATCCAAACAACTTGTTGATGTATCTATATCGATGTAAGTGTGATGTAAGTGAGATATTGATGTAAGTGCATATCAGAATGGCTGATATTTCGACAAGTAACTAAGTGTGTGGGTCCCGCACCAAAAAGTTAAAAAAGTAACCCCAGGTTCCGATATAGATTTTTTTCGAATTTTATAATTTGCTAATTTTTAACAGTCTTTCTAGGTGTATTTTGAGAAAACTACGACGATAATAATTTTGAAAATGATCTGACAGCGATAAAGTGTCGACATTTCATTTTTTCTTCACTTTTGAACGTTCTGAAAAAAATTGTAAATGTTCAGAAAACAATTTTACGATTTTTGGAATCCTCTTAAAAAATTAGACATTTATTTCCTTGTATCCGGACAAGATTAGCAGCTCGTCCACCGCTTTTGCGGTCCCTCCTAGGGTTGGTCGAATCGGTTCCTGCTCTCTTCATTTCACACACTCTCTGCGCTAGGCGGGGAGCGAGAGAGTGTGTGAAATGAAGAGAGCAAGAACCGATTTTACCAACCCTAGTCCCTCCCCTCATTTACTCCTTCAGTGTGGTTGATAATATCACTCCCTTACATTTTACCCTCCTCCTGTGAAAATTAATAATTTTCTTATATTCGCACAATTGTGCACGTCGTCGCACCCTTGTTGTGTACGATAAGTAAATAAATAATCAAGTGATATTTGTATAAAGTGCTGTGTTCATGAATTACGTAATTATTTCATCTCAAGTTGGAAAAATTTTTGATGAATAAATTAGTTAGGTCACATTTATGCATAAGGAGATAAGAAACATATTGGCTCTGTTCGGGTTGAGGGGGATTTTAATACTTGAGGGGGACGTAAATATTTGAGGGGGACGTAGATATTTGAGGGGGACGTAGATATTTGAGGGGGGCGTAGATATTTGAAGGGGACGTAGATATTTGAGGAGGACGTAGATTTTTGAGGGGGACGTAGATATTTGAGGGGGGCGTAGATATTTGAAGGGGACGTAGATATTTGAGGAGGACGTAGATTTTTGAGGGGGACGTAGATATTTGAGGGGGACCAAGATAATGAGGACTGTTGACCATTACATTTTCGACATTTTTATTATATTTTGATTGAACGTTCATTCAAATGGGGTAGATGTTTATGAGAGGCCTTACCTGAGATTGCAGGTGGTTAGGACGTATTTTCAAAAATATATTTTTGATTTATTCCAAACTTTAATTTTATAGTGCCATGGGACGAGAATTTCACATCACCTATTCCAGGTTCCCGAGCCGGCTTTTAGGAATTTGTTTCAATACCATGTGTCCAATGTCCAACGAAATCGTCCTAATTTCCTTCAAAATGTGCGGACAATCAGCATAACATTTCCTATGTTGAGAATGGATTTTGTAAATTATAAAGCTACAAAGTTATACCCAAATAATTGATTTTTTTTTTCAAGAAAAAACTAAGATCTAAAGCGTGAGAAAAAAAAGTTTCTTGTCCCGTACAAATTGAAACAACTCAGAAAATACAACCTAAGAAACTTTAAAAAAAAACTATGTTGTCATGTCGAAAAAAGCCTGTTAAATTTTACTGAATTTTAAATTAAAAAATGTTTATTCTTTTATTCTTGTCGCGACTGAGTTTTCTACGGACTAATAAAAATAACGAAACCAATATTATAAATTCACAAACACTCGTGCGAAATAATAAAACGTTCGGTTCCTAAAAGTTCCTAAAAGCAGATCTGGCTGCGAGAGAGCATGTAAAAGCGAGAGATTCGACGAGGTATAGAAAGAGAGTACACCACCAGTAGCCCGATTCATGAGCGTATCATTTTAAAATTATAATATACTTTTCAAGAATAAGAGAATACCTATTTTTTATGAAATTTTTTTTTTCAAATATTCGTAGTTTTATCATTTTAGAGGGATTGGAGGTGATACAGGATCATTTTGAACCGTGCTTAGATTCTTATGTTGCTTTGTATTTCAAACAGTATTATATATTATAAAATTAAAGTTTTGTAGAAATCAAAATAGGTTTTTGGAAATACGTCCTAACCACCAGCAATCTCAGGTAAGGCCTCTTATAAACATCTACCCGTTTTGAATGCACGTAAACATCTACCCGCTTTGAATGCACGAAAATGTAATGGTCAACAATCCTCATTATCTTGGTCCCCCTCAAATATCTACTTCCCCCTCAAAAATCTACGTCCCCCTCAAATATCTTCGTCCCCTTCAAATATCTACGTCCCCCTCAAATACCTACGTCCTCCTCAAATATTTACGTCCCCCTCAAATATTTACGTCCTCCTCAAGTATTAAAATCCCCCTCAACCCGAACAGAGCCAACATATTTTGGTAAAAATCGATATAATAATCAACAAAAATTGATTTGAGAATTTCGAAACGGGTAAAATCATTCTATATTAGTATAATTATGTTTAGAATTAATTACGTTGCGAAAAAAAATTTGCTGTAGGAAACAAGAAAATTTTTTTGTTGTAGGATACAAAAATAAATGTGAAGTTTTAAAACGTGTGGAAATGTTTTTCAGGAAAGTGAAATAGTGAGAAATTTTTTTTCGGCCCTTTATCGATGCCGTTTCGCTTGCGGTGTAATTTTATTCGCATTTCTCGCAAAATTCACATATTGTAGATGCACTATAAAATCCTGCATTTGAAAATTCGAAAAATCCGGGGTTACTGCAACCTTTCGGTAAGGGACCCAGACACTTAGTTACTTCACGTGATATAATATTGGGTTAGCTTGTAAAAATCAATCCAATAATTTCCCTCCTGCGTCCCCTGGCCGCTTTTGTATGGTATCTTTTATGAAAATAGTCTCACAATGATCTTCTCAGCAACGTATGAAGTGATGAGTGGGAGATAGATGCCGCAGTAAGATTCACCCGAAGTGTAGAACTCCTGAACACGGATAGTTTTCTCCGAAATGAAAATGGATTGAGCGTCTTCGTTTACCCTTCCCCATAACAAACTCACAATTGTTTCATAAGTAAAATTTTATTTTTTTTACCAGCTTCTTCAAATGCGGGAAAATCGTGAAGAAGTCTTCAAGGGCGAGCCAAGCATCGGGAGCAATCTCAAATTATTTTTTAAAATATTTATTCTAAACTTGATACTTATCTCTTTTTTCCTCGACTGAGTGAACAAAATTGAATCGAAGAATACTCCAGTCACTCACCATATCATCGTCGATAATGTATTTTGGATTCTCAGTCATATTCTGGTAAGAGAATCCGACTTTTCTGGGAGAGTCAATGTACAGCACATGGGCTGCCTTATTCCAAGAGTATACGTTCTCCCATAAAGTTCGTTGGTCGGGGTTCACTCTGGAATGCATACTTCAGCGACTAACAATGTTGCTAAGAAATATTTTCGAACGCTTTCTAACTATCTGTATAAGGATATCAGGCAGTTGCAAAAGTCCATTCGTTTTTTGACTGTTCACTTTCGCGGGATGTCACCGCTTTGTTTCCTTTAGTAATGTGTTTTCCAATTTTAAGTATAAGGAGGCCCATACCTCCCATCTAAAGCACGATTAGAATTGTCTGACGGAAAGTCACGAATTGTTTTGCTAACGACTCTCCTCAGTTTCGTTTGGTAATTATGCACGTCTTCCTATCTGGCTCAAATTCTTCCGAATTTAAAGGTGGTGTCCCACGAACTTTTGGTCAACTGAGTTCTCACTGTCGGGTTATGGTAATCCGTTTCCCGATAACATCCCCGCAACCCGCATGTTCAGCCGATAATTTTGACCAAAGTTATTCGCTTTTGGCTCTGTGCCAAACCGACCCTGACGCGCAGGGATTCAAAAATGATGGTGAGGGATAAGGGGGAACGAGGAGAAAGTGACCGCGCCATTGAAGCATATGTGATGAGGAATGAGGGAGCAGGAGATTCGCGATACTCCTTCTTTAAACGCCATCGGAAGGTGATTTATCAGACAGATGCATCTTCTTTGCACACCGTGAAAAGAAGGTCTCTTGGTAAGTAGAATAGGATTTTTTTCTGTCCGAAGAGGCCCTCACTCTGTATTTTGACACTCTACGCACAACGCTAGAAGCAGACCCCAGCCATACCGTGTGCAAACTGGGCTATACACTATACCACTATCTAGCGGGGAGTTCACAAAATTAGAAAGAATGGAAATATGAGTCGGAGGATTTACTACGAATACTCGGATTCAGTCATTATCGGAGGGTGGATATATGTCTTGAATTTTCCTAAAATTGGACCCGAGTCGATTTCGAAACGAGTTGACCAGATTGTTTAAATTCTAAACCCCGGAGCTCTATGAGGGTGGCATACAAAAGTTGTCGGAATTGTACAGGCCTACCAGCGGTGTAAACGAATACTCTTCCCAAGTTAATGGTTTCAGCCTAAAAGATGGTAAACAAATTTTCGTACCCGGAAACGCGACATGACTTTTGCTACAGCCTATAGTAAGTCGTTATTCCCACCTGATGGGTCCATTCTCAGTAAACAATCCAATGAGAGAGGAACAACCAGGTCCTCCATTTAGCCATAGAACGAGAGGAGTCGAGGTATCGACGTTTTGACCTTGGAACAACCTGAACGAAATAATTTACCTATTGTTATGCTCTTCATCATGTTTCTCCGTATGCGCATTCTGTATCATACGTACTGAAAATATTGGAACGTTTACCGCAACGTGATCAAAATATTCGATTTTTGTAACTTTGCGAAAAAAATTATTTACGACCCGTGAGTAGGTTCATTTTTTTGTCCACCTCAATTTGCGGGAAACTACCCGGATATGCCCGGTGAAATGTGTAAAATAAAGGAGAAAATTCGATGCGAAAACCGACTAAGTTAGCGAATTTTCATCACTACCTATACAGCCGGGAAATGTCAGTAATTGCCGGTTCTGTCCTTCTTTTGAAATCGAATTTGTCGCTTTGTTTTACACATTTCACCGGGCATGTCCGGGTAGATTCCGGCAAATCGATGCGGATTAATCGAATTAGCATAAACACAAATCATGATAATGTGTACTCGCAAAGATGCAAATTGTGATCATTTTGATCACGTTACGGTAAACGTTCCGATATTTTCAGAACGTACGATACATAACAATGTTGACTAATTAATGGTATTACATTATAACATGTCTCACCAGTAGAACAATTTATTTCCCTTGCTGGCCTGTAGATATCCGGAGTGTTGTTCATACGGGTAATCAAATGTCATTCCAGGGAGATCGTAGATCTTATCGGCATCAGCTCGGGTTACTGTAATTGTGAAATGCAATTTAATGATCTTTTCCCCAAAAGAATTCCACTAACCGATCGAAGCGGGAGCTCCTATAAATTCAGCCTTGAGGGCTTTCCTGTTGAGATTGTCGATTGACCGCCAGAGTGGAATATTGTAATCGACGGGGTTCTTCGGGGTTTCAGCTTTCGCGTTATGCACAAAGTTGTAGACCATTTGTAGTGCTTCCCCAGGTCGATCCGTGGGCACATAGTGACTCGCGCCCTTAGAATTTGTAATAATTTGTAATATTTCTATTCTTAAACAGTGAGCTCTCGAAGTGAGTATAATTATATACTAATGATTGTACCCTTTGAGAGTGCTAAAATGACATTATAAAAGTTCAGACAATATCGTAATAGACCAGTTTCGAAATAGTAAATAAAATCGTTGTAAAATTACCTTGACAGTAATAAGATCGATATGCACTGTGTCGCTCAGATGAGACCACGACTTCTGGAAACCTCCGAAGTTTTTCATTGTAGAATTTCTGAAGCTATCGATTTTTATCGGTCTATTACTGAAATCTAACTCAATCATCTCGAAGCTCCAAGGAGTGAAATGAGTCGTAACTTTCATTGCATTGCGAGAAGCGAGTTCCTCGAAGAACCTGGAAATCCAAATTATATTTTATGAACATAATAAATTCCACAAAATAAAAAGTGCGAAAATATCTTACATATAAAAACAATCAAATAAATAAAAGTGCAACCAGCAAACAAACCACTGTCCAGATAGAAACTGGCATGCCATATCAGCATCTCCGTGGTAAATGAGCACACGAAGAGGTTTGCCCATGGAGTTCAATGTCGAGAAGATGGACTACAATATATTTTCCAGTTGCATGGGATAGACTGACTCTATCGGGAATGGGGGATTTAATAATTAACATAGGATCACCGATGCACTACCCACCAAGAAGCAGAATGATAAGATAAATCACCTCAAATACAGACATTGTATCATTGTATTCTTGATTGTAGTACATCGATTCGGAACTGCATTAAAATAACCATAATGGTAAGTTATGGTAGGGTCATATGAGGGGAATCGCGAGAGACGCGCGCACTTCGAACTCGCCACGGACATGGACATTTTTGATCTTTAATTTGGCTGGGGTTTTTCAAACATCCATCTATCGAATGACGTTGGCAGAATTTCGATAAAAAAATTCGCAATAGCGTGAAACACAAACAAACCTGGTGACTCGGCAAAAAATTCCGATACGCGATTGTTCGAAAAAAACATAACTCCCTTCAAAATGAAGATATAGGCTCGTTCTTTTTTAGTTTTATATATGATCACCCGGGCTAGATACTACACACGGTGTATTTATTCATTCCTGGCTAATGCGCCGGTGCGGGGCGGTCTCTTTTGAGGAAAGCGCAATAACTCGGTTAAATGGAAAACACTTATTGAGTTTTTGTGCTCATTCTTTTAGTCATGGTATGCTCATTCTTTTAGTCATGGTATGCTCATTCTTTTAGTCATGGTATGCTCATTCTTTTAGTCATGGTACTTCCATTATTATATTGGCCGATTTCGGCCATGCGTTGTGTTTTTGCTAGCTATTATGCCAGGTAGGTCAAAACATCAACTAGGTGCAGCCTATCATTTAACCCAATTTGTGATCTAAAACAATGTAAACTAATATAAAACATTAATAAAATTGATTTAGACACTTTCAAAAACTATTTTTTTGAAGAAAAAAAAATTAAATTTAGTTTTTTAGCAATATTGCACATTTCGACCACCTTATTTATTTTCATTTATTTAGATTCGAAAATTTAATGAGGATATATTGGATTTTAGTGCTGGTAATTGATTTTCATGCGATTTGTTCATGCATCATGCGGAATTTAATAAGTTTTCCATTTAACCGACTCATTGTGTTTTCCACAAAAGCGAACGCCCCGCACCGGCGCATGAGCCAGTAATGACTGCACATGTGTAGTTTGTAGCCTGAGTGATTATCTGTCTAACTAAAAAAAGAACGAGTCTCTATATTCATTTTGAAAGGAGTTATGGTTTTTTGAATAATCTCGTCTCGAATTTCTTCGCCGAGTCACCAGGTTTGTTTCTTTTTCACGATATTGCCAATTTTTTTATCGATATTCTGAAAATGCCATTCGATAGAGTGTTGTTTGAAATACGTTAGGTGATGTTGCCAGCCAAATTGAAGACCAAAAATTTCCATTTCCAAAAATTCCTGCCATGCGCGAGTCTCTCGCGTTTACCCTCATATTAGTCTCAATAAAGTGTAACTCACGTGCATTCGGCCCAATCATCGGTGAAATAGTCGGGGATGTTAATTGCCTTGCGGACATTGGGACTGCAAAAGTGCTGATACGACTACTCCTGAGCCACTATAAATATGTCGTATATGATCCCTATACTATACTATAAATATGTCGTATATAATATATTAGATGTCAGTTTACGCGCTTAAGAGCTCACCTGTTGAGATACGCCACCTTTCCATCGTAGCAATTAATCCCTCCATTGTTATCTGTCGACTGGTAATTTAGTCGCTTCTGTTAAGATTTGGATGTCTTTTTGATACGTAAACTTAATAACACTATGAAATGTAAGAGACAACCAACGAACCTTTATCATATTTAAATACGTGAATATCGATTGAGTAATAGTGATCGACTTACTCCTTCATTGATGAACGGTCTGTAATTCATCGGTCTTCCAATGGAATCTCTCTTCACCCTTTCGTGTTCTTCTTTCTTCAGATAAATGAACTGATCGTTGCCTGCGATCAAATCAATTCATTTCGTATTCATTTTTAAAAATTGAAAAGTTTCCCTCTTTTATTGCATTTGTGATTTTTTTTAAAACAGTTGTGTTCGTCATTATACCGTGCGCCCGTTTTATCTATGATTTGTACTGCGTTAGATATAAATTGATATTTATACATGCTGGGCATGTGGTCAGAGACTATCTGATAGGCTCGAGTTGTGGCCGTACAAGGAAACCTAACCTATGCTGAAAAAATTACCCTATGGTCAACTTTTTGTGTAGAAACCAAAAATCGACCTTAGAAGTGCTGATTCTCAAACCCGGCTGAGATATGTTTCAGACCATGTACTAAAGTCGAAAAATGAAATTTTTTTCTTCGAAAAGGAAACTTCTCCATACTTGATAAATATTAATGCTCGCCCAGAATACATCATTTTCAATGTTGAAAGTGAGAAAATAGCTGTACTTTGAAAAAAGTTATGATTTTTTGAATGTTTAAAAATTCTTCAGAAAAACAAGTTTTATAGCTGGGGGATTTTTGATATGCTTATTGAATTCCTCGTAAAAAGTTACTCCAGAACAATTTTTTTGAGCCGTTTTCAAGCCTAGGTACGATTTTTTAAATAATTTTGAAAATGGCATGTATCATGTTTTCAAGATTTTTCGGTGAGAAATTTTTTCGGTTTCGCTCTATAAAATTTTTTCGGTTTCGGTCTATTTCGCTTCCAAACTATTCCAGAGTACTCGAGATGTAATGTGAAATTAAAGGGACAGTAAAGGCACCGTTGAATTCCCGCAAATTTCAAGGTCCCGCCACGACTTTCGTCCCGTGGGAAGAAACAAAAGCATAGGGTGGGTATCGAACCCGCGACCTCACGATTGCTAGGTTAGCGTGCTGCCGCTGCGCCACTTGGGCTGATATCCGATAGGGCGCACACTATCTCTATCACTACGTCGCTCGTGGAAATTGGATCAAATGAACAGGAATTTGTGTGTTTACTGTCCCTTTAACTTATGCATAGATATCAGCCATCTTGGTACTTATTTTCCCGATACAATATCATAATCGGTCATAATGTGTTTTTCTCAGATAGTTCGATAGAACTTTTCTTCACCGTCCTAGTATGGGCGGAAAAATTATCCGACAACTTTCTATTCGCCATATTTCGCGGTTATTGTAATTAAGAAGGAGAATATATCATAGCCAAGTGGATTCAATTATTCAATTATTTATCATGTCAGGCAATAGTGCTCAGATGAGGATGGGCCGGAATTCTTCGTTAGTTGCATTCCACCATTGGGGCCCGATTGCTCGTTTCAGGTCATCTCTCCATCGGGTATTGGGGTGGCCTTGGGGGCGTTTCCAGTTGTAGGGGGTCCACATCGTAGTTGCCCGCGTCCAATGGTTGATTTCCATTCGCCTTATCTTCAAGGCCCATTTCGCTTTCCGTTTAAGTGCCTCCTTATTCCAGTCTCGAATTTGGGTGATTTCTCGTAATCGTTCATTCCTCATTCGATCCAGAAGGGTGACTCCAATCATCTGACGTTCCATCTTCCTCAGGGTGACATCGAGGCGCTCTTTGTCACTCGATCTCAAAGCCCACACCTCGCTACCATAGAGTACGGTAGGCAAGATGCAGCTGTCAAAGAGCCTCCTCTTAGTCTTCATGGGAAGAATGCGTGACGCCAGCAGGTGGTGGAGTTTGCTCCAGGCAGCCCAACCCAGACGAATCCTGTATTCCACTTCTTCGGAGGGGTCCAAGGGAAGGGAAATTCTCCCGCCAAGTGGATAACGCCAAGTGGATAACGCTATTGAATATGAATCCGAAATACGATGGTTCGATGCCGCATAATCACAGAGGCGTGAAATGCGTCTTCCAAGTATGCAAATAGTGCATCAGTTGCAATACCTTAACTTAATCTAAGTCTGTTTGAATGATTTTCGCTATTTTGTTCATGTAATGTATGCATTCGGATCAACAAGTGGTTGAGACAAATCGTAATCGATCAAAAGTTGCCCCATGGGGCTACTTTTGATGTAGAAATCAATGACACTTAAAATTTCGCAAAAAAAATCTTTTGGGCGATTTGGCGTCGTGCAAGTTTTTCGGAAAGCGTTTTTTTTAAATAATGAAAAATTTCGATATTAATTTTATTTTGTTCTTCGACGCCGATGACACTCCTGATTATTTCCTAAGTTTAACGCGTTCTCCGCAAAACTTGCACGACGCCAAATCGCCCAAAAGATTTTTTTTGCGAAATTTTAAGTGTCATTGATTTCTACATCAAAAGTAACCCCATGGGGCAACTTTTGATCGATTACGATTTGTCTCAACCACTTGTTGATCCGAATGCATACATTACATGAACAAAATAGCGAAAATCATTCAAACAGACTTAGATTACGTTGTATTGCAACTGATGCACTATTTGCATACTTGGAAGACGCATTTCACGCCTCTGTGATTATGCGGCATCGAACCATCGTATTTCGGATTCATATTCAATAGCGTTATCCACTTGGCTATGATATATTCTCATTCTTAATTACAATAACCGCGAAATATGGCGAATAGAAAGTTGTCGGATAATTTTTCCGCCCATACTAGGACGGTGAAGAAAAGTTCTAACGAACTATCTGAGAAAAACACATTATGACCGATTATGATATTGTATCGGGAAAATAAGTACCAAGATGGCTGATATCTATGCATAAGTTAATTTCACATTACATTTCGAGTACTCTGGGATAGTTTGGGAGCGAAATGGACTCGATATAGAGCGAAACCGAAAAAAATTCTAACCGAAAAATCTTGAAAACATGATACATGCCATTTTCAAAATTATTTTAAAAATCGTACCCAGGCTTGAAAACGGCTCAAAAAAATTGTTCTGGAGTAACTTTTTACGAGGAATTCAATAAGCATATCAAAAATCCCCCAGCTATAAAACTTGTTTTTCTGAAGAATTTTTAAACATTCAAAAAATCATAACGTTTTTCAAAGTACAGCTATTTTCTCACTATCAACATTGAAAATGATGTATTCTGGGCGAGCATTAATATTTATGAAGTACGGAGAAGTTTCCTTTTCGAAGAAAAAAATTTCATTTTTAGACTTTAGTACATGGTCTGAAAAATATCTCAGCCGGGTTTGAGAATCAGCACTTCTAAGGTCGATTTTCGGTTTCTACACAAAAAGTTGATCCTAGGGTAATTTTTTCAGCATAGGTTAGGTTTCCTTGTACGGCCACTGTAGCCGGAAACTCGATCCTCTCAGAAAGTCTCTGTTATAATTAGAAGGGGGATTTGGATTGAAGAATAAGAGATGACATTAGGGTCTTTGTTTAGAGAATTCTGAGTACTCGGTTGCGTTATCCCGAAAATCGCATTAGCAGTGTTGTTTTAATTCGAACTATTATAATAACTAAATAGAGCGGTGTTCTGTAACATAACCAACGATGACAGAGTGAATCACGTATTATTAGATCCTTCTCCTTCTTATCATGTAAATGTGCTTGCATACATACTCGATGCATCTTGATCTCCGGGGTAAGGCAACGGACTACGCACATAGCAATCCTCATACGTGTTGTAGACTTTCCTGCGTTAAATATTTCAAGTGTTAGCCCTTTGAAATACAATATAAGCTCGTGCATGTTCTACGAAGTTGTTTCCTGTGATTATAAGTTGAAGCTGACTTGGACTGCCAAACATCGAGATATCCTTGTCTCAACACTTCGGTTCCACAGAATCCCTCCAGTGTAGATGTATTGAGACTCTTAGGAATCGGCATGCCGAATTTGTCGATGGTGACCCACATGGAATGCAATCGAGTTACAGGACGAATACAAAAAAGGAAATTCTGGTTTAACCAACTCAGTGAAATCGTAGTATGACATCGGTCCCTTGTAATCCTTTGATACACATTTACCGAGCGACTCGAACTCCCTGCAGATAATACACTGGCTTAGAAGATCGATATAGTGATCACTACATATTAAACAATAATATCTAACTTCTTGCTGTGAATTCCTTTCATATAAGTAAGTGAAATTGATGATGAAACGTCTTTGAGAGTAGAGAATTCTCCATTTCCAATAGCGATTCCTTCCAGATTCACCCCAGTCACAGAACCATCCTGAGAAATACGTTGAACATTTATTTTTTTTGAAAAGGTCATATTTGTGATAATAGCCATTTTGAGGGGAGAGAGAAACAACAACTTCACCTGAATTTTCTTGAGCAGAAGATCGACGAACGTTGGAATGTAAACTCCCGCATACGATTCTCCCGTGATGAACATTCGTCTGAGCATAAGAGAAATTTATAATAGCCTGATTCCGGAAATTGTTTTCTCTGCCTTTTCTTCTTATAAAATGATACGATCATACCAAAAAGCCGAATAACGAACTTCCGTTGTTTACCATACAGGAACATTGGCGACCCTCTCGCTTTTGCGTGCTCTCTCGTCTCGGTAAACACAGGAAGTCCCAGTTCGACATTTTGTTTGATCGGATCATTTTACAAATGTAATATTCACAACATTATAATTCCGAAGCTCTCAAATTCACCTATTGCTGTACTCTGGGAAGCAGTTGAGGAAATTGACCAACGCCTTCACATTTCCTTCGGCGGTCTTAAAATATATTAGATATTATTCAACATCGACCACATTAAGCGCATGCAGTAGCTTACAAGGGCGTCACTGTAGTCATGGATCTTCGTGGGGTCACTATCGCTTGCTTGGTAGGAGAATCCTACACCACGGGGAGACTCGAGGAACAGGAGATTGCCGACCTGGCAAACATTTCAAATATTCAAACGTGATTTTGTTTCTGAAAACGACATTGTGCTCACTACCGACATGTTGTCGCACCCTAGTGGTGTACGATAAACAAAATAAATAAATAAATACCGCATCACTGACTTTGTGCCATGAGAAAACATTCTCGTAGAGTGTTTCTCCATCTTTATTGTTATGGAAAGGTCCGAGTTCCTGTAAGTTGTTTTATGTACTAACTTTTCCCCCTAAAATATATCAACTTACGCTAAGGAGTCCAGTGAGGGACGAACAACCTGGCCCTCCGTTAAACCAAATAATGAGAGGAGCATTAGCTTCATCCTTCTCAGCTTCGATCAACCTGTATTTTTTTAGTTTGATAGATTAGATAAGATATTATTAAAGAAAAGTTTTTTTTACTAACCAGTAATGAAGATAGTCTCCAGTGGATGCACTCACATATCCCGAATACTGCTTAACACCGAGATTAAAGGTAAGACCAGGGAGGTCTTTCACCTGAAAATTATGCATATCGAAACTGCTTTTTATTCAGTCCTTAAAGAAGGAGTATTACGATCTCGCGCTCCCTCATTCGTCATCTCCTATGTGCCAATTGCGCGGTCGCTCTCTCCTCCTTTCCCATTATCCCTCCCTCTCATTTTTGAATTCCTGCGCGTCAGGGTCAGTTTGGCACAGAGCCAAACTCGAATAACTCTGTTCAAACTTATCGGTTGAACGTGCAGTTTGCGGGGCTCTTACCAGGTAATCGAGCGTGATAACCCCACAGCGAGAACTCAGTTGACCAAAAGTTCGTGGGACACCACCTTTAACTAACTAAGATTAACAGTATTTCGTTGAGCCAATTATCTTTATCGTTGTACTTCCTCGTGAATGTCCTTCATTATAATTTCCCCTTCTCACTTCATTCTCATTCTTGTTGCATGCTGGGGGAGGAGCGGGGAGGGCTTTCTTAGGTGATCTCTTCGCACGAGTTTCGACCGGAACAGGAAGATCCTTCTCACGGCCGACCTTCGACATATATTTTAATCAATATGCTTATAGTGATCCGTTCATGTTATGATTTTTGAACACTATTCGGGCAATTTTTATTCGAAAAAAGGAAAATATCGTACTTGTTGAAAATATCGGAACGTTTACCGGAAAACGTGAAAAATATTCACTTTTTGTAACTTTGCGAGGAAAATTATTCACGACTCGTGAATAGGCTCATATTTTTTGTCCACCTCGATTTACCGGAAACTACCCGGACATTCCCGGTGAAATGTCTAAAACAAAGGAGAAAATTCGATGCGAAACCCGACCAAGTTAGCGAATTGTCATCATTACCGTATACAGCCGGGAAATGCCAGTAATTGCCGGTTCTACCCTTTTCTTGCAATTCAATTTGTAGCTTTATTTTACACATTTCACCGGGCTTATCCGGGTGGATCCCGGCAAATCGATGCGGATTAATCGAATTAGCATAAATGCAAATCATGATAATGTGTACTCGCAAAGATGCAAAAAAAGTGAATATTTTTCACGTTTTCCGGTAAACGTTCCGATATTTTCAGCAAGTACGATATATTCTACCTTCTCCTCAACATTGTATCTCTCAAGCAGCGCAGCTAATTCCAAATCAGCAGAAACTTTGGCATTCAATGGTTTGTTTTCGATGAAAGATGAGAAAACTTGGAGAGTCGGGCCAGGTCGATCCAGAGCACAGAAATGGCCGGCACCCTGTTTATCAATATTGTATTAATAACATGATAATAGAAGTATCTATCATATCTTACCTTAACAGTCACAAAATCGATTGTAATATTTTTGTACTTGAACTGTTCCGAATATCCTCCAATTTGCTGAAGATACCTAAAATATTAAAGTTGGCAATTTACATCAAATGCATCTATATATTAAAGACACACATTTTATATGAACTCACATCCACTCTGAATAACCCTTTGACAGTTCCATGCCATATTCCTTAGCAATATCCTCGACGAACCTTCAAATAATACATTCGCAATATCGAAAAAAATTCCAATTTTATTTTCAAAAACGTGATTATTTTAGAGAAAAAAGTTTCTCCAAAGTGGGCAAGCTGTGCTTCATTTCCGCACAGGTTTTGGTCGAAGGATATTAATGCGTACCACTGGCCGGATAAGAAATTGCATGTCATGTCGACATCACCATTGTAGATGAGGAACTTGAAGGGCTGGCCCCAGCTGGAATATAAATGCATAAATTTTGTCCTTGCCATTAAAATAAATTTGTTCTATCGTTGAGTATGACTCAGGACTCGCGCTCTTACTCACTTAATCATTTTCCTGAAGAACGGTCGCATATCGAGGTACTCCCGTGTGTAGGCATTTCCGACGTGATCACTGAAATTTTATTCATTTATTAATTTTTTAGCATGATATTTTTCTTTTTTAAAGATATTTGTGTTGCGCTCTGCTTATAATCAGCACTATGTTACTCGCCTGCACCCATGCCATTTAATCTGATCATTCTCCATTTGTCTCACATGCAAAGCTGCTTGGACTGCGGGAGTGTTGAAGTAATTTCTGGAAACACATAATGCAGTGGTGCAATTTGCGCACTAACAGAAGCATCATTAAGATTGATGAGATTGATCTCAGCACACTGATGGGTTCTTTGATCTTATTCCATACCCAAGTACAAGTTGTCCCCAACAGAATTGACCATCCTGCGAATCGGAGAATTCGTGTGAGACAAGACGCTGTAATTATTTAGATACTTCCAATTCAAAATAATAAATTCCAATTGATCATTGAATGCATTATTTCTACTCTTGCCTTCCCTTTTGTCCTAAGCACATCTAAACCATGACCATGTTTTTTAAATGCTCATGATAGCACATATATTTCAAAAGTTGCAAGTTTAAAACACGAACCGCTTGATCTACGAATCCATTCTTTGAGTAGAATGGCTTGATCAATTCAGGTCGACTATTGTCGTATCCGAGAATATCATAGCATGAAGCATAGAGATTGAATTGAGTCTGAGGGCCTCTGAAAAAAAAATCTTAATCAAACAAAGCTTTCAAAAATTAGAGAGTACTAAATAGTATGCGAACTCACTCCCAGGCGCTGCCGATCGTAATGTTTATTGTCTTCTGGGCACAAAAATCATTCGGATCCTTGGGAGTAGGCTCTCCGTGTCTGAAAATTTGTACGTCGAAAAGTAAGCAAAGAAGTTTTCTTAAATATTAAAACATTTTTAAAATAATAAGAAATATTCGAGAAATCTCTCACTCATTGAAGGTGATGAATACATTAGCGAAATCACAGAATTCAAAGTAGGCCGGATCTGCGGGATGCTGAGATTGGGGACAGCATTGTTGCAGTGAATCGTAGTCTCTGAAAGGAAAGCCTGTGGAAGTGGAATCGAATGCCAAATATCGAGTAATTAATGATAATATCCAACAGTAAAAACACAGATTTTAAATTTTCGATTTTTGCATTTTTTTGAAGTAAATAAAGCAAATTTTCCATTTTACTAACTCCTTTCCGATAGCTCCGTGGAAGTATTGATATTGCAGTTGAGCGTTGAACTGTAACTTTTTTTTTGTTTTAATAAATTAATATCAAAGGTGTGCCTATGTGTCATTTGCTTACATTGCCGAAATATTGGCCTTGTATGTCAGACATTGGCAAAACCTGTGATCAGAGTATCATTTTTTTCGCGCTCACATTGTCGTAGCTGCTCAATAGCGCATTTCCAGTGGCGATACCCTCGAATTTGAGATAAGGAAGCTCTCCGGCCTGAGATTTTTGTTTGAACCGGCAAATTCGCAATATAGGATACTCACAAAGAAAAAACACTAACTTCGCATGTGTCAAAATCCATGGTTTCAAACACTAATGCTAGAGAGCGCGCGAAAACACGACAGTCGCCCTCTCCTTTCAGCACGCTCTCTCAATAGTAGTGTTTGAAACCCTGGATTTTGACATGGCGAAACACTATCTTTAAGTGTTTTTTCTTTGTGAGTATGGTCAAAATTACCTGGATCAGGTCAATGAGTTTGACTGCGGTTGAGGGAACGTAAACACCGCCGTACGATTCTCCTGAATGAAGGTAATCAAATTATGAAATATGTAAATTTTGATATAAATGTATTTCGTATACCAGCAAGAAAGAAAGGTCGATTTTTGTATTCAGGAAAGACATCGAAGAAATCGAGTAGAGCCAATTTGAGATCTTCTGCTGTCTTAAATGAAATTGCATACTCTAAATACTTTCTATACTTCATCCGCGGTTTAAATGAACTGATAATTTTCTTTCCGTGAAAAAAAGATCAAGAATTGCGAATTACAAACCAACTCATCACTCCATTCGACACTGGGATTCTCGGTTTTGTTCTGGAATGAAAATCCGACTCCTCGGGGAGAATCGATGAAAATGACGTTGGCGATCTAAATCGAGCAAGATCAACGTAACATTGATTGTTCTCGCATTGATATTCCTCAAAGATGTCTTGAACTTACCTTATTCCATGAGTAAACATTTTCGAAGAGCGTCGAACCGTCCCTGATCCAACTGAATTTATCTATTTCCATATGTTTTCATTATTATCTTCAATTAATTAGCTAATATTAAAACTCCGAGCGGTGATATCGTACTCTTTCTGATCACCAGGAGGTCCTTGGTCTCTGTTCGGTCTGAATGGTCCATTTCCCCATGCGAGGGCAGTGTATCCCGAACAACCGGGTCCTAGAAATATAGGGAATTACTAATGTAGAAATCCTATCAGACACCCAATAAATCGTTATTTTCTCACAGTGAACATCGATGTCAAAAACTCACCTCCAGAAAGCCAAAGAACAAGTGGATCGTTATCTGGGTTTCTCTGCGACTCGACAAACCTGGAATGACACGATAATCAAAATAAAATAATCATGGGCGAGTAACCAATAATGGAGGTAGTTGCCCTTGATCCCATTCAGATATCCTGCATACTGATTGAAGTTGAGCTCGAAAGTGACACCGGGCAGGTCGTATATCTTATCGGCTTCCTTACGGGACTCTGAAATACGAATATTATGAATGACTCGCTCTGCGGAGTGTTCCCGGGAACAAGAGAAACATGACCAGGAACAACAGGGATACTGAAATATTATCTACATGCAACGACTAAAGGGCCGGGACTTGTTCGGAATAGGTCTGACCCATGGTGTACTATCTCGGTGTGTTTTCGGAATCGTTGCCCTGCCACACTAAAAAATCGATGGTCAAGGATTTTTTAATATTCCGACTAAAGATACCTTAGACCATGCCCTGTCTAACTGCGTCGTCAGGATTGTGATATCGCTATTTTTCGCAGAGAACCAGTTGAAAAAGTGTGGGTGAAATTCTCGGAATTGAAGTATTCGTATTCACCGATAAAACGAGATATCGCAATTCCGACGATGTAGTTAGATAGGGTTGTTTTTGGTCTTGGCAGGGCGACGATTCCGAAAACACACCCGAGAGTGCACCATGGGTCAGTCGTATTCCGAACTTTTACTTAAGAGAGGTATCACGAGAGAGACACAGCGTCTACTTGTTCCTGACCCAGCCACTGGCGTTTTCTCCCAAGCTGCCACAATGGATGCTGTGCAACGCTTTTACCAGTCCCTCTACACTCCTGCAGTGGCGCTCCCACAGGCAGTTTCCCCGAGACCACCCGACCCTCTTCCTCCCTTCCTTCCCGACGAGACTAAGCAAGCAATGTCCCTTCTCAAGTGTGGTCACTCCCCCGGCTCTGATGGAATCCTCCCCGAGATGCTTTACCACTCCAGAGATCACCTCGCTCTCGTTCTCGCCGACCTTCTCAACTCCCTGGTAGCCGGAGACCCCGTGCCCGGCGATTTGGTGGAAGCCGTTGTGTCACTTCTCCACAAGAAAGGCGACCCTACAAACATCGGCAACTTCCGTCCCATCTCGCTGCTTACCGTTACTCTCAAGACCATCACAAGGGTAATTCTGAAAAGAATCGAGGGCTCGCTAGAAGAGGCGGAATCGCACACCCAAACCGGTTTCCGCTTCCCTCGACAACCTGCATGCCATCAAGCAGGTAGCAGAAAGAACCCATGAGTACGGTATCCCCCTCTACCTCGGATTTGTCGACTTCAAGAAAGCCTTCGATTGCGTGGAGTGGAGCGCTGTTTGGCAAGCACTATGGACTTCCGGAGCCCATCCCACCTTCGTTGATCTTCTTCGCCGTATCTACGAGTCATCTTCAACACTCATCAGAGTCAACGAAGATCTCGTTCCAGTCGACGTTAGAAGAGGAGTCCGCCAAGGGGACACTTTATCCCCTCGCCTGTTCAATGTTGTGCTTCGATTCGCCATGGACGACATCGACTGGGAGAAGGATGGACTTAGGATCGATGGGAGGAACCTGACCCATTTGGAATACGCAGATGACGTGGCACTCATTGCAAAGTCACGTCCAGAGCTGGAAAGAATGCTGAAGAAACTTATGGATGCATGTTCTCGAGTTGGTCTCGAAGTCAATGCTTCGAAGACTAATCTGCTCACCTCATGCACCACGACCCGAGCTCCCATTGTGATCGAGAACAACAAGTTCAACTTCATTCCGTCTGCCACCTATCTAGGAGGGACAATTAGTCTTCCCCTAAATATCTCTGAAGAAGTGGAACATAGGATTCGACTCGGATGGTTCGCATGGAGCAAACTGTCTCACCTTCTTTCGTCCCGTCTTTTACCTATGAAGACCAGAAGAAGACTGTTTGAGAGCTGCATCACGTCTACAGTACTCTACGGGTGTGAAGTGTGGGCTTTGAGAGGGAATGAGAGAAATCGGCTGAACGTCACACAGCGAGCAATGGAGAGAAGAATGAATGGAGTGACTTTGAGAGATCGCTGGAGAAATGAAAGACTTCGGGAAATCACCAAAGTGAAAGACTGGGTACAGGAAAGCCTAAAACGAAAAGCTCAATGGGCATTGAAAGTGAGGAGTATGGATACGGAGAAATGGTGCAGAGCGACTACTGTGTGGACCCCTTACAGCAGAACTCGTCCCCCAGGCCAGCCAAGAGCAAGATGGAGAGATGACCTAAGGAGAGCAATCGGCGCGAACTGGTGGAATGCAACTTATGAAGACTACCGACCCATCCTCATCTGAGCGATTATCGCCTGATATGATAAATGATTGACTGATTGACGAGAGATTGCAGGAAAAATCCCCCCTTTCGGAACAATTTTCAAAAAAGTATTTTTAATTTCGATCAAACTTTTATATAAGAGTACCCAGGACGCGAGGAATATATATTTCCAGTCCCAGGTCCGAGAGCCGGCTTTTAGGAAATTACCGGCTCCAATGCCGGAATCGTCATAACTCAGCTCAAACTTGACATAGAACGATGGCGTTAGGCTTAAAATTTGTAGAATAATTTAGAGAACGTTTTATGTGTTGAAAACGAGCCTGAAAAACTGAAACAAAAAAAAATTTAATCGAAAAAGTGATTTCGAAAATATTCCAAAAATTGTGCGATATCCAAAATGTCAGAAGAAGCAGAATTTTATTTGAGAATATGAAAGACTTGTCAAATACTGTCTAGAAAAAAATTAATAAAAAATAAAAAGGGGGGGACCCGAGTCGGAAATCACGTTATAATGTGAAAAATCGAGAAAAGTCCGAAAATCGAGTTGAGGAAAATCGCTCCAAAAATGTTGTGTTATGTGTCATTGGTAAATAGAAGTTCAGAAAAAATAGTTTAAGTTCAAAAACATTTCTTTAATAGCTTGCAGCAGCTCACAAATCTGTCTGTTTTCGCTCTTGAGATGTTGTCAAGAGTATTCAATTCCCACTTGTCTATTGGACGGCGACTTGCACTGAAACTATTTTTGCTGAACTTCTATTTACCAATGACACATAATACAACATTTTTGGAGCGATTTTCATCAACTCGATTTTCGGACTTCTCGATTTTTCACATTATAACGTGATTTCCGACTCGGGTCCCCCTCTTTTTATTTTTTATTAAATTTTTTCTAGACAGTATTTGACAAGCTCTTTCATATTCTCAAATAAAATTCTGCTTCTTCTGACATTTTGGATATCGCACAATTTTTGGAATATTTTCGAAATCACTTTTTCGATCAGAATTGTTTTCGTTTCAGTTTTTCAGGCTCGTTTTCAACACATAAAATGTTCTCTAAATTATTCTACAAATTTTAAGCCTAACGCCATCGTTCTAGGTCAAGTTTGAGCTGAGTTATGACGATTCCGGCATTGGAGCCGGTAATTTCCTAAAAGCCGGCTCTCGGACCTGGGACTGGAAATTTAAATTCCTCGCGTCTTGGGTACTCTTATATAAAAGTTTGATCGAAATTAAAAATACTTTTTCGAAAATTGTTCCGAGTCACCTGCAATCTCTGGTGATACCTCTCTTAAGTTAAAAAAAAAACTTAAAAAAAAAAAAAAAAAAAAAGTTCCAGCCCTTTAGGCATTGCATATGATGCTGTCCGCGATAGATTCAACAATTCTCCAACAGAGCTCCGCACAGCCCAAAATTATGTCTCTATTTCTCTCCATAAATTGCCCTCTGGGGTAGTTTTCGATGCTCTACAACGTGGCGTCTTTCGTTTTTCATGGATTTCACTATTGGCGCCAAAACGGCGCCGCGCCAGAATTTCGGGAAATCGAATTTTCGAAAATATCTCTTTCAGAATTGCAGATAGAGCGTCTAAATCTCACGTGTACTAACATAATTTGATGGCGAATCTCGCTGACTAATATATTTTTCGCTAATTAACATAATTAACCGGTAATTAAGAGTTTTTGACTCTTCATAGTGTAAAGGTCGTGTCATCACAATTCTGATCCTACGGTTATAAGTTTGTATGAAAGCTATGGGTGGAAAGCACTTTCTCATTATATTTAGACTTGAAAATCGAGAAAAATAAAGGTTTTAACGAGCAACATTTGCCACATTGTGCATATAAAACAAATATTTTGTCTACAAAAACTTTCGCGAAATAAATTTGAACATGAAATATTTTTGCAAAATGAGCCGTCGCGGAGGGGAGTCGAACCCACGTGAGTCGGGTGGAACAAAAAAGTGAGATTTTTTACTATACGTTCTGAAACGTAGTACACTATTAATCATAATGCTCTGTTGAAAGTAGATTTTTTTTTGCACTCAGAGGCGCTGTTTTGAGCGTTTTTTGCATCTAAATCCAATAAATCTACTGAGAAAGTACTTTCCACCCCTACCTTTCACACAAAATTATAACCGTAGGATCAGAATCGCACGGCGGTTCGAATGAGGTATGACACGACCTTCACACTATAAAAAGTCAAAAACTGTTTTTTACCGGCTAATTAGGTTAATTAGCGACAAATAAATTAAACAGCGAGATTCGCCATCAAATTCTGTTAGAATACGTAAGATTGTGGCGCTCTATCTGCAATTCTGAAAGAGATATTTTCGAAAATTCGATTTCCCAGTATTCTGGCGCGGCGCCATTTTGGCGCCAATAGTCAAATTCATAAAAAACGAAAGACGCCACGTTGTAGAGCATCGAAAACTACCCCGAGGGGCGAGTTATTGGGAGATTTCATTTTTGAGCTGTGCGGACCATTTGTTGAACCTATCGCAGACAGCCTCATATAGACAATATTTCAGTATTCCTGTTGTTTCCGATCATGTTCCTCTTGTTCCCGGGAAGGTTCCTCCTCTGGAGGAACAATGCCAGGAACACGGAATTCTTGAGTAGTATAATCTATACTACTTCTAACCAGACAAAAATCAAAATTCAAGAAATACAGTCCTGGTTGTTTCCCCAATGAAAACTTTCCGGCCCGGCCGGGCCCGGACGGGCCCAAGTGGATCCACGCAATTTGTGGCGCGAATAGAGATAAATTCGAGACAAACTCTGTGCAGTCAAAGAATTCAGGTCATTCGTCATCGGTAAGTGTCAACAGAAATTTAAATAACTATTTTTTAGTAATTTTAAATTCATTAGAAAATTTCGTTCTATGAAAAATCAGTTCGTGGTAAATGCAAAAGTCCAAGAGATACTGTAATATTTTGCGTCAATCTCTATCGAAAGTCCTTTCCTTGCAATCATTTCTTTCAACGAAATGAAACGTAATAAAGCAAATAATTTAATTTTCAATCAATAACATTCGATGACCAATGACTTGAGCTCGTTCACTGCACAGAGTTTGTCTCGAATTTCTCTCTACTCGAGCTACAAATTGCGTGGATCCACTTGGGCCCGTCCGGGCCCGGCCGAGCCGGAAAGTATTCATTGGGGAAACAACCAGGACTGTATAAGATGAATTTAACCGACGCTCTGGTTCCGGTGCCGACTGGAATTCCTTCAGAAGAGGGGCTGGATTTGTAGAAATTGCAGCAATGTTGCTATAGTCCTGAATTTCTCATCTCTCTTTAAACTCATACTAATTATAATAATTGAGAGTTAAAACTAACGTTCAATTCGAATATATAATTGCTGATCATTTGGAGGGCTGGACCGGGTCTGTCCGTTGGTACAAAACGGCCGGAGCCCTGAATAAAGCATTTTGGAATAATGAATGGATGAAAATAGGTACTAACCTTAACTTGAACCAGATCTAGTGCAAATTTATTCAATCCGAATCTCTTTACATATCCACCACCCGTCGGGGGAGACTGAAATATGAGCATTATTTATAAATGAATATTATTATGTATGAATATGATTAGCGGGCGGAATGGCCGAGTGGTGTAAGCAACTGCTAGTCATTCGAAGGGTCACGAGTTCGATCCCCGCCCAGGCCAACCAAGCAAGCCTTCCATCCACCCCGGGGCGGTAAATTGGTAGCAACTTTGATTGCGAAAGGTAAACGTGCCCTAGATGCCTTGGGAAAGCTTGGGTTACGTAATCCCACGTTGCAGCTGGCTTACCGGCTTGCCCCATCTAGCGTGGTAGCTTGCTACTGTAAAATCGCTTGACATGGAACAACTTTACCTTTTATGATTATGATTGCTATTGATATATAATTTCTAAATACTAGTTATCCCACAAAACAAACCTTTGTAGTCCTTTTGTAGATCCATTCGTCTCTAGATTGAACGACTTTGAGCTGTATATTCAATATTATTTTAAATTCTGAATTTAAAAAAAAACTCTCACATTCCTTGCAGCAGCTATTCTCTCCACAAACCACTGATCGGCAAGGAAGGAATCAACAAGATCGAGATCTCCGCTGTAAACGAGTCCTCGAATTGGTGCACCTGTAAATTCACGGTATTTTCGTTCTCTTTCTGGATTCCGAACCAGAATCAATGATAGAGTAGAAGACCTGCGACATGTCCCATTCGTTCTGCACGTAGGGGATGTTTCTGAATACAAAATAAAGGGCTCACATAAGAGAGGAATCTGGAGAAACTCGAGCACTGTTGTCAGTAGGAAAAATCATGATTTTTAAATATTCTGGTTTTTCCATGGGAGGTACTTCTAACTCTCCTCTATCGAATAGCGTTTCCAAAATTTTTTTAAAAGGACCCGTTTTTGCGTGAAACATGAACAAACCGGGTTAGTTGAAGAAATTTTAAAGAAATCACCAAGTTTGAAAAATCTTAACTTGCTTCAAAATAAAGATACAGATTCCCGGTTTTGTTTATTAAATAGATAAAAACCTCGCCTACAAACCAATTTTGATTTCGTCATTCCCGGCTCATGCAATGATGCAGGGCTGTCGCTTTTGTAAATAATACTGCCGTTTTGGTTAAACTTAAAAGTAGAACTCGCCTCTATGCGCGTTCTAGAGGGAGTTCTTAGCACTATTTATAACCAGTAAAATTGGGTGTAAGAGAGGCTGCATTGTAAAGAAGGTGATTTTTGAGTGCATTCGCCTGATCACATAATATTGAAAATACAATTCCACTGTCCTATTTCTGGTTGAAAATATTGAAAATAATAAAAAAAAATATACAAATTTATTTAAATTAATTTTATCGATGACTTTCTTCGATAAAAAAATTAAAAATTTTAAGACTTGAATTTTGGATATCGTAAATTTCTCATATTCTGAAGCCCTAATGTATCGAAACTACTTTCACTTTATCAGTAAATACTGTTAAATGACAGATCTGTGCATATTTCACATTGATCATCACTATTCGCAAATATTTCAAAATAATTAAGTTGATAAATAGTCTCTATTCATGCATGTTATATCTCGTCCAAACTTCTTAAGCTAATTCACTAGCTCGTATAGAACATTTGTCTTTGTGAAAGTGAACGGCTATCTATAAGTAGAAAGAAGTTACGGCGCCAAGAAGACTTGTTGTCAGCACGAAAACGCACGCTCAGCCTTCTCTAGCACTCTCTCACGCAGTGGTTCGAGCCCCGATCGTTGCATGAATCTTTTGCCAGTTTTTCCTTATTGTCCTATGATAACAAATATGCTGCATTCCCTCAATTAGGATGACGCAGTGATGTGGCAAAAGATTCATGCCCGGATCGGGGCTCGAACCAGTGCGAGAGAGCGTGTGGAAGTGACAGAGTGCTAGAGAAGGCTGAGCGTGTGTTTTCGTGCAGACAACAAGTCTTCTTGGCGCAGTAACTTCTTTCTACTTATAGATAGCCGTTCACTTTCACAAAGACAAATGTTCTATACGAGCTAGTGAATTAGCTTAAGAAGTTTGGACGAGATATAACATGCATGAATAGAGACTATTTATCAACTTAATTATTTAGAAATATTTGCGAATAGTGATGATCAATGTGAAATATGCACAGATCTGTCATTTAACAGTATTTACTGATAAAGTGAAAGTAGTTTCGATACATTAGGGCTTCAGAATATGAGAAATTTACGATATCCAAAATTCAAGTCTTAAAATTTTTAATTTTTTTTATCGAAGAAAGTCATCGATAAAATTAATTTAAATAAATTTGTATATTATTTTTTTATTATTTTCAATATTTTCAACCAGAAATAGGACAGTGGAATTGTATTTTCAATATTATGTGATCAGGCGAATGCACTCAAAAATCACCTTCTTTACAATGCAGCCTCTCTTACACCCAATTTTACTGGTTATAAATAGTGCTAAGAACTCCCTCTAGAACGCGCATAGAGGCGAGTTCTACTTTTAAGTTTAACCAAAACGGCAGTATTATTTACAAAAGCGACAGCCCTGCATCATTGCATGAGCCGGGAATGACGAAATCAAAATTGGTTTGTAGGCGAGGTTTTTATCTATTTAACAAACAAAACCGGGAATCTTTATTTTGAAGCAAGTTAAGATTTTTCAAACTTTGTGATTTCTTTAAAATTTCCTCAACTAACCCGGTTTTTATAAGAAAAATACGATGAAGGCAACCAGTAACTGACCACATCATTCCACAGGCCGGTCAACCATCCAGAAAGGCCTTTTGAGTGAGAGAGCGTGTGAAATCGAGAGGGACTCTCTCACTTTTGTACACTCTCTCGCTCTAACCCTGGTCTGTAGGTTTGGAATTATGTGTGACGGAAGAATAAAACGATATTGCACTAATTTCTCTGAATCATTTTAACCTGCAGTCCACCCATTTGTTAGCATCGCTTTTGATGTGCAGCGCCGTGCGAACCTCAATTCAATAGAATAATTCTTCAAATATATAAATATAAATGTTTAAAAATTACTACAAATAGAAATGAAACTCATTAATTCGTTCCACTATTATCTGATCATTATTGCGCTATATTATGGTGCAATAGTATCACATAAGGCCGGTTTCATAACACTCATTTTTGATTCCCTTCCTCCTTATTACGACCGCGCAGTTCGCAGCTCACCCGTAATACAAGTGGAGCTTTTCATGCGAGAACTCATTTGGTGACGAATGAGCATGTTCAAATTGGATGTTAAAATGTGTAATAGCTGGCTACGTTTCGTGTTTGACAAAGTACAGTAGCGGTCAAAAGTTTTCGGACACTTTTTATCTTTGTTACTTTTTATCTCTGTTGAACCCGAAGACGTCTCGATCTGATAATGGAGGTGTCGTAGGTGAAATCTATTGGAGATTACAATGCATGTATGGGGGTATTGCGAAATTTTTCAGTTATTGCGTAGTGATGACGCAATCAATGCACACTTTTTTGAATGGGCATTATTCTTACATGGATTTTTTCCTGCTCCCCTAACTTTCAGTGTGTTGAGACATGCCCACGGTCTACCCAAAAAATTTTTTTCAAGTGGCTGCGGTGCCGCTAATTGGCTGCAGCCAAGCTGCAAAATCGAGGTCGGAAAATCATACCTCGCCTTTTAGACAAGCCACAGACCCGATCTTAGCACCAAAATGATTGCCATCATGACTGGCGATGATCCTGAGAATATAGTGACGGTAGGCCACCATTTGCCCTCAGGGCACAAAAAAATCACTTTTTTGCATTATTGTTGTCCGACCGAGGGCCCCCCTATAGGACGTGCTCTAGAGATCTGGTTTGGGCGTGGATTCGGTAGAGAATCTATGGGAGATCCGATTGCTCGGGGCAATAAGCGTTTCGATTGGATTCCTGCCCGCGGCGATCGATTTCCGGAAGGACACTGGTTTGGTCACGCCCATTTTCAGCCCTTTGACAAGGCTTTTGAGCGTATCTCGGCTCTGAGTAAACGTAGAAGACTGGCAGACCCATCAATGGAATCAGCGTGGCTGGCTTTATTATCTCATTCACAAAATTTCATCATCACTATGCAATATTGCATCATCCTTATGCAATACTCTTCAGAATGCTGAAATATTGCATATTAATGGCGTAATTTGAGCTCTAAACTGGCGGAAAGACCAATTTTATTTCATTGGCATTTATTCCATCGTTATCCCTTCACTTACCGATATGAAAACGCAAAAAAAAGATGAATATTGCATAGGGATGATGCAATATTGCATAGTGATGATGAAATTTTGTGAATGAGATCATAGAGCCAGCCACGCTGATTCCATTGATGGAACTGCCAGTCTTCTACGTTTACTCAGAGCCGAGATACGCTCAAAAGTCGGAGCCTTGTCAAAGGGCTGAAAATGGGCGTGACCAAACCAGTGTCCTTCCGGAAATCGATCGTCGCGGGCAGGAATCCAATCGAAACGCTTATTGCCCCGAGCAATCGGATCTCCCAAAGATTCTCTACCGAATCCACGCCCATACCAGATCTCTAGAGCACGTCCTATAGGGGGCCCTCGGTCGGACAACAATAATGCAAAAAGGTGATTTTTTTGTGCCCCGAGGGCAAATGGTGGCCTACCGTCACCATATTCTCAGGATCGTCGGCAGTCATGATGGCAATCATTTTGGTGCTAAGATCGGGTCTGTGGCTTGTCTAAAAGGCGAGGTATGATTTTCCGACCTCGATTTTGCAGCTTGGCTGCAGCCAATTAGCGGCACCGCAGCCACTTGAGAAAAAATTTTTGGGTAGACCGTGGGCATGTCTCAACACACTGAAAGTTAGGGGAGCAGGAAAAAATCCATGTAAGAATAATGCCCATTCAAAAAAGTGTGCATTGATTGCGTCATCACTACGCAATAACTGAAAGATTTCGCAATACCCCCATACATGCATTGTAATCTCCAATAGATTTCACCTACGACACCTCCATTATCAGATCGAGACGTCTTCGGGTTCAACAGTTTTAACAAAGATAAAAAGTGTCCGAAAACTTTTGACCGCTACTGTATGTTTGCAATTGAAACACGGGTTCCGAGAAATTATCAAAAAAAGTCAGTGCATGTTTATCGCCTGAGGCTACCTGGCAGTTGTTTTTAAAAGAAGCTTACCATGGTGATCAGCACCCCGGTAACATAAGGAGTGCACGTTTCAGAAAATTGCTGTCCGGACCTTCTACAATATTGTCCGACTCTTATGCAACCGGTTTCATATCCCATTGCATAAAATACCTCTGGCAAGTTGAGATACTTCTCGGTTGCATTGTCCATGTAGCACTGGAATCCTCCCATTGAATCAGTAGAGCCAGCGAATTGATTAGCCTCAAGATATTTCTCACATAACCAAGGGCCGTCTTAGCCCGGTCACTCCACTAATAGGAAATCAAAAGAACTGATGTTTGTCTGTGTGTGTTTGTTTTTCCGTGCTCGTGATGACTTTTTTTGCATTTTCCTTATATGTATTTCGAAATTTTCCAATTTTTGCCAAACACAACGGGGAGTGTCGGGAGTCACAGGAAAAGTGTTTCCTGATGTCGGAACCGTCTCGATACGTGTCGAGACATCATAAATAACCCACTCCTTGATCGTAGAAATCGTTTTCATAGTTCCCATATGATTTCGACGATTTGGATCTCGTTACGGGAGCCGGATTTGAAATGCCGGAATAGCAGTCTTGATACGTGTTGTAGGGGCTGTTCCTGAATTATTTTCGGAATTTACCTTTGAATTTTAGTAAAAGAATCACCTTGAATTCCACACATAATTTCCCAGGTGCGAGATGTGGTTTGCGCATTCTTGAAGAGTCTGAACAAATATTGAAATGTTGATTTTGTAACAATGGTTCTATAATTTATGACCAAAAGTAGCACAGTACTGAATTATGACGATCTGCGTGATAACCCAATCCATCACAAATTGTATCATTTCCCATTAGATAAGAGACTGCTCACGTCTTCAAATGAAAGCGAGTTCATAAGAACGATTGATAATAATTGTAGTTTGACTAATGCTTCGTTAACGTGATAACCTTATCAGTGAAATTCTTCGGGTTTAGAGCTCCTGAGTTGGGAACGTCGATGAAATAGGAGAAATCACAGTAGAGAAGATCGGCGGTTTGGCCCGAGGCAAGGCAACAATCGTAGAGTGTGTCGAATTCACTGAAACGCGTAGTGATTCGAGCACAACAATTGATATCGACATTTTTTTGGAAAGATAAATTCACAGTATAAAGACATGCTAAACGCACAATTAAGATGAAACACCATACGTTTTGCTAATGATTCCACGGTAGAACATGAGATCGAGGCCAGAGTTGAACTGAAATTGTTTTTCGTTGCGTAGTTGATGCAGATGCACTACGAAAATAAATAGCAAAGCAAAAATGAAAAAGCGCATTTATGAGGGGCAATTTAAAATGTTTCGGTGTCGATCACCATTACGAATATATATTGCAATGCATTGGCACGAACGTCCACAACAACTCTACGTTAATAGTCAATTCTACCGAATGCCATTTATGGTTATAAAAAAATCATTACCGAGTCCCACAGGCTCATCAGTCCATTTCCGATCGCGAACCCTTTGAGATTGAGTTGCACCGACTTCTGTAAAGTGGTCTTGAAATACATATTTCTAATAATAATCTTAAATTATTTGAACTAAAAACGCAAACAATATAAACCCTTTTGATCAACGCATCGACGAGTTGAGGAACGTAGATTCCACCGTATGATTCGCCTGGAATGCTATGAATTATAAATGAGATCTCTTTACGCCTCCGGCTTTCAGTAGAGTTTGGAATTCGGGTAAATAATTGAATTTCACTCTTCATTTCACACACTCTCTCACCGGTCGATTGGCGAGAGATTGTGTGATGAAGAGTGCTATTTCAATTATTTACCAGAATTTCAAACTCTAGCTTACAGATGCTGCGATATTTCAAAAGGAGCGGAGCCTGATATTGATTTAACTCGCGACTCACCAGAGGCTCGTCGTAATCTCCGCGCAGACCAAGGCACTTGTTTTTTGCCACTCTGGATGCCCCTAGGTCTAACTAACATCCCTGAGAACTAGTATGCCATACAAGTCATTCTTTGCCGTGCTACTGTTAGGTGCAGCCCTATAACGTAGATCCCGTTTTCGATGTTTAAATACAATTTCTGTGAAATGTGTTCGCTTAGAGCTAAGGACACTATTTGCATAATATTAAACTTTGTTGACTTTACAAAAATCGGCTCGAAAGCCAATAGGTTTCTCATTCTAGAATGTTCCGGTAGGTCACCAGGATTCGAATGATTCATTGTAGATGTAATATCTCTGTACATTTTTCATTTCCTCTTTGAAACTTGTCATCAGGCCACATCGAAATGATGTCTTTTTTAAAACTAACCAGTTACAAAGAAGTCTCTGAATCTTAATTCGGGATACGCGGCTACGAAACTTTGCAGAGCAAATACAAGATCGTCCGTGGTCTGAAAAATATTTTGTTTGGAAAGACGTACAGTAAAAGTACCAAATATAATGTATGTTTCGCTCGTTCGTTTGTAGCTCACCTTGGAGTTGTTGTACAAATAATCCGGTCCATGGCTGATATCTCTGTACGAATACCCGACATCTCGAGGAGAATCGATGTAGAGAACATTGGCGATCTGAGTAAGCAAATATTATTGAATATATTTCTTGCAAACTAATTGATTTTTGGAAAGTGTTTGCTGGCGTACTTGCGACTTTTTAAGTGTGGGTGTATTGTCATAATAAATCATTGTGCCTCACAAAAATGGAAACGTATTAATTGGATAGAATATGATGAAAAGTGATTAGGCAATCGATCATTCCGGTTTGGAATGAAGGATAAAGTTAGGCATGGTGTTTTAGTAATACATATCTCTGCTGATTTCAGTGAATTATATATTACATAAATGTGGTTTCTTCAGTTCAGACATTATACAAGTGTTAGTAAAGCAGTATGATACTTTTTCGTTCTTTAACACATTGTAATCTCTCGTTCTAGTGTAAAACTCAGCTCCGCCCACTAACTTTATTCCATGCGAATACGTTCTCTTGGAGATGTTCACCGTCCTTCGTTGGATGGAATGGACCGTTCTCCATAAGCACACCTGAATAACGAATTCATTTTTTTTTTCAAAAAGTTGCTCCCACATATACCATTATTTTGTCATGGAAATACACTATTCATTGTATAGTTAGTCAATTAAGTTTGCACAGACTAATCAAGATTTCAATTGATTCTTCATCCTCTGTTGGGAAATTTTTAAAAAAATAGTATTCAATTATTAATTGCGGGGAAATCAACATTGAGTGACTGGCTGACGTATTAAAACTGACTCTTAATGGAGGAACATCCAGGTCCTCCATTTAGCCAGAGAAGAAGAGGAGCTCTGCCGGGATTCGATTGAGATTCGAAGAACCTGAGAATAAACATCTTTTCCGATGCAAAAATAAATGAAACACAGTTAATATCTTACATCGCTGATCAGCACCCGAACAATTGCAGCCATTCATATTCTGTTTTACGAGTAGTTTGATTTGAGCGCAAAATCAATTTCAAGAATGTACCAGTAATGAAGATGATTTCCCGGACTGGCGTCAAGATATCCCGAGTAGTGCTTGAATTTGACATTGAATGTGACTCCAGGGAGCGAATCAATCTCATCATAAATACGATCAGCCGATTGAACTGAAAAGCATGCACAAATTGGATTTGTAGTTAGCTCATAAATGTACAATCATAAATGTAAATGTACAAAAAGTACAATCTCACAAGTTTTCAAAGGAAAAGTCATTCTTCATAGCGAATATTCCATTGGAGATCAACGATTTAAAGAGTACTAACCAATAACTGCCAACAGCGGCAGTAACCACACTCCCCTCATAGAGACTGTATCTGATGAGTACCGATTAAGAAAAAAAATATAAACTTGAGGGGAATCAACAAAACTCAGTAAGATGATAAACAATGCGAAAATGCCGTTTTCTCTCTTATTCATTGAGCTGATAGGGCCTCAAATGCAATGTTCTTATCAGAGTTTGACGACAATTCAGACGTATCTCTGTACTGAATTGTGACGATGTGTGATAACCCAATCCATCACAAATTGTATCATTTCCCGTCAGATAAGAGACTGTTGACGTCTTCAAATGAGAGCGAGTTTATAAGAACAATTTATAATAATTGTAGTTTGACGGGAGTCGCTAAAAGTCTTTTAGGGACCTTTACCAAAACCGTCGGCCGACAAAACAATATTTCTGATGCCATTCTGATTCCGATGACTCCTCTGCCACCCTTCTCCGTTAACTCAGTGAAGAGATACAATTAAAAGTCAAAGCCTTGTCAACGACCTGAAGAAAAACTAGTATCCTTGCGGAAATCGATCGACACCCCCTGAACGATACATAATTTATGTTCCCTTAACTCCAGTCTTCTTTTCAAATTATCCCCGCTAACCCGTAAGCTGCGGAATACCCCTCAGTTGCGCATCGCTCTTCCCGTCGCTGTGCCTAAGTCTCATTCAACGCTTGCTACTAGAACCGTACTACGATGGAACGCACTTCCCGGAGAAATTGTGAATTGTCCGCCAAAAGTCATCCGTTCTGGGGGCTGTATAATCTGTCAGAAATGTGCGAGAAAAACATCACCAAAAAGATCGCCCAAAATATGGCAGACTTTTCTCTAATTCTCTCAATTTAGCACGCTATTTTCGTCACTCTAACCAACTTCGATCGGAAATGAACGATAAAACTTGGCCAAGTTCTAAACGGAACTTGGCCAAGTTTGGTTAGAGAAAGAGAAATAGCACGCAATCGAGGAGAGGGAAAAGTATCTTTTCTCATTCCTCTATCTTTTCTCATTCCTCTATCTTTCTCATTCCTTTATCTTTTCTCCAGAGGATAGTCGCCCTGAATTTTTCTCTTCGAGATGAGTCATCTCGGTAGTCAAAATTCAATAGTCGACTCTGACGACGATGAAGTCGACCTCACCGTCCCAATCGAAGTCCATCTCAATCTCCCCGTCACCCCTGATCAACGTTCGGTCGAGCCCTTCATGGACTTGTTCAATACCACGTATCGAACAAACCCCCAGAAGAGACTCAAGCCATCCGATCCCGAATTCGACACCCACTTCAAGACCGATGGATATGTCCTAGGAAAGAGCAAAGGACTCCGTCGTTTCGAGCTCTCTCAAGCCTCGATCTTCACGGCAATGGAACTTCTCTATCGAGAGATGGAGAAGCTTCAGACCCAGATACTCGCCATCCAGAATTCCATCCAACAACTCACTGAGCTTCATTCCCCCCTCAAGTCCACCATCGACGGAGTCTAGAAGAAACTCCTCGATATGGCTGAATTCCCCCCTCTAGAGTCCACCATTGAGAAATCCGTCAAGAATGCAGTCAAGACGGCAGTCAAGGAAGGAATCAAGTCCGACACCAACGATCGCCTCCGGAAGATGCAGGTTTTTCTGCGAACTCCTTCGGAAGACTCCTTCGGAAGACCTGACTCCTTCGGAAGACGATTCGGAGTCCATCTCAGCTCTCTGCAACCAGATCAATTCCCCCAAACCCACCAAATTCTTCCGCCTAAGGGAAAGGAAGGAATCCGACTCCTGATCCTCACATTCTCGACGGCAGAAGATGCAGTCAAGTTCCTTCGTTGCCTCTCTCAGAGCAAGGGAGAAGGCAACAACACTTCCCTCATCGCTCGTCCCAACTACTCGGTGGAGGAGGAGAAAGTATTCAAGTCGGCGTGGGCCGATGCCTGCGCCAAGAACGACGCTGCCGGTCGGAAGGAGTTCGTCGTTCGAAATCTTCGGGTCGTCCAGCTGCAGCAGCCCGGAGACTGGACGAAGAGAGATCGACCGACCCGAACGTGAGTTATCGAGTTGAGTCTGTCTTTCCTCATTCCTCTCCCTTGTCTATTTTACCCAAATCAGTCTCATTGTCTCAATCTCTTCCCGTTTCTGCCCATCATATTCCTCTTTCCACTGTAAATCTTATGCAATGAAATACCCAATCCATTCGAAACAAGGTTGACTCCTTCCATTCCTTACTCTCCCTACATTCAATCGATATTGCCTCTGTTTGCGAAACATGGCTAGACGATTCTATTCCTGATTCTTTTCTAATCCGAAATTCACAATATTCTATAATCCGTCTCGATAGACCCTCACATGGTGGAGGTGTCTGTCTCTTTATGTCCCATTCCATTGATTTCGTTCAACTAGATGTTCCTCTCCCCCCTCATGTTGAATTGCTTGCCATAGATATCATCAAGCCCCTTTCTTGTCGCATTATCTCCATTTATAACCCACATCACGATAACGATTCTCGTCCACTACTTTCTACCATTTCTGATCTTATATTATCAACTTCTCTCCCCGTCCTAATCATGGGTGATTTCAACCTTCCCTTAGTGATATCTCATATATAGATTTCCGTAAGGCTTTCGACACTGTTTCCCATCCCAAATTTCTTCTTAAATTATCCTCATATGGCATTTGTGGAAATTTGCATCGATGGATTGCATCGTGGCTATGCTCACGATCCCAAAAAGTCAATGTTGATTCCACTCTTTCTTCTCCCTCTTTTGTCTCTTCAGGAGTTCCCCAAGGGAGTGTACTCGGTCCCTTGTTGTTTCTCATTTATATTAAAGATATTGTTGATTCTTGTCCCATTGATTCCTATCTCTTTGCTGACGACCTTAAACTTGTATTCTCTTTTCCCCATCATTCTCCTCCCTCACCCTCTCTTCTCCAATCATCCCTTGATGCCCTTTGCGTCTGGTGTGCAAAGTGGCAAATGTCTGTCAACCCCTCTAAGTCTTATATCCTCCATATAGGAAATAGAAATCCTAAAATTCAATATAACTTCAATTCCCATCCCATTTCCTCTACAGAAGATGTACGCGACCTAGGTGTGCTCATATCAAATTCCCTTTCTTTTCGCCTTCACATTGTCGATGTAGTGAAAAAGGCGTCTAAGCACGTTAATTTTCTTTTTATTGCTATTAGGTCGGCCAATCCATTAGTTCTTGTCCATGCCTACAAGGTGTATGTTCGGTCTATCTTAGAATATTGTTCTATCGTCTACTCTCCCCACTTACTCAAGGAGCGCAAACTCCTCGAGAAGGTGCAATTTAATTGCTTGCGTAAACTTCATTATCGTTGTAAAGTTCCTTTCACTAATTACCCGTCCTCTTGTAAAAGATTCGTACTCGAACCTCTTGATTTCCGTAGACAATTATCTTCATTCAAGTTCATTCATTCCATTTTCTCACCCAAATCCAATGTATCCCCCTCCCTTCTATTTACATTCAGATCTTCGTGTACTAGAGGTGCAACCTGTAAACTCTTCCCCATTTTTAGAGCAACAGACAATTCATCTAAAAACTTCCTTTCTCATCGCACATTCTCTCTTATCAACACCTTGCCCGATGATATTTTCTCCCTTTCCTCTCCCTTGTTCTTAAAATCGCTATCTCCTTATCTTTCTATTGAATATCTCTTCTGATCCTAGTGATCTTCCTCTCCCTCTCTCTCTCCCCTCTTTTCTCTCTTCTCCTTAGCTCCGTTCGGGTCGCCTCGGAGGCGCCGCTTCTTCTACTTCGCTGCTCCCCGATCATCGTTGAATTGTCCATGTCGGTTCCGAGCAACCGGCTAGTGTGTACTCGCGCATTTATTGTTGCGATAAAGATATATATAAGTAGGCATGTTTTTGTGCCTACTTTTCCCTCTCCGCAATTTGCGTGCTCTCTCGCCACTGTCTAACCTCATTCAGAAATAGTCCATGTGTCCATGTCTGAATAATCGGAACGTTTTATTCAAATTTTGTTTTTTTTCTTTTTTCTTTTAATTTTGAGTTATTTATTTACATTTTTCGCCTATATTTGTTCGCGATGTTGTATCCGTTATGTCCAACTTGGTCCCCAGTCCCGGTGTGTCCAATGTTGCCTCTCAGGCCATGTCTCCTCGTCGTTCAAGTCCAAATGAATCCGCAGCCGATGACGTCCATCAATCCCGATGCGGGCGGTCCCTTCGAGTGATGAAGTAGTACGGTAGTCGAAGAGATGGATACGGTAGGCAAGAGTGTTTACGGTATATCGAGTATCGTTTTTGATAACGTTTTTTCGCAACGTATTGCCGAAAGTATGCGCCCATTTTTTTGTTACTCTTCACAGTTGTTTCCCTGTTGTCCGTTGATGCTTGTTGAATAACCCACCGATTAATAGAAGCTCCACGGTATCCATCGTGTCTACCTTATCCCTCAACGAATCCCCCTCTCCGCCCCCACACTAGGCATCACGTTGTGTCAAGAATTGACTTTATTATTGACTGATATGGGTTACTGTAGATTAAACGCTGCCGAGTATCTAGGTCACCCTCATTCGTCCCATTACTGCCATTATTATTTTTATTGCATTGTAAAGCCTGTGTTCGTATTCAATACTGCATAATAATCTCGCTTCCCATGAATTTCATTATTCTTTCTTGTAAATATTTCGGTATTATTTTTGTACGCGAAAGAATAAATGAAATTAAATCATCCCGTCATTAATAAATTGTAAAAGAAATAGCAAAAATTGAAAATATACGAGTATAAGTAACAGAAACAAAAATGTAAACAAGCTCATGACGTAGATGGCCGATTTCTGAAGAGAATTACTTGGCCAAGTTCTGAACGATGTGAGTGAAAACTTGGGCAAGTATTTGGCCAAGTTTTGACAGATTATACAGCCCCCTGATATAATTAATTTGCCGTCTATTTCTGATCTCTGGCCATCCTGACTTCCTTGCATGTCCTAGTGATTGCGCAATATCTGATGATGTAGTTAGAGGCTGCGGCGTTTCTTGTTTTGTCCACCAATCCATGAATCCTGTTTTCTTATCATCTTTTTTGTCAACCCTCCTTGAATGAGTTGATCTCCATGTAACCTATACCGCTGATAAATATTGTATTGTATTGTATTGTATTCGCACTCACTATTTTCATTTGAGCAGAGTCAAAATCTAAACGAGCGGGGTGCGTGGAGGTTAAGCGCACTACGTTTTCAAAGTACGGTCCAGGGGGGCTTCAGTCGCCGGGTACAGTTCGCACAGTTTACTACAAAACTTGCGTGCAATATGCCTCTGAAGATAAGGTGATGTTTGCTGATATCGTCGTGACCCCCCCCCACCTCTCCGATGCCCTGGGGATTCCGAGTTGCGTGATTGCTTGAAAGGGATGGGCATATGTGTGTAACTCTTTTTCCTTCAATAGAGTCCCTCGACCTGGTCTTATCAGTTTGTAAATTCTGCACTTCTTACTCAAATTTGTATTCAATTGCGTCAAAATTGGAGGCAATTGTGCCGTCGAGACAGTCTCTCGCCGATAAAGAATACGACGAGTCACTAGTGTCAATTCATGTAGTTTAATGTTCATGAACTGCGGAAAGGTATACTGTATACCGTATACAATTTGCGGTAATGGTCAGTAAGATTTCATCCTATACTAACAAACAGGGAACGTCTTGCGTAACAGCCCAATGGACTCTTCGTACTGCAGATCGACTAGAATGTTCGTGTAGAGCGGTCGCTTTTCCGATTCGATCACGGTGTAATTGAGAGACGAGAGACCATCGTGCTTCCATCGCTGCTCAGTGCTCTCCATGAGGCCGAATCGGCACCTAAATGCCAATCAATCAATCATTTATCATGCGAAAAAGTTAATTTAATTACGGGAATATGCAATACTATGAAGCATAATGATAATCACGATGTCACGACTAGCCGGCAAAGGTCAAGGATGTGTACAAACAGCTCGATCCTCTCGTGAATATATTAATTGACTGGGACTTTTTAAAAGGTGACCGGAGTTATTATTAAAACTTCCAAATGAAACGTTCACGAAATGGACTACTGGATTTGAAATACAAAAAAAGCACTAACATATTTTCCTGGTTACTGCTTTCGCGTACGTGCTTGATCATCTTCTAACGAGCGATGTAAGCTGGGTATCGTGAGATCTTGAAGCCGGCTAAGATTACTCTGAACATGTTTTTGTTTGAAAATAAACAACCGAAGGGGATCAACCTTTAGTGAACAACCTCTTCTCTAGAAGATTCCGTTACTTAATACTATTTTGCCCTGAATTTGAACGGCTTTAATTAAGCACGCACACTAACCACATCGAAAATATGAAGAAATCAGGACACAAAGTGGACACGTGCACTCACTTTCAAGTGGCATATCTCTTATGAATTTTATTACTGATTTATTAAATATATTATTATTATTATTATTATTATTCAGCATTACCTCGTGCTCAAATCGTCATCCTCTCCTCCCCATCCCCAGAATTCGTTCGAGAAGCCGTTCACTTTCTCCATTTGATCTCTCGTCATTGCGGAGACGCCTCCGAATATGGTACCGTAAGGCAGTCTGATGTGGTGTTATGCTGCGCAAATTTCATGGGGTGCAAGGTGCACATCAGTTTTATGCACCCTTTCATAACTTTTCCCTAGTGAAGCTACAACTTCCAAATTTGATACAGGGATTGCAAGCCACGTTTGGAACATTTTCATTTTTGATTGGAGAGATGTCGTTCAACTTGAGCTGAGTTACACGAGTTTTCCACCCTCGGAGGGTGCACATGCACCCCTGAAATTTGCGCGGCATTAGTTTTCGGAAAAAGGTGATGGAAAAGGCCAAGATTTGAATTCCCGCAATTTATTATCGTTCTCCGTGGAGCAATCGACTCAAAATTTCTTTTATAGGTGGAAAAGGGTCGAAAAAATGTTATATTCGAAGTTTTGAGTCGATTGCTCCACGGAGAACTGAGATAGGAAATTGCGGGAATTCAAATCTTGGCCTTTTCCGGTTTCCTTTTTCCGAAAACTAACACCACATGAGATTAGGGTTAGACTCGTGAAAAGATTTCGAAACCTATCGAGAAGATATGAGAGATGGAGAAAAATTGACCGCGAAATGACACCGCGAAATGACGGAAATGGATGAAAGGGAGTTTCGAGATAGATTTGAGTTTCGAGATCTTGAAACTCACCCATTGTTCTCGAAACTCAGGGGTAATTTAATTAGGTGAGACCCTAGTTTTCTTTCTCACAAGGGCTAGATATGGATAAAATTGCATCTCGCATTGGAGGAAAAAATAAGCGTGCTAATTGAGCGAAAAAAATCAATGTATACATATTTCTAATTTTTGGCAAAAATGCAGATTATTTAATTACTTATCTTGCCCGAGATTGATTTCCGAATGAATGGATTTTGACAAAGGAATGACTTACTGGTAGTTGAATTTGTCGACGGCTACACTCATGTGTCTCGGGTTTGCGAGGCACGAGTACATATTACGGTCGTCTTCCGGAATCAAATCGACATCGTGGAAGATGATGCAATCCCAGTGACAATCCTGCAACATTTGACAAAGATAAACGATTCTGGTACTGTCAGTGACGAAAAGATTTCCGATATACATACTAACAATTATCGGTGCCATACCTTAGTAGCCTCGACAAATCCAATGTTCATCAGCTTTGCCCGATTGAATGTTTGGTTTGCGATCTGAATCAAATATTTTAACAATTTAATATATATATATATTTTTAAATGATCAATTGCGCAAGAGTTTTCAGGAAAAAAAATTGTTTTGTCGTTGCTGATGAATTTGCGGAGATGAGAGACCACACGAGTGCTTAGAAAGAGGAAAACCGATCTCTAAGAAACGAAACTTTGGAGAACCGTTCTCCTGGCACGCTCTGTGCACTAGGTATGCAAATTCGGTATTCGTATTACGGCCCTCTCAGCGAGAGATCGGTAAAACGGCTGATCTGGGGGTGAGAACGAGAGAAAAAGAGAAAAAGAAACGCCAGGGGGGTCGGTAATACCGAAACCGAAGCCGAACGGGCAACCCTACTGTGCACTTACCTGCTCGACGACATAGATACCGTAGTCCAGTTGCTGTTTAGTGAGTAGTGCATGCAAATTGTGAAGCATAACTCGAAGTTGCGCATCCCTCTCCCTGAAAGAGGCAAGTATTGCGTCGTAAATATATTTGGAGCATTTATTTAATTTTTCTTTATCAGAACAAGAATGTTTCTTATATCATGTGGTCGGTTAGAAGAGCATGAAGAGTGTGGGCACTGCCAGAGGAAAACAATCCTCTAGATACAGTGATCATGTGAACTCACATATACGTGAAAGTCACTATAAATACGAGACATTTCACTTACAAGTAAGAACACATGTTCACTTTGTGTCCTGATACTAGAGGGTCCCGCAACAAAAACAGACTACCGTAACCCATGCTACCGTAACCCGGAAATACGAAATTGACAATACAGACCCCTGGTATGTTGCATGAGGTAGACCTCGAGTTGACATTGCCTGAGGGGATACCGTAATCATCCTACCGTACTCTCGGCTACAGTAACCCTACCGTAAGACGGATTTGCGAAAGTGTACCAATCGGCTCGGTATTTATGTAGAAGATAACCCTCGTGTAGGCAAGTGTGTGGGGCATACTGCACCTCATCTACCGTACTCCCGGCTACAGTAACCTACCGTAACCTACCGTATTACCGAAATACGAAAATGATCAAATCGGCTCGGGATTTTTATACGAGGTTGACCTCAAGTACGCAATTTTTTTGCGGCGTACCGTAGCTCATTTAAAATACTCCCGGCTACAGTAACCTACCGTATTTTGGTAGTACGGTAGGTTACTGTAGGTTACTGTAGCCTGGGGTACTACAAATGAGCTGTGGTACGCCGCCAAAAAAATTGCGTACTCGAGGTCAACCTCGTATAAAAATCCCGAGCCGATTTGATCATTTTCGTATTTCGGTACTACGATAGGTTACGGTAGGTTACTGTAACCGGGAGTACTGTAAATGAGCTACGGTACGCCGCAAAAAAATTACGTACTCGAGGTCAACCTCGTATAGAAATCCCGAGCCGATTTGATCATTTTCGTATATAGGTAATACGGTAGGTTACGGTAGGTTACTGTAGCCGGGAGTACGGTAGATGAGGTGCGGTATGCCTCACACACTTGCCTACTCGAGGGTTATCTTCTACAAAAATACCGAGCCGATTGGTACACTTTCGCAAATCCGTCTTACGGTAGGGTTACTGTAGCCCAGAGTACGGTAGGATGATTACGGTATCCCCCTCAGGCAATGTCAACTCGAGGTCTACCTCATGCAACATACCAGGGGTCTGTATTGTCAATTTCGTATTTCCGGGTTACGGTAGCATGGGTTACGGTAGTCTGTTTTCGTTGTGGGACCCCCACGGTGAAGTTACAGTATACCACTTTGACTTCGGTGGGACCAACCCAAAACCCATTTTGGACCATGACCCCCTCTATACGTGGAAGCCCCGAGCCCAAAAGACTGCCTCCACGTCTGGTGAGGTATGGTGTGAGATGAGGAGTGCGTGGTCTCACATTTCGCACTCTATCTCGCATTCCTCCGTTCTCTCGTTGGCTCACTCAGTGCCATAGCAGGTACACTAATTTGGTTACGAACCTGTAGGCCACGACGACTGCCACTTTCTGGCGTGCTCTGCAGTCGAGCGGTCGTCCGCGACCGCCTTTATCGATTGACGAGGAGTACATGCGCTCCAGCTCAGCATGCGACGGCCCGCGCATGTCCACACTGAGTCTGCCCACCAATCCGGGTGGAGTCGCCGAACAGAGCGGTGAGCCATCCAGACTCAGATCCGATGCGAATGAGGGAAATGCCGATTTGTCGGTCATACTAAGGAGGATTCTTGATGCTAATGAGAGCAGAAGGAGGAGCATAGTGAGCCAATGATCCACTGAACTTGCCATGGTCTGCAATGAACATTTCACAGCAAATGCCAAAAGAGACCGCGAAAAACCAAAACAGATTACTGTGTCTCATCATATTGCCACTTGGTTCATATTATAGTTTGAAATTCGGGTGAATAATTGAACTCTTCATTTCACACACTCTCTACGCCGGTCGAGTGGTGTGAGAGTGTGCGAACAGAAGAGAGCTAATCCAATTATTCCGAGAGGGATGTGAAGTAGGGTTCGCTTATTGGAAGAGAATTCCATTAGAAATCCGTTGGAATTCCCTTGCCCTCTCATTCTGCGTTATCTCTCACCACCCTCGCGGTCTGAGTTCCTTTGTTCTCCTTATTGGAATTCCGGAATCAGTTCCAATAAGAGAACCCTAATGTGAAGAGTTTCAATTCTAATAAATTACATTCAGGGAAACCAAGTACAATGGTCATCATCCAGCATGGAAACCTATTACAAATGTATAAACACTCGTCCCAAATATTAAAACGTTCCATGGATGAACTGCAGAAACGGGGGCGAAATAGCATGAAAAAACGAGTGAAGCAGACAGAACGCACAACATAGGCAGTACTCGAAGTGGGACGATCCATTTTATATTTGGAATATCAGTTCGCTGAAATGATAATGTGCACAGTGAATTAGACAGTCAGCATCAACACAGTCGCAGTTCAAGTTTTACATTTAAAAAATGGAATAAGTAAGCTCCGAATGATTTTTCCAACGAAAAAATAAGCTTCAAAGACTGATTTTTGCTATTGCTAATTTTGACTCACATAACGAGTATTTGGGATTGCTCAAGACATGATAGTATACACTAGGGTTTCTTAATGGCACAAGAAAATCGGATTACAAAAAGTATAAGGGTGTCCCGAAAGTCTTTGCACTTTTTAACGTTTTTGCTTCTCACGATTTTCGCATCGGCCGTATTGGACATTGTTGTAGTATGTTACTATGAGGGCCTGCTCTCACTACTTTTCGAGTCTTGACTGGGGCGCTATGACACACACGGTGCCTTCTGAAGAACTGCAAACTTACACAGGCCTTACACAGTATACACACACAGGCCTGCACAAAAATACACAGGCCTGAACTTAACTAGTTTTGAAATTTTATCTCGGAGAGGAGTCGAAAAAGTTTATCCAAAGTGCAAAATGAGTCAACGGGTGATTGCGAACAATTTCTGAATAATTTCGTCATCACTACGCAATATTGAAATTTCAACGTGTTTTTTTAACCGCTGGGATTTTCTACGTAAAATCGGTGGCTATGCATCGGAATGTGCATCGAACCATCCCTATTGTACGGAAGTGAAGTGTGGAATACCACTAAGAAAATCAGGCAGCGGCTAATTGTCACACAACGAGCGATGATGCGAAAAATGGTTGGAATAACTCGACTCGATCGACGGACCAACGAGTGGTTACATAATCAAATTCCTATTCCGGATGTGAGAGTTCGCGCGATGTACAAGAAATGGAATTGGGCAAGGCGACTCGCACTTTTAGAAGACGATAGATGGGCCATTAGAGTCGCTAATTGGACTCCATGGGATAAGCAGAGACCAGTCGGAAGGCCTAAAACACGATGGCGCGATGAAATTTCGAGTAGACTAGGAGTCAATTGGGAAAGCATCTGCAGGAGATACCCCGATGTATGGAGCAATTGCATCGTTCAACAGGCCTATTCCCTGAGGATTGAATAAATGATTTGATTTTGATTTTTTTTTTTTGAATTCCTATTCACTTATAAATGTTTATCAACCATATTTGGTGAGAATTGGGGCTGAAGGAGTAGGAAATTTGAAAATGTCGAAAAAAATATTTCCGACGATTTTCGAGTTTTCATTAATTTGCGAAGAAACGATCAAGAATTAGACACGGAAATGCTAGTTAAATTCACTCTAACTACACTCATAAAGTTGCATTTAATTATCTTCAATATTCATTTAGATTTAGAGTCCGAAAGTTAAGTTTCGGAAATCACTTATCTGCATATTGCGTCATTACTAGGTAATATTCCGACAAGCCAACAGCATAATTAATTTCGTTAATTTTTTGCATTGATAAGACAAGTGACAATTGGAGGCCAGGAAGTGCAATTTTTCGAAAATTTTCGAAAAACTGAAAGTGCAAAAACTTTCGGGACACATCAGAAGAATTTCTATTGTTCCATTTGTTTTTTAAATAATGCACTTTTCGTGTATAATTAAGGCTATTATTTACCTTTTCCCATTTCTTGAACGGTGACCCGCAAATCGATTAAAGGTGGAGTCCCACGAACCTTTGGTCAACTGAGTTCTCACTGTGGTGTTATGGCACTCGGTTTCCTGGTAAGAGCACTCGGTTTCCTGGTCAGTCGATAAGTTTGAACAGAGTTATTCGAGTTTGGATCTGTGCCAAACTGACGCGCAGGGATTCAAAAATGAGAGGGTGGGATAAGGCGAGAAGAGGAGAGAGCGACCGCGCTATTGGCACACAGGAGATGTGGAATGAGGGAGCTGAAGATTCGTAATACTCCTTCTTTAAACTCGAATTGCCTTCATGATATCGTGCGCTGATTCTCAAATAAGGCGTTAGCGCTTTAGCCAAACTTATTAAATAATGAGTAAGAGTTAACAAAAAAATTTGAAACACAAAGAAAATGTGTGAGTAGCACAGCACACAGAACGGGAATTTTGCGTACTATGTCGAAGCATTTTGAAGCCACTTTTCCCCGGGTGTGTTGACCCCCCAGAGAATGGGAGATAGAAGAGTATCTCCCATACTGTGGAGATGCTGACTTACGTTAACCAGAGAAGCGTTGTCTTGTAAGCAAGAGACGACGTATCCAGAGTAAGAAGGTACTTCTCGTTCTGAGTATTGAGAAGGTTGCGACTAAGATCGCTATCTCTGGCTCGTAAGATCGAGAGATCGCAAAATCAGGAGTAAGCACACGTAATGCACTTTTTCTCAGGACGGAATGGAAAGAGATTATGGGAACAGGGGGAAAGTGAAGGCAAATAGAAGATTGTTTCAATGCTTTTTCTTTTCCGGAATTGTTTCCAGTCTTGATGTGACTCGGTGATGTTGCGACTGGAAAAAAGGGAAGAAAGAAGGGTAAACAAGTGATCCCCGCCTGATCCTACCTATAATCTAGACAATAGACAGTTTTTTTTACTTTTCTGAATAGCACGATATTTGCGGGCATAGTTGAAATTTTCAACTTGAAAATCACTGATCGACGTAAATATGACGCTGTTTGCGTTAGGATCAACATGGAACAGGCCAAAAATCGAAATTGCTCAAAACTTACTCCTAGGGGTCACTTTCGACGCTGAAAACGCTGGTGCCATTGAGTTCGTAATAGGACGCCTGTGGGAGCCGATACGGCGCCGCGCCTTGTTGGCGGAAAACGTGTTTTTCGAGTAAAACTCGCTTCGGAGTTCTCGTACAGGGGAAAAATCTCAATTTCTACATCAGAATTTGACGCTCTATCTTCTGGTTACAACCACATCACACTATTTTACATGGTTTTCAAGAAAAAGTGATTTTTTAACTCCGTTGAAATCTCGAGCGAACTCGTTATCAGATTATAGAAAAAAATTTTCAGAACATTTTGATACTTTTGTACCCCCCGGGGAAAGATATTTTATATTGCCTCAAAGGACTCGAAAAAATCAGAGGGTGAAAAATCGATGAAAGAGTCTCGAAAACGCGGTAGAATCGTGAAATGTGTTGTAACCAGAAGATGGAGCGTCAAATTCTGATGAAGAGATTTAGATTTTGCCCATGTACAAGCACTCCGAAACGAGTTTTACTCGAAAAACACGTTTTCCGCCAAAAAAGCGCGGCGCCGTATCGGCGCCCACAGGTGTCCTATTGCGAAATCGATGGCACCAGCGTTTTCAGCGTCGAAAGTTACTCCTAGGAGCAAGTTTTGAGCCATTTCAATTTTTGACCTGTTCCAGGCCTCTGTTGAGCCCTTGTTGATCCTTACGTGGACACCATCATATTTGATTTCACGCAATTTAGTATCTCTGTTTCTTATTGAAATAGAGATCTGAAATTTGGCTTGTGATGTTTTCAGGGTAAAAACATAAAAATAAATAATTAAATTGTCCCTAGCTCCAATTTGATTCGAGACGTGGAATTCCGGGAATTTAAATCTCGCACAGTTAACTTTAACAATGAATTCGACAAATTAAGTTATGAAATGCGCTTGTTCACTACATACTAGAGTTTGAAATTCGGGTAAATAATTGAATTAGCTCTCTTCATTTCGCACACTCTCTACGCCGGTCTATAGATGAGAGAGTGTGCAAAATGAGGAGAGCTAATCCAATTATTTACCCGAATTTCAAACTCTACTACATACCCAGCCTTTTGGCGATGTTGCGCCCTGTAGAAATGGGCGGACGGTGTAGATCCTGACTGTAGGCGCCATATTGTCCACTTTATTTTTTTTGAATAAAATCGGACGGATTGTCTACTATCGATAAAATCGGACATATAGTCCCGCACCCGGAGACTCCCGAGTAAGAAAAGTAGGAAGCCATCGCAACAAAGATCGTTATCGGTGAGAATTTCTGCGATCGGCTGGCGATCGCGTTGTATTCTGCACGTACATAAGGCGCGAACACTCTAACTGTTAGCATGTGGGTAACAGTGTGTGAAATGAGGAGTGCGTGGTCTCACATTGCGCACTCTAGGGAGGATCTGCCCTGAATGCAGAGACATTTGATGGGAGAAGGTTCTAATATACGAAGAAATGAAGAAATACATACCCCCAATCAAACTTCTGCTCGTTAATTCTCGGGAATTAGGGAGAAAAGGAGAGATAGGATCGTAGACTATGCAACTCTCTTTGTGCATGCAGATCGACAGATCAACGAGAGGAGCGATGGAACAAATTGATAATCGGCGGAGCTTGTCGGTGCACGCTTGTTCTTCCGGGGGGAAAAGAGCACCGACAAATTTATGTTCTCAAAGTGCGCTAGCCCAAGCGCGTGTATTGAGAAGCATACTGGGTCTTCATACTGTAGATATGTTGCTAGTTCTCATGAGCTCGTAGATCATTCCCAAACTCGCTGTTGCTCTAATTTGCTGTGAATGTAATTTGATGTGTAAATTATCACTAATGTTCGTAGAATTTTGCGAAAATGTATGTTGCTCTGCATACTTACTGTTATGCATGACTTTCCTTCCCATTATTTATGCATCCTTATTGGCCCAACTACAGAACATACAATATTGTATTGCATATTCTGTCATATATTTTCAGAAATTAATGGTTTCACCCGTTCAATTTCTTCTAATTTTCTCGGTTGTGTTTCAAACAGCCCGAATAGTTCGGTGGGTATACATGGATTATTCAGTGAGTTGAATTGTATATTAATTTCAGAAATAACGATTCCAATATAAATTTTAAAAAACAGATTAGATGCGTAATAATGTTTTAGAAGAAAGCCGATATCTCTTTTTTTAAATCAATTTCAGGACCTAATCTACCGCTGGTTTATTGAAATTCCGCCAAACGTGTCTTTCGTAGTGCACATTGCCCTAAACGACTCGACAATCAGTGGTGACATAACATTTATTTATAATTTTTTAAATATTTTATTGTTTCACTGTCGGGAAGGGTTACAAAACGGACAAAATTTATGTAGCAAGAAAGGTATCATTCTTAATTTAAGAAATACCATATAATTATTTAGTCTGCAATTATTTCGATTTCAGGGCTAACTGATGAAATTTTGATAAGTGCGAGCTCGTTTCGAATCCAGCTTGGAACGAGGAGATAAAAGCCTTACTGGATCCTAATTTCAACCTACTTAAGTAAGACCCGATTATATATTGTAATATACCTTTGATTTAATAATATTGTTTATCATGCAATTTACATATAAAATTATTATAGAAAGTTGAGACTATTTAAGAGCAACGGCAAACAAGAAATACATACGATTACTTTAATCGTGTTGCTAAAATTTGTTTATGTTTTTTTTAGAAAGTGCGATCGCGCTTTCAAACCATGGTCACAATTGGGAAAAGACGGTCGCATTTCCCTCAGGGACGGTAAGTCTTTTTTTTAAATAAATAATTATATATTAAATATATATATATATATATATATATATATATATATATTGTTCAGACATCGGAGATGTTTCATGTAGAGCGCGTGCTTTGCTACTGAGGAACGAGCGGACTTTGGCCAAGGGCGAGTGGCATTCGGTGGAGGAGCGATTTGTGTTCCAGGTCAGCCAATAATACCTCAGTCATTGAAAATGACCGCCGGAATAAGTGAAATCATTCAATGATATCATGCAGAATCTCATAGTGCGTTTATTATCTCATAGTGCGTTTAGGGGTTCGAAATGGTCTCGTCATTTCACACACTCTCTCTCAACAGGTCGGCAGATGAGAGAGGTACGGAATGACGAGACCATTTCTGACCCCTCAGCAACAATAAACCCAGCATTAGTCGTCAGTAGACTTCGAGAAATAACGAGACAACGAGTTGCATAAGCGGCCAATGCACCGCTCCAGCAGTGAGAGATTGTGAGAAATGAAGAGAGCGGAGAGTAATTTGCCTCTTACGCAACCTGTTGTTTCGTTAGTTCTCGAAGTCTCCAGAAATGAAATGTTAATCTTTCTCAGAACGACATCGTAGAGGTTGAGTGCACGAAGAGAGCAAGACTCGTTTACACATTTCTCCACTCACAAGTGTGGATGGGAGACAATCCGTGAGTAATAAGAACAATTTACAGAGACACCAAACAGTGCTAACAATTAACACACAATTTCTGGCTCATACAGTCCACCATTTTGTTTTGTTTCTTCTAGAGTGGGTCAAATTGCTTCCTGCTATCTTCATTTCACACACTTCTATCTTCATTTCACACACATTTCACACGGCGGACTAGAGAGTGTGTGAAATGAAGAGAGCAGGAACCGATTTGATCAACCCTAGTTTCTTCCCACGTGGCGAGAAGACACCTGAAACCCGGAACCTTTACCGTACCTTTAATTGTAGTAGGTTTGATTTAAAATTCTTGCTTGTTATGAATAATATTTCAGCGCTGAAGAACAAGTTTCGGCCGCCGAAGGGGCGAAAAATAATCCTCCATCGGTATATATTATGGTCATGGATTCTTTTTCCAATTCGCACGCAAGGCGGTTAGTTTAAAAATGCAAATACAACGATGAACTTTGATCTCTCGTTTACGCTGTCTAGTTTCGAAAACCATTTGCGCTTTGTGTATTCTTTTTTTTGAATTCCCGGCACACAACATATGTGTTTTAGAGTATTCCCGAAGACTCTAAAATACTTGCAAGACGAATTTGAATCAGTTTCGATGCATCATGTGAACAAGGTCGGTCACTTTTTCGGCAAAATTATGACAATCGGAAAAGATTTTTGAAGATCAAATTCGCTTTTTAAGGTAGGCGAAAACAGTCGCCCAAATGGATACGCCTTTCTCATGGGTAATTATTAAATTTAAATAAAAATGCATACATATTTAATAAAAAATGAGCCAATTTCTTCATAATTTTCATACAATCAGAAGCGACATGCGGCAACGAAATAACATTTTCACAAAAAAATGTTTTAAATGAAGACTTTATGTTGAACTCTGATGCTGCACAAATTTCATGGGGTGCAAGGTGCAAAACAGTTGTATGCACCCTTTCATAACGTTTTTTCCTAGTGAAGCTTCCACTTCCGAACTTGATACACAGATCGCCACGTTTGGAACATTTTCATTTTGATTGGAGAGATTTCGTTCAGTTTGAGCTGAGTTACACGAGTTTTCCACCCTCAGGGGTGGAATTCCACCCATGAAATTTGCGTAGCATGAATCGGGGCAACTGTTACGATTGATGAAACGTACGACGAATATAAATAGTACTAATTTATAAGTAATATAAGTAAAAAGAATAAAAGTAATGCTACGATTATAAGTAACCTACTCCAGAGCCACAACACGATTATATTTATGATTATAGCGTCGATGAGCACTTCTTTACCTCTCCAGTTACTTCAGGGAAATCGGTGAACACCGTCTACCGAGATTTGTTCGGTCTGCCCAATGTCATGGCTGATCTGTCCATGCAACAATTCTGTATTGATAAACTCGACGAACAGCCATTCATCCTCAAGCAGTTTGAAAAGGTATGCTTTTTTTAAATTCATTGTATTTTTAGAAGACTATTTTTTAGACTTTAGAAGATTTTTAGAACACTTTAGAAGAAAGTTTTAGGAGAAATTTTTGAAGACTTAAACAACAAAGTTTCGTTAGAAAATTCGCATGCGCTGAAACATTTTGTGAGCTTTTCACATGATTCCAAACCTACAGACCAGGGTAAGAGCGAGAGAATGTGCAAAAGTGAGAGAGTCCCTCTCGATTTCACACGCTCTCTCACTCCAAAGGCCTTTCTGGAAGGTTGACCGGCCTGTGGAATGATGTGTTTTGTTTATGCCCTTGCAAACGAAGAAATGCGTCTCGTTTTCATTCAAATACAAAAATCGACCTACTGTATTTTTTTTTGTTTTTGTAATATTATAAATGTGGTTTTTTTACATCAGATGGGCTACAAGACAATGATGGCTGAGGACTGGGCCGAGGGCGTCTTCAACTGGCCGAATTGCACTGGATTCGAGAGACAGCCTACTACGCATTACATGAGGTATTACATTTATAAAATGATACGATCACACCAAAAAGTCAAATGACGGACTTCCGTTGTTTACTACACAGGCACGTACGCGACCCTCTCACTTTTGCCCGCTCTCTCGCTTTGGTAAACACAGGAAGTACCATTTTGACTTTTTGTGTGTTCGTATCATTTTATAAATGTAATACACAGAGAAAAATATATGTCACATATGGCTCCTGAACTGCGCTTGTATGGCATATATAACATACAAACGCAGTTCAGGAGCCATATATGACATACATATATCTGAGTGTAGCTCGTACTGAAAAAATAACTTTTTGATGATCTTTCAACCCTATTGAGCTCTCCATCCTGTAAAAACGTTCCAGGCCCTTCCAAATCGCCTACGATACGCCATCGAAGAATCCCATCGATCATCAGGTTTTTGGGTTTCTTATCGACTTACCATATTTCATTCGAGGGCTGTGCAGCATGATCAATTTTCGGGCATACCGGTATATTCCGCAATAATACATATTATAAAAACGCCATATTCGGCATGAACATTTCGTCGAAAAAAAAAAAACAAGAAAAATCTCGGTTATTTATTTTTAATTCAACTTTCTGTCAGATTTATTGAAATTTTATTATATTTTCACTAACCAGCATGAAAAAGATCTGCTGAAAAAAAAGAAAGAAAAAGATCGGCGCACTCAGCGAAAACAACAAGTAAAAAAGTTCACTTACCTGTATGTGAAATGTCTCTTATATCTAGTTACTTTCACTTACAGATAGGTGAACTTTTTTACTTGGTGTCCTGATCCTAGTGACTTCTTTATCAGAGCATAATGGCATGGCCATGCCTCACTGTTCCATCACGCCCTTTACTGGTAGATTGACGAGAGATAAATTTCTGTTCACCAAGTGAAAAGAGATGAAAATTTCATTTCGCCCATTAAAATATTTAACCTCAGGGAATGAAGAATTGTTTCGAGGAGCACCACTTTCTCAACGAATACGCTCAGCAGTTTATGCATGCTTATCCTGGTGGGATTTACTTACAAAGAAACAAATCTAGGAGTTTGAAACCCCCAGAGTTAAGCTTTGAAACTCTATTTTTCCTGATAGTACACGAAACCGAGATACGCGCTCTCTCATTTTCACCCACTCTCTAACATTAGAGTTGCAAACCCTCGTTCTGATCATATCAAGATTAGCGTCTGATTTTTTTTGTGAGTAGTTGATTCGCTTATCCTCTTAGACAAATAACTTCAAAGATACAATACCAGATGCATCAGTGAACTGCCATTTTAACATGGCAATTTCCGGTTACGAAAAGTGAAAAATGGAGAGAAATAGAGCATAATTGTCCCAGATTCGCCCAAGATCTCTCTGGTTTGGGCCTCGTGCCTCGGGCATGACTTTGCCAACAAACCTTTCCACGCCGATGCAGATTATTTGGAGTTCTTCAAGCGTAATCGAGCAGAGGTGCGAATAGGGTAGGCCTCGTGAGAAATAATTTCGAGATCTCGAAATTCATCGATGTCAAGAATCTCAGTTCCCATTGAACTTGGACGCGAAATGAAAATAGAAAGATTCAGATTCGGCATGTTTCAAAACCACCAAGTTCTATTTCCGTGTGGCAAATTGACCGCTCATCAATCAGAAATAAATTTAAAAAGAAATGAATTTCGAGATCTCGAAATTCGAATTCCTTTGTTCGTTTCACACGAGGCCAACTCTAGGCGTGAACACAAAGGAGTCAAGAACAAGAGAGTGCGAAAACTGAAAGTGTCCAAAAACCGTGTTTGTCTTATACGCCTGTCTAGCTTCTACAGCTTCTACAGCTAAAGTATTGGACACTTTTTAAACCGTAACTCAAAAGATAAAAGGTTTTATGAGTTTTCTTTGAGCAAGGGATGCACAATAAATTTTAAAATATTAAATTGTAGCTCGACAACTCCTTCCTATTCTTTATGGGCGACCACGGACTGCGTTTTGGCAAAGTAAATTATATTTTCTTCGATTTGAATATTTCGAACTGACAGAAAATAACAATTCAAATCGCGATACAAAGGAAGACACGGTCGTGGTGGGATAATTATCTGCATCTAAATTCAGATCACCGAAACTTCAATAGGCCAACTCGACATTAACAATCCGATGATGATAGTTTCTGTCCCGAGGAGATTACGGTAAGCATGATTATCCCCTTTCTTTTACCACAATTATCTCTCCCTTTTTAATGGCAAATATTTTCAATGGTTCTGCGCAATTTTAGAGCGATCTCGCTTCAACCGTGCTATGTGCATTACGGTTTTTTTTTCAAAATTGCTGCATTAGGGAGCGAAACATTCCAGTCCAGTTCAGTCATATGGCGCTTTATCTGCACTAAACCAAGTACTGTACTAGTTTTAAATACTCTCTAGAATCGCCGATTGCCGTACTAGTAGGCGAATGATTGACCTAGTGGCATTTGGTGGTCGAACAGGTAGCAAATGGTGGTCGGATAGTGGGCGGCCACTAGCCGACCACCTCTTGCTACTAGTCCGACCATCGGCGATTCTAGTTTTGCACTTGTTATTTAGTGTAATTCAGAAGCGATGCCACACTTATGGCTAATCTCAACACGAATTCTCATCAATTATTGTCGAGTTTCGACGTTCACGCGACACTTGTGGACATTCTTGATTCATTCAACGACACAACCAAGCCAGACTTCAGCGAAACGACCCCAAAGAAAGAGCTCAAGGTGGGTCATTTCATTCGAGAATTTTTTTTATTAGAAATGCTCTTGTACTCTGGAGAAAAAGTCACGGCGGACACCAAGTGAAAAAGTTCACTTACCTGTAAGCGAAAGTCACTAGAAATAAGAGACATTTCACTTACATGTAAGTGAACATTTTCACTTTGTGTCCTGATCCACCGTGACTTTTCTCTGAGTGTAGAAACGCAGTTGGCAGTGTCGGCCAAATCCTTCAGCTACAAATTGCATCAATATGGTGAGAATTGAAAAGAAGAAAAGTGTTCTGTAGGGTTCCTCCTTTCTTCGACCACTTCCAATGGGCGATCGTAACTGCAAAACACTGCCGATTCCCTTCCAATACTGCATCTGCCGGGTGGAGAAAGAGAATGTTGAGTGAGTTTTAAGCGTAGGAGCGCCATCAATTAACGAATCATTAAAAGCTTCTATTTTAGTGGGAAGTGATATTGCAACCTTTCATGTGACCGTTCGATATTTAGTAGAGTATTATTCTCACAATTGTTGACAGTAAAATTTCGTATAATCAAGCGACTATACTTTTAGAGCATTAGCTTGCCCTCGTTTCTACGCATAATTCAGGCAAACTAATAGAATACAAATTTCAGAATCTCTCCCGCCCACGCGGAAATAGGCAAGATCGTTGCGAATACGATAAATACCCAATTGAAAACGATGAATCTAGATGGAATGTGCGCGGAACTTGAGTCGGATAAGGTTTGATATATTCGATAAGATAAGGTATTCACACCACACAAAGGGGAAATTGTGGATAAATGGTGGTGAAAAGTAAGGGAAGGACTATGGCGCCTTCTGCCATCGCACGAGTGGGGGAGGGAAAGGGGAGCGAGTAAAATCTTAGTGTCTTCCTTCATCTTGAGGTAGGTTTCATACTGCCCAATTAAGTTCTTCTTTGAAGCAACATACGTCGAGTCTCCGTAGCGCACGAGTGATTGGTTCTTTTGACTGAACTAACTGAGAGAAGCTAGACAGCACGCAAAAGTGAGAGGGTCCCGAACGTACCTCTGTGGTAAACAAAGGAAGTCCCTGTATGGACTGTTTGGTGTGATCGTATCATTTTCCAAATGTAATATGACTCCGACGTTGAGGTCACTGAGCTTCTGCTGGTCAAAGGCACCACTGATCTCTATCGAGTAACAGTGCGACTCCAACCAAGTGGAGGCCACTAACAAGTTCGTATATAGCTTTTTTTAATAAAAAGAAGTATTACTATATTAGAATGCAAAATATTTGCAGACACTAGTTCGTGGATCAAATGGCAATTTCCATGCCGTTGCTTCAGACGTCACGCGAGTCGATGAGTACGGAAAGCAAGCGGATTGCATCGACAACAATGAGATTAGGTTAATATTTTAATCATTTTTATTTCAGAAAACATTTTGGAAATATTTTTTAAACAACCTTTCTTTTATCTATCACTGGAAAGACACAATTATTGATCATGAATTCGACTCTCCAATCCTTCAATGAAATTGCGAAACAAGAAATAAATAAAATTGATACTCAAGAACTCCGTGTTCCTGGTCGTGTTCCTCTTGTACCGGGAACACTCCGCGGAGCGTTCCCGGGAACAGGTGGAACAAGACCAAATACACGAGGTACATCAGGAACACGACCAGAAAAAAAGGAATTCTTGAGCATGACGTATTTTCAGGCCGCTCTGCTACTGTAGACGATCCAGACTGCTTTTCTTCTTCGGAACCTTTCTGAACTAATTAATTTAATTAAAATATTTCAAAATTGTATTTGTTTTATTTGGACATGCATGTGTTATTCAACGAAATTGCGGGAAGTTATGCTTCATAGTGATAAACAATTTTGCTTGTTTTATTGAATAGAACTATCCTTCAATAGAAATAGACAAACGGAAACGCAAGATGAAACATGGATATCACCATCGTCATCCCTGAACTACCTAAATTCTCTGAGTTTCGGAGAATCGTCCTTTTTGACTGTGCCAGATATTCCCGGACCCATTCTATTCTTAGGCGAACGGCCTCATGTAGCCATGACAATTGTGTTTAAATTTTTTTTTCAAAAAGAGAAAAAAAAATTAAACTCTCCTTACTTTGAACACTCTTTTGCGAATAACCAGTCGATAGAGTGTGAACAGTGAGCAAATTTGTCACCCTTGAAAATGATAGGAAATCTACAAAAAAATGCAGCAGCATCTTATCAATTATCTACTCTTCGCTTACAAAACGAATTACTTACTCGCGTGCATGTTAAAATTACTGAACTACAAGTTATTAATTATTTCCAAGTAAGTATTTGTTTTTTCTACTTTATTTAATTATTCTAATTAATTTTATTAATTCTGATTAATTCTAATTAATTAATTAATTTTAATTAATTTTAGTTAATTTAATTTTTTCTAATTATTTACTTCTACGGAAGTAATTGTATCTTCATGCATGCGAGTAAGGGATTAATTACTTACCTGGAAGTATTCATTTTTGTGAGTGTCGTTGATCCCTCATGGATTCTCTATGATCCCTTCATCCGTCAGTACTGCCAGGTCTACGACGTCGTAGGGATGGTCAAATCGGTTCCTGCTCTCTTCATTTCACGCACTCTCTACGCCAGTCGGCGGACGAGAGAGTGTGTGAAATGAAGAGGGCAGGAACCGAATTGATCAACCCTACGACGTCGGAAACAAGCGCGTGGGCTTTGCGCACTCTCTGCGCACTAAGTAATCAAACTGAAAAATATGCGGAATAACGCATCCACTCAGTCTTTCAAACCTAGAGCAGAACTTGCGGTTGGTCAAGGAACAGTGAACACAAGATGAGGAATAGACTTTGAAAGGTAACTAAACAACTACCCGCATAAGAAGGAATTTAGACCCCCGTACTCCTCATTTTCTGCGCTCTCTCTTCAAAAAAGCGGTCAATTTCCCTGTTATGCGGGTAGTTGTTTAGTTACCTTTCAAAGTCTAATGAGGAACATTTCAATGAGCCTGTAGTGTAAATACTTGACAAATAACTCTCATTGTCCTTCTCGAATCGCATTTCTTGCACACTGTTGTTGATGCCACTGTTGCTTGGTTATTGGTTGATTTCATTGCGAAATCACGTTATAAATGAGTGCCGGCCCCACAATGCCGGCTTCCATCGAAACACCCTTTGCATACGTGCAGACCCATGCACTCTCATAGGAAAACGAGATCGCACTGCGCCAGCGCAATTCTCGGAAAATGTGCGACTGCGCTACAATTTGCCCAACCACGCGGGAGATAGCGACCTTATACTGCGCAAATGTCATCGGGTGCAACACAGTTTTAGCAGCACCTTTTCGCAACTTTCTTCCTGGGCAACAACTTTCAAACGTGCGTATTGTAATCCACATTTGCACTATTTCTTTTTTTTTCGATTCAAGCGATTTCGCTCAGTTGAGCTGCGTTACACGAGTTTTCCGCCCACAGAGGGTGCAATTGCACCCATGAAATTTGAGCCGCATTAGGGTGTCGATAGTTAGACCTCCAGGAAAGCCGCCAGTGAGATGGAGGGACTCGATCGTGGAATATGCGAAGACGCCCTACAGTGTTGAAGGACGTATTACCCGATCGTCCACGCAGCGTCAGCCCTACCGACATTGGACTACGCGCGCTCACGATAGAGAAGAATGGAGGAATTGTGATCCACACGGCAACGGCCGATGAAGATGGATCTTCTAAGTATCTAAGTAAGTAAGTAAGTCGCATCAATGTTCACAACCTGCACAGAGTAGGATCCTACATCTCTTACTCTGGAGATGTCGTCTTCGGGTGCGGTACAATATGACCGATTCTATCTAAAGTGGATAATTTTCCGAACGAACGGGGGAAGAAATTGACCGGATACCCCTGGGAGGCCTTCAGTTATAGCGTCTACCGTTAAGGTCAACAACTTCCGCCCATTTCCACCAGGCCAAATTTCAGCGTACGAAGTGCACATGCGCAATTCGTAATGTAACTAGTCGAGTTTCCGCTTGTTAAAGAAAACTGTGCGAGATAAGGATTTGAATTCCCGCAATTCGCTATCTCGATTCAAATCGGTGACATAGGCAATGAGATATGAAAATTTAAACCGAAATATGAAAATGAGGATATTCCAAATTTTACTTCGATAAGTGATTAATTTTCTCCCACAAAGAAAAGATACGATGAACTGTCTAGATTATAGGCAGGATCAGGCGGAGCTCACTTGTTTACTCTTCTTTCTTCTCTTTTTTCCTGTCGCAACATCACCGCCATTTCCTATTCGACTATGAGGATCGTATCACATTCCCACTCATCGACGAGAGACCGATCCCCACTTCGAAAACCATTCAAGATGACTCGCTCTTCAGAAGACAATCAACCGAAGATACTAAGCCTTTTCAACGTCGTCAGAGCTCCCATTCGATTCCCCATGAACCCGAATAGCCTCTTGATAAACGACTTCCAAACAAACAAACAACATCACCGAGTCACATCAAGACTGGAAAAAAGTCCGGAATAAGAAAAAGCATTGAAACAATCTTCTTTTTGACTTCACTTTCCCCTGTTCCCATGATCTCTTTCCATTCCTTCCTGAGAAAAAGTGCACTACGTGTGCTTACTCCTGATTTTGCAATCTCTCGATCTTACGAGCCAGAGATAGCGATCTTAGTCGCAACCTTCTCAATACTCAGAACGAGAAGTATCTTCTCACTCTGGAGGCGTCGTATCTTGCGTACAAGAGACCGCGCCATGTGAGGAAAGAGTGAGAGTGATGTCTCACTCTCTCGATTTCACATGATCCCTCCTTTAGCGTCTCGTAGTCGTTGTAATTTGCTCTTTTTTCGTCAATCATATTCGACACCACTGCCAAACTTGAATTGCTATTGATTCACTCTGCACATTATTACAATTATAAAATTGCGTTCAAGTGGTGCTGGATGTGTAATCTCTTTTTATACCTCGGCGTGTCTCCTGTTTTGTCATGCTCTCTCGCAGCCGTGTCCTGTTCTTTAGGAGCGGAAAGTTTTATTATTTTGGATGAGTGTTTGTGAAATTATAATATCATATCAGCGAACTGATCGGCAATCGGTGTCGACATTCAACGATGAATGATGCGCTGGTTATTGACGGAATATGGACGCAAGTTGTTCTAATTACTAATTGTTCGGTCCAATTGAGGCTTAATGTTTTAGGACAATTCAGCAGAAAACTGAACAAATAATGATGGCATCTTTTCCTTTCTCGAAAACGAAATTACAGCACGGTGTGTTTACTCGTGCTCTCCGGACTGCTGTTCGTGCTGTTTCAAACTCGGAGGATGTCCAGATCGCACAATGTGAGCGATTACTTATCGAACAATTTATTTGTTCCTTTGCTTCTTTATTTATTTGTTATTTGTTTATTTGTAACCTTTAACTTCTTTGCATTTTTTAAACTTTTAACAATTCAACTTTTTTATCAATTTAGCTGTTTATTGTGCTTGCTTTACGCTGATCGTATAGCGCGAAATGAAATGCGAAATGAAAAAAAAATCACATTCATCATTGCCTCTACACCAGTCGGTTGATGAAAGAGTCTGCGAAATGAAGATACCGTGAGCTATATCGTATTGTATCACAGTATCGTATACTAACGTAAATCAAACATGACTCAATTCAATTATTCAAAAAATAATAATATGCTTTCCAGGTTCCCTCAGCGCCTGTCATCTTTCTTGCAATGTTAATCCTAATCTGTTAGTGATTTTAATAATATAAATAATATTTGTCATAATTAAATTTATTCAAATCAGATCAAATTTATGCAAGCTTCAGGTCATGTGCCTGTTGAAAGATTCTCTGTTCCATAGGTCGGGGTTTCTTCTACACATGCTTCCCCATTTAACTCCTAGACGGTTAACTATCTCATCATGCCACCGCATCTAACTATAATTAAATTTATAAAGAATTTGACGAAGTGATATTGCCCGCTTTCGAGCACATTTATTCGACACTTGAAATTCTAGTTGGCCTTTTCAGCATCCTACGCACGGTCGGAGATCTACCAGCTAGTCGTAACGCAAGGTTGCAGTTTTGTTTTTTTTTCAACTCTTTAACTTCCGTCGAATCGGAATTTTTCAGGACGACAAAACATCGATGGAATCTATGTGAAAGACGCGTATCGCACAGCAGACAACGAGATTCGCATATTATACTTCCAAAACATCGCCTTGAGGTACGATATTTGTTTCTTTATTTATTTGATACAGAAGGGCGGCAATAAAAGAAAGGGTGAAAAGCAAAGAAATATCTAAATATGGGTGAGGAAGGTGAGGGAGATATAGGCTAGATAGGGAAACACGATTGACCACTTATTGGAATGGCTCCTGTTTTGAACTAGTAGTATGATGGAGTAAATTTTCGGCAAAAAAAACATATTTTTTCAAACCTACATACTGCATACAAATATATAAAAGGATGGTTTTGATATTATCTAGAATTTAATCATACATTGTCAGGCCTATCCTCAAGTTCTGGAACGGAGCGACATGGGCGGAGCTTAGCCAAACGCGAGTCGACCCTCTCATGGCACTCTTTTTGAGATGCGAGGTAGAAAATGCTTCATACGAACACTGGCGCTACACACAGAAAAATACTTACATGTGGCCCATGAGCCTGTAAAAAGTCTATCTAAGAATTTAATTCTTATCTTTGTAAGACTCTTCACAGGCCATGGGCCTCGTGCAAGACTTTTTTCTGTGTTTTATTTTTTTCTGCTCCCCCCCAGGAGGGGTATGACGGTCTCACGCTAAGGGAGCGAAACAGTCATGCCTACTATAGCTTTCAACTTATTAACGGCGTAGTGCATAAAATAGAAATCGATATTGTAATCAAATTCAATTAGGATGCGTAACGGCCATAATAGCATAGCAATAATAGCAATAATATACAATGCTTATAGCAATAATGCATTTGAAGTACGCATAAAAATAGCTGGATTATTTTAAGTTAGTTCATTTTTATCGTGGTTGACAGGCATTGCTGCCCCTCAAGTTGCGATTTTTTTTAAAAAGTATAAGGAAAAGGAATATTTCAGGTCGAAGCCCACATTGGAGTCGCTCAGCTTGTTAACATCTCAAATGCGACGGAATCGATCTTTTTGTCAACTGCCATCTCTACAGAGAAGCATCGAGTGAAAGTGCTGTGAGTACATGCCTATTGATCTGTGACCTACCGCATTTGATTTGTTACCTACCGCATATTATCTGTGACCCACCGCCTTTCACTCGAGCGTCATGCTTTCTGTCTCGGCCTTCCGCATCACTAGTAACGCAACGGATGATCTACCTCATTGTCAGTGACGTCAGACCTCCGCCGCGGTTCGGCGCTGTCGAATATCATTACCCGCACAAACTCGGCGTCTGTCTACAACCGATCTACTACCACGCAGACTGGACATTGTTTGTGCAGTAAGTCGCACATTTTCGAATCTTAATGAATCCAGAAGATCTGCTAAACATAGAAATATTCGAAAGAACAGAACATTGTACTTTTCGTCTGTGCTGCTTAGGTAGCGAAGCAGCTATTACATTTCGGCTTCATAAAGTGCGACTACGAGCCGAAATGCCAACTTGAGATACTTCGAGTTCTGGTTGGCCTCGGGCGCGACCAAGTTCTACATCTACCCCCACTCGGCGTCTCGACCAGTCAAAGCCATTCTCGATTTCTACCAGCGCAAACTCGGTTCAAATATGGAGGTACTACAAATTCCCAAACATTCGTCCAAATAAATTAAACGTTCCGGACCTAAACAACAAATTGCGAGAGAGTGTGACAAAGTGAGAGACACGCCGAGGTATGGAAAGAGAGTACACGCACAAGTAGTTCATTTCACGAACGGATCATTTTAAAATTGTAATATCCAGTGAATGCACGTGCCAGTAATAATGCGCGATTGTCGAGAGAGGGGACAACATTCCTTTTGATAAAGGTGGTCATTGTGTTTCGTAGTGATGACGCAATCACAAATTCAGATCATTGCATGGCCGGATCTGCCAGTATCGAGTCGTCGCCGGGGCGATTTCCATCACGACCCGAACACGCGCGTGTTCCAGGTCGGCATCCACGCAGCCATCAACGACTGTCTGCTGCGGGCGAGGTAAATAAGTTGAAGTGGGTCGGATGGATCGTTTGGGTCGATTGGGCAGGATGGATCGTTTGGGTCGTTTGGGTCGGATGGATCGTTTGGGTCGATTGGGCAGGATGGATCGTTTGGGTCGTTTGGGTCGGATGGATCGTTTGGGTCGATTGGGCAGGATGGATCGTTTGGGTCGTTTGGGTCGTATGGATCCTTTAGGTAGATCGGTACGGATCTACACAAAAGAACTTTACTACTTTGCATTCATTCCTTACCGAGGAAAGGTCTATTACGAGTGGGGTGTATCGGCAGCAAGCCATGATAATGTGGATCCCGGCTAGTAATGACGTAATCTGGGCGTATTGCAGATACCAAGTGAAATACGTGTCTATGCTCGACCTGGACGAGATTTTGCACGTACCAAATGGTGTTTTATATTTGTTAAAGTTCTATTTTTACTTTTATACAGCTAGATATCGTCAATGTATTATCTTAATTTAATGTAATGATGCCACTACACCCAGAATGAATACACTTACTATTGAGTGTATCATACACTAGATGCCCTATCTCAGTGTATTCATTCTCTGTGAACGTGGCTCCTTCCACATTCCCTCCGCATCTTTTAGCAACGCGCAACCAGCTACGGTTGCATTTCTTTCAACGAATGTTAGTTTGCGATCGAATTATGTAAATTAACAACCGGACGCTATGCAATTTATGGTTATGACAGGTATCACGAGAGATTGCATGAAAACACCCCCTACGGGGAACAACTTTCGAAAAAGTATTTTTGATTTCGATCAAACTTTTATGTTGAAGTACTGTGGGGACGAGAATTCCATCTTTCCGGGTCCCTGGTCGCAGAACCGGCTTTTAGCGATTTTCCGGCTCCAAAGCCGGAATCGACGTAGCTTTGTTCAAAATGTACTTACAAAGCCGTTCTTGGGCTTAAAATGATCAGAAAAATATGCCGCACATTTCTTCTATTGACGGTTACCTCACAAGTGAAGACAGTAAAAAGTTATAAAGGTAAATCCGACAAAAAATGGAATAAAAAAATAATATCCTATTTTGGATTTGAGAAAACACAGAATTTCTATGCAGAATATTGAAGAGCAGGTCAACTATAGTAATATAAAAATTTAAAAATGGCAAAAATAGGGGGACTCAATACCCGAAAAATTGAGTTGAATCTCATTAACTCTCTGTTTTTCATAACAAATATTTTGTTTTTGCCGTTTTTTCGCAATGAAAATAAGCTGCCTAGATAAAAAATATATCATAATGATATGGCAATGTATTCTGATAAGTTTAGTCAAGAAATGACGACACCTGCAAAAAGTTGATTTTTCTCAAAAAAACGAGGGCAAAAATTCGAAAAAAAATTTTTTTTAAAGTTGTCGTCATTTCTTGACTAAACTTATCTGAATACATTACCTTATCATTACGAAATATTTTTCATCTAGATAACTTATTTTCATTACGAAAATTCGGCAAAAACAAAATATTTGTTATGAAAAATAGCGAATTACTGAGATTCAACTTAATTTTTCGGGTCTTGAGTCCCCTATTTTTGCCATTTTTAAATTTGTATATTACTATAGTTGACCTGCTCTTCAATATTCTGCATAGAAATTCTGTGTTTTCTCAAATCCAAAATAGGATATTATTTTTTTATTCCATTTTTTGTCGGATTTACCTTTATAACTTTTTACTGTCTTCACTTGTGAGGTAATCGTCAATAGAAGAAATGTGCGGCATATTTTTCTGATCATTTTAAGCCCAAGAATGGCTTTGTAAGTACATTTTGAACAAAGTTACGTCGATTCCGGCTTTGGAGCCGGAAAATCGCTAAAAGCCGGTTCTGCGACCTGGGACCCGGAAAGATGGAATTCTCATCCCCAAGGTACTTCCACAAAAAAGTTTGATCGAAATCAAAAATACTTTTTCGAAAGTTGTTCCCGGCTTCATGCAATCTCTGGTGTAAATACACATTTTAAAATTTTTTTAAGGAAATTTTATCGTGGATGAGCTTGAATCGCTGGCCCTCGATTATCCGGAAATGGGCACGGCCTCCTTGCAATGGGTGTATGCGGAGCAGGAGGTGATTGCATAGGGACGATATTACAATTTTAAAATGATACACTCATCCAATGAACTACTGGTGCGTGCACTCTCTCTCTCTCTATCTCGGCGTGTCTCTCGCAGCCGAATCCGTTGTTTAGGAGCGGAACGTTTTATTATTATGGACGACTGTGTGTGAATTCATAATACAAGAGGAAAGAGAGACAAAGAGTGAATCACGATTTTGTTTTATAACATGCATCAACGTGCAGAACGAGAACCGCGATGCACGATTTCCTCATGAAATTGGATTCGACTCATTTGCGAGCATCAAAAAGCCCGCCAAGAATCGGGTAAGCGTTCATCTCTAATCAACATTTTCAATGTGCATGCGAGCCACAAAAAAACGCTGTATAACGAGAACCTGAGTTTTATTCAACTAAGATTTCTGATGGCCACAATAAAAACAAATACAGGTGTTCTCTGTGTACACCGACTTCAGGAAAGTTATTCAACGACCGGAACGGGTACGTCTTCATCTTTTCGCCTCTTGTTTTTTCATGTTTTCCCTCTTTGATTCCTTTGAAAACAAATAGAACAAATTCTCATGATTTAATTATCTATCTCTCTCATTCAGGTAATACTAGAGTTTGAAATTCGGGTAAATCATTGGATTAGCACTCATCATTTCGCACACTCTATACACCGGCGGTCTATGGGTGAGAGAGTGTGCTAAATGAAGAGAGCTAATTCAATTATTTACCCGAATTTCAAACTCTAGGTAATACTCACGGACATCCACTCTACGCTCTTGAACGAACCGCTCGTTTCCATTCTAGCAGATGAGGAGCAGAAAATGAGGATGAACAGTGAGTTATGATTAGGGATTAGGGTTCTCTTATTGGAAAAGTATTCCATTAGCAATCCATTGAAATTCCAATGCCTCTCATTTTCCAATCTCTATCACCACCCTCGCGGTCTGAGTTCCTTCCTAGCACTGCAAAATAAGTTATTTGTATTTGAAAGAAAATTCTTTTCTGATTAGAATGCAAAAAATGGCATATTTTTTCGATTTTTTGAAAAGAGTTATGATTTTTCCAAGTTGGGAATTTGTACTGATGTACCGGGCGCTATCTACTATCTACGCATCTACGAGTCGTCTTCCACACTCATCAGAGTCAACGAAGATCTCGTTCCAGTCGACGTTAGAAGAGGAGTCCGTCAAGGGGACACTTTATCCCCTCGCCTATTCAACGTTGTGCTTCGATTCGCCATGGACGACATAGACTGGGAGAAGGATGGACTTAGGATCGATGGGAGGAACCTGACCCATTTGGAATACGCAGATGACGTGGCACTCATTGCAAGTCACGTCCAGAGCTGGAAAGAATGCTGAAGAAACTTATGGATGCATGTTCTCGAGTTGGTCTCGAAGTCAATGCTTCGAAAACTAATCTGCTCACCTCATGCACCACGACCCGAGCTCCCATTGTGATCGAGAACCACAAGTTCAATTTCATTCCATCGGCCACCTATCTCGGAGGAACAATTAGTCTTCCCCTAAATGTTTCTGAAGAAGTGGAACATAGGATTCGACTCGGATGGTTCGCATGGAGCAAACTGTCTCACCTCCTTTCGTCCCTTTTTTGCCTATGAAGACCAGGAGAAGGCTGTTTGAGGGCTGCATTACTTCTACAGTACTCTACGGGAGTGAAGTATGGGCTTTGAGAGGGAATGAGAGAAATCGGCTTAACGTCACACAGCGGGCAATGGAAAGGAAGATGATTGGAGTGACATTGAGAGATCGCTGGAGAAATGAAAGACTTCGGGAAATCACCAAAGTGAAAGACTGGGTACAGGAAAGCCTCAAACGGAAAGCTCAATGGGCATTGAAAGTGAGGAGTATGGACACAGAGAAATGGTGCAGAGCGACTACTGTGTGGACCCCCTACAGTAGAACTCGTCCCCCAGGTCAGCCAAGAGCAAGATGGAGAGATGACCTAAGGAGAGCAATCGGCGCGAACTGGTGGACTGCAACTTATGAAGACTACCGACCCATCCTCATCTGAGCGACTACCGCCTGATATGATAAATTGATTGATTTATTGATTGACCGGGCGCTACGGTGTTTAGCGCGCTAAACACAGTAATGCTTGATACGCGACTACCTTTAATAAATCATAACTCCTTTCAAAAAAATCGTAAAAATATGCGATTTTTCGCATTCTAATCAGAAAATAGTTTTCTTTAAAATAAAAATAACTTATGTTGCAGTGCCAGGTCCCTTTAATGGAATTCCGGAATCAGTTCCAATAAGAGATCGTCCACGTCGCCGTCTGGGTCCTCGGGGGGTCCAATCGTTTACGGTTCTGCTCCACTTAAAATTATGATCATTAGCAATCTTGTGTACCCAGAGCCACTTTCTTTTCAAGGCGGCTCGAACAACGTCGCCTACCTTTGTGCGATCACGCAGCCGCTCGTTCGAGATATGATCATATTAGGAATGCCAAATGAAGAGAGAAATGAAGAAATAAAGGGAATTCGGAACAAGGGAATTCGGACAAGGGAATTCGGATTCTCCCCTCTCTTCAAGAAGAGGGGGAGCGGGCGGTCTACTCTTCAAGAAGACATAGTGACAATGGATTGATATTTCAATTGAAATGAAGCGTACATCTCCAACTACTCGCACAAACAAACGCTATGCGACCGCTCACTTGTCAGGGAAGCTGCCACGTAGTGTGTTTCCCTAATTGGGAAAAGGCGCCGAACAGCGGCTCTTGGGCGCCTTTTCCCAATTAGGGAAAGACACTCGTTGCTCGTTTGCCTTACATTCCTTGAAGCACCAGAACATTGACGAGTACTGACGGTCATTGTCCTGTTATGACAATATAATTACATATGTACCGTACATAATTAAATAAAAAAAAGCGTATTCAGGAAAAATTGTATCGAAACAGACTATATCATTAGAGAGTCATTGGAATTACTGATGGTGCGCAAAAAAACGAGAGATTGTTGTTGTTGTTGCAGAGATGACTCGGCTACGGGGCGAGGGCGACCCTCGATCATCGCCCCTTCGATACTCGGAGGTGCGCGTGCCCGAGCGACGCCTGGCTGTAGTCCATATCCGGTTGGCGTCAATTTATCGATTTCTTCGCGCACTTCCCCTAAGAATATTTGTCGCCTGCTGAGAGGGCTGGATAAGCGAACGGCTGAGAGATGATTTCTCGATTTTGTGTGGCCTCTCAGCAGGAGAGTCTCCTGAGGAGACTACCTCAGGGAAGTTGGAGATCTCTCTTTTAGAGCAGGCAATTGATTGCCTATACCGGGCGCGAAGTTTTCTACTTTCCTTACTCTGGAGATGTTGTCTCCAGCTGAGAGAGCGTGGGAAATCGAGAGACATCACAACTCCTAATAATAGGAAACACTCCAGAGTAAGGAAAGCTGGAAAGCTCGCTCTCTGAGTGGTGATGACGCAATACTCGTTCTAGCCGCTTCAATCCCGTCATTCAAGCGTCGGCGAGGGTATACGACGACGTTCGTGAGGAATTGCGATCGCTCAGTGAGACGGCGGATAGAATGAGGGCGAACTACGCGCGACGAATGGAGAACGAGACTATAAGATGTCAGTTTAGAGCGCTTTTCCCATTCGTTGCATAAATAGTTTGCATGTGTTAGCTCAGGTATGCATAAATGAGTGCTGTTTGTTCAAACCAAAATACTCGTGTTCGGTAAAGTGGTCTCGACATGTGGGAAGAGTAAGTTTTTAGTTTAGTTTATAAGTCGTTTATCAAGAGGCTATTCGGGTTCATGGGGAATCGAATGGGAGCTCTGACGACGTTGAAAAGGCTCAGTATGTTCGGTTGATTGTCTTCTGAAGAGCGAGTCATCTTGAATGGTTTTCGGAGTGGGGATCAGTCTCTCGTCGGTGAATGAGTGGAAATGAGACGATCCCGATAGTCGAATAGGAAATGGCGAGTAGTCCATCCGTGGTAATCTCGTGCGAAACAGGGATTTTGGATTGGAGCTTGCGCCAGAGTCCTCCAAACTCGAGTCATCGATCTTAGAGAGAATCAACGAGTATACTGATACTGAGGATCAATTCAACTTGTAGGTCATACCCATTACACGGCGACCACTCCGGCTTGTATGGGGATTCCAGTCTTCTTTAGTCGATAGTAGAGACGAGGGGTACTAGGGAGCCTGGGGCTGAACAGTCCACCTCTCCATCGGAGGAAATGGAGAGGCGACCGCTCGTGACGACTGACAAAAACGAGAATGGAAAGAAGAGTAAGATATTGCATAATCATGACGTCATTTTCACGGAAAATTTACATAAAAATGTTTGTATTCCAGATTTGGACACAGGCGCGTGGCAGGTGACGATGGCGGATACGATGCGAACGTTGGAAGAGTGCAGACTACCTTTCAACTACAAACAACGCATAGGCAAAGGCGCCTGTCAGGTGAGCTCGCGCACTTACGGTGTCATGAGGGACAAATAAAAGGCTCTTGCCGTGATTGAGGCATATTTGGGCTGATGATCAGGCATGCAGTGTTTGTGTGACAATCAAATGGTGGTCATTCCAAAAAAAAATTATGAATGTGCAATTTTCGAGGAAAATCTCGTAAATTTCACGAAAAAAATTGCATTTGTCAGCTGTGTGGGTAGGTACGACATAATTTCGTTAATATATATTGTTGTACCATTGTGGAGTACGATCAATTTAATTTAATTTAATATATGTTGCAGTCGGTAGCCAACTGCGAGCCGCAAATTTCGGAGCCGCAGTATTTCGAGCGAGCGGAACAAATTTGGACAAATGTCGCCCATCGAGGAAAAGTTTTCGAATATGTCAAGAACTGAGTACACCCATTACAAGACGTTAAACAAGGAAATGCAATCGATCTGTTATTTTTCTGTTTGACTTGTGTTTTTTTCCTGTACTAGCCATTAGATTGCGAGATGTGAGACCACGGTCTCTTCATTTCTCACACTCTCTAGACCGGTCGATAGGCGAGAGAGTGTGTGAAATGAAGAGACCGTGGTCTCACATTTCACACTCTACTACCAATTGAATCCATTTGGTTTGTGATGGCGTATGCATGCGTCGCCCACATATGCGAAACGCGGTAAACTACTTGACTACAATTAATCAGGCTCTATATGAACTACATATGCGAAACCGATTGTGTTGTATTTCTGCCTACTCAATTCTTGTTAGAGAAACTCCAGTGGAATAAATCCACATTGAATGCATCAATAGACCCATCGATTTCCCTCCAACTTATCAACAGAATTTCTGATTTCTTACTGAGAAGGATCACGCAAACTCTTTCGTACTGACCCTTTTTGTAGGCATGGAATCAAGAGGTTCAGTAGAAGTATAGTGCGTTGTGAGTAATACGAGAGCGAGAGGGGGTGAGACTAGCGAGAGATCGCAGGTTGGGTGGAGAGTCGGCAGAGAAAGAGAGAGAGACAAGATAGAGTGAGCATGCACTGGACACACGTTTCGCGCGTGTTCCCTCACAACGCCGCGTTATTTCCAACATAATTATTGCAATGCTGCTCCAGAAAGGGGTTGCGGCCGGGGATCTATAGAAACCCTCTCACATTTATATACTCTCTCGCGCCTGGCCCCTTTCTGCAGTTATTATCGTTCCGTGATGCGTTCCGCTGCGTTACGACACGTCACTCTTCGGTCTTTGAGGCAAAACTTGCTCCTTTGCAGCGTCTAGATCGTTTTTCACTCCAAACTTCCATTTTCTCGCTCCCTTCTGCCTCCTCTCGGCGTTTCCGCCCCTTCTTTTGCCAAATCACATTGTTTAAAACCCGAAATGAGCTAAATTCTATGTGTTTTTGTCTAATCTTAGCCGGGTTCCATTTATAGAAACTAGTAAGTTTATGTGTGTGATGTAGTGTCTGGAAGTCAGAAAGAGAGAGAGAGACACTGAGGCACTGAGAGAGAGAAAAACTCGAGCCGGGGTGGTTGTTTGAAACATGATAGAGCGGTGGTGGGGAGGGGGAGGAGGGGGAGGAGAGGGGAGGCGAGGGAGAGGAGGGAATACATCGAACGCGCTCGCTCCTCTGCTCCTACTCGCAATGTTCGGCGCGGTACTTGGTGGGTTTTTTTCAATTTATCCAATTTAAAATCGCCAAAACCATAATAAAACCCAATTTCAATATTGTTTTGTGTGTAACTCGGGAGAGCTTCTATTTTGCCCCTTGCTCTTAGCCGCGGGCGGTCGGTGAATGAGAGTTGACGAGTTTCTAGCCGTGCTTTTCGCCTCGTCGGAAGCCTGGCAGGATCGACCATCGGGGATACAGTGCGCGAGGAATGAGTGAGTGCAAATTGTATAATGTTTACGAATAAATTGCATCTAAATAAATACAATCACTGATATTTTTTCATGACTATTTTTTTAAAATTATTTTTCAAATTCATTATTTCAGTTTGCATGAGCCGATTCTCGTCGTCGTGTCAATGGACGGATTCGCGTCGAGGTAATGTATTTATTAATATTAATTATTATTTTTATTTAAATTAAAAATAACTATTTCAGATACCTCGACCTTGGCGTGACACCCAACATCGAGGCGATGGGTAGAAATGGAGCGCGAGCGGAGGTTAGTTATTTTTATTATCATTTTTTTTATTATTTTGAAAATCGCAAATGGCTATGTTGAAACCGCTACGAATGGGGTCTGCTACTGAACATCTTTGCCACTCTCGGACGATAAATGTTGGCAAGTTATCGATCGTTTGATGGGTTCAGATCTCCGGCAATAAAAGATTGAAAACGGCCTTCAAAAGTGGAACTCAATAGTAAAATCTATTCCTTTTCTCACCATCGCCTTCCCGTTCCACGCATTATTCAAGTAGTGCTCAAATAGAAACCTGCAATTGAAGGAAAACACGCACACAACGCCAATGCAAATTAACAAATGCCTTAAAGATGAAAAAATGCCCTGTTTAGAATTAGAAAGAGATCCTGCTATTTTTTCAAAAATATTTATATTTCAGCACATCTACCCTACTTATCCCTCTCGGACGTTCGTCAACCACTACACAATGGCGACCGGTCTGTGGGCGGACAGCCACGGGGTAAATTATTGCGTCATCACTATGTAATCAGCTGGCTAGTGATTGCTTCATTATTACGCAATCGATCATTGCGTTATCCATAGGAAACAGCACAATGTCGCGTGAAAAAAACACTTTTGCATGTACGTATTTGTGTAGAGTAACCCGAGATGGCCGGGAAATTTCCGATTCCCGGTTGGCAAGACGCATCATTCAATATTCCGGTCAAACACCCAGAAACGAGTTAAAAAATAGAGTGGGTAGTCTCGATCGGCATTCTCTCATTTCCAAACACTATCTTGCTCTTGACATTTATGTAGTGGTTTCGAAAAGGCAAACATTCACTTCCGCAGAATCATTCTTTCCTCGAACAATCATCGATCGATGACTCAGTGTTTTTTCTGTTCATTTTGTTATGCACAATCACGCGCTATGATGTTATCAGGCAAATTTTTCGAGAAATGAGAATTGCACGAGTGTGGGATAAAAATACAGAAAGAAATGAAGGGCAATGATGTTATCAGGCAAATCTTTCGGGGAACAATGTCCTTGTCACCCAGCCGTGACATCGTAAAATGACATTGCTCCATAATATTACATATTACTGCAATTCAATCATACTTTGGCATGATAAATGATTGATTGATTGAAAAATGGGAGTCTCCGAATCACTTGCCTTAGTAGCATTTCACTACACTATTTTAGAAAATCAAGTCCGATAGTAAATTTTAGAAATCGATATTGTTCAGATAGTCGACAACTACATCCTGGACTGCTCGATTTCGGACGAAGTTGAAAGTGTTGCAAGATCGAAGAAACAGGGACTTTTCCGAGGAGAACCGGTGAATATTTCCCGGCTGTTGAACGAGGCGAAATACATACATATTTATAATTTTCGAATATTTATGAAACTATTTCACTCCTTTAAAGTGACCAGGCAGTGAAAAAATAAGTTATTTTTAAATAAAAGAAAATTCTGTTCCCGGAAGAATGCTAAAAACCGCATATTTTTGCGATTTTTTTGAAATTAGTTACGAATTTTCAAACTTTCGTATTTTATCAAAAACAAGTTACGGTAGCGACTACACCACAATTCATTTATCTAAAACCAGACATTTTCATGAACCTTGGTTGTGCGCAATGATTGCGGGAGTGGCCAAAACCCCTGCGTTCCTCTTGTTGTTGCATTATTTAATCATCCGACCAATTGAAATAGCTTTCTGTCTTTTCGGAAATAGGCGACACACCGTTCCTGAGGCTAATTTCAAATTAAAATAACTAATTGTAAAAAAATGCTAAAAATTTAGTGTTTTCTTCATTTTTCATTAGATCATAGTGAGTAAAGTTCATTAAAAAATCATGAAAATTAAAAATCTGTTTTTGCACGCTGCCTGGTCCCTTTAAAGTAGCGCGAGTCGCAATTATCGGTTATGTTTTCATATCATTTCACCGTTCACTCCGAAACGAAAAGTATAGAAGACTCTCACACATTCAACGCTATTTCGCTTCTAACCACTTTCTGGAGGTTCGGAATCATGAGAGTTCAGATCTGGAGCGCTTACAAGCGACAGCGGGGCGGCACCACGGCGTGTCTCAACTGGCTCGGATGCAACGTTAATATTACTGGGGTGAGCAATACAATTTTAAGCTGGCATACGTGAAGGTAATGAGAGTTTGTGTTTTCTTTCCATTGCCCAGTGTTTCTCCCGTTTCTCTGGTCTCCCCTCAATTTTTTGTGCTTTTTATCAGTGGAACGGTGTATAATTCTGAACGAGCTTTCGTGAATTTGATATAAAACAGTGAGAAAACAAAGATTTTTTGCGCAAAATTCATTTATTAATTTGGTCACCTCAGAGTCTTCCCGATTACGCGCCGCCGTACAACAGCAAAGCTACAATCGAGCAAGGGATCGATCAGGTTTTACTTATTTCATCATCACTAGGCAATCACTAGGCAAATGAATATAAATTGCATTATTTCTAGGTAATTTTTTCAACAAAAATTAATAATTTGACTATTGCATCATCACTAAATTATTGTACTTTTATTACGTCATCATTAGGCAATTTGAAGGTGCTCTCATGGCTAGAAATGCCTGCTGGCGGCCGTCCTCATCTCATTCTCGCCTATCTCAGCGAGCCCGATCACACGGGTCACTTTAGAAAGAGCGAGGACGAGGTTGGTTCAATTTTTTTTACTAATATTGCATTTTTTATGCAATTTTCCGACCAATGGCTAGTTATTTCACAGCTAGTGAAATGTAGTTGTTTTGTTCGTTCGTCACAGGGATGCGTAGATCTGTGCAGCAACCGGCCTTACCGGTGGGCCCCGGCAGAATAGTCGCTTGCCGACCTCTTGATTCCGGTAGCAACTTTACCTTTTTTTTCGTCACTTTCCCCCTCATCATCTGTGCGGCGCAGTGGGTGGAGCTTTCAGTGGGGAATGGGTGCCAGACGAACAAAAATAATTTAAAAACAGTTAGCACGTATGAAGTGAAGCAAATCCCCCGTTCAGATTCCCTCAATTCTTCGTCGGAATGATGCAGTCGTCGATCGATTAATGAGTGGCATTCAACGACTTGGGCTCATCGATTGCGTCAACGTCCTGCTAGTGTCGGATCACGGTGCGTACACCCAGAATGAATACACTTACTATTCAGTGTATCCTACACTGAGATAGGACACCAAGTGTATGATACACTTACAAATCTCTCGTTTTCGCACGCTCTCTCAACGCGCGAATACACTCAATATTGAGTGTATCATACACTGGGTGTCCTATCTCAGTGTATTCATTCTCTGTGTAGCCAGTCCTCACCTCCATAAGGTGGTCAGCATCGAGAGAGCACGCGAAACAGAGAGGAGCTGTCTATTTCAGTTTTAAATCTCTCTTGCTTTCGCATGCTCATTCGCCAGCGGAACGTGCCGTTTAGCCGCGGAATGTTTTATTATTTTGGACGAGTGTGTGTCAATTTGTAAAGTGTCCTTCACTGACGCGCGTGTACGATAAGTACAGGAACGGAGTGTTTCGGGGAGATGGTCCACTTTCTGCAAAAGAAAATGTCATTATAATAATAATATTTATGCGAGTTACGAGGAAACGCGGTACAATAACATAAATTAAAAGAAAGGCACAATTAAATATATTGATTTTAGCAACAACAAAAAAGTTCAAGTATGTTGTGTTTTCAGGCATGACAGAGATAACGAATCGCGTCTACTGGGACGAGCATATTCCTCTTGACGGACTCATCCCTGCCTATGGAATTGTCGGTCGAATCCATCGCAACTCAACAAGTTCGTATGTTTTACTTCATTCAAACAAATCATTCAAGTTTTCGTTGGAGAACTTCATGAAATGAAACGAAACTTACTTGTTGCATGATTCACTCGCTCAAACTGTGCAGAGCAGCGTGATAGCCATAGAAATTTTCGAATAGTACAGCAGAGAAAGACTCGATTAACAAACAATTAGATAATTGTACTGCACACAAATTTATCTATAGATATCTACAGAACCTATTCCAATTATTGTGTTGTTCAAAAACTTAGCAGTCTCCCCCCATATTGGCGATACGGTCGTTAGCGCGAATTAGTACATGTTTCGGAACATTATATTCCCTACTAACACGGGACACACCACAACTCACATATCCCGATCTTTTTGATATTTCCATAGTAGTATGTACGTCTATGGACTACCTCAAAACTATTCTCAAAAGTTGCCGAACCCGCCTGGGAAGCGAGTTAGCAATTTTCATGCCCCTTAAGATCGAAAGATCGCTCAGTTGTCAACTGAATCGGTGGCCGAGTGTTCTACGGCGGCAGGGAGGGGGCAGGGAGGACGTGGGTTCGGATCCGCTCCCCAAAAATTTTGTTTTGCTCTTTTTTCGCACTCGTTGGCCATGTTCTAGATTACAGAATCAAATTCATTTTGACACTATTTGGTACGTATTATTGGTTTACGATGTTACACGACCTCTCCTGACGTTTTTCTTCATCAAAATAAAAAAACAAATAAATGCGATCTTCGAAGTCTGTCCTTCGTGTTTCCCCCTGCACATGTGATCGGTCGATTCCCTGTTACATCTTCCGATAAGTGGATCAAACTTCTAAATAGGGGCCAGAAGTGAAAGATCCTCTACAATTACTCCACTCTGACACAATCTCTCGTTCCGGGCCCCTTTCTGGATGTTTGGAATAATGCGATTTCAAATCTCGAATTGATTTGTATGTCTGCTTCCCTATAAAATGGTGAATTTCAGGGCCGTTTGTGTCATCTTCCCAATAAAACTTGTTTCGATTCTGCATTTATAGTGATTCTATGACGACGCAGATATCAATTGAACGAGTGGATCGAAGAGATTTTGGACCAACTGAATGATTCCACTGCTCCAGATCATTTGAAATTCATTGTCGCCAATTATACGCGAGACTCGAAGTGTGGCTTACCGACCATTCGGTACATAATCAAACGTTCGATCGGTCGGGCATTCGGTCCAACTTTCTAGTAATAATGTAATTTCTAGTAATATTTGTTTTTTATTTTGATGAAGAAAAACGTCAGGAGAGGTCGTGTAACATCGTAAACCAATAATACGTACCAAATAGTGTCAAAATGAATTTGATTCTGTAATCTAGAACATGGCCTACGAGTGCAAAAAAAGAGCAAAACAAAATTTCTGGGGAACAGACCCGAACCCACGTCCTCCCCGCCCCCTCCCTGCCGCCGTAGACCACACGGACACCGATCCAGTTGACAACTGTGCGATCTTTCGATCTTAAGGGGCATGAAAATTGCTAACTCGCTTCCCAGGCGGATTCGGCAACTTTTGAGAATAGTTTTGAGGTAGTCCATAGACGTACATACTACTATGGAAATATCAAAAAGATCGGGATGTGTGAGTTGTGATGTGTCCCGTGTAAGACAAACAGCTTCTCTAAAAATGTTTCATTCCTATTTCATAAAACGTTCATTCTACACAATCACGGAAATATTGTTATTTCGTGTTAGCATTTCACCAACTTTTTGTACAGTAGTTTCGTTATTGACGGAACAGAAAATTTGCGCACAATATTTTTAACTTTAAAAAAATCAACTTTTTTTCCAGCGCGTTCGGACGACTCGGTGACGGGTCCGTTCCAGTGCTCCCGAGGCGACAAGTACCGCGTCTACGACAGGAGTACACTACCCGTCAAGTGAGCATCACCCCCATTTGTAGTTTGATCTTTGATCTTCAAGTTATAGGGGACTTGTGTCACATGTTTTTTTTGAATAACACTCTTTACATGCCAAGTCCCTGTGGACTGAGGCGATGCCCTCTTTAGGATTATTATTACTTGTTACATTCATCATTTCTAGTTTCACATCATTCCACAGGCCGGTCAACCATCCAGAAAGGCCTTTGGAGTGAGAGAGCGTGTGAAATCGAGAGGGACTCTCTCACTTTTGTACACTCTCTCGCTCTAACCCTGGTCTGTAGGTTTGGAATCATGTGGTTTGACATTTGTTCTCTTCGCAGGTATCACTATTCGGCAACGCCTCGTGTCGGAGACTATATCTTCGAGAGCCAGCCCGGCACCACCTTCTACGCGTGAGAATTACACATTTATTTTGTATTTGAAAAAAAATGTTTTTAAAAAGCAACTGATGCGCGTGCTATGCCTTGGCCAGTTATCTTCTTTCCTTAGTCTTTCCGAACAGTGTAATGTGGTATTAGTTTTCGGAAAAAGGAAATGGAAAAAGGCCAAGATTTGAGTTCTCGCAATTTCTTATCTCCGTTCTCCGTGGAGCAATCGACTCAAAAATTCGTTTATAGGTGTAAAAGAGTCGAAAAATGTTATATTCGATATTTTGAGTCGATTGCACCACTGAGAACAGAGATAAGAAATTGCGGGAATTCAAATGTTGTCGTTTTTCCATTTCCTTTTTCGGAAAACTAACACCACATCACTTCTAAATTTTTTTTAACAAAAAAAAGAACGTCAAATTCAGGACGAAAAAGGACGATTGGATGATGACGGGTGACCACGGGTACGATCCCGTTCATCCCACCATGAGAACCATCTTCTTCGCCCGAGGTGAGCACGTAGAGTCTCTACACACAGAGAAAACATACAAGGAATACGACATCAAGTTGGCACGCCTACTAATATATACGTAGGGCCTACTAATATATAAGTAGGGCCTTAGTAGGCCCTACTTATATATTAGTAGGAGTGCCAACTTGATGTCGTATTCCTAGTATGTTTTCTCTCTGTGTACAGAATCCCTACAGAATGGGGTCGGGAGTGAAACAGTAGTTAAAATCGAGAGCGGTTCTCTCATGTTCATTAATGAACTCAGTTCTAAAATTGGAAATATTAAAACAAAATAATTAGCTAAAATAATAAATTTATTCAGGTCCGAGCATTCGGCCGGGTGTCGTCCTACCTCCGTTCCAGACCGTGGAATACTTCAATATCTTTGGAGGTACATTTTCGTCACGGGGTTGCTATCCCAAATTCGTCTGATCCAATTGATTACACGAATTGAAGAAAAAAAACGTTACAAAAATAAACTCAGCGTCACCGTTTTCATTCAGACCTTCTCGGTATGCGACCCGAGTACATCGGGAACAATGGCACACTGGGGATTGTGGATGAGATGTATGCGAGACCGCCGCCCCGCGTGACTACCGCTCTTCCCATACCGTCTGTCACTTATTTAGTTAATTATATAATTATCGTACATCACAAGGATGTGACCAAATGTGCACAGTCAACACAACAATTGTTATTAATGAATTAATGAATTGACAGGGAAAGAGGGGAGCGGGAAGTAACATCCGGTTTCAATTGTTTTCGCTATAATGTTATTGTAAATTGCGTTGGCTTTGGGTGCACTATTGTGCGCACTCCGCTTTTCTAAAGCTGTTAAAAATACAATTGATTTTTAAAATTTTTTTTTTTCATTTTCAGATCCTGCTCTGCCACTCGACGCATTCGCCCGTGCAGTAATGAATGCAATCGAGAGGAATTGGACGAGATCTCGCGCAGAACAGCCGCATGTGACCAATCGGTTTGGATGCTATATTAATACTAAATTATATCTTACTCTCCATCGGGAATACGGGTGACTGGGATCTTGGCGTAGGGAGGGATTCTTCGGATTATGATTGATCATTTTTATGAAAGGGGACTGGGTAGTGTTTGTGTTTCGAATCAATTGGATTCGAAAGGTGGTCAAAACTAACAGATTAATCATAAAAATAGATTTTTAGAAACAGATTAAAAATAGATAAAAATAGGGAGGTAGCGTAGCTATCACTATTTTGTGCGACACACGTCGCGAGAAAGGCGGAAAATTATTATTTCCCTTCTTTAGAACACTTTGTCTTCAATCGCCCATCTATCCTTCATCCCCATTTCGTATTGTTCGCTGCGACTCTGCGACACGGAGATACTCACCGGTAAATAATTTAATCAGCAGTACATTCATTCTTAGTTAACTAATGTAATCAAGCTTACATACTCCCTCTTCAAAACTGATTTATGCTTCACAGTGGTCAAAAACAACTAATCATTGAGTTTAAACCGTCAATTAAGGCCCAGCAACGATCGTGTCCGAACTTCTCACACCGGAAAAACTGGCTCCGTCCAATGCAAAATGCTCCTTTGAATTCGAGGACCGTTCTTGTGAGTTCGAGTTTGCACAATAATAATGTTTTATTATATTATTTGCTTATCCAATTAGCATGGACATTTGAGGCTAGTGATTAGGCACGGAAAACGAAACACGATGTCACGTGGATAGACAAAGAAACGTTTTCATAAGATTTGCCTCTTCGGAGTTTCATGTGCCCACTGGCAATTTTGTGCCGACTAGGGCCCCAGCGGGGTGGGATTCTTGCGCGATTATGACACTCATTCTATGGAGATGAGAATGGGGTAGGGAAGAAATTTGCCCTGTGGCACGCTATTGTTACCTCCATCTCTGTGAAACCCGACAAAGAGAGTGAGAAAGAGAGAGAGTGATAAGAGGTAGGACGTGAACCACGTTCTGTGTCACCAGAAAAGGGTCAAGGGGCGAAAGAATTCCGTGTCACTAGCAAACTATCACACCCTTCTGGAGGTTTGGCCGGGCCATGATCCTGTATACAGATCAACAATTTTTTTCGTACGCAGGAGCTGATACATTCTCTGACAAATTTTAAACTACGGCTGCCGAACATCATTTGTATGCGACATAAATGTATCTACGTCAATACGAGCAACACATTAAACATCCTAAGTTCGGAAAACAAATTCCATACTCTAGAATCGCTGGTGGTCGGTCCCGTAGCATCTTGTGGTCGGATGTGTGGACAGATGGCCGACCACGTAGCATCTTGTGGTCGGTCCCGTAGCCAAAGATCGAAGCTGTGGTCGGACCAGTGGACAATGTGGTCGGTCCCGTAGCATCTTGTGGTCGGTCCCGTAGCATATTGTGGTCGGTCCCGTAGCATATTGTGGTCGGTCCCGTAGCATATTGTGGTCGGTCCCGTAGCATATTGTGGCCGGCCGACGGCCGGCCACAAGATGCTACGGGACCGACCACAGGCGATTCTAGAGTAGGTTAATTATTATATGCACCTTTCCTTTATGATGCGATCTCACGACGAAACAACAACTCTATTTAAATTTCGAAAAATGAAGTTCATAAAAAAATTTCTCATATTTACTTTCATCACTATAATAAGTTTCATAGAAATCGGTGACTTAAATTTGTTTTTGCTACCACTGTTCCTACGCCGTCTCAGAATATCTGTGATAAGTTTGAAACTCCATTAGCCCAAAGCCAGCGTGTGAAAAAAAATTGAAAGAGATTGCACGAAAATAAAATATCGGATTTTCTCTCATTTTTACTCAAATTAGAGGCTCTACCTCTAGGAATATCAAGGTTAGAGTTAACTCTCTTTGAAGTTAACTTTCAGGTTCAACTTGGCCGTCTCCCAACAACCAGTCGATTGCACTGATGAATCTGCTGATGACAACCAGCGATGGTAGGAAAACGACCTCCAGAAAGGGTTCAGGGGCGAGAGAGTATATGAAAGTGAGAGAATCTCTCCACTTCCAAACACTCTCTCCCACCTTTGACCCCTTTCTGGAGATTAGATCGGAAAATATAACGAAGAGATTCGAGTATTACTCATTTTATTAGAAAATAAATAAAGAATTCAATCGTTACATTAGAAACTATTTTGATTATACAAGAACACAGCACGAATTTCACTATTTTTATTAAAACAATACTCGTTACTTCTTATTTTAACACTTATTTCCAGCGCTCTCCTCCATTTCTCGGGCACGCGTCCCTCTACTGAAGGGATTCGTGCAGAGTGAGTCCACTCTTTCCCATCTCCAGAAAGGGGTCAGGAGCGAGAAACCGTTTGAAACTGAGAGAGTGCCTCTCCGGTTCACACACTCTCTTGCTCCTGGCCCCTTTATGGTGGCCAGCACGCGAAATTAGAGATCAAAGATCATTGAGAGAGAAATTACAGATTTCATGAAGCCTCTCGACGATATGCTCACTCGTTTCGTGCACAAATACCGACGAGTTGCAGTCATAACGGGTAGGCAACACACAGAAAAAAGGTCTTACATACGGCTCATAAGATATGGGGGTTCTTAAGAGAGGTTATCTCAGAGGGTCGACATATTTGTTCAGAAACTTGGCACAGGGCTAAATTTACAATGCGATACTAACCATGCTATAAATTAATGCGTCATGTGAGGAGTACGAATACACTAAACAGAAAGTTCAAAAACGCGTCTACGCTTCAGGCGTTGAAACCGCGCGATTATGACGTCATTATCTATTTTCGCCAATTCGAACCGAATCAATTTGTACTGTGCATTAATGGATTCCTCGTCAAAATACAAATGTTTTTTGGTTTCGGAACTTTTTTGATTGGAGCCGATGTTAGCGAGTTATTCAGCGAAATATGTTTCATATAATTTTCATTGAAAAGTTTCTCGTAAAAAATAAAATTTTATACGATAATTTTAATCGTTGAATTATTATACAAAATATATTTTAAAAGGAAAATAAAACTTGCCCTGGAAGAAAGTCAAATCAGCAAAAGTATAGCGAAAACTAGAATAAAGTCAGTCCTCGGTTGCTATGCAATACCGTAATTATTTAAATTCCTTCACTTTTTTCTCGGTTTAACTTTGTCATCTTTATATTTTCAGTTTTATTCTATTAAATAGAGCACATCGGAGTCCATAACGAGAGAAATGAGATAATATTAATAGGTTTTTCGATATTTATAAAACCGTATGATGCGAGTACTTACCGTACTTACGCTGTCAACAACTGACTTTATTCGAGTTTTCGCTATACTTTTGCTGATTTGACTTCCTTCCAGGGCAAGTTTTATTTTCCTTTTAAAATATATTTTGTATAATAATTCAATGATTATAATGATCGAATAAAATTTTATTTTTTACGAGAAACTTTTCAATGAAAATTAAATGAAACACATTTCACTGAATAACTCGCTAGCATCGGCTCCAATCAAAAAAGTTCCGTAACCAAAAAAATAGTTGTATTTTGACGAGGAATCCATTAATACACAATACAAATTGATTCGGTTCGAATTGGCGAAAATTGATAATGACGTCATAATCGCGCGGTTTCATCGCCTGAGGCGAAAACGCGTTTTTGAACTTTCTGTTTAGTGTATTCGTACTCCTCACATGGCGCATTAATTTTTACCATGGTTAGTATCGCATTGTAAATTTAGCCCTGTGCCAAGAATATGTCGACCCATTCAGATAACCTCTCTTAACAAAATGTCTTATATATAAGACCTTTTTTGGCATGATAAATGATTGATTGATTGATTAAAAAATATCTTATTTTCTGTGTGAACGGTTTATAGAAGTCACATTCCGTACTCTGAAAAAAGCCACTAGGATCAGAGCACTAAATGAACATGTTCTTTCACTAGAAATAAGCGACATTTCGCGTGCACGTAAGTAAACTTGTTCACTTGGTGTCCTGTTCCTGGTGACTTTTTCTGAATGTATGCCGGCACTTTTGGTTTCTGTATTCCGCGTTGTATGCCCATGTACCGTAGTTAGAGTACGGTAACTAATTTGAAGTGTCCAGGCACCATCTCCGATGCGAACTTCGATGGCCGAATGGATAATGCGAATTTGAGGTTTGAAATTCAAAAAAGGAGATTAAATTAGTAGTGTGACAAAATTAAACATTTTTGTGCTCCTTTTTGTAGCCTATCACCTCATAAAATTGGTTTGTTGTGTTGAATTGCGGTCTGGCCAGTGGGAACAGTGGCACTTACTCACATCTCGACTCTCTTTGGGAGCAGCTAATATGGAAAGGGACTCTCTCACTTCCACCCACACTCTAACCACATTCGGGTGGAGAGAAACGTTAAATCGCACTTCCCTGCCCTGGTAGGGACACACGGTGCTGCCAGCGGGCAAATTCCCTCATCGTATCGAACAATCAACCAGATTGTCAGGAGAGACAGAGATAGAGATCAAGGGGTGTCTATGATGGAACCTGGGAAAGGAAACGTGGGAAATGACTGTTAGTTCGGAAAAAAAAACAAAAGCAGAGTAAAATTAAAACATATTTTCATGAGACTCTACTAGCGTGCGATATGGAGGCATACTGTAAAGGATGCAAATATTACTGTAATTCAAATCGAGTTTTGTAGGAATCCCTTGCCATCTCACATCTTCCGCATTATCTTCACGTGTCCTGAGTGGAGAAGCGATGGATTGGGTGAGAATTACTAAAAATAATTTATTTTTTAAAAAGTTGGCCAGAAATGTGAATTCGAATGGTGCGAAACAGCAAAACAAATGAGGTCAGGAGGTATAGAGAATGTGGCAAAATGAGAGACTTCCCATTGTTACTCCTTCTCCTCTTATGAAGCCCGTCTCCTTTCGCGTAGCGCTACTATTAGTGCACGGAATTAGGTGAACGTGGTCCGCTGAGCCCATGAATCCGGGCACTAGGAGAGGAGAAACAGGATGTACAATTTTTTTTATTTTTTTTTTTTTTTTTAATTTTTTTTTTTTTTTTTTTTTTTCAGGTTGTTCGACTCCATCGGAAACGCGTCCTCTCACATTCATTCTTCCACACATTGAGAAGGACATCAACTGTCTGGTGCGAAATTCATTTCCTGTTTTTAAAATTTGCATAAAATCGCTTCCGTATTTTTTTGAAATTCACGATTTCAGAGTTCAACCGACTACCTATTTGCGCACACCGCTCGTGTGAGGGACGTCGAGGAGTTGACTGGTTAGATTTTGTTTTAATAATTAAAAAAAATATGTATTTTATCAATCTCTCTCTAGATAAGATGCCAGCTTTGCAAGTTTGGCCGATTAGATAATACGGACTGGCAGCTTCGTTAGAACTTGGGAGTAGAGATGCGCTGTGGGAGCGAAATTTATGAGTGCAGCGTGAGAGAGCCATTGTTCCACAGGATGGTTATGCCTCCAAGCAGGTCTGAGAAACGGGAGAGTGTGTACTAGTAAGCAGACTCTCCCATTTTCTCAAAATTTTTCACGCCAAACACCGGTCTCGACCATCGAAATCTGCTTCGTACCATCCACCATACGGCTATTCATCCAGAAAGGGGCCAAGAGCTGAAGCGAGTGTGTGAAATGGAGTGGACTCCAACTATTTTTTTTTCTTTAATATTTATCACAGTCTGAATTAGGGTTGACCACTCGAAATATCCTTTGTTCGAGAACAATGGAAGATTAACAACAAACAAAGAACTGTTCCGGAACGGAGTCGAAACGCTTTGTTTCGACTTTTCGAGTGGTCAACACTAGTCTGAATTAAATGCGTTGCGAGTCATGACAGCGGCATGCGCGCACCGGCACGATCTGTGCTGGCAACCTTATATACTTCGTACTTATATTATATTATTATACTTATATTATACTTATATTATTATACTTCGACTATCGAAACCTCGCCCTAGTTCGATGCGGACCGGGACTAGTCATTTCGTTTATAATACTACCAAAATTAAAACATTTTAAACAGCAAATACATTAATAAAAATAGGCAAGTTAATTAATTAGCAATTAATTCAAGGTCTCCGATTCTTCGCCGACCCAAATGTCGTTCCTCACCACGTCTCTCTCAAGATTCGCACCCACACTCCTCAGAAGCTGTGGGACTTCTGAGTATCATCTATTGTTTTTGCATCATTTCCCCACTTTTTAGATGACGCTTGAAATGTATTCGTTTTCTATGCACTAAAGATGTTCCGAGTATAAGCCAGCGGCTTATTTATTTACTTACATTGACGACTCGTGTTATGAACCTTTTACTTACACCTTCTTTCACTACGGGATTTTACGATAACACACTTGAAGATTAATGGTTTAACGCTCTCGTTTCGCACGCTCTATCACTTTATCTCTTGGATACTGCCTGTTCTCGCCGGAATCATTTAGCATGTGACATGCTACTTCAACCGTTTTACAATAATTATCCGCAATTTTCAGCATGATTATTGATACGGGCATTGTAAACGATTAAAGCGTGCCGCCGAGGGTTAGAGTACTTTTACCCCCTGGCGATGCGGTGTCTCTCTGATCTCTCCCTACCAATGGAGAGAGTTTACGAGAGATCAAAACTACCTTTGAAAGAGCCGACAGAAGAGGTGCGAAGTTTATTAAAAGCGTTCCACGAGCAAGTAAATCCTATAGAAAGAGGTTTTCAGTTATAGAGTGTGTGAAATCAAGAGAGACTGTTGCCCGCTATCTCGTCCTGATCCCTTTTTCTGTAGGTTCGCCATTCGAACCCGTGTAAGCCTATCTGGAAGCAAAGATGGCTGTGAAATGAACACCAAAACTTCCGCAATATTCATTTATTTGGTAAGGTAGAAAGGGAATATTTAGATTCCGCAAAAGTACATTCCCGAACATGTTTGTTCTACCGCTCCATTCCCGCTATAATAACAAATACGAGCTTTTAATGATATACAAAAAGTACAATAATATCGGACTATTTACAGTACCGTACCCTCATCCATCGTAATCGTTACAGTCGCCTGTTGGAGAACAGGTCATCAATCCCTTCCCCTAAACCCTCCCGGTGGCGTTCCCTCGTCACCCTCTACTATCTATTTCGCTCCTGACCCTTCTCACATCAACCCTGTGAATGGAGAGAGAGAGAGGGAGAAAGAGAGAGAGAGAGAGAAATAGATAGAGAGCGTCCAGACAGCGAGAGAAAGGTTTACTCCGCCCCCTCCCCCCTCCCTCCAAAAATCACTAAACCAGTCCTAATTATCATTCTTGCATCCTTCAGTACATCGTCTATCTTCTATCCCGCACCTCTCCCTCCTTCTTACACCGGACCCTATCCACCCTCTCATCTTCCATTACTACCCATTCCTCAACACCTACTCGCCATGGCCCAACATCACCTGCACTTCACAATAGACAACAGCCTGACGTGAGTTGATTGACCCTTCAGCGGGTTCTTGGCACCGGGTCCCCACCGGGTACCCCCAGAGGGGCAATGTGGTACCACCCTTGCTCCTCCGTGAACCCTCTCACTTACAGTATCCATATCACCCATTGATCCTACCGTAACCTTCCACAAATATTACCGTAACCATTCGGTCCTACAGCTACTGTAACCATTCTACCGTAATCCTACCGTAACCTCTCCTTCTGCTTACAGCGAGGAAGCGTTCGTCCGTAAGTACCTGTTCAAGGTCGGCGTGCCGGAACCCATCGAGATGGAGCGATACTTTGGAAACAAGGAGATGCGCCCTGCCCGCGCCCGCGCCAGCCAGCACGGTAATGCCAACTTCGCTTACTGTAGAAGTTAGGTGATTGCCTAATTATCGTGAAAAAATATATTTTCAATGCAGATTGCGCCCGCGGCCGTCAGGCGCCCCGCGCCGAAAGCTCGCGCCAATTGCGCGCCCACTGTCGCATCGCGCGCCGCTCCCGTTCCCAACGAGGTATACTGCAGATTCATGACCAATCAAAGACGCAATACTATGCAATCTACACTTAAATACAGTCGTTGATTTTGTGCATGCAAATATGGATCCAATGATTGCGTAGTGATGAGGTAACGTCTTGCTTTATAGCAGCGAGTGGTCTTCCGACCGGTGCAGCAAGGAAGCGACGGAAGCCGTCGAACTGTTCCTGCGGCAGCTGCAGCAGCTGCAGCACAAGGTCGTGTTGTCGTCACACAGGTTCAAGTTCAGTATCCGGGCACACTCCGCTGCCCTGACAAACGTTCATGTCTGGGATAAGCGGGATTATGTGCGGAAGTTAGAGACTCTCTCACTTTCGCACACTCTACAATCGCTTTTTGGAGTTTGTTTTTTTGGGAATATCACGCGAAAATAGATTATCACAACAATTCGGAAGCCAGGGAAAAAATGATTCATATTCTTTCAGCTAACTCGCCCGGCGCTGCGCGTGTCGGCCATCGACGCGCCCGCTGGCGCCAACTCGGCGCTCGCCTCGCGCTGCTTCATGAGACCCAACCACCAAATGAAGAAGTTGTCTGCAAAACAGGTGAGCGTTGCTTCACCGGTATTGACAATAAATATTGATATTGATGGGCATCACCTAGTGATAGCGTAGTCATGTTACCTAGAGATGATGCAATATCAATGTTTTTCAGGCCACCAAACGCGCCGCGCCCTCCGCCGATCAGGAACTGACGAACAAGAATGTGAGGAGAATTCCCGATCAATACTCGAGCGAGGCGCAGGCGACAAAGATGGCGCGAGTGGGCGCGGAGATGGCGCCGCGCCGGCTCCAGTCCGCAATCGGGCCAATCTCGGCCGGCTACAGGAATGCGATGTCCTTCGTAAAGGACTCGAGGCCCAATAAGTACAAGGAGCCCAAACAGCAGCGGGCTGTTGTAGATAGCCTCAAAGCAAAGTGTGTTCTGGCCCCGCCCACTGCTGCAGCGCCGACCGTGCTGCAACATCACCACATGCAGCAGCTGCAGCACGTGCAGCAACATCATTACCTGCCGCAGTACAACAACACGCAGCAGGTGAGTCGGTGTTCATATATTTCACCATAACTCGATTAGCCATCATTTCTTAGTTAACAAATGAGTGCTGCAGAAGGAGAACATCGCGCGTGCAGCAGCAGCTGCAGCAATGCTGCCATCGCAGCACTTGCCGCAGCCCGGACCCAGCACCGCCCCTCGCGCCACGGTGAGTACCATCAGTCCCTTCAGACAGGAGTGTGAAATGTGAAACCACGATCTCTTCATTTCGTGCACTCTCTCATCCACCGGCAGGTGAAAGGAATGTGAGAAATGAAGAGACAATGGTCTCACATTTCGCAGTCTACCTCAGACCGATAAAATCTACAGAAGGGACTGAACAGTTGCAGTTGATTATTATCACTGAATTATGAAATGTGGAGTGAGAATCCGATTAGAAAATTTATTGATCTTTTATCTTTGTCCGTAACTTCATTTTTAACAGCCCGCCTTCTCCGACTCAAGGTCGTATGCAGCTGCTGCAGCCGCAATGCAGGACAACGCACTCGGGAACATTGTGAGCAATTTTTATCTTTGACCTTTCAACAGTCAATTTGCGATCATTCAACTATCGGTTTTCCATCCTTTATTCAATGACATTAGACATTAGACATTATTTATCCTGACATCAAGGCAAAAGCCTGCAGGAGGTATCATTCGGGGGCAGAGGTGGTCAGGATCTTCGAACTCTATGCAACTGGATAAAGGGGATGGATCTTTCTTGGCTTCTTTTCAAAAATGTCTGATAAATCAAATAGAAATATCTGAAAAATCAAATAGAAAAATCACTGTGAAGGCCGAGCTTGATTTTTCGCCATTTCCTTAGGCTCTCCTTTCATCTTTTCATAATTTTTGACTAGCAATTGTAGTCTATCAAAACACGTTCACTTAATATTTGATCGTTGATCTCATCTTTTCTTACAGTTCGATGAGGAGCCGCTGGTTGGACAGCAGGCTTCCCCTTATCCTTCCTCCTCCTCCTCCTCCATCGCTTCTCTCCTGTCCGGCTTGGTGAGTATACGGTATCTTGTGAGGATACGGTAGCTTGTGGGAATACGGTTTCTTCTAAGTACAGAGTACACTGAGCACGAATTCTCTAAGAAGTCGACATTAAGATTCTCAGTATCTTGACGAGTTAGTAATTGATTTTGAGAGAATATAGAGGGTGAATTATGTTGAATATATGATGGCTGAATTACCTAGATGTCGGCACGTATTGTTTGACGTTCGCGCTTTGAGTAGCTTGTGAGGATAAGATAACATCTCTGTGCGAAAAGGACGTTCTATTGACTCTTGAATTTTGAACCGCGACTCACCCTTTGGTGTTGCTTAGTTCAACATCTCTTTTTTTTATGCGGGCCAGCAATGATTATTTTGCTTTTAGAACCTGAATTCATTTATAATGATTGAATAATATAATGATATAATCAATCGATAATCACAGACCGCGCCTCGTTCAACCTTCGCGATGCCCGGAGACCGCCGCTCTCCCAACTATGAGGTCGGTTGATCTTTGAACTCTGATCTCTGGACATTATGATATCTGCCTCTAGACTAGTCTGTACGGTTTCTTGTCAGTAGTGAGAGACTACGCAGTCTAGCTCAGTATAACATGATTCTAAACGTCTAGAAAGGGATCGGCGAGTGTGCAAAAGTGAACAAAATTCTCATTATTTTACGCACTCTTTCGCACTCCACCCCTTTCTGGTGGTTTTGTTGGGCTTTGGAAAAAAGTGAAAATATTTCTTTTTAGATGGGCTTTTCCAACTGCTTCTCTATTCCTCCAAGGGAGAATAGACAATGAAAATTGAGGGATTGATATATTTCCTCTTCTTCCCCCCTAATCATTATAATCAATTATTTATTTTCCCTCCCATTCTTTTTTCCCGTTTATACTGTATTTTACATTGTCACATTTTGGATAAGGATTATAGTAATTTAAGCCTCACGATTCTGATTTGTTTTATTTATCGCAATTTTATGGCATCGCACAACCTCTAATATTTTTTATTATATTTTGCTGGTGTCATTAATACCACTTTCATTAAAGATCAAATCAAGTCCCGAACTATTTCGTAATTTTACTAAAAATGCTTCTGTGGGTTTCACCCTGCGTATTGCTCAATCGAGTGACATCTGACGTCGATCTCTCTTATTCTAGTGTCGGGTGTTTCTCACACCATCTCAATCGCATTCCAGTCATTTTTAATCCCGCAATCATAACTGCAAACCCCTAGATAAAAATGTTTACGATTTTTTAATTGTTAAATATACCGTTCTGACGTTCTAGCAGCGTCTGGATTGATTTGATAAAGCCATGACATGAATCAAAGTTGCGGAGTACGGTATGTCATTGATGGGGGAGGGACACAGTAATTTACCGTAAGACATACTCACTTTAATTGACGCTTGAGGAAGACGTCCACATCCAAGTTATTGATTTGGGCAAGGAATTGGAGATCGATTGATAATAAGAATAAACCGTATAATATTCGCACATCAAGAAAGAATTATGCCAGATAGGAAAAGAGAGCAAATCATCTATTCAAGAAGCCTCCTCGGCAATAAACGGTCTGATGGAAGAATTGAGAAGATGGCTAGTGAATAGATGGATATCCGCAAATAAGAACACACAAGTTCAGAAGCATCTCTCCTTACTCAACAATCGCCTCAAATTCAAAGATCAAAGATCAATCAATAAGGAGCAACTGCCAACACATCTCCATTTATCAACACTGTGTCCTTTCTACCCCATCTCCCTGTTGTGTGAATAGATCAACAAATAGTTCAAAAAAAAGTTTATTTATCACTTAACTACCGTAATAGTCTCTACCGTAATCCTACCAGCTACAGTCGCGCCCGCACAGCGCTTCCGCTGCTGTCGAACCTACCGTTCCCTAAGCACCTACAGTAACCGTTGGCGACACTTCATCGGGCGTCCGCTTCGCTTCCCTTCTCTCCAGAGGAAGAACCTGCAAGCAATAGGTTACGATTGGTCGCCATGATATGGTACGGTAGTCTACTGTAGCAGCAACTCACTTGATCCAATGTCCAATTGTGCAGTAGGCGTCGCGAGGACCTGGCGGGCGCGCATCAGAGTACTGTAATGATATCGATCGATAAGTGAAATGACACGTTGCTACGGAAGACCGCAGAGTGCGGAACGGTGTTCGGTGAAAAAGACGGTAGGTCATAGTTGGTGATCATCGACAACACGGATGAAAACGTACCACAGAGGGTACGGTAGCTGGAGATCGAAGATCCTCGGAAGTGGAGGAGGGGAGGGGGGAGGAGGGTACGTACCGAGAATCCAACGAAGAAGAAGAGTCGGACGGGCGAGCCTTAAAACGCGTTCTCTGTAAGAGCGCAGTGAAATTTGAGGTATCGGGCACAACTCCGTCAAAGTGGTCGCCCCGGGTCCAAACTTTTTTCACAGATGGTCTAGGGTCCAAAGTATATTTTAAAAGTGAGAAATGCACTAAATGTAAATTTTTGAAAAATCGATAATTTTTTTACGAAAAAAAATTTTTTTTTTCAATTTTTTTATTTTCCTGTCGTGTTATATATCATTCGAAAGAGCATCGAAAGTTATGTATATACCCATAATTTCATGAGTGTTAGACAATTGCGAACGAAAATCGATATATGGATTTAAAGGAATCCGCCGTTTTGCTGAAACTTTAATCTGGCTAAAAATGTTCCTATGATTTGTTGCTCTTGGCTCCGAGATATATTATGTATTTTTCATCATAGAATCCAATTGAGCTCTCAGAATCCAATATTTTCGGTGTTATCGTACTTCTACATTCACTAGACAGTGACCACTCCGAGGTAAGATTCAGTAAAGAAGTGAGTAGAAAACTTTTTTCAGGCTTTAACCCTGATTGAGTTGTATACCATTCGAAAGAGCGTCAAAAGTTATCTGTGATTCCATATTTTCAGAAGAATTGGACCACTAGGAGCGAAAATCGATAATCGCATCCGCAGAATCTGATATTTTAGATGAGCTTGGATATTCGACTGTATTCGCTCTCAAAGTGTTCGATCAGGGCTTAAACTTTTTTCCTTGCAGTGTTAGGTCCATAGAAAATTTTCATGGTGAAAAAGTCAAGAAAAAAGAACTTTTGAAAAATCGATAAAAAATAAATTTTCCGAAAAAAATCAAAAAAAATTATTTTTTTATTTTCCTGTCATGTTATATATCATTTGAAAGAGCACCAAAAGTTATGCAGAAATTAATATTTTGAGAAAGAATGAGTCACTGGGAACGAAATTAGGAGATTGTGAAAAAATATCATTTTTGTGGATAAACTCGCCTATTTTCGTTCCTAGCAGCTGAATCCTCCTGAAAATGAAAATTTACAGTTAACTTTTGACGCTCTTTCGAATGAGATATAACACGATAGGGAAATTTGAAAAAAAAATTTAAAATTTTTTTTCTGAAAAAAAATTTAAAATTTTTTTTCTGAAAAAAAATTTAAAATTTTTTCAAAGTTATTTTTCATGACTTTTTCATCATGAAAATGTTCTATGGATCTATGACTGCACGGAAAAAAAGTTTAAGCCCTGTCGAACACTTTGAGAGCGAATACAGTCGAATATCCAACCTCATCTAAAATATCAGATTCTGCGGATGCGATTATCGATTTTCGCTCCTAGTGGTCCAATTCTTCTGAAAATATGGAATCACAGATAACTTTTGACGCTCTTTCGAATGGTATACAACTCAATCAGGGTTAAAGCCTGAAAAAAGTTTTCTACTCACTTCTTTACTGAATCTTACCTCGGAGTGGTCACGGTCTAGTGAATCTAGAAGTACGATAACACCGAAAATATTGGATTCTGAGAGCTCAATTGGATTCTATGATGAAAAATACATAATATATCTCGGAGCCAAGAGCAACAAATCATAGGAACATTTTTAGCCAGATTAAAGTTTCAGCAAAACGGCGGATTCCTTTAAATCCATATATCGATTTTCGTTCGCAATTGTCTAATAATCATGAAATTATGGGTATATACATAACTTTCGATGCTCTTTCGAATGATATATAACACGACAGGAAAATAAAAAAATTTAAAAAAAATTTTTTTTTCGTAAAAAAATTATCGATTTTTCAAAAATTTACATTTAGTGTATTTCTCACTTTTAAAATATACGTTGGACCCTAGACCATCTGTGAAAAAAGTTTGGACCCGGGGCGACCACTTTGACGGAGTTGTGCCACCTCGCCCTGCGTTCTTACAGAGAACGCGTTTTAAATGAATGGATAAATGAAGAGAGAAGAAGGGACATATTTTTAAATTATTTATTTTTTAAACAATTTTTTTTAATCTTCCATCTAAAACTTACTAGTCTGCTGGCAAATTCAAAATAATAGGATGCATTCAACACGGTTATGTTCGTACCTAACTCCACGCACATTCTCTTATTGTTAGAACAATTCTCTGCTGAGAAACAAGTAGTGGTCGATACCGTCTGGATCAGCTAGGATGGAAATCATAAATTCGCACCGGTAGGAATAGATGGATACTTGTTCTTTGATCTTTAAACTCAATTCAATTTTATATAATTCTAGCACAGTGTCTCACTTTTTTTTGAAAAATGCATTAGTACCAGAAGATTTCGGAGTAAGGGTTCGCCAATCTTTACTTTCCACAGCATGATAACATCAAGTTTTCTAACCAATAGTTTGATCTTTACTTCTTCTGATTAACAAGCATAGACTTTCCCATACAAAAACCTAATATTTGATCGATATAAAAGATAAACCTAATATTTGATCGATCTTTCAGAAACTACAAGAAGAACAGATCGTAATCTGCCATCCGAAAGACATGCATTTCCATCGCGCTCAAGCCGGAGAGAAGTACGAAATTGTCCATTGATCCACAGTATCATGGCAACTGCATTTGAAGGAAATGCACTCCATGCACGCGTGGTGTGCCTATCTACCGTATGCGCGAAAGAATGATTGAAACAAAGGCAGTCTCCCCAAAAATCAGCAAGAGAAGGTGCATGGGGCGGGGGTCGAACCCCCGTCCCCTAGATTGATACTGTAGAAACTTACCAAGTAGGCCGATGTGAAACTGATCAACTTAGCTCGCCCCATTCTCGCGGAATCGCCGCTCAGTGGAATCCTCTAGACACTGGGGGAATAACAGATACAGTACGCTAAAATTCTGTGTGGGAGAAAATTCACCACGATTTTCAGCAATTCAAATGAGTGGGCGGAGTTTTAGTACTATTTCTCAAATGCTGCTTTTACTGCACTCCCGTGAGACTGTGGATCCTTGATCTTTCGTAGTTTGATCTTTGCTATCGTAGTTCCTCTGTCTAGTCCTATTCATTTTTCAGACGATAAATTGTTACTCGAGCGATTCGTATCTTTTTTTCCATATTGCCATCTACATTGGAGATCCTCGACTATTTAATTTGAATACACGGAAATCCAGCGATATAGAGGCAAAATCACGAGAATATCCGAGGATTGGCTCTTCGGTACGTAGTATTGGAGTCTTTTTTTTGTGAAATTGAAATTCTCACTTTTTTTCAAAATCAAAAAAAAGTGAACTCGAATCGTAAATTAATGTTTGAACAATTATATTTTGCATAAATATTAATAAGAACTTATCTATTTAATAATATTTATTGCAGAATAAATCAATTCCTGGAAACAATCAAAAAAGCACACACGTAGCATAAATGCAACTAATATAAAATTACTTGAAACATTCGGCTCATCAACTGATATCTCAGAAATGGGTCTTCATCCATTTCGTAGCGATGTCTGCGAAACTTCCCCTCGTCTCATCATATTTTTCTTTCTCTTCATTATCTTTCTCCTCTTCTATCTATTCGTTCTGCTCGTACAATTCAAAGCTCAATCTCTGTAATTAACTAAATTAATTTGCATAATTTTTCATTTATTTGATGCTCCAAGAAGAGTGCTGCTGCTTGAATTGAAATACAGAAGACATAAAATTATTTTATTATCTTCAGTTATTTAAAACTAATATCGAAAATACCTTGGGAGACTCGGCAATGACTTCATCTTGTTCATCCGCCTCAATCGACTGCTTCTGAAAATGAAAACAATAATTAATTTTAGAAATATATCTTTTATCTTTCAAAAATAGGGAGTGCACTCTAAAATAGACAAGATTGCAGATGAGAAATCAGAGAAGACATGCAGATAATAGAAGACCTTTCCCCTTTATTGTCTAATTCTTAATTGGTCTTATCTTATTCCTTCTCTCTTCATTGCTACACATAAGCAAACATGGTAATACAATCAATACTTTATTTCGACAGCCGCTAAGGCAGCATGTCGGGCTCGGGACGGGGACGGGAAGGACGAGGACGGGGCTTTACTCATAATTTACATGGATCTTGAAGAGACGGCATACGCTAGGATCGTAGATACTCTCCGGAGTGAATGCCCTTCCGTTTTCCGATGGCCGGTGAAGAGCGAAGATGCTGTATCGATTGCCCTGAAGATGGTATGAATTATCATCAGGGTCATGATGGGGCATAGAGGTAGGGGGAGGTAAAACTCACCTTCTTGAAGACGACGTAACTCTCTGCTTTGAGCTCGAAATCGAGGTATCCGCCCTTCTTGAGCGTCTTGACTCTCTTATCCTTGATGATTACCGAGCTTTTTGTGTAGAGGCAGAGAGACAACGGGTAGTTGCATTGAGAGCTCACCTGAAACAAGTAGTATTACTTTTTGTTAGGTATCTAAAACCGTCATTAAAGAATTTAATAGGGTCTCACTCGAACTCTACGGGAAGTAGGATTCGGCATGAGGGAGGGGGCAGAGCGTTGGAGTGACGAGTGATCTGCAAAGATACGGTATTATACGGTGGGAGAGCGGCCCCATTAACTACCGTAATCAGCCAAGTCCCCCACTACAGTACCACCCTATGCTCACTACGGGACGTTCTGCTGGTAGAAGTGAGGCGGAGGCAGCAACGACAATTGAGTAGAGGGGTTCGTGGGGACGAGAGGAGCGACTTGTTGGGTAGCATCCGACGTCCCATCCGTCCTGGAAAAATACGATTAAATTTCACCGTAGTCAATCGATCACCCCCGCCCCATCTCTTCATCTTCCTCTCCAAATCTCTTGCGCATCGAAAGAAGAGCTTGGAATTGGGCCTCCTTATTGGCGTCCCAATCAGAAGGGTTACTGTAATAACTGGCTGCTACGACGACCACTACCGAAACGAAAGTAGGGAAGGGGGGGGGGGAACTCACCTTGCCGAGTAATTGGACATCTTCAGGACGTCGAAGGGGACGAATGAAGAGGAATGGGAGAATGAAGAGGGATGGGAGAGTGGAGAGGAACTATGAATGGAGAGGGAGGGGGCTGGGTTTTATACCGTAAAGAAAACAATGGCGATTATCGATTAGACTGGGAAGATAGGATTCAAATGGAGTGAGAGAGATTCATGTCAAACTATTCGATTGGAAGCATAGCATTGCACGGTTGTGACTTTGCGAAGTGACCACCAACTTTTTTTGGTGGTCACTTCGCAACCATGACCCGGGGTTCATGGTCAAAATCGATATTTTCGATTATCGATTGATCAACCCAACCTATGGTGGGATGGTACCGTATGGTCTACAGTAACTCAAAATCGATAATCCGGGTTACTGTACCTTTCGCTGCGGGACCATCATTTTACAAAGTTGCACCAAATGAGCCGGTATTGCTTGTATGAGTTGGTATTCGGTACGAAATCGCTCGAAAGGGATATTGTAGCTCGGGCACCGTATCCATGCCGTAGCTACGGTAGCTTTCGCTACGGGACCACCATTTTACAAAGTTGCGCCAAACTAGTCGCGATTGTTTGCATGAGTTGGTATTCGGTACGAAATTGCTCGAAAGGTATACTGTAGCTCGGGCACCGTATCCATGCCGTAGTTACGGTAGCTTTACGCTGCGGGACCACTATTTTACAAAGTTGCGCCAAACGAGTCGCGATTGCTTCTATGAGTTGGTATTCGGTACGACATTGCTCGAAAGGTATGCGGCACATCGCCTACTGTTCCGCGGGTTACTGTACCTTTCGTTGCGGGACCACCATTTTACAAAGGTGTTCGAATCGAGTCGCGATTGCTTGTATGAGTTGGTATTGGGTATGACATTATGCGAAAGGTATATGGCACATCGCCTACTGTACCGCGGGTTACTGTACCATTCGTTTCGAGACCACCGTTTTGCAAAGTTGTTTGAATCGAGTTGGTATTCGGTACGACATTGCTCAAAAAGTATACTGTTGTCCGGCTACCGTACCCAACGCTATAGTAGCGATGATTGACGAGGAAGATTTGGCGACGTAGCATCAATCGAGTATTCTCCTACCAAAATAACAATTCTTTGCGCATACATGTGCAGCTTTGAGAGTACATTTTATTCATATATAATTTGTTTTATCAACATACATAATTGATCGATTAGCGAAGGGGTGGTAAGGGGAGATTGGATCACGTCGTGTCACTCGGCACTTTAATTTTCTATTCATTCGTTCTATCTCGATCATAATCGTGTGAGTCTACGTAGAATAACATGTTGCCGTGCTCTACTTCTGGTGGGTACGCGTACACAGATCTAAGGAAGAAGTTACCACGCGATGTGCCATACACCTTTCACGTAATGCCATACCGAATACCAACTCATAGAAGCAATCGCGACTCGATTCGAACAACTTTGTAAAATGGTGGTCCCGCTACGAAAGGTACAGTAACCCGCGGAACAGTAGGCGATGTGCCGTATACCTTTCGAGCAATGTCGTACCGAATACCAACTCATAGAAGCAATCGCGACTCGATTCGAACAACTTTGTAAAATGGTGGTCCCGCTACGAAAGGTACAGTAACCCGCGGAACAGTAGGCGATGTGCCGTATACCTTTCGAGCAATGTCATACCGAATACCAACTCATAGAAGCAATCGCGACTCGTTTGGTGCAACTTTGTAAAATGATGGTCCTGCAGTGAAAGCTACCGTAGCGCTCCCATGGGTACGGTAGCCGAGCTACCGTATACGTTTCGAGCAATGTCGTACCGAATACCAACTCATAGAAGCAATCGCGACTCGTTTGGCGCAACTTCGTAAAATGATGGTCCTGAAGCGAAAGCTACCGTAGCGCGCCCATGGGTACGGTAGCCGAGCTACCGTATACCTTTCGAGCAATGTCGTACCGAATACCAACTCATACAAGCAATCGCGACTCGTTTGGCGCAACTTTGTAAAATGATGGTCCTGCAGCGAAAGCTACCGTAGCGCGCCCATGGGTACGGTAGCCGAGCTACCGTATACCTTTCGAGCAATGTCGTACCGAATACCAACTCATACAAGCAATCGCGATTCGTTTGGCGCAACTTCGTAAAATGATGGTCCTGAAGCGAAAGCTACCGTAGCGCGCCCATGGGTACGGTAGCCGAGCTACCGTATACCTTTGGAGCAATGTCGTACCGAATACCAACTCATACAAGCAATCCCGGCTCATTTTGCGCAACTTCGTATAATGGTGGTCCCGCAGCGAAAGGTACAGTAACCCGGATTATCGATTTTGTGTTACTGTAGACCATACGGTAACATCCCACCATAGGTTGGGTTGATCAATCGATAATCGAAAATATCGATTTTGACCATGAACCCCGGGTCATGGTTGCGAAGTGACCACCAAAAAAAGTTGGTGGTCACTTCGCATGCGTCGACACATGCAATGGTATGATTGGAAGTATGTACAAATTTGCCAAATGATAAGTTGAAAATTGGAATCCCGAAAAATTCGGTATCTCAATCTACCAATTATGTTGACCCTTCAGTCTATAAACAAATAATTGATAATAAAGGTGTTAGGTCTTCTACACGCAAGGCGGTCTCGACCCCCCCCCCTATGCCTGAATGTGAGGGGCAACGAGAGCTTGTCCTGAGATGATCAGCGGACTGTTGCGAGGCTATTCTCCTGTTGTGTGTACATGAATCGGGCCCCCTTTCGGGGCATGTTTGATAATGATCATCAAAATCATTATAAATTTGAGGGAATTTCAAACCTCTGAATTGTCAGACTCAACTCAGGCGCTTCGTTCTAAACTCTTTTGAGCTTTTCCCCTGCGCATCAAAACACTGGACGGATCGGTCCCTAAATCCCCGCCAATTACAGGGAACTTTTCTCCCTCTCTTCTCGAGAGAAATTGTTCTCTCCTTTGCCCCCTACAAATTGTCATGAATACGGTCCTTCTCAGAACTGGACACTTTCTCTCTCTCTCTCTCTCTCTCTCTCTCTCTCTCTCCCTGAGAGTGGACCGATCGACCCCTGGAATGGGAGCGAAAGTGAGGGGCCCGGAAGAGAGGAGTGAAGTGGTTTTGCGCCACCGCCTCATCAAAGCAACTTCTCGATTGAAGGAAGAGAGGGACAGTGAATCATTGACTACCGGTCAATTGAGGCTGCTCCGGCTCTATGTACTGTGTGACGAAATTGGCGCCTTTTTGAAATGTTCATGTTTGATTAGAATCTTAGCGGATCAAACTAATAATCCAAGAAATTTCCCTATCGCATTGTGCTTACTTTAAGAGAGCGGCTCGGTAAGAATTGAGCACTGCCGGACATCCGCGCCAGGACTTTCGATTTGGCCCACCATACTCATACCATGGAAGTGTCTCGGGACCCTATTTACAAAAGTACTCGAATTTGTGCCCTGAGGCTCAAACCCGTCTCGCATATCGCGCGCAACCGACGAAAAAGTGATTTTTGTAACTTTTGACGTACATGAGCTAGAATCAATTTTTCTTCGGCAATATTTTAATCATGCTCAGTGTGCACCGAAAAACAACATGAATTATTTTTGGAGCGATTGGAAATATTTTATGCGAATAAATTTTTCGTCATTTTTGAAATTTCTCCTCAAAGATTGAAATACTGCAAATAATTTCACGGTGCAGCTTATAGCACTATGCAATCTCTGCATGGTGGTGGATATCATATTACATGCCATCATTTCGCATGAGACGAAAAAATCGATTTTACATTTCAAAAAATCATCCTGAAAAAATCTGTACGTGGAATGCCATTATCTCATAGAATTATTCTGCATTCATGGCACTACATTTACTGAAGAAGTATCAAATCTATCCATCAAGTTTGAAAGAAAATATTTTTTTATATATTTTTGAAATGGTTAAAATTATTTATCATTTCTTCACCTACTGGCGAAATGATGATTTTTTGCATCAACAGTTTGAATAATTTTTTTTGGAAAAAAATCCATGAACCCGGGGCCATGGTCCAAAATAGCAAAATCGTTTTTCGTTTCCTGGTACGAGTCGAAGCCACTAACGGTCCATTTGAGTGTGAATACAGAACGTGTGCGTGGGTAAGATAACAGAGGCATTATGGGATTGACGATAGGCGACAAAAATATTTTGAGATTTTTGACCTTGATACCCGGGTCATGGATTTTTCAAAAAAATATTTTCTTTCAAACTTGATGGATAGATTTGATACTTCTTCAGTAAATGTAGTGCCATGAATGCAGAATAATTCTATGAGATAATGGCATTCCACGTACAGATTTTTTCAGGATGATTTTTTGAAATGTAAAATCGATTTTTTCGTCTCATGCGAAATGATGGCATGTAATATGATATCCACCACCATGCAGAGATTGCATAGTGCTATAAGCTGCACCGTGAAATTATTTGCAGTATTTCAATCTTTGAGGAGAAATTTCAAAAATGACGAAAAATTTATTCGCATAAAATATTTCCAATCGCTCCAAAAATAATTCATGTTGTTTTTCGGTGCACACTGAGCATGATTAAAATATTGCCGAAGAAAAATTGATTCTAGCTCATGTACGTCAAAAGTTACAAAAATCACTTTTTCGTCGGTTGCGCGCGATATGCGAGACGGGTTTGAGCCTCAGGGCACAAATTCGAGTACTTTTGTAAATAGGGTCCCGAGACACTTCCATGGTATGAGCATGGTGGGCCAAATCGAAAGTCCTGGCGCGGATGTCCGGCAGTGCTCAATTCTTACCGAGCCGCTCTCTTAAGTTAGTAAGGAATCAGGGTGAATCATTAGTTATTGATTATTGATGCTTATTGTGAAAACTCATGTATATTAATAATAATAAAATCGCATCTAGCGTTGCAAAGACTCGGATTTTGGAAATTTAAATTATTTTTATCCTAATAGAATAATTTTGATTTATTCTTATTCTAGTAAAATACAAGAGATAACAAAATATTTTTTGACTCGCTAATATGATTAAAAACAATCTACATTCCTTGAAATGTTTCAAACCATTCGTCAAACTTATCCGAGATCTCTTCACACCTTCTCTTTCTCTTCTCTTGTCCGCCATTACTCATCTATCCAGTTTTCCAGTTCAAACAAATAAACACCTCTGGGGCTTCTCGCGGGCGTGTGTAGTTGACCGTGAAATGATTGCGTGGCCCAAGAGCAAAAGAGATTTGGTGATGGCGGGATGTCTCTATTCTGCACATGATTCCAAAATTTGAGAGAGTCCGCACTGAAAGAATTTGGAAACGTGCAATACAGAATGCGTGACTGCACACAGAAAAAATGTCTTATATGAGGCCCATGACCCTCTAAAAAGTCATATATTTAAGACTTAAGTTCTTATATATAAGACTTTTGAAAAGGTCATGGGCCTAATATAAGACTTTTTTTCTGTGTGTGGGCCTGTTAATAATGCCTTGTCTTTTTGTCATTTGATTTACCGGTCGAGGAAAAAAGAACGGAATAGTTTAAGACGGGAAATTCGGCGGGAAATTCAAAATTGACTACATGTGCATCATTCCAGGGGCGTATTTTCATATTTGCATTCAATAGTCCAATTGATTTTCGAAAAAAAAGTTGTTGCCATTCTGCAAGTATTTTTAGTGTAACTTGACGTAGGTACGAATGCTGTAACTGTTTTGCATTCGTCACTGACAAGTGCAATTTAAAAAAAGTTTAATTACCCAAATTTCAAACCCTAGAAAACATCTCTCCAAATCAGAGGAGTCACATAAATCTCCACTGAAACGCGATCACTTTCGCTTTTCCTCGTTCCTCCATCCGTTTTTTCTCCCTCCTCCGCCTAATGTGCGGTTTCCCCCCTCGCTTTCGCTTTCTCCCACGCGAGCGACGCCCAACTTTCTAATTACTACTGCTGCGCAGGGGCGGTTCTATACGGTCGATCGATCAACTTTATGGTCTTCTGAATACCCTAGACTGGCAATAACCTAGGGTCCTAACTCGATCTAGTCGTGTTCTTTGTATGCCTGAATCAGCACACAATGTCTGAGCGTAGCTCTCTCATGGGCCAAAGCAATTACGGTATTACTGGAGGCATGCGCAGATTCGATTGTTGGTGAGAGGCTCTTTTTCCCCGTCGTCTCTAGTAACCTCGATGGTTTTCTACTCATCTCGCCCTCGATTTCTTGCGCACTTTCCTGATTGGGATCACTCTCGTTCCGTTACATCGTACTACATGCCTTTCCATATAATTGTAATGCAGTAGCAATGTTGTCTGTTGTGTGCCAGGCACTCTGCCCTGTGCATTGAGTCGTATTTGTTGCTATTTTCGATGTCCTAATTGTCGCGCCATTCTGTCACTAACAACAAGAGTCCGATTCTTCCACTCGTTGCACCGCGATGACATGACTTCCTAGTAGTTTTGGGCAATATTCTAATCTGTGATGAGGCCATGGTCTAGTTACATTCAATTTCCACAGATTTTAACTGTCTGCTTAAATTTTGCATCGCCTCGTTAGAACGTCATGATCAGTCCGCCCTTAGAACAGTCGGGCACTCACAAAAAGTATTACTTCCAGGTAAGTAATTAATCACTAACTTGCATGCATGAAGATATAGTTACTTCCATAGAGGTAAATAACCACTTCAATTACTTACATGGAAGCAATTAATTACTTGTATGTAACTAATTAAAACTTCATGCATGCGAGTAAGTAATTCCTTTTGTGAGTGTGGAATAGATCGACCCCGCAGCCGCCCTATTTTCACTCCATGGTGCATCTGTTTTCTTCTGCATAGATGTAGAAATCCTTATCAGAATGAGTTTCTCGCGGTGGTGTATCATGAATTGCGAATGCAGACCCGCCATTCTTCTCGCCCCGCTCGTTGCAGAACCCCGCTACCGGCTAATCCACCCCCGCAATAAAATGTTCTCAGACTGCCGCCCTATAGAAGGCTTAGAGCGTCGAATCCTGATAGATCGACAGATAGCATGGGGGCGGTAGATAGGGCGGAGCTGTCACACACTGGAATTATGAGAGTGACCGCGAGCAGCGGGAACGAGGGATGGGGGGGAAGATGAGGAGGGGAGGAGAGGGGAGGAGGGGAGGAGGAGGAGAGTGAGGAGAGAGAGGGGAGGAGAGGGGAGGAGAGGGGAGGGAAGGAGAGAGGAGGGGAAAGAGGGGAGGAGAGAGGAGGAGAGAGTGCCCTCGGGGGCTGAGAAATGGCCGCTCGCTGATCCTTATCGCAGTGCACTGCGTGTGGAACGGATATGAAACAGCAGGAAGAGTGAGCAATATTGAGTTATCTTTTTGCATAATTTCGCGTTTCAGACTGTACACCGGTTCTAATTTTGCTTCCCGTTTCGCTTTTTGTTCTACTATTTGAGTCATTTCCCCCAACTTTGTAAACTTTTTTCCCAAATCCTTTAACATAGCGCTTCACGGCATACTATTTTATTTAACAAATCTTACAATATAAATGTGCGGTTATCTTCGCCTCTCTTCATTCCTAGTCGCTCCATCCAAACGATCGCCACTAATGATATGCGATAAGTGATATCCCCACTTCTCAATCGTCCCCCCTGTTCCTTAACGACATAATGACATGCATGAGTGTTTGATAAGTGATAAGTCAATAGAGATCCCGGCTCGTTCTTCCTCATTATCACTCCCCTTTCCCTTTCATTTCTCGATTCACCCCGGGCATTTCTTTGTTCTTCCCTCCCTCCGTTCCCCTCTCTCACACATTACTGGATACTCTCGCTCTCTAATCTAGCGGTTCAGAGCCGGGCTTTGCCGGGCCTCGTGACGAAAACCCGGCTCTCGTCTCGATCCCCAAAAACCAGCCTGCGTCTGCTCAGAGAAAGAGCCTTTGTTCCGGTCCTCATCTCATCTCTCGCCAATAGGTAGATCATTAGTCTGTCCAGGAATAAATATGGAAGCGTATGGATGACAGTCCGTGATCGATTATATGACTGGTCCTGAGGGGAGTTTTGTGGGCTGGTGGATACAGTAGCACCGGTCAAGAGGCCTTGGGCTGCCGTTAGAGCGCCCCCTATTCTCAAGTTGCTTGTTGTGCGCGTGCCGTGAGTAGCCCTTACACACTTGTCGACCGTGTAGTTTCCTGTTTGTGACCCGGTAGGCATTGTTCACTCCTTGGCCTACCGCAATTCGCACGTTTTTGCAGAACAAGGAAGTCTGCCAAAACTAGGAGACGACAAATCGTCGTTACCGTTTACACATAACGTAAGTTTATGCTGATCTGTGAGGATGCAGTAATTTCTTGTAAAACGAACCATAATTTTGTTTGCCCTGAAAACCGGAGCCTCTAATTGACGGTAAAATGGAAATCACTGTATTCCTACGCAACTTGCCACTTCGTAGTACATCATTCAAACAGTGATCTTGGGGGGAATGTAAAGTATGAAAGACCCCCTTCAGATGAGAGAAGCGTTGCTGCACGTGCTGCTTGTGCTGCAGCTGCTGCAGGCTGCAGCTCTCGCCGGTCCTTCCCAGCGGGGCAAGTGCGCGCTCGAGTGCTACTCACGCTGTCTGTCAGCGGGCGCTGTAAGTCACTTTCTCCTATTGCATCATCCATAAGCAATCTTTTAAAAAAATATTTACAAATTTCTTTCCCGGCGCGCTTCGTTAACAGACTATCCTTGCTGGATGGACATTTTTGGCCATGTAAATGTTCTACTGTCATTCAAGTTTCCCTTCTAACCACTCATCGACTGTTTGTATGTGAAGCTCTCTTTTCCATTGCGTCTTGAGCACATCATAAATCTTCTACTTATTATCATGAACGCGCTTCTCTCTCGCCCATGTGATGGTTCCATGTGATCATTGGGTCAGCGCGCTGTTTCTTTCTTCCCTTTTTCTCCCCTGGTTGCACCGATAATTGCCTCTGAGCGGCTAATTACTCCCTGCTCACTTCAGTGACCGCAAAAAGTGTTTCTCCCACTCAATCGCTCTCTCGCTCTCTCTCAGACTGTCAAACCGATGACCCATAAACTCTCTACTGATTGTAACCTCTCGGGAGAGATCAAAGCCCGGCTGGCAATAGGGATTACTGGTGGGATTAGATGCAAGTCGATAGCATTACTGAGCAGCGTTCGGACTCATTGGATTGGGTGACTTGAATCTCACATTATTGCATCATGGCTAGGAAACATTTGAGATCGCATCAGACCGCATCATCATTATGTAATATTCTAGAGATGCGCAATTGATTTGCAGTCCTGTCCTGGGATCCTTCCACGATGGTAATTGAAGATAGTATATTCAACATAATATCTATGCGAAGCTTTAGACAATTTTAGCGAAGAAATCAGCGCTCGTAAGCCAGCGAGTCTCCTGAGTTGCACTATATCGACCTGTAAAAGTGTTCCTCTCATCCGCTCCCAATCATAAGTAGATCCGTGCGGGGAGTGTCAAGAGAATTATTAGAACGAGAGCGAGAGTGGCGTGAATGCATTTCACTCTCTCTCACTCTCTCTCTTGAGAGAAACAATGAGCGAAAGTAGATCAAGATGACGAGAAGCGACCGCAAATTCAGTTCCTTCTTGTGAAGTTGGCTTGATGAACGAAAGATTGCATTTCAAAGAGGATACTGTATATATACAGCACTTTCCAAATTGAATATTTGCAATAGTTGTACCAATTCAATCAATAAATTGTAGTCGTCTGCGGTCTTCTGCAACTGTCCAATCCAGAAGACGTTCAGCCACTGCGCTTCAATTGAGGAGCGACTGAACACAGGTATTCCATACTCTGCCCCCTTTGAAAATTAAGAATACCTGGGCTCTCTCCACCTGAAATGGGTGAGGCCCGAGAGAGCGTGTGTAACTTATTTTAGACAGTTGCAACTTTTGCCCACATCCGCGATATGGAGAACCGAGGAAATTCAAATCGGTTTCACGTTTATGTTATAGGGTGCAAGAGTGGACCCACGATAGTTCTGCATTGAAATCTACATTTTACAGTAACAAAAAAATCAAAATTACAAACAAATTTGCAGCTCCGGTTGGGACGCTTGCTGGCGCGTCCACTGAATACATCGATGCTCACTCGATTAAAGTTAAAATCGGCCCCGTAGACGGTGCGTTTTTATTCCCCTTATTTTCAATATAAATATCTGACTGACAAAAGAGTTATCACCTTTGCCCCCAATTTTCTAAGCAGTAACGCGATTTTCACAATCCCCCCTCTCCTTCAACCATCCGTCTTTAATGCTCTGAACTGATCCCCCGGCGCCTAGGCGTGCCCGGACGCATTCGCTATCGGCCCATGTAGTATAGTGGTTCGTTCTCCACGTTGTGGCCGTCGCGACGGTGGTTCGATTCCACCCATGGGCAACTCTTTTTGCCGGATTTATCAAGGTGTTTCAGGTGCTTTCATCTACGTTTTCGAGTATGCCACCATCAGCACCGCGCCGGATCAGTGGCTGTTCGCGGTTAGTTTTCACTTTCGTATTTTCTCTTTTCAAAGTTGCGAAAGTTGATTATCCTTACAATTTCAATTAGCATTAGACGATTGCAAATAAAAAAAACCATACAGCTTTTTGCCTAAATAGAAGAGAATGTATGAGTTGGTCTTTGATCTATCTAGCCTGATCTTTGATCTCTTAGGGCGCGTCCTCCTCGCCCTCCATCACTTTCACAGTCATGGATCCGTGCAGAGACTACCAGTTCCGGGTGATGGCCATTGTGCGGCCGAGCACTACAGGTGACATATTTTCCTCCACAAAGGGGTCGGGGAAGAAGAGAGAAATCAAAAAGGACTCTCTCACTTTCACGCACTTTCTCGCTCTTGATCCGTTTCTGGAGAATTTGTTGGAATATTGACTACTCCAGATAACTCAATAGCCCTGCAGTAGGTCAGCTGAATCGATCTGTTTCGCATGATGCATCGACTGTGAAACACTGTTATCCCGTGTATTATGTCAACATGACTGCTGTTGAAAATTTGATAGACGGAACAATCGAACTATTGAATTGATTGTAGGCCAAAACGACGTGATCATCTACCGCGCGCTGCCCATTCCCGTGCAGCTGCCCGCTTTCGTGCTGCATCCCGACCAGGTACGACTACTGCAGCTGCTGCAGCCGCTGTAATATTGCCAAATCTCTAAATAGTGGTCGTAGAATAGAGATGTAGAGAGAAAATATGCATTTCTAATTACACAAATTACAAAAAAAAGCTGCGGGCCACTTTCTTGAGGTTCAGGCGTGGCAGGATTCAATTTTAATTTATAATTTAAAATAAATTTAAACTGCAGCAAAAAAAGCTTTGAAACTCTAGCAGTCGATTGCTGAATTTTTTCATAGTTGAATGAGGTTTTAAATGAATATCTTGAGATCACAATGAGATATGCTTTAGTAGGGCAACTTTCTTCGACTGTTGCAATTGGTTATGTTTCAGCGTTAGCTCATAGAATTATCCAATTTTAAAACAACTGATTCCAGAAGGTTTGGGGGTATTTAAAACAAATAATTAAATGAGATTTTCGTATGAGTAAACGATTCATATTTTCGAAAATCAAAATCTCTATAAATTTCAAAATACCAACTTCCACTCTTCTCAGATTTCCGTCGAATCACCGCAGTGGAATACGACGGAGGAGCAGGTCAAGGTCGGTTTTAGAACTCTATTATTAAAATAAAGTTTTTTTTTAAATCTTAAAATTCCGACACATTTTTGCTTATTAGTACGAGTAGTCCCTGAATCCTCGTGTTCTCTAATTGTGGCTATCGAGCATTGTAAGCATTGCACCCAGAATGAATATACTTACTATTGAGTATATTCTATACTGAGATATGACACCGAGTATATGATATACTCAATATTGAGTATATTCTCTCTTTTTCGCACGCTCTCTCGACACGCGAATATACTCAGTATTGAGTATATCATATACTCGGTGTCTCATCGCAGTATATTCATTCTCTGTGTGTAAGCTTCTCTCGTTGCCTGCCTCTCTCGACGATTCCCTCGTTCTCTAACTTGTTCTCATCGTAACTGTTTCGGATGATGTGGTAAGAAAAAAAAGACGAAAAAAGCCACACTGCAAGAAAAATCTATTTTTTTATCAATAATGCTCTCAAACGACGAGAATGCAGCAGTGGGCCTTCGTTTTCTGCTGCACGCAAGTGATGTCCTTCGGGCAGAAGTCGTCCTTGCACAACTGTCAAAAAGAGCATTATTGATTGATAGCGCATGGTCTAAAATTCTCATAAAATGCGAAATTGGAGATCGATAGCACTTATTGGGTGACTTGTCGTTTTTGAAGTGAGGAAAAGGGCGCACGGCCCGTTGCGGGGTCTCCGGAAACGCACGTGAAACGCGCTCGGAGTAAACAAGATGTTGCAATAGCTTTTTTCATGTAAACAAGCTACTTCAAAACGATAGATCTCAATTCATATCTACTCAATTTTTGTCTTCGCTTGCTTTTTATAGGAATGGTAGCCACAACGCTGATTTGAAGATTCATGACGTTTCAGCACGATTGGTTGGGTATAACATATCGAAATTACAAAAGCAAACTTCTATCGAAGATTTCCGACGTTTACATACACAGAGAGAAAACATACTAGGAATACGACATCAAGTTGGCAAGCCTACTAATATATAAGTAGGGCCTACTAATCGCCTACTTATATATTAGTAGGCCCTACTTATATATTAGTAGGCGTGCCAACTTGATGTCGTATTCCTAGTATGTTTTCTCTGTGTGTATCGAAATTACAAAAGCAAACTTCTATCGAAGATTTCCACGAGATTTGTTGGTCAATTAACGTGAAACGTCATGAATCTTCAAATAAGGATTGCATCAATATTTCTGCCAAGAATCAGAGACATCCTATCACGTTGAAGAGAGATCTATCCTTTTGAAGTTTCACATGTCGAGCGGTGCGAATTCGCGGCGCTCTCTCACTTTCGCCCGCTCTATTTCAAACCCGGCTCGCGTAAGGCGCGGTATAGGGTGCAACTATATAGGCCCAGGCTCAATTTCGTAAACAGAAGCGCCGGTTAAGGAACCGTGTCAAGGTGTTTGAATTAACAGAAGGCAGGAAAAGGCACGCGCGTCGCGTGCCCTCCAGGGTTCATCGCCTCTGCTTGCAACGGGCCGTGGGCGATTGAAGTTAACCTTTCCGTAGAGATCGGCGCTGGGCTCTCCGGGCACTTTGACGTAAACCTTTCCGAGACCGCAAGCTGGCTTGTCCACGGGGGTAGTTGATGTTCCTGAAAGAAATTGCTTATTTTCTTTATTTATAACACTTTTCGAAAATAACAATAAAATTATTTTAATGCACTGTGTATTGCATCAGATGGTGAACTGCACTCAAATATAAATGTTCCTTCTGTACTAATATACCGCTTCTCCCATTATGGAATGATCTTGCGAATGCACAGTCACATGAATACAATTCAATAACTTTATTGTCTTACTTTTGGGTGCATTTTTCATGCAAACTGCGTAGCTCTGAGCCTTGACCGCCTCCCACTGCTTCTCGTCGCAGACCTGCGTGCCCTTGGCCAGGCACTCCCCTGCTTTGGCATCGTAGGCGAACTTTAATTTAATGACTCAAAGAACACTCTATTTCAAACAGTTCTGTTTAATGTAAATTTGAATAGGTAAGGCATTTGCTAAGCTTCAATGGGATCGTTTTTAAGCTTGAGTAAAGAGATGACATAGGAGCAGAATTGCTCACCACCAGCGATTTTGTGCACTTTCCGTGCCCAAACTCGGGTTTGGGAGGAACGCCCGTGAAGAGGCTCTCGATGGAACTCGCTGGACTGGCCGTTGTCTTGACATCTGCAGTGAAGTATAAACATCTAATCGCGCCAATCGTTCTATGACCGATGGAATGGAAAGACGAAACCCCCTTACGGAATAAACCATGATTGAATATACCTGGCTGCGCGGAGGATACCGGAGGATCTACTTCGACGGTTGATGCTCTGAAAACTGGTGCTGGTGAGGACGACAGGGCGTCCGTTGGATCGATTGCGGGAGTTGCGGTGTCTCTATCCACTGGTTTGGATGTGGACTTGGGGAAAACCGGATCAATAATTGGGGTCACGGTGTCTTTGACAACGGGCTTTGATGTGGAACCGATTTCCTCCGTATCAATTGCTGGAGTTACGGTGTCTTTGACTACGGGCTGTGCCGTGGACACGGCATCCTGTGGATCGATAGCAGTGACTGCAGGTCTGGATGTGGACGCGGGGTCATCAATTGCTGGGGTTGCCGTGGCTCGATCAACTGGCTTCACTGTGCTCACGCGATCCTCCGGACAGCTCACGGGAGTAACCTCCTTCTCGACAGCTGGTGTTTCTTCAACCGCAGGAACCGCTGTTGACTTAACGCTTTCTGCAAGCAACTTTTGAAAACTGATGAATCTGTCAGAGCCTTCTTCTGACGTCACTATCCAACAGAGAACGGTTCTCCAAAGTATCGTTCCTTAGGGAGTTCCTCTCCCACCAAACTCCCACCTCATTTCACGCATTCTCTCGTTTAGGGGAGCAAACGAGAGGAGGAGCAGAATAAGTAGGTTGAAGAACCGTTCTCCTACGAATTTTGCGACGTGAGTGAAAAAGTACGGACCTTCTCCATTTCCGCCTGGCGTCTGCCGCTTGCCGCCGACATCTTTCTCCTCCTTCGTATTAAAAATCACAGGCAGGTTCGGCTTGATGGTGACGTAACGTCCGGCCGCACTTTCGGACGGTTTCCGGTAGTGAACGCCGTGGAAGTCGATGCGGTAGGCGCCCACCTTCTCCGTTCCCTCGTACAAGTAACCGTCGACAGAGAAGTCCGCTTTCTTCTGAAGAGTTCTTATCTTTATGAGACCAAGAGAAGTAACTGATTACTCCGAACAGGGTCAACTTTTTTTGTACAGATGTAATGTCTTCATGCATGCGTTGAAGCAACTTTCCTCAGACTACGGTAGTAGACCAGAGATTAACTTGTGTAATCATCGGCAGCTTGTCTATATCATTATCTTCTCTCTATCGCAACAAACCGAGGGAACTCACCTTTCCATTGGGCTCTCCAACGGCGATAGTGCGAGGAGGAAGCGGATCGACCAGTTCCTTCGAAGGCACCTTGCCTTCTCGAGGAGGATCAACGAGCTTTGCGTCTGCAAAGCGCTTGAATCGCTGGTGGAGCAAGTATCCGCCAGCTATTTGCAGCGCACTAATCGGCGAGCACATTATACTAGTCGGTCAACTGTAAACGTATTTATGCGTGTTCGTATTTTGTGCGTTAAACCGGATGGTACTAAAATATAAATATTACACGGCTGAAACTCGAACCAACCCGTATTTCCTTTGCTGGGAGGATCGACCAGTTCCGAGGACACCTCGACTTGTTTAGGAGGGTCAACCAGCTCCGAGGTCATTGTAAACTCCTCCCTCTTTGGGTCAACGAGAATGGACGGCAGTTCTGTAAAGATCTAAATTATGTTCGCACTGATTTATTTTTTTTGCAAATATTAAACAAATGGAATTGAAATGGACAATTACACGTACTTGCAACGAATTCTCCCGTCTCTTCAGGCACGGGGTCCACCAGTTCGGCATTCACTTTTTCTTCTTTAGGAGGATCAACAAGTTCAGATTCTGCAGAAGAAAATTGTATTCAATCATAATATACGCTGTATAAAAGCAACTGGGGTTGACAATTAAATCTCACCTTTCGCTTTGGCTCCACTTGACTCCTTAGGAGGATCAACGAGATATTTCGTAGGCAATGCTGCAAAACATTTTCATACTGCCACATTAACTTAAACTAACGTATTCGTGGCGGGTCGACTTGCACAATGGGGCGCTTGTCAGCCGGCGAGTTTACGGCGCCCTAAAAATCATTTATCGATTAATTTCCCACAGAAAAATCGATAAATATCGATTAATCCTTTCACTTACTGGCGTTGGTCCGGCATGGGCCGCTCCAAGAAAGACGATTCCAAGCGAGAGAAGCAGCAGTTTCATCTCAATCGCTTGTCGTTGAGGATTTGACGGCCGCCCGCCGTTTTATACCAGGAGGGAAGTTACGAGCGCTCGTTGTGCCTGTGCTTGGAAGTGTCGAGAAGGGAAAAGAATGAGAAAGAAAACGATCCGATCGAATCCGTTATTTTCAGACGACACCTCAAAAAGGAAAAAAAATCAGAAAAATAAGGTAAAGAAAATGGACGTCGGCAGGAGATACAACTGGATTAGATTGTTTTCTTTGACGCATATTGCTGCTCCTCATAGGACTGGCACGATATTGATTTTACCTTTTTCTGGGTCGGAAGGTTTACAGCAATCAATCGTCGCTCTGCACAGTTGTTAATGTGGTAGCTTTGAAACAATTCTGTATCTTTCCGTGTTTATTTTTTTTCTCGAATTCTCTCCTTCGACTATTGTCCTCTTCATATAACATTTGACAACTCAAAAGAAAAGTGAGAGGGTGCGCAAAATTTTGCGAACCTCTCTCTCTCGCTCTCTCGCACTCTTTCTCTCGAGACCCATTCTGGTGGGATTATTGAGAAAATGGCGGTGTACTTTTTTTGTATACTGCACAAGATGCGAATTCTCAGAGAAATCGGAATCTACGCAGGTAGCCACTTTTTTGCCAAGGGAGTCGAAGGGGGAGACGGCGAGGCTTCGCAGTGTGTGAACTACTCTGAGAAAAAAGTCACTAGGATCAGAACACAAAGTGAAAATGTTCACTTACCTGTAAGTGAAAGTCACTAGAAATAAGAGACATTTCACTTACCGGTAAGTGAACATTTTCACTTTGTGTCCTGATTAGGGATGCCAAATGAAGAGCTCTGGGAATTGGTTTATCACCCATAAAACTTTTATACTCCGACCAATTCTCCAACTTAATGTTTTAATCAGTTCTGGGCATCAATACGAAACTTTTGAAACTAAGTATGGGATGATTGTACATGAGGATAGTTTTTGGGAACTGGTAAACACGAAAACCACGAAAAATCGCAGGCTCTTCATGAAGAGTCGTTTATAAACCTGAAGAACGTAGCTCATCTCCCAAGATCAACAGTGATAAATATTCCTAATAAGATTCTAGAATGATTGGAATCAACTCTTCACATGTTTTCATACCTCATTTGCATACTACAGCGATTTTACGCGAGACAAATTTTGCAAAATGGCTCTTCATTTGGCATCCCTAGTCCTGATCCTAGTGACTTTTTTCTGAGTGTAGAGAGAGTAGAGGAACGAAAAAAAAGTAGTAGGTTTATGTGTTTTGTAAAGAATTTCAACAAAACTAATCGAAATTAAAAAAAAACTGTTTTAATGATTGTATGCACGAATGCTTATTGATCCGTCCGAGAGCAAGTGGAGACAATCAGTGCATATTTATTTCTTGCTCATCATAGTAATGGGTAATGAACAGTAAATGACGTCAATGTATGAATATCAATATGAATAGTTAATGATGTCATCACTAGGCAATCTTCCTCATGCGCAGCAATGGGCAATGTACTTTCCCTGTATGCACTTGGATCCCTTTGGACAGAAGAAATCAGCGCACTTCTGCAATTATTGTTATTTCTAAAGAAAGGGGAAGAGACTTCTCAACATCGTGGTCAAAGAAGCAAAAAAGAGAAGTGAAACGTCATTTTCCTTTTCTCTGGCAAGCATAGGAACAATGTTTATTTCGTACCTTTCCTCTGAGAATCTCATCCGTCACTCCCTTCTGCTCGATTTTGACAGTCTTCAGCGGCGATGCACACTTGGCGTCGTACTCATTGTGCCAGACAGCTGAAATATTACGTAGTCATGACGTCATAACCGTGGATGAATTTCAAGATTGCCTAGTGATGATGCAATCCCTACCCTCGTTCTTCTCCTCGCAGCAGAATCCGAATCCGAACGGGCCCCAGACGCAGGTCTGGCCTGCGGGGCACAGTGGGGCGATAATAGTGGGCTTGGCCTGATATGAAAATGTGCTGTTTCTACACATTACGGGAAGCATGCAAATTCTTATATTTTCTATGGATTCATCGACAATACCCTAGCGCAGTAATCAAAGCAGGCGAGACGGCATGGAAATCGTGAAATATCGGTGCTTGTTTTTGCTGAATCATCTGGAGTGAATCGTCTAGTATCGCTGTAAAAATGAATGGACTACTCAGGGCGAAGTCTTCAGCTTTCCTTACTCTGGAGTGTTCACCTCTCCAATTATTAGGAGAAATGATGTCTCCATCTCTCGATTTCTCGTGCTCTCTCAGCAGGAGACAGCATCTCCAGAGTAAGGAAAGCTGGAGACTTGGCGCTCTGTGTATTATAATTTAAAATGATACGCTCATGACATGGACTACTGGTGTGTACTCTCTTTCTATACCTCGGTGTGTCTCTCAGTTTGTCATGCTCACTCGCCTATTATTTCTACGTTTAGCACGGATTAGCAACGGAACGTTATACTATTTTAGTGAATTTGTAATTGCTTACAGGGGTGCCGGGTGGCGGGGGAGGTCGAGGCAGCGGGTGCTGGCATGTCGCCTGGTTTTCGAAACCGCCACCGCATGAGAAGGCGTCAACTAAAATACTTTTTTTTTATATTGAGAAATAAGTTATATTTTAAAAAACACGTACGCATGCGCCTAGCGTTGCAGGCGTGAAAATCGGAGAGGATGGTCTGGAATGGATTGAGTGCTATTAAAGATCAAAGATCAATGATTCGCTATGTGTCTTATTTTCATCACTAGTTTTTCATATTTGTATACGCATTTCACAGCAGCGGGAGGTGAGCAATTGCTCCCACGAACTTGGCAAAAACCGGATAACAAAGGGTTGAAACTCACTTCACCATTGCCCGCCTTGCCGCAATGCTTCGCCAGACACATGTTGAGCTTCTCATCGTATTCCCACTAGAAGAGATGGTATTGCGTCATCAATACGCAATCGATGATTTTGTAAGCATAAGGCACTCGGACATTGCTTCATTAGAAGGACAATGGTTTCATCATCATTACTCAATCGAACAGTTTCAACACAACAATTGATCATTAAAAATATCGAAGGGTTCCTTATCGCAAGATAAAAAAACTGAACTGACCCCGAGCCCGCTGCATTTAGACCTGATCTGTGCGAGAATGGGCGAGAGAAGGAGAAACACCGCTAGCAAGCAGTACATTTCTGCAAGGTAGTTTTGTCACAAACTGTACTCCCCCAAATGTTCGCCTGCTTTTATGGGTGTCGACGGGGTGGTAGGCGGAACTATAGTCGGTTTTACTACTACTGCAATCATACTTCTTTCGACGAGATATGCACTGTGAACCGCCGAGTGAGCGGGATAATCGAGAGTGAAAAAATGACGGGGAATCGAGCAGTTTATGGTTGCGGTAAACGAACGATGTTAGAGAAAAAATCACTTGCCAAATGTGTATTTGTTTCTAATCCGACGAACGAATGTAGTAAAGACACACAAGTGAGGAGCAAACAGTTTTTTTTTCGAGAATTGAACGATTCTCCAAGGTTCCTTTTTGAGAACGGTTTTTTCGACCTCATCATTCCAAATACTCTCCCTTTTCGGAGAGCAATCCCCCATATGCCCAGGATAACTTCCAGAACTTCCCCCCTTCCCTCACAAGGCAACTACAGACCGATTACAAAATATTCTTAAAACGTCAGAGAGCTTTGAATGCTCACAAACGCAGCGGAGAAAAAAATCAAGATGATTGAGCTAGAGGAGAATGGAAATTTTGCCCCTCCCTCATGTTATCTCTCCCTGCGGGTTTGAAAATAGAAGAGATCGAGAGCTTTTCTCATCGGATGTACGCTTTGAATGAAAGAGAAATATGTGTCTTTCTTCTCCTCAAAGAGTCATAATCATCAAGGAAATCCTTAAATCCTGTTGAACGATGCAATTGCTCCGTACATCTGGGTATTTTCTGCAGATGCTTTCCCAATTGACTCCTAGTCTACTCGAAATTTCATCGCGCTGAGTACAAAGATGTAATAGGTCAACTGTTTGCCATCACTCAGCTGATCAGTGTCGCTTCATTTCCTTCCTTTTTCCGGTGAAAAAGGTACAATAGGTTCCACTCAACATGCCTTTTTCTCACTCGTGCTCAAAGTGTTGAAATTGAAAGCGAGCAAAAAGAACTTGGCAATCTCGCTCGCATGAGTGAAAGTTTTCGGAATGATTCAACTTTTTTCATATGAGCGGACGAAACAAATAAAGGTCACTTCCTTCACAATTCTCCAATCATTGCAAGGTGAAGAAGGAGGTTGTCATGACGCATGTGTTCCTAGGAAGATCTGCCCATATTAACTAATAAGCATACATTTCCCCCGTATTACCTAGTGATGACGCAATACTCTCTCCTTGTAGGTGTACGTTCGCTGGTCGCTGCCTCGGGGCTACTCGGACTCGGATGTCTATGGGTACGAATCTCCCGCCATCTACCCGATTGAGTGTGAGGGAGCACCGGAGGAGGAACTCCCCACGCCCAAGATTGTAATTTTTAAAAAAAAATTGTATGTATTGAAAAATCGAATTGGGAGGAGCGCCTATCCTCGCTGTATTCCGTGTTAAGACTAGGAAAGTTACCTTTTTTCTTCAAATTTTAGCTTAACTCTTCTTCGTTCCGTGCAATTTTTTGGATGTCAGAAAGGCATGCGAGAGTACTGTTATGCACACCTTTCTCAGAGATTTTAGCCCACTTGCGAAACACATCCAAGTCTGGCGCATCGGGTCTAATAGACACTGTCTATCTTCTATACAAGCAACAATTAAAACGGGAAATCACTTTTCCTCTATAGAGAGCCAATCGATATTTCAAGTAATATTGGATTATCGATCGATTTCTAGGAAATTGTTCGTAACGGCGGTCGGCTTGCGGTGTGGTTGCCGGCGAAGATACTCGAGGCCCGATGCAGACTGTGGGTAGAGGTCAGTTCATAACAAATTCACAAATTCCGAAATAATTGTTCCGAAATTCCGTTCAAATTCCGAACTAAGCTGATAACCCGCAGTTCGGGAGGCTTGAGAGCACGCCAAAAACAATAGCCCATTTACTATCGTACAATTGTATTCTTGTCAATGTCGAGAGACTATTTCCAAGGAAACGTCACGTGAAAAATGCCCGCTCTAACTTATTACCCATCACATTCGCGTTTCAGAGTGTAATTACATTTTTAGCTCTGAAATAAGAAGGAAATACAAATAATAATAAATTTAGGTACACATGCTACCCCGCTGCGTGCGTCTGGAGCCTTTCTCAGTGCAGAAAGCGATCGAATTAGACTGTTCCAAGACGCCCAATCTGGAGGCATGCCAGCATGGTTGGTGTATATTTCATAAGAATGATCTAACATCGGCATTCCACAGCCCAATACGGCCCCCACAAAGGGGACTGGGGAGCAAGAGATAACATGTCTTCGAAAATATTTTCCATTTTAATAACTCCAGTCGCAATTTCCTCTCTAACCATTTTCACAAAAATCGACAACCAATATTCAATCAATAATCGTTCAGCCACCGCCGAAGCGCTTCCCGAGTGCACTGACGTCATTGACGTGTGGGGCAAGCGCGGCGAGGCTACCGTAATGTGGCAGGCGCCAGCACGCCTCCCGCTCTCCTACAGTATCCGCTTCGGGCGGGCTACCGTACAGGTATTGATTTTTTTACTAATAATATTTTCTTATAATGTGCTTAGGAAATTATTTTTTGAGATAACAATGGCTCTAGACTGTTTATATCAAATTTGTGCGGTGAAAGTTAATCAATAGCTGCAAGACTGCAGTAGAATTCCGTTCAGGACGCGGCGCCACTCGTGTCGTGGTCGATGAGTCGGCCGAAGCTGCTTACGGTAGACGGCAACCAGACATCGATTGCTCTCAAACTGGAAGAGGGTATTGACTACGGTATTCAGGTGCGTGGTCGTTGCGAAAAGTCAAAAGATTATCACGAACCTCCGTGTTAGAAAAAAATGTTAATTTATTACACTCAGAAAAATGATAGTAGTTTTTAAAACGCGTTCTCTGTAAGAGTGCAGTGAAAGCTGGGGTAAGCGGCACAACTAATTCAAAGTGTCGCCCCGAACACAAACTTTTTTCATAAACAGTCTTGGGGGGTACAAAGTAAATTTTAAACGTGTGAAATAGACAAAATTTCGATTTTTTAAAAATCGATAATTTTTTTACGAAAAAAAATTTTTTTTCTCAATTTTTTTATTTTGCTATCGTGTTATATATCATTCGAAAGAGCATCAAAAGTTATGTATAAATCTATAATTTCATGAGAATTGAACCAGTTGGAGCGAAAATCTGTCATCACATTCAAAGAAATTTGACGTTTCTGTGAAACGTAATTTTTAATAAAATGGTTCCCATGATTTGCACCCCGTGGATCCGCCATATATTATGTATTTTCTATCGTAGAATCAATTGAAATTAACAAAAGTCAATATTTCGATTGTGAAAGTACTTCCATATTCACTAGACTGTGACCACTCGGAGAAAAGACTCAATCACAAAGTGTGTGGAAAACTTTTTTCCAGACATTTATACTGAACCGCATGTATTCCATTTGAAAGAGCATCAAAAGTTACACATAATGGTTACTTTTTAGGAAGATTCATCTTCGAGGAACGGAAATAGATAATCAAATCTGAAAAAGTTGATATTTTTGGTGAAAAATAGTATTCGGCAATATTTTCATTCAAAGTGATCGGAAAGGGGTAAAAACTATTTTCACAGTCATTATTAGGTGTGAAGTAAATTTTTAAAGTGAAAAAGTCATAAAAAGTTAATTTTTGAAAATCGATAAAAAAAATATTTTCGAAAAAAATAATTTTTAAATTTTTGAAAATTTTCGTGTTGTGTTATATCTCATTCGAAAGAGCATCAAAAGTTACTATTAAATCTACATTTTCATGAAGATTTGTTTACTAGGAGCGAAAATATTTGACTGTGAGAGATCATTAATTTGTTAATGTAAATTCAATATTTGTCTAATGGTAATGGCACAATCTTCATGAAAATGTGCCTGCAGGCATAATTTTTGATGCTCTTTCGAATGAGAAATAACACAACACGAAAATGTTCAAAAATTTAAAAATTATTTTTTTTCGAAAATATTTTTTTTATCGATTTTCAAAAATTAACTTTTTATGACTTTTTCACTTTCAAAATTTACTTCACACCTAATAATGACTGTGAAAACAGTTTTTACCCCTTTCCGATCACTTTGAATGAAAATATTGCCGAATACTATTTTTCACCAAAAATATCAACTTTTTCAGATTTGATTATCTATATCCGTTCCTCGAAGATGAATCTTCCTAAAAAGTAACCATTATGTGTAACTTTTGATGCTCTTTCAAATGGAATACATGCGGTTCAGTATAAATGTCTGGAAAAAAGTTTTCCACACACTTTGTGATTGAGTCTTTTCTCCGAGTGGTCACAGTCTAGTGAATATGGAAGTACTTTCACAATCGAAATATTGACTTTTGTTAATTTGAATTGATTCTACGATAAAAAATACATAATATATGGCGGATCCACGGGGTGCAAATCATGGGAACCATTTTATTAAAAATTAAGTTTCACAGAAACGTCAAATTTCTTTGAATGTGATGACCGATCAGCCTGATAATGAATGTGTACGCTCAGTGATAATTTGAAAATAGACAAGACAACCTGGTCAAGGGGGTTTTTAATTGCCTAAAAATGACGTAATATAATAATATCCTGAAGGTATGCGCAATATACTCTGAGAGACGTCTTCCCAAGTACGATCTTGTGAAGGTGACGCCACTCATGTGCAGAATATGCCGGAAGCAAGCAGGTTCGAATAACCATCTCAATATTGCATGAGAATTTCGCAATCACTGTTTTTCCTCGTTGGCGCCGAACCTCCAGAGTGTTCTCACTCCTTGTCTGTAGTAGAGTGCGAAATGTGAGACCACGGTCTCTTCATTTCGTACACTCTCTCTCACCTACAGACCGGCCGAGAGAGAGTGTGTGAAATGGGGAGTGCGTGGTCTCACATTCCGCGCTCATTGTCGGTAGAGATAAGTACGAGGCGCTGTGAACCCTGGAGTAATGGTCTGTCCCTCTCAATTTTTCGTGCTCTCTCGCGCTGTCTGATCGATGAGAGAGCATGTAGAATGAGGAGAGTCTGATCATTACTCGAAATATGATTTTTGCAGGTAAATCGCACAAATGCGGCGAGTGTGCGAAGATCGAATTTCCCGAGAACGAACTGAACAGCGACGAGGAGGAGGAAGAGGCGGTGGAGGATACGGTAAGTGACTCCCGATCGATAACTTATGGAGGGATACGGTAGTCGATCGACAACTGACTTTGTTGAAGAGTCCCCGCATGGCGCCGCCCACCACGCAAGTGTTCACGTTGGACGAGCAGGAGACGGGCAAGGGCATTTTCGCCGCGCGGGAAGCGAATACAGTCAGTTTGCGATGGTCTTCAAATAATCATGATACAGTATTGTGTATACGGTAGCACTCATTGACTCCCATTGTTGGCATCCGAAAACACGGAGCAAAGGCTAAGAACGGAACGCGACCCTGTGATTGTTCGGATGTGTTTCAAGCCGCTTTCAAGTCCCGCAAATATTCAATATTGCCAGTTCCTCACCGCCTCGAACAAAAAAAAATAAATTGAATGTATATAAAAATTTATATTGTATTATATTCCAGCGTCGGGTCGCCACTCCGCTTCTCCTCTCGCCCGTCATCAACCCTGTTGCTACGTCTATTAGTGACGGCCAAAAGAGTGGTTGGGACGAGGAACTGTTGCCTAAGAATGACGAAACATCGGTAAGATAATGGCCACTGAAACTTTTAGGAAAGATAAGATTAAATAGGGTCTTCTCATGTTATTCCCACTCTAAAAAGCGTAAGTAGATGAGAGATTATTGGAAATTAAGCATTCTAATCGATTATTTGCTGCCAGATTTGAAATGTTGCTCTTCCAGTCTACATCTACTCTTCCCCCCTCTTCTTCCTCTTCATCTTCGTTTTCCTCCTCATCTTTCCCCATTGATTCGGTCGATTCCTCGGCTTTCGATGAAATTCTGACCACTCTCAACGCCGAGGGCGCGCGATTATTCACGGAAAAGGAAATTGAGGACGCGGATCTGGTGGACAAGAAAGTCCGGCAGCCGGTTACGGTCGTTGGAGAGAGGTACGGTAACTTGCTCAGAGGATACGGTAGACACAACTGCAATATTTTATTCAAGTATGCAACTCAGAAGACCGGAAAACACCAATGAACAGATTCGAAGTGCCAGAGGAGTAAAAAAATGTTTGGAAAAATGAGGCAAAAGATTCTGACCACTGAGCGGATCGAACGCCCAACCTTTCGATCTGGAGTCGAACGCGCTACCATTGCGCCAAGCAGTCATATCTGTAACGGAATGAGAAAGGGAAGATTAGTGTACTCTCTTTAAACGGAACCATTGTCAGAACAATCTAGATGAGAGCATTTCCTTTTCAGTCTCGCTAGCAACCGTGTGCCCACCGAGTGGCCGACTGGTCTGAGCACGAGAGTAGAGGAGGCTACGGTAGCCACGACTACCGTACCCCCGCCACCTCCGACCACGAAAACGACGATAACTACGGTATCGACAACTACAACTGTGACAACGACTACCGTACCCACAACGACCTCCAGCACCTCCAAGAAGAGTCGACTCGATCAAGTAATTGATTTTCTCGCCAGTCTGTTCAAGCTACGGTAGCTGGCATGCGGTGGATCGATAATGCTTGTAATTGGTAGATGCATGGTAGAATCAGTGATTTATGTTCTTTGCTTGGTTTTTAGCTTTTGTCAATTATTGATGTATTGTTTCGTGCTGATCTTTGTTCTCAAGTGCAGAGTAGAGACGGGTTCAATTCGGGTGAAATAAAGAGGAATGCGACATCTGCTAAATATGTTTCACATCGCTTTCATTAGATTCATTTCCGGAAATGGTGTGCTTGGATGTTGTTCATGGTGTGAAGTTCCGCATGATCAGTTGTGCTCGATTCTATCATTTTGTGCTATTGGTTCATTGAATTCAGCATGAAACAACACGCATGCATCGCTCTCTATCTTTCATTTTTGGAGTTGCAAAATTGAGTAAGAGTTTCTTTCGTATTCCGTCGTCGATGGTGAGAGTGTATGGAAATAAGAGATTCAAACGTATTAAAACAATGTTGATGCTCTCGCTTTGGTTGGGCCTTCTGTGCATTTCATAATACATATCGATATCGTGCCTCTGATAGGACGAATAACATGATACTTGTATTTATAAATGTTCTTCGTTCACAGCTGTCCAAGACTCCGCCCCCCGTCAAACCCCGCTTCGAAGTGAAGATGGAGAGATCGAAGATCGCCAACCACCGTAATCCCGCCGAGAACAAGCACAGAGATGCCGCTCTGTGCTATCTGTCGAATGGTGTCAAGTGCAGTCATGGATGTGACCTACCTAACATGGCCACACCTAGGAACGAACCGGAAAGGTTGGCTGATTTTGCTCCCTTTGTCACGTTGAAAAAAATTGAGTCCGTATCGAAAAGATTGCAGGAGAGGTGTCGTGCAAGAGTTAGATAACGAATCGCATCATTGCACAGTAGCGAGATTTAGTCAAAACAGATGATATGAAATATCTCGATCCTCTTCCATGTTTCGTCATCACTACGTAATCACTCTCTTTAGATGCATCTGTCCATCTCCTCTGAGTGTAATGCCCAACGGTGCCTGCTACGAGATGAAACCAAACTGTCTACCTGCGGAGAAACTGAACGCCACCTGGGATCCCTCCACGATGAACCTCATGGTGGGTTACGGTAGTGCAATTATCAATTTTTGGTGATTCCACCGTCAATCCATTTAGCTGCTAAAATATTACCCTAAGAACCGCACAAACAGTCTGGAACTGTGCAGGTTAAATGTGGACTTCACGATAGACTTACTTCATGATAGTTAATGGAATGCAAAGTGTTAACCATTTGCGATACCTCCAATCAAAATTCCTACGCTACCGTATCCTTGCAGGTGCCCGACACGAGCATCGATCAGGCGGCCAATCGACTATTCGTCGACGTAGGTGCAGTCATGCCCAAGGGTGGCGTCGCTCAGTTCATCGAGCCAACCAAGATCAGACAACGACAGGAAGTCATTATTACGGTGGGGTTTTTGCGTTATCACTACGTCATCTCAGTCAGGTTGCGTCATTATTAGGCAATAAAATTAACTTTGTATACTATAATGTATCTGATTTCTATTGATATCGCGGCAAAGTTTCCCTGTAGTTTGTTGTTTAACCCCATCAACGATTGTATACGTCATCACTAGGTAATCGGTTGCAGACGAATAGGCCGGCCGGTCTCACTCACCTCATCCGCCTCAATCAATCGCTCGAGAACCATCTGGACTACGGTATCCGTCTGTGCCAGTTCCGCGCGGGACCAATCGCGGCGCTCTCGCACAACTGGGAGGAGCTCGGCGAGGAGACGATAGCGATCGTGAGTGTGCCCCGGCCTAACGACTCGATGAACTACCGTACCCTCATGCAGATTGCCAAACTCGCCTCTGCCTCTACGTCTCCTCCAACACAAGAGAGGGAGCTGCCGCCGGCCAGTGAGGGTTACTGGTCCGCCTTCTTCACTGTGGGAAAAGTGGCCGTGTTGGTGGCACTGGTGAGTTTGTTTGTGTGACCTACCGAACTACAGCAATCTGTATCTACCATAATAATCTTGGCAACGTGTCAAGAGCAATTTTTCAAAATAGTAGTCGGTACTTTTATCAGGTTCTCATAATGGCAGTACTGGTGTACCTCAACTGTGCCCGACTGAAGACCTTCTACGACCGGAAGCGAACTCACTACTTCCGGCCCTTCATTGTCGATGGGGAACGGGGCAGGAACATCGCTGCTCGGTACCCGATGGGCCTGCCCCGAACCAACCCCGACCTCATATCGTACCCCACCAGAAGCAGGGCGATGTAGACTACCGTAACTCTATCCTATTGAAGATTGAACTAATGTACTGTAGACTACTGTAATCTTACCGTATATTGAGTTTTGTAGAAATTCCGTATCCGATACTTATCAAGACCCCCTCGACCCCGAACTCAAGTGTCCCGCTCAAAGATTCCTTGAAGACTATCATGTCAATATTTTCGTAAAATAATCAGAAGAGATTAAATTATCAAATATACGAAATTGGGTAGATCCTGCAATGTTTACGAAATAAGAATAAATAAAACTCTATTTTTATTCACACTCGGTTCCGTCTGTATTTTGCTTTACGTACGAAGATAAACCGATGAAATAATTGTGTTTGTGAAGTAAGCATCGATAAATATTTGAGACTTGCCAAAGAATCGAGAGAAAACCCGATAGGATATGGAACACTATTAAAAATGATCAACGAATTATAAAACCTTCCCTTTAAATCAGTTGCCGAGCGAGTTGATAATTTTATCTCATGAACACACAGTGTAACAGTAAACGATGAGTAAACAACGTCATCACTACGCAATCTCTCTCATGCGCAGCAATGGGCGAGGTACTTTCCCTGGATGCACTTGGATCCAGCAGGGCAGAATTGGTCCTTGCAAGACTGCAAATGGTTATTTTCTTGAAAACAAGAATAAGATGGAAACTGGAGATACGTCAATTCAAATGAAGTTGTGGTGAAGCTCAAATTTACCTGCTCTTCCTTTATTATAAATATTATTGGTACCTTTCCTCTGAGAACCTCCGGGCGCCGGTCCGTTTTCTTTTGGCTAATGTTCACTGTGTTGAGGGGCGACACACACTTCGCGTCATACTCGTTGGACCATAGTTCTGAAAGAAGTCATGATCCAAACGGTAATTGATTCACCTTGGTTCTTCTTTTCGCAACAGATTCCTATGCCGAAGGCGCCCCTTAGACACTCGTCTCCCTCGGCACATTGTGAAGAGCTGTCGGAAGACTAAATTTTTAAAAAAATATTAATTATTAAATGCATTTATAGTGAAAGTACGACATTTGTACCGTCGTTGGAATCCTTATTTGAAAAAAAGTATCAAATAGCATTATTAATTGTAAATTTAGAGCACGGGAGCACATAGATATCAATGTTCTCCCGCAACCCCTACTCGAACCCCTTTACCTTCAACTGTTTTGACGTTAATACATTAACTTTATATATATATTATTATTAAACACTTCAGAAGAAACGAACTTGAGGAGATATGGCGCCTGAGCGATGCACTGTGTTGCACGACGATGTGGACTTAACTCCGCCGCCGCACGAAATACGACCCCCTGCAACATATTAGTATTACATTTATAAAATGATACGAACACACAAAAAGTCTAAATGGTACTTCCTGTATTAACCAAAGCGAGAGAGCTTGTGTGGTAAACAACGGAAGTCCATCATTTGACTTTTTGGTGTGATCGTATCATTTTATAAATGTAATACGCAGAGCGCGATCTCTCTAAGATGTCGACAGTAAGATATTCAGTCAGTCTCTTGACTAGATAGCACTTGATTTTTAGAGAGTAGAGGGGTAAGTATCTTAAATACAAATGATCTATATGCCAACGAGTAAGATAGTTCACGCTCTAAGTAGTGCACCTCTCTGAATTGCAATATGGACCAGTACACTCATTGTCAGAAAAAAGAAACTAGGATCAGGACCTGTAAGTCTCATATTTCTAGTGCCGTTCACCAACCTACAGGTAACTTTCTCACCTGATCGAGCAGGTACTCCTGAATCATTGAGTTGGGAAACTTGCGACTAGCAACCAAGATGACAAAAATAATTCTAGTAAATATTCGAAGGCACGACAATATTTTTTTTACGAACGCTCTTCCAATTTGCCGAATTTACAGCACACAAAAAACTTACGAAAGGTCTCCCTCTTGCATGCGTGGTACTCGTTGAATGTGTACTGGAAAGATCAAGATTTCTTATGCCAATCAATTGAATTCAGAGATACACTCACTTCGTCCTTTCCCACTTTGCTACAGTGCTTCGCCAGACACATGTTGAGCTTGTCGTCGACTGTATACTACAAATTGCATCATACTTAAGTAATTGTGAAAACAAAAATGCGAAACTCACCACTACTCCCGTGCAGTTCTTGGGTGGGTCAACAGATATTCTGCTTGGTCGAACACCTTCAGTTGCCTGAAATTGCACATAAACGTTCAGGCACAATAATTTGCACCAAATATCTAAAACATCATTCAGTATTTTGCAGAAGTTGCCCAATGCACGTGGTTTCATCTCTTGCTTTTCGACGGTACAATTAACGAATGAGAGGTACTGTAAATCTGGATTATTGATACCGTACCGATGGACGTATGGAGCAACCCGATCGATAGAGGGCAAATCCAAGTGAGACCAGGAGCAGATTCATCTTTCTCCTCAAAAATTCTCGGAATTTAACAGAGTTTTAAACTATTTTAGAGGTTCGGGCGGCTATTATTTTGTAATTGTAGCAAACATCGATATTCCTCCACTACTACTCCGTCTAGAAAGCCACAATGTATTGCTTGTCTAAATTAGGAGATCGATCATGCTCAATAAAATATATGACAAGTCTTCTGACAAACTGCAGGACCCCTGCGAACAGCCGCCCCAAGTTTGCCTGTTTTGAATCATATATTTATGGTAGATGCCTATATGGGCACTGAAAATTATCAAACTAGTTATTTGAGCCAGAACCGGCTTTTAGGGAATTGCCGGCTCTAAATACGGTTTTGTGCTATCTCGGCTTCTAATGACCGTGGAATGCTGGCGATAGCTTTAAAAATTTTTAAATAATTTTCTGAACATCTTTTGTGTTGAACACTAAACGATATGAGAAGAATTTCATATCGAAAAATATTGAAAAGTGAGAAAAAATCGGGAAAAAACAAAAAATATTTTTTTCTGAAAAACTTTCCTCTAGTTTCCCCAATTTTTTTCTCTGAATTTGGAGTCTACGCATATATACAAACCTAGAAAAAATTAGATCTGATACAACTTGGCCCCTTTGGAAAAAGTTATGAGTCAAAATCTGATCGAAAATCGCAATTTTTTAGATGCACTTTTTTGGGGAAAAGTAGGTATCTGGTGCAAAGTACTCCCAAACTATGCGAATAGTATTTTAAAATTATATTTATAGTTTTGGAATGAATTTAGCATCAAAAGAAGCTTGAAAAATGAGAAAAATTTAAATTCATCAGTTCGGCTGCGCGTATTTGGCACTTCTACAGAATAAGTCGCGATCGGGCTTCGTTTGCTGTGTAATGCCATAATTATGTTTTGAATTTAATTATCGATATATTATAATTGTTTCTAAGCTATTTCATAATGATGACGCAATTTATATTTTTTTCATGAAACGAAAATATCTTGTTGGAGAATGGAGATTTATATTGAATATATTTTCTTTTGATGTAAGGATTTTTTATAGTTTAAAATATATATTAAAGTTATTTTTAGCACTTTTTAAATACATTCTTAACTTTTATGTATGAATACTGGCCGCGATGTATTGAGGATAAATGCACTACGCATAGTTCCGGGTGCAGGTTCGGTCCAGGGGGAGCCCGGTAACCGACTCTAGGTTCGGTCCAAGGGAGCCTGGCTGCTAACTCTAGGTTCGGTTCAGGGGAGCCCGGAAGCCTGCTTTAGGATAGGTCGATGGGGAATTAACGAGATATTCCATGATATTGTGGGGAAACAAATTCTGTTAAATCTCCATTCTCCAACAAGATATTTTCGTTTCATGAAAAAAATATAAATTGCGTCATCATTATGAAATAGCTTAGAAACAATTATAATATATCGATAATTAAATTCAAAACATAATTATGGCATTACACAGCAAACGAAGCCCGATCGCGACTTATTCTGTAGAAGTGCCAAATACGCGCAGCCGAACTGATGAATTTAAATTTTTCTCATTTTTCAAGCTTCTTTTGATGCTAAATTCATTCCAAAACTATAAATATAATTTTAAAATACTATTCGCATAGTTTGGGAGTACTTTGCACTAGATACCTACTTTTCCCCAAAAAAGTGCATCTAAAAAATTGCGATTTTCGATCAGATTTTGACTCATAACTTTTTCCAAAGGGGCCAAGTTGTATCAGATCTATTTTTTTCTAGGTTTGTATATATGCGTAGACTCCAAATTCAGAGAAAAAAATGGGGGAAACTAGAGGAAAGTTTTTCAGAAAAAAATATTTTTCGTTTTTTTCCCGATTTTTTCTCATTTTTCAATATTTTTCGATTTGAAATTCTTCTCATATCGTTTAGTGTTCAACACAAAAGTTGTTCAGAAAATTATTTAGAAAATTTTAAAGCTATCGTCAGCATTCCACGGTCACTAGAAGCCGAGATAGCTCAAAACCGTATTTAGAGCCGGTAATTCCCTAAAAGCCGGTTCTGGCTCAAATAACTAGTTTGATAATTTTCAGTGCCCATATAGGCATCTACCATAAATATATCATTCAAAACAGGCAAACTTGGGGCGGCTGTTCGCGAGGGGGTCGGATTCCTTCAATCTCTCAGAAAACGTGTCATATTAGCATAAAATATAGGCACTTAAAAAGTCCGCGTAAACAAAACGGAAGATATTCTGACAATTGTTTTGTTTTTATATGGAATGCTGCAGATTTGGGAAATTCATGTGGGAATTTGTGTGCAATAGCAAAGTTTGTTGAAAACAATGTCGAATAAATCAAATGACGTCATTCAGAGTTTTACAATCAACGAGGAAATATTCAAATTAGAAAAAAATAATATTTAGCTATAGTTATGATGAGTAAATTGACAGCAACAGTCTGCTGTAATGTATCAACCGTAATCTTTTTTGACTTCAAAGAACCTTTAATGAAGATGGTCTGTGAATGGGAATAAGACCGATCCTCTACCCCGACCCCAGCCGAAATGATCCGTCCATACTGAGAAGAATGATCCTGACCCCTGAAACCACATCCTCACCTGACGTTATAGTCTGACTTGATAAATTTTTGATTGACAATTTATAATCACTATTATCATTTCGAGTGGAAATCGGCGAGACGATTATGTTGTTGTGATCGCTGTTCCTGTGTGGAACTGAATTCACGCTTTTCCCCTCTTTTAAGAAAAAGGATCAAAGTAATGCGTTCTTGTGTGCAATTCATCACCGAAAATTGATGAATCGTCGATCAAGAAATGCACCATCTACCTCTTGCAAAGCGTCCTCCCATGTGGTCTAGTGGTTAGGATTTCTTGTTTTCACCCAGGCGGCCCGGGTTCGATTCCCGGCATGGGAAGCTCCTTTTGAATCTGTTTTCAACCTTTTTTTGATTAGCTCTTTCGTTTTTTTGATTAGCTCCTACACATGAGAAAGAGAAGATAACCTGGCTCTGATCCAAGAGGAAAATTATATTTTGCTTTTTGCATCCATTAATTAAATTGTATTTATCGAATAGAGATCGATGAGTAAATGAGTACAAATGAGTGAGCTCTACATCGCAAATTTGCTAAAACGACGGTTCTCCAAGGGTTCGTTTCTTAGAGAACGGTTCTTTAGTCTCCTCATTCCACGCGCTCTGCCACACCGAAGCACCGGGTAACGAGAAAGTGAGTGGGATGAAGACACATCATTCGAAACAGAGGCGGCGGGAACGAGTTGTAATTAGAGAGAGAGAGAGAGATGACGAGAGAGCGCACCAAACGAGAGCGTCAGACAACGAGAGACGTTCTTGGCATGGTGCCAATTGGATGCTGTGGAGGAGGTTGGAGATCCGTTATGTGAGAAAGAATATCTTGTCGAATCTTCACAGAGTTATCTGCACAGAGCGCAAAATTTGCCCTGAGAACGGTTCTCCATCCTCCTCACTCCGCATTTTCTCTCGTTTCGGTAAACAAATGAAAGAGCTTGAGGACATGGGAGGTTCAGGTTGCAAAGCCGCTTGCCAAGAATCGGCCCCTTGGAAACTATACTCATCGCAAATTTAAATTCAGTGCAGAAAGACAATGGAATGTGAAGCATTCCTTAAAATATATCATACTTTCTTCTTTTTTCTTCTCCCTATTTCTGTTTGCTTCGGCATAATACTTTCAGATCACACTAGGTAGTGATATAGATATCATTCACTTTGAAACATGGCTGCTTGGCGCAATGGTAGCGCGTTCGACTCCAGATCGAAAGTTTGGGCGTTCGATCCGCTCAGTGGTCAATATCTTTTGCTGTCTTTTTCCAAGACGCCTTTTTCACAGTATGCCGTGTCCATTAGATTTTGTACAAATACTACACATATTCAGAATGTGGTAAGGAGTGAGAAAGTGTCTTATTCTTTGCCGAACTCCACTTTTGCAGATTCACTCAGGAGTAGGGTTGACCACTGGAAATATCCTTTGCTCGAGAACAATGGAAGATTAACAACAAACAAAGAACTGTTCCGGAACGGAGTCGAAACACTTTGTTTCGACGTTTCCAGTGGTCTCGAATGAGACTTTGAACGAATTTTCTGTGCTAAAACAGGGTTGTCATACGATAGGTCGTTCTTAGCTCTTCTTCTGCTTGGAAAGGCGGCGTTTGTGAGCGGAGCCTGGGCTCCCCCCTCCCTCCCAACGATTCTCTCCATGAACTCTTCAACCTCTCAGTATTCTTCGATTTTCGCTTAATCGTGGTGGCAGACTGGCTGCCCCAACGCTCTGGAAAAGGGCCATGCGCGGCAGAGCTTGTGCAAGTTTAAGAATCTCTCACACTTTCGCACCCTCTCCAGGCACCCACGCCTATGTGTGGGAAGCTTCGAGAAAGCTAAGCGAATAGCGTCTCGCGACACTTTAAACACTATGGTTGCATATGAGGCTGTTTGCCTAAGAATAGAACAAGGATCGGTACAGTCGAAAAGGTCAATTCATTCAAACTTCGCGGTCTGCCGTCGATTTACCTTTATTATGGGGGATTCAGATCACTCTTCTCCAGAATTTTCACATCGCGTATCACCTTATCACATTCCAACAACATTGATAGGGTTGGCCGCCTGGAGCCGACTGGCGCAAATTACATTTATAATGATACGATCACACCAAAAAGTCAAATGACGTACTTCCGTTGTTTACCACACAGGCACGTACGCGACCCTCTCACTTTTGCCCGCTCTCTCGCTTTGGTAAACACAGGAAGTACCATTTTGACTTTTTGTGTCTTCGTATCATTTTATAAATGTATTGCTGCGCTAATTTCATGGGGTGCACATCAGTTTTATGCACCCTTTCATAACATTTTTCCTAGTGAAGCTACGACTTCCAAACTTGATACAGGGATTGCAAGCCACGTTTGGAACATTTTCCTTTTAATTGGGCCCTGTATCAAGTTTGGAAGTTGTAGCTTCACTAGGAAAGAAGTTATGAAAGGGTGCATAAAAAAATATAAGACTTTTTTCTGTGTGTAGGTCGTTGAACGAGGTTCTCGAAGAAGAGTATCATACGATTGGTCATTCTTCGCTCCTCTCCAAGGCTGGGCTAACATTTTCCCGCACTCTCGATTTCGCAAGCTCTCTCGTGTTCTCTAACCAGCGAAAGAGCTTGCAAAATGAGGAGTGCGGGAAATTTTTGCCCAGCCCTGCTCCTCTCCTTGGGTGGGCGGAGCCCACACCAGCATTCCCATCTCTCCCTGCTCTCTTCCTTCTCTTACACTAGGCGAGCTCGATTGAGCGTGGTGGGCCGTCCCGGTCAGTAGAGATATTGAAGGACTCTCTCACTGTCGCACACTCTCTCACCCCAGTCCCTTTCGTGGATGCTCGTTAGCAATTCACTATCATTGAAGTTTGCATTACCAACCATTCTCTCGCAATTTCACAAAATCCGTTTCCGCGATTATTTACTCTAAATATAAAACTAATTCGTGATGTCAATATATTATGTTTTAGAAGCGTCTACATCGCTTCCGTCTGTTCATATCTAGACGATGAACACCCTTCAAGCCAATCACTTACCACAAGCAGCACACAACCACTTCTTAGTTGCATTATCCATTGATTGCATAGATTAGTTACACGGCGTTTGTCAAGAGGCTATTCGGGATCAGATTGGGATTCCTGATCCGTATTCATGATCAAGGCCGTATCGTTTCAAAGGGTCAAAAATCGCGCTCTCTCTCTCTTTCTCTCTCTCTCTCTCTCTCTCTAGACAGGCCGAATCGCGAAAGGATGTATCGGGCATTACAGTGAAACAATATCCGCTAGATGATCGTGTATCTTGGAGGGATATTTTTATGCTCAACTTCTTCTTCGCACAACCGACCTATTTGATTCTACTGTGGGGACAGAACCGATGACGGGTACTGTAAGTGTAATCTCGATAGGAAGACGAATCCGACCTCGCGTGAGTTTTTTTCTTTCCTTCTCACATTACATTCTTATTTTTATATTTGTTGCACTTGACAAGTTAGTATACACTTTCAATGAACCAATATAAGAAATGTCTCATAAGAATAGGGATTCAATCGAGGAGGGAATCGGGAAATGGGCCATTGAAGGTCGTCAGATATCACGCCTCTCACGAGAGGATCGAGCTAGGGATGGGAATGGGGCCAAAAACTGAAAATGTTTTTCTTGGTTTTGGTACTCTCTAGGCACGCCTGATAGCCTCCAAAAGTCTTGGAGCCCGAATATCATTTTGGGGGTCGGTACACCGGGTATCTAACTTTGACCCCTTTTTCTCGGTTGTGGGTGGTTTGTGTGCAAAATCATACGAGAAGTACTTAGGCTTATTTTCCATGCTCTATCGATCTAAATATATTTTCTAATTATTGCCCCCCTTTTCAGACGCACCATATGCAAATCGCTAATGACCGTGTGGTTTGAAGACTTTCTCTACAATCAGCTGCGAGGTAGAATGTCTCTAGGCATCGTCTTCACGAGCCTCAAAGAGGAGAATAGAAGCAAAGATGATTTGGAAAGAGAGAGAGAGACCACCCGTACCCATCAACCATCTTCACTATTCTGTCTTGATGCCTAATTTTTCAATCCAACTCCTGGCAGAGACGTAAGAGCGATCTGGTCTCACTGATTGTCTACTGTCCCCAAGTTCATTTCTCAAGTTTTCCGGACAGTGATTGATAAATGATAAAAACGTTTTTTTGCAAAGCACTGCCATTACATATCGCGCACGGAGCCCTTCTTCTTACAGTTCTCTCATTGCTATGCATTTCGCTTTCGCTTGTTTATGAGCCCTCATCGACCTTCTTTGTTTGCCTGTGATTTCACGCTACACTTCGGGCCCTCTCTTCTCTCTCTCTCTCTCTCTCTGTCTCTGTCTCTGTCTCTTTTCTCTTCCTTTAGTCTTCTCGAGAGCGAGAATGAGAAACGATCTCTCGATCTCTGAGAAACGATCTCTCGATTTCTCATGCTCTCTCAGCAGGATACAACATCTCCAGAGTAAGGGAAGTTGGAAGCTTTCAGCTCTGAGCATTCTCTCTCTTTTTCCCCTCCCAAGAGAAAGAGAGGGAGAGAGAGAGATCATTAGAAGAGAGAGGCTCCAGAAGAGCAGAAGGGTGCAGTTTAAAGGGACCCGGCATAGATTGTCAACTTGATCTCTATTAGTCAAATATGACATTCCGGTAACGAGAAAAATTGTGAAAAAATTCTCGGAACTTTGTGTTGCGGGATATGCGCAGTTGAACTGTCGTGGTGTACGGATTCGACATTTCCTAATGTGGTCATAACTTCGAGGAATGAACATGACATGCCCTGAATTCTGCTTAGTAGTCATTCAGGACATCGTAGGCATTCATTCACCACAAATTTATGGATCTGAGACACTTTTGAAAAGAAATTAGGAAACGTCGAATCCTAAAGCGTGTGCCTCTGGAAGTCGCCGTAAACCACTCCCAAAGGGTCCGAACAATTTTTTTCTTATTTTTCCCTTTATTAGTCGGCCAAAACAATGCCAAATAAGTGAGTTTCACTATCTATGCATGGTCCCTTTAAATTCAGGAGAGGGGGCACAATTCCGAGGGGGGAGAGCCTATGGGGAGAATGTGCACTTTCACCCTCTCTTCAGAGAGACACTCGTGACGAATTGGATTCTTGGGGCTCGCTCTCTCTCTCTCTCTCATTTCTGGCGAAATGAAGGAAAGGAAAGCAAATGAATTAGAAAATGAGCCAAAAAAATAAACAATTTTAGTGAAGGACGTGACTTAATGTTACATGGATAGAAAACGGGGGGAAAGTAACACAAATATGAGGAAGTCGAGTAACGCTAACGCTACAGCTTGATATATATATTTATCAACGATGCCATTCATGATGTGAATGGCGTCATCACTAGGCAATCCTGATGCGCAGCAATGGGCGATGTACTTTCCCTGGACGCACTTGGATCCCTTGGGACAGAATCCGTCCTTGCATGACTGTAATGTATTGATTTTATGAAAGAGTGGGAGTCATCCGTCGATCGTACACAATGATGGCCACGTCAAATGAGGCGGGCGTGAAAAGTAACTAATTTGGCGAAAGAACAGTTCGAAATATGTTCCCTTTTCGCACAACCTCTCATCCACCGAGCGGTCCGAACAAATGGTCAAGTGTCTCGTGTTATGCTTTTTTTATCGCACAAACCTTTCCTCTGAGGGTAGTATTGTGATTTCTTATCTGAACCGATTCGAGGTCCGTGGGACACCGGGCTTCCAGCTCATCCTTCCAGACCTCTGAACGATTGCATAGTCATGACGCAATCGTCATCCGGGTTATACTAAGTCACATCTATTTTATTACATAGTCAATGAAGCAATCGTCGTTTATGTTTGACTGAATCTGCGAACGATTGCATAGTAATGACGCAATGCTCACCCTCGTTCTTGTCATTGCAGCAGATTCCGAACTGGAACGGGCCCATGATGCAAGTCTCGCCCGTGGGGCAGCTCGATTTCTTGGCCTGATCATGGAATACTAGATTTACTACAATTTCTGGCGCCTACCGTTTCTGATGCAAATACCACGTTACACATAGTTGAGAGTAAGGATACCGGTACGGTCTACACTCAGAGAAATGTATGTCATATATGGCTCCTGAACTGCGCTTGTCTGTTATATGTGACATACTGTATGTTATATATAACATACAAGCGCAGTGCAGGAGCCATATATGACATACATTTTTCTCTGTGTACGGTATTACAGTGCGAACGAGATTGCCAGATTGTATACACAACGCCGAACCAACATTCCTAGTTTAGGGTATGTTTTTGTTGTAAAAAGGTAAAAAAAAGTTGTAATTTTTTTTATAAATACTAACACTTTTCTCCGCGTAGCAGACTGTCTTTGCCTGCGCGCCTCCACCACACATAAAGTGATGCACTGAAAAAAGACATCTTCAAGAAATGAAACCCGTCTACAAACCTCACTTAAGCCCATCCTCATGCAATTTTCGTGGGTTTGGTACTTGCGCTGCAAAGTCAACGATTGTGTTGGACCAGGTTTCCCCAGGCAAGTCAATTATACAGAATGGGTTCAGGAGCGTGTGAGCATGTGAAATCGAAAAAGATTCTGACAACGGAGATTACGGGTTTGGAGCGATTTTCTTCCCAGCGATAGCTCACCTCGCCAACCACTTCCTTGCTGCAATGTTTCGCCATGCACATGTCGGTGTTTGGGTCGTGCGTAAACTAAAATATTGCATCATCATAAGCTAATAGAGTGCAAACCGGAAGACTACTTTTACTTCATTTTGCACGCTGTATCTCTCATACACCGACCGGTGAAGAGAGTGCTAAACGAAGGGACTGTGGACGCATATTTTGAACTTGACAGCTTCGTAATGGTCTGGTAGTTAATTTATATCATTAATTAATCTTAGATATAAAATGGAAGAAACAACTCACCACGAGTCGAGTCGTCTGCATGCTTTTGTCTTGCCCTTCGACGAGTCAGCAACGCGGGAATTCGAAGTCCGATTCTGCGTATTATTTTGGTTTAAAAATCAATAACGCACACCCATGAAAAGTTTTCATTACTGACAGTGAAAGATCTTATTGTCAGAAGAAGAAACCTCAACTCGACAAAGAGAGAGCAGTAGTGAGAGCGTGTGACCCCACACACTCCTTCGCTTCTGGCCCCTTTCTGGAGGCTTTAAGCTGTGGTGGCTAACCACTTCATAGGGGGAGATTATTATTATTAATACCGTACTTGCTAATTATAATTAGTACCGTATATATGATTGCCGTACCTGCTTTTGTGCCAACACCAATTGCAAGAGGAAGAATCCGAGTGAAACAAGGAGAAGATTCATCTTTTGCTTCAATAATTTGAAAGATTGGAAGGAGATTTTATACGGATTCAGAAGTTACGAGCACACATTATATTCTTTATGCGTGCATGGTTTCTTCCTTCCAAAGGCACTAGGGAAGAGAAGAAGAAAGCACGAAGGCAAGGAAGAAAAGAGACGAATAGAGCGACACTTACTGTAGTTACTCCACATTCGACTGATCAGACTCTCCTCATTCTACATGTTCTCTCATCGATCAGACTGCGCGAGAGAGCATGCAGAATTGAGAGGGCCAGGCAATTGCTTCCAAATTCCCACCATGAACGCGTTGGCAATGATGGGCAATGCAGTGAGAAAGCCAACAGCAATCACCTTCCGCAGACTAGCTAAATATGATTTTACGACTTTGTATTTTCGCTCACATTCTGCCACATCATCGATTATTTTGAATCATCTTCCAAATTCTCCATCTAGCAAGGACACACAGAAAAAAAAGTAGAGGACTTGTGCGAAAACTTATAATTTTTATATTCCTTCTCATGCATTTCACGCACTGCAAGTATTGCTAAACTTTTTCCGAGTGTGGAATCATACTTCAAGAACTGCTGCTTATCAGAGAACCATAAAGTGATTCATTGAACCAAAGGTGCATCTCATCAGAAGAAGATTGCCTAGCGTAGTTTATTACAACTTTTTGAATAATTTCAAAGCTGAAACTGGCAATGACTATTTGATCGAATGTTCGATTTGGAGTAGTCGTTGTAGAACATTTGTTTCCTTTTTTTATAAGATTTTAGTTTTTGTTCAATTGATATTTTCAGAAGTGCTTTCAGAAAGTGTGCACGGATTCGATCATTACGCGTTATTAGCCATAAAACGTAAGGAGGCAGAAAGAAATGGCGCGGAGAAGCGATTACAGAAACGAGAGATGTAAGAAGAACTATTATTCATTTACTTCTGAGATGGCTCACTTTAGACACTTCTCCACCGGCTATCCGTGTCGGTGGAGAGACATTATTGAACCCATCTCTCTGCCTAATTAAAAAATAATAATTAATTCACGACGCAAAATAAGGAGCAACAAGAGAATGATTTGTTATGTTCCTAGTGCAAAAGATCAAAGCGATATTTTTCGAAGTTGATTCTAGAGAATACCTTTATCAAAATATGTACAATTTTTTCCATTGGAATTATCAGGTTTGCGTATTAGTAATATCACGAATTAGTAAATTGGCACGTAGTTGTGGTGTCAAATACAAGCAGCCGATACATTGGTATCTTCACAAACAATATTTCAGAACGATTATTCATGAAAGAAGAATCAAGAAAACACCGATGACGTCATCACTACGCAATCCTCCTCAAGCGCAGCAATGGGCGATGTATTTTCCCTGGACACATTTCGATCCGGAAGGGCAGAATTGGTCCTTGCACGATTATTGATTTTATGTTCTGTCCGAGGAGAGAAATATTAGCAAAACATTAGACAAGCATAATTCTGCATTCATTGCCGATTTCCTACCAATTTGAGAGGTAAAACTAGACGAGAGATTGCAATTTTGGAACCTGACTCTTCATTTTCTTCGGCAATAAATCCAAAATGAAGCATGTGCCAGTTATAATTGATTGTTTCCTTTCACTGCACAAACCTTTCCTCTCAGAGTAGAGCCGTCGCCAGGGATTGTAACCATTTCATTCCGGCCATTTCATTCCTCCATGCCTCTGAACGACCTAGTCATTACGCATTCGTAGCCTTTCCCAGTATTTCACAGTAAGGGTCTGAAAGTGATGGAGACTCTCTTTCTCACTTCCACACACTCATTCACTAACACAGACGCACACAGATACACACACTCTCCATGCCCATTTCTGGAGCTGAGTAAAGACGGAATAACCTGATCCGAAATGGTATGCGACATTCAGTGATCGATTGGCTAGTGATGATGCAACGCTCACTCTGTTTGTTGTTATCGCAACAGGGCCCGACTCCGTTAAAGCCCATAACGCAAGTAGAGCCTTTGGGACATGTGGGCTGTTTTTCGGCCTGATGAATGAACTTTGTTATTTTTAGTGTTTCATGGAACATTGGAACATCCATGACACTTTAGGAAACTATTCACAAGGGAACGGTCATAGGAAAGATAGTTCGAAGGCTAATCCCCGATTCAACTTCAATTCATTTTTTTTTCAAAACAAACCTCTTTAAAATCGATACCCATCTTTTTGCTGTGCTTGAATTTGTGCATCCAGTTATAGCAACTTGTAACTTCGGGTTCTCCACCACCACACATAACGATGTCCACTGAATTGAAATTAATTATTAAAAATATTGAAATGAAAAGAGAAAACAAGGGAAAACTCACATGGTCCACTCATAAAACATTTTCTATAGTTGAGAAAGGAGCGCTGGAAAAGCTACAGATTAAGAACCTCGAAGGGTTCACATGATTCCCAACCACACAAGGGGTCGCCCCCTGATTCATACCCTCTGATCATGAATAGCAGCGTACCTCTTTTTTCACCGCCTTGCTACAGTGTTTCGCCATACACATGTCGATGTGTTCATGGTATGTCCACTATAATGCCATCACTATTTTCTGGATCGTTAGGAAATTACCAAATGGAATGAAAATATACTTACCACAACTCCTGTACATTTGTTTTTGTTGTTCTTGGACGAGCCGGAAATAATAGGTTCCAAAGGCCGATGCTGAGATCAAAATCAATAATTGTGTTGACATGGTTGACGTATCGACTACTTATTAGTACTTATCTACTTATCGACTACTTATCGACTACTTATCGACTAATCTCGATAGCAAGGCATTTTGGCCGATTTTATTTTTCTGTAAAAAGCTGTGGAAAATTCTATTTTTTCGAGAAAAATAAAATCGGCGAAAATGCGCGGCTATAGACATGAATCAAACCTACAACCTTCGCAATGAAGTTCTAAGCGCTTACCGCATCGTCTATCCGGTTGCCGCGTGCGTAGACGCGTTTCGCGTACGACGCGTTTGAGCAAAAAAGTTGTTAAATGCGTGGCTCTATCCCATGCTAAGATAATATTGGGGTTTCTATATATCAAAATGATCAGAATGAAGCGCGCTTTAAGATAGGATAGGTCTCCCAGTTTACTTTCGTTTTATAAAAATTTCGATTTTTCATGGGAAAAGTTTTCTTAGTATCCAGAAACTGGCAACGCCATTCGAAAGAGCGTCAAATTCTGACTAGAAGTTATAGCTTTCGCGGCTCTACGGGCACTCCGAAGCGAGTTATAGTCGAAAATGTAGTTTGGCGCCAATTGGGCGCGGCGCCATAGCGGCGCCCAGAGGGGTCCGATTGCGAAATCGATAACAGAATCGTGATCAGCGCCAAAAGTTACCCCTAGGACAAAGTTTTGAGCGATTTCGATTTTTCGACCTGTTCCAGACCCCTGTGGAGCCCCTGTTGATCCTAACGTAAACAGCGTCATATGAGGCTGTTCGTGTAAGAATCAATAAAAACTATGTACACTGAAAATGAAATGTATTCTCAAATTTTGGGCACTTACGTTTTTGAGGGTGCTGATCATCATGGTGACGATCATTTTTCATTTAACTCATCGGCTGAAGTGTACTGTAACTACCGTTTTTGAGGCTATATCGCCATATCTCCTGTGAACGAATTTCCATGAAAATAGTTTTGTAGGGGTAATTTCACTCACTGATAACGATGTGATATTCAAATTCAATTAATATGATACACTCCTAATTTCAAAAATGTGATTTGGAATACCATTAACCAGAATCGTGATTGACATGTATAGAAAGATGTGCCTTATTCTCGGCTTTCAGAATCGTATGCTACATGCATAGTTCAAATGTACCGTTGTAACACTTCACGGTCAATTTAGTCGCCAATTTCTCCATTGATTGACCGCACCGTTGTGCGCGCAATGAGAATGAGAGTGAGAAATTTCAGATAGACAATAGAAATTATCATTTTGCCATGGCCTTTCTAGGCACTTGTCAATAATTGCGGTCAATTAATGGAGAAATTGGCGACTAAATTGACCATGAAGAGGTACAACGGTACATTTTAACTATACATGTAACATACGATTCTGAAATCCGAGAATAAGGCGCATCTTTCTATACATGTCAATGACGATTCTGGTTGAAGGTATTCCAAATCACATTTTTGAAATAAGGAGTGTATCATATTAATTGAATTTGAATATCACATCGTTATCAGTGAGTGAAATTACCCCTACAAAACTATTTTCATGGAAATTCGTTCACAGGTTCATGAGATATGGTGATGTAGCTTCAAAAATGGTAGTTACAGTACACTTCAGCCGATGAGTTAAATGAAAAATGATCGTCACCATGATGATCAGCACCCTCGAAAACCCCAGAATTTCTGATTTTCAGAAAATCGATGTACGAGGTCCTTCAGACAAGTTGTTGATCCTTACGCGAACAGCCTCATATACTAAATAAATAAAATGGAAAACGAAAAACGAGGGGAAATACTCACCAACTTCATACATAGAACAGTCTTTATAATTGAGAAAGTAGCGCTGGAAAAAATAGATTTGGAACCTCGGCGCATTGAACTTTATCACATGATTCCAAACCTACAGACCAGGGTTAGGACGAGAGAGTATGCAAAAGTGAGAGAGTCCCTCTCGATTTCACACACTCTCTCACTCCAAAGGCCTTTCTGGAAGGTTGACCGGCCTGTGGAATGATGTGCTCAATGATGCACACTCGTTCTAGATCATCTCTTTTTCTTGATGATTAGCAACGCACCTCTTTTTTCACTGCCTTGCTACAGTGGCTCGCCATACACATGTTAATGTCGTCGTAGCGTTTATACTAAATCTTTGTATAATTACTTTTAGATATGCATTTAATGATTCGATATTGTTAAATTAACCGACAAAAACAACTCACAACAAGTCCTGTGCAATTTTTCGGATCAACAGTGATCTTAGGTTTAGAAACTTGCGACTGAAATCAGTATGAATAATTTTAGTGGAAAATACTACCACTGGGGTGCACCAATTACTGCAGGCAGTGGTAGATCGCCAACTCATTATCGGGTATTACAATTTTGAAATGATACGTTCACAAAATGGATTACTGGTGCGTTTACTCTCTTTCTATACCTCGGCGTGTCTCTCTATTGCTCGTGCTTTCTCGCAAGTGGAATATGTGTTTACCCGCGGAACGTTTTATTATTTTGGATGAGTGTTTGTGAATTTGTAATAGAGCGGGTTAAAGGTGGTTTACCGTCGGTTGTGTCGATAGAGCCGATCGATATAGGACGAATGTGCATGAAACAAGGAGCAGATTCATCTTTCGTCTGAAATATTCGGACGAATGAACACTGTTTTATGCCATTTGGGAAGTTACGAGCAGACATTTGCAAAGGGAGAAAACTGTGTAGACAAGAAATAGATAAATTAAGATGTTAAAACTCGTTCCATGTAAGAACGTCGGATGGGGCCCCACAACTAATTCATAATGATCGTACAGGGCTCAAACTTTTTTACAAATAGTCTTAGGTGGAAGGTATATATTAACCATGAGAAAGACAGGAAATGTCAACTTTTGAAAAATCGATAATTTTTTTACGAAAAAAAATTTTTTTTTTCAATTTTTTTTTATTTTCGTACCGTGTCATATATCATTCGAAAGAGCATCAAAAGTTATGTTAGAATCAGAGAAATGGTATAAATTGAGCATCTCCGAAAGAAATTAGAACCCATTTTTCAAAGAAGTTTGTCGTTTTGATGAATTATAATTTTGGCTACCTATGTTCCTATGATTTCTTCCTCCCAGTTCCAACATATATCATGCATTTTTTATAGTAGAATCTGATAAACAACTAAAAAGTTCATATTTTCGGTGCATTTTTGAGCACTTTTCGTCCGACCACCACAGCATCACGTGAAATGACCAATTCCGCCTTGTTTCAGAATTTTTTTCAAAATGTTCTTGCAGTTCAAAATGTGAGAACTTATTTTTTACAATGATTATTAGGTGGTAGGAACATTTTGGGCTTGACAGTGATATGAATTTTCAAGTTTTGGAAAAATCGATATTTTTTTTTCAAAAAAAAATGTGAAAAAAAATTTTTTTTTAGTTCAATGTAGTGTAGTATATCAATCGAAAGAGCATCAAAAGTTATGTAGAAATCCGAGAGATAATTGAAATTGAGCGTTATTGAAAGAAAATAAAGCCGATATTCCGACGAAGTTTGTCGTTTTGATGAAATTTGATCTCGGCTACCCATGTTCCTATGTGTTGCTCCATCCTATTTCAACGTATGAAATGCGTAATGTTATGCAGAATCAGATAATCAGCTCAGAAGCACGTATTTTCGGTGCATTCTTGGAAATGGTCCTCCAACCTCATCCGCCTCTCGAGTCAGGCTAAATCCCTCCTCTCCCGTACCATTGCGAAGAATGCACCGAAAATACGTGCTTCTGAGCTGATTATCTGATTCTGCATAACATTACACATTATATACGTCGAAATAGGGAGGAGGAACACATAGGAACATGGGTAGCCGAGATCAAATTTCATCAAAACGACAAACTTCGTCGGAATATCGGCTTTATTTTCTTTCAATCACGCTCAATTTCAATTACCTCTCGGATTTCTACATAACTTTTGATGCTCTTTCGATTGATATACTACACTACATTGGACTAAAAAAAATTTATTTTTTCAAATTTTTTTTTGAAAAAAAAATATCGATTTTTCCAAAACTTGAAAATTCATATCACCATCAAGCCCAAAATGTTCCTACCACCTAATAATCATTGTAAAAAATAAGTTCTCACATTTTGAACTGCAAGAACATTTTGAAAAAAATTCTGAAACAAGGCTGAATTGGTCATTTCACGTGATGCTGTGGTGGTCGGACGAAAAGTGCTCAAAAATGCACCGAAAATATGAACTTTTTAGTTGTTTATCAGATTCTACTATAAAAAATGCATGATATATGTTGGAACTGGGAGGAAGAAATCATAGGAACATAGGTAACCAAAATTATAATTCATCAAAACGACAAACTTCGTTGAAAAATGGGTTCTAATTTCTTTCGGAGATGCTCAATTTATACCATTTCTCTGATTCTAACATAACTTTTGATGCTCTTTCGAATGATATCTGACACGGTACGAAAATTAAAAAAATTGAAAAAAAATTATTTTTTGGTAAAAAAATTATCGATTTTTCAAAAGTTGACATTTCCTGTCTTTCTCATGGTTAATATATACCTTCCACCTAAGACTATTTGTAAAAAAAGTTTGAGCCCTGTACGATAATTTTGAATTAGTTGTGCTGCCTACACCGTCCTCGCACTGCGATCTTACATGGAACGCGTTTTAAAATGTTGTGATTGAAATGAGCGACGATTTTATACACCGCTGTGCAAAAGAAACTGCTTGAGAATTGTTTAGGAAGTAGGCGTGGGAATAATCGGAAATAAAATCGGAGTTCAAAGACGGAATTTCAAATGATGAAAAAATTAAATGTGATTTTGCAGATTTCACCTAAAACTTTCTCAGCAATCGCAAGCTGATTCCATTCTCAAGAATTTCGTGTACCTGGTCTTGTACCTCTTGTACCTGGTCTTGTACCTCCTGTACCTGGTCTGAACCTCCTAGAACTATTTTGAATTTTTCAATAAATAGAGCGGTAATAAAAGAATTTCAATATTACTCAAGGCGTGCGACATTACGTGTTATGAGCACTCATTGATACACAAAGGGATCTTACTTTGTGGTGTTTGTGTTTCGTACCTGGTCGTGCACTGTATCCGGGTACACTCCTAGGACCTAGCCTTCAATCCAACTCAATGAGGGTAAAATTGGTAGCAACCTTGAATAACGTGCGCCGAAAGCCTGGACATCCGGGGATACGTAGTCCTGTACGGCGCTAGAATATACCAGCGAAGTTTTCCTCAATGTGTTTACGATTGTCGAAGTAACCAGTTACAAACTTTGCAAAGCGTAATCATCCAATATTTTATTCAGTCCATGTCGATAATAAGGAAATGCGGGGAGAAGATCTGATCTCCTCGTTAAGAGACCGGCTCGGTAAGAATTGAGCACTGCCGGACATCCGCGCCAGGACATTCGATTTGGCCCACCATACTCATACCATGGAAGTATCTCGGGACCCTATTTACAAAAGTATTCGAATTTGTGCCCTGAGGCTCAAACCCGTCTCGCATATCGCGCGCAACCGACGAAAAAGTGATTTTTGTAACTTTTGACGTACATGAGCTAGAATCAATTTTTCTTCGGCAATATTTTAATCATGCTCAGTGTGCACCGAAAAACAACATGAATTATTTTTGGAGCGATTGGAAATATTTTATGCGAACAAATTTTTCGTCATTTTTGAAATTTCTCTTCAAAGATTGAAATACTGCAAATAATTTCACGGTGCAGCTTATAGCACTATGCAATCTCTGCATGGTGGTGGATATCATATTACATGCCATCATTTCGCATGAGACGAAAAAATCGATTTTACATTTCAAAAAATCATCCTGAAAAAATCTATAAGTGGAATGTCATTATCTCATAGAATTATTCTGCATTCATGGCACTACATTTACTGAAGAAGTATCAAATCTATCCATCAAGTTTGAAAGAAAATATTTTTTTGAAAAATCAATGACCCGGGTATCACGGTCAAAAATCTCAAAATATTTTTGTCGCCTATCGTCAATCCCATAATGCCTCTGTTATCTTACCCACGCACACGTTCTGTATTCACACTCAAATGAACCGTTAGTGGCTTCGACTCGTACCAGGAAACGAAAAACGATATTGCTATTTTGGACCATGACCCCGGGTTCATGGATTTTTTTCCAAAAAATATATATTTTTGAAATGGTTAAAATTATTTAATATTTCTTCACCTACTGGCGAAATGATGATTTTTTGCATCAAAAGTTTGAATATTTTTTTTTGGAAAAAAATCCATGAACCCGGGGTCATGGTCCAAAATAGCAAAATCGTTTTTCGTTTCCTGGTACGAGTCGAAGCCACTAACGGTTCATTTGAGTGTGAATACAGAACGTGTGCGTGGGTAAGATAACAGAGGCATTATGGGATTGACGATAGGCGACAAAAATATTTTGAGATTTTTGACCGTGATACCCGGGTCATTGATTTTTCAAAAAAATATTTTCTTTCAAACTTGATGGATAGATTTGATACTTCTTCAGTAAATGTAGTGCCATGAATGCAGAATAATTCTATGAGATAATGACATTCCACTTATAGATTTTTTCAGGATGATTTTTTGAAATGTAAAATCGATTTTTTCGTCTCATGCGAAATGATGGCATGTAATATGATATCCACCACCATGCAGAGATTGCATAGTGCTATAAGCTGCACCGTGAAATTATTTGCAGTATTTCAATCTTTGAAGAGAAATTTCAAAAATGACGAAAAATTTATTCGCATAAAATATTTCCAATCGCTCCAAAAATAATTCATGTTGTTTTTCGGTGCACACTGAGCATGATTAAAATATTGCCGAAGAAAAATTGATTCTAGCTCATGTACGTCAAAAGTTACAAAAATCACTTTTTCGTCGGTTGCGCGCGATATGCGAGACGGGTTTGAGCCTCAGGGCACAAATTCGAATACTTTTGTAAATAGGGTCCCGAGACACTTCCTTGGTATGAGTATGGTAGGCCAAATCGAAAGTCCTGGCGCGGATGTCCGGCAGTGCTCAATTCTTACCGAGCCGGTCTCTTAAAAAAACAAATAAATAGTCCGAGTCTGTGATTTTTCAAATCCTTGTTCAGCATTAGCACATCCACTTTCATCCAACCTCCAGTCGGAATCGGGAACATCCGATCTCACACCTCCCTCTCCCTCTCATCACAGACCATAAACACATCTCCTGCTCGCTCACAGCCTTTTCCGACTCGGAATCGGGCCATTCCGATCACTTTCACCCATTAAAAGGGTCATCCACCTCTCATTCAATCAGTCATTTCGTCTGCTACCATGTCCCCTCGCCCCGCTAAGATCACCAAGATCGATTCCTCCATGGAATCTTCGAATGAGAAGTTGACTTATTTCCTCGAGTCGCTTCCCGTAGAAATCCAGTGGAAGATCTTCGGATTCGCAACTGAGGCAGCTGCAGACATGCGACTTGTAAGAGTTCTTTTTTTCATTGTTCACTTTAGTCATGTATACTATTTTTCACTGGCCAGTTTTGGGGCAGATTGTATTTCATCTCATGCAATCACACATTTTTCCGTGGCTTCTTTGGGCGTCGATAAAATAATAGATTCATTACTAATTCTTCATTGATACCTCTACCGCGCAATGGAAATGTGATATTTCAGTAATTTATTTAATTTATTTTCAGGTTTGCAAGAGCTGGAACGGGATTGTAACCGGAGCTCTTAGATGTGCGTCGAACCTTCCTCCCGTGAAGCGGATGGTTATCGACGTAAGTTCATCTCTATTGTTCATGATTATTTTTGTTGTTCTTATAAACGATTATATTCAATTCCAATATACAAAATTCAGCTGAAGTCGAAATCGCCAGTGGAGATTTCTATCGATCTTCTCAAGGACTCTGCTGCTTGCCTCATGAAGTTGAGAAACGTTAAGAATGAAGGAATCGAGAAGCATTGCGGTTATGACTCGGTGAGACATTTCTTGAATTTTTGCATCCCAATCTAGCTAAATCGGAAATTAATTAATGATTCTTATTTTGAAAGACCATGCACTATTCGTTTGTTATTTCAGATGTTCTGCAAAATCTTATACAAAGAAGAGATGCATTGCTCCGAGTTAATCACGAGTATCGGCAGTATCGATTGCTGCTTGATATCCGGGTTTGGATCGACCGAATCGTCAACTGTGGAGAAACTGAAGGGAAAGCTCATAGGCGGACTTCATCTCCAGGTCGACAAACTAACTGAGAGCATTGGGTATGTTATCATAATACAAATTGAAAACACTTGTCCGAAACAATAAAACGTTCCGCTGATAACGCATAGTTCGGGGGACGAGAGAGCGTGTGAACACAATAAGGACGCCGATGTATAGAAAGAGATTACACCCACCGGTAGCTCATTTCGCGCGCGTATCATTTTAAAGTTAGTAATAATAGATTCTGCAAATGATTAATTAATGACACCATTAAACAGAGCTATAGAGGCAATTGTTGTCACACCAGTCAACGAGTCTGTACCGTTCTATATTGCAGGACACAAATAATCAACTTTGTGTGTGATACCAAAGTTGAGTTGCTTCATTTCGCTGCGGATTCGTCTACTTTGAAAAATCCCGGTAAGTTTTCTCTCCTTCTGATCCGTAATATATTTATAACATAGTCATTTCATTTCGCATCGAAATGCCTTGCTTGAATGCATTTTATTCCAGTAATGTTTCTAATATTTATAGGTCAATTTCTCCGCACTTTGTCTTCTTTTGTGAAAGTTATAACAATGCGCCCGACGAAGATTGGAAACATTCGCTGTGCACCTGGATTGCTTGGACTAAGAGAAGAAGAATGGGAAAGCATCGTATCAAATATTGAAGGAATGCAAATGAAGAAACGAAAAATGCTCTTGAATGTTTCGTACCATTTCACCATATAAGTTTGCATATAAATTAATTAATTGCATGTTAGGAATCGTACTATGAATATTAATGAGAATCTGTGTTTATTTCCGTTTGTCCAGTTTGAATGTATTCGATTTTGATAATTGCTAGCCGCTCAATTTTAACTGTAAGTGCGCTACTTATTCTGTATTCGAAATAAACAATATTAATGAAATTACGAAAATGTCAATTATTATCGCAGCCGCGCCGATTGCCGCATCGATTCATTAAACTGACTGCACTGCGTAATTGTAGCATTAGATTATTCACAAGAAGCATATACACAGAATTTGATTTTCATTGTTTATCGAATCAAGGGATAGAAAATATGTGCACACGTCGCATTGCGTCATCGCTTCGCAATCCTTCCTCATGCGCAGCAATGGGCGATGTAGCGGCCCTGGACGCACTTTGATCCCTTTGGGCAGAAGTGGTCCTTGCACGACTGGAAATAAATATTGAAAATATTAAGATATTAAACTACCTGTGACTTTACTCAGGCATGAATGTTATCCAGATTATGTTTATTTTTATCTTAAACATAAATATAATTAACTCAGTCTCACCATTCCCCAGAGCTTTGATCCATATGCTTTCTCCTGGCTGATTTTCACAGTCTTGAGGGGCGAGGGACACTTGGCGGCGTAATTGTCCCACCAGACAGCTCAATAATGGTGCATCACTGGTCTAGAGGAAACCGCCCTCTCATACTGGTATGATCTGATTTGGTGAAGGCGTTCTTGTTTAGGCCAGTGACACAAAATGCGCCATAAAGAGTTTTAGCGGGGATATGAAGGTGTAACGTTGTGATGACGCAATACTCACCTTCGTTCTTCGGCAGCACTTTCCGTGTCCGAACGGCCCATAATTACAGTACTCATCCTCGGCGCACTCGGGGGCGGCCGTTGTAGTAGTCTAAATTGGCTTTTCTAAACACGATAAAAAAATTTATTCCCCCAGGCATGCATACACAAAAAATTCTGACACGTTTCACTTGAAGTATTATATACAACTTTCATGAATATTTGAATTTTTTTCTCTATGTGTTGATCAAAACTTGAAAATTATCTACACATTTTGTCATATATTTTCAGAAACAGACATCATGATGTGATGTTTAAATAGAAATTGGATTTTTTTATAAATTCTCGTATCTACAACGTTTAAGATCGCATTTAGGAGAGAGCATATGTAATAAAAATATATATCGAAAACTTACGATTCTCATATCCATGTCTCCTTCCATAATGGACTCAACATAAACCCTCTTGGACTCAACCCCTCCACCGCACATAAAGAAGTCGGCTAGAAAAGATCGATAAATTTTCAAATCATTCATTTCTGGTTCGGTTTGATTGAGAAGTTTATTTTTAACAAATAGACCGGCAAGAGCACAGTGGACAGGTTTACTAAGTTACTTTGATTTGTTTTTCGCTGTGCACTTGCCTTATTGTTATCAGAAATTCCCCTTAAATGACATGTGAAATACCATCACATACTAACCATACACATTCTGGCGGTAGCACGCGTGATACTCTGCATAGACTTTCTGAAAAAATCGAAGATCAAACTGCACCCAACTGGAATCGAGCTTATGCCCAGAGAATAATTACTTCTTCGCATGAATGAAATAATAAAACTACCTCTGTGAAAACGGGCTACAACACCAATGAAAGTAATTGCATACAACGTGTATTTCCGCAGAAATAGTCAATTATTCCATGCATGTTATGAATATCTTTTGTGAGTAAAGAAGAAACTCACGGCATCCTTGGTAGCTTTGATGCAGTGCTTCGCCATGCACATGTTAAGGTTTTTGACATAATGTCACTGGAAATGGGGGAAACATTATATCGTCATAACTAGGCAATCATCACTGACCACGACTCCTTCGCACTTTGACTTGGTTGAGTTTGAAGCGGTCTGAAATAATTTCATATCTCCTTGTGAAGTCGTTTGACTACCGATTGTTAATGCAATAGTGGCAGCGTACAACTTTTTTTCAAATAATTAACGAGTGTGGTTTATTTTTAATCAATAATTGAATGCTTGCATACCGTAGCCTCGGCCACTTGCGCCGATCGATAAATAACGAATCCGATTGAGAGAAGGAGCATATGCATCTCAAGACCGTCTGAATTTAACAACCTCTCACTGCTTTATACGATTTCAGAAGTTACGAGCCGCAGTGAGCTACCAAATATGTAGAGGAGAGATAAAACTGTATAATAGAGCAGACAAAAAGACAGACAGAGACAGGTAATAATTGAATTTTAGATGTTTTCATGGAGGCGCTTGCACGGGAGAAAACTTCTTATATATGGCAAACTAAAAATATCATCCCGATGCAATGGAAAACAAAGTGTGGGAAAGCAACGTTTCAAAATCTTTGCAGAATAAATTTTTTGATCATTTGAATTCCAGAAAATCATTTGAATTGATGTCGCATATTCTCTTCACAAGAAGGCGTGCCCGAGACCGTTGTCTCATGTTTCACGCCATAATTCAAAAGAAAATTGGACGCGCGTCTAGATGAAAATACTCAATTTTTTAATGACCATGTAGTAATCTTTGTGAATGCATAATTATGTCCAGTGTTTGAAACTCTGCAACAACAACTATCCTTCCTTCTCTTTCAGCGATAATGTTTTTGAATGGATCTGAAACCTTTCTCTGATTGAGAGTTTAATGAAAAGATAAAGAGCCCCTAAATTGTGACGTGTTCTTGTTCCTTTGGGAACTTCTTTGCTCGAGCGCTCAAATCGAAATTGGAACAGTTCTTCCACTTAGTGAACACAAAATTTCTCGACTCGGCGTATGTTTTGGATGACTCAGAACATACTAACTATTGAACGTTCGTCGAACTCGCAAAGCAAACTTCCAATTCCGTTTTTCAAGTGGGAAGTAGAGGGAGCGCACGTTTTCTCTCTCTCTCTCTCTCTCTCCCTTACTCACTCCCAATTCTCTCCCATGCACTCTAGATAATTCGCGCACAGCCAGCGTTAGAGAACACTCGATGTCTATCTCCCAAAGAAACAGTAGCAAAATCGGCTAGAAATACCCGCCTTCCCCACTATAAAAGCGGAAATGCTAAGCCCACAGAGTAACAGAACCATGTACTCTCTAGTAGTTTTCCTCCTCGCCGCTCCTGTTATTGCCCAAGCAAAGTCGGTGTGCGAAGGGCTCGTGGTGAGTATAATTTTCTTTATTTTTATTTCAAACTTTGATTGCGTAGTGATGATGCAATGTTTTTCAGTGGACTATGGACGACAAACTCAACATGTGTCTGGCGAAGCACTGTAGCAAGGCGGGCAAGGGAGAAGTGAGTTAATCCCTTGTTGGCAGAATGCGTTCATATAATTTATTATAATTGTTTTTCGTTACTCGCATACTTATTATTTTAAAGGGACCCGGCACCGGAAATTAATTAAGGCTCAGAAAACGCAGGTGTGTTGTGCGATATCAAAAATGTAAAAAAAATAATTTTAAAATTTTTTCCTGAATTTTCCGCAATTTTCAAAGTTCAGGACCGGAGCCGGCTTATATACACCGGTACGTGGGAAAACACACCACCGGGGCACACCACATGTACCGGTCGCTTTTTACAGCCATTTTTATTGATTTCCTACGGTATTTTACATATGTTTTGTACATATTTCGTATCAGAATATTGATTCGCATTGAATTAGGAAAGTTATTGGCACACATCGGAAGAGCGTAGTTGGGAAAACCGCAGGCGCCATCTTCGGTATTTGATGGCGCTGCAGCTCACGGCAAGTTCTAATGATGTCGCGATTCTCTCAGAGCAGCAGCTCCAGTTGTGCGGAGTGTCGTCTATGTGTCGGAAAAGTCTTCGTCTGATCGCAAACTCTCCGGAAATGAAGCATTTCTCACGTCATGTGTTTACATTCATTCTCCAGGTTACTCTAGTGTAAATTCCAAGCATGCATGTCGGGAACAATCACTAATCAATAATCTGATGCGGAATATGTACAAAACATATATAGAATACCGTCGGAAATCAATAAAAATGGCTGTAAAAAGCGACCGGTACATGTGGTGTGCCCCGGTGGTGTGTTTTCCCACGTACCGGTGTATATAAGCCGGCTCCGGTCCTGAACTTTGAAAATGGCGGAAAATTCAGGAAAAAATTTTAAAATTATTTTTTTTACATTTTTGAGATCGCACAACACACCTGCGTTTTCTGAGCCTTAATTAATTTCCGGTGCCGGGTCCCTTTAAACAATTTGCTTATTTAGTATACATCCACCGACATTCGGACTTGCGAGCGAGGACTGTTGAGTGAGTTTCGTTTGCTTGTTTGCCTTTCCGAGCTAGACGAAAGAAGATTTTCGCAGTTTTATCCGACCACTTTCAGTGGACTACTTCTCTTGCGGCGGTGGGGTGATGCACGAAACCATGTGTGAGATGCAAATGCTGATGCCCGTCCCGCTACTCGACATCGATGTAAGTGTAAAAATTTTTAAAAATAGTCTCTTCAAACATGAACTTCTTCATTTCGATAGGCAGTTCTTCTCTAAGCTTAGGTACGCAAATCACATTGCTATTAGAGCCTAGGCTAAATGACACCTTAGGCAGTTTGTGCACTGAGTATATTCAGCCAAGAGGAATTACAAAAAGTTCATAAGACGATACTCTTCACTTACTTGTAAGAGAAAGTTTTCTATTTCTAGACACTTCACTTTCCGAAAAGTGAACATTTGATACTTGTGTGTTGATCCAAATAGTGATCTCTCAGTGAACTTTTTTGCGTGTTGTGCATACAATTCGCGCAATCCTATGCGCATATTAAAGTTGTTACCTAGTGATAACGCAAACTGATTGTTTCAATTATCCTTATTTCAGGGAACGGCACCCGTCACTGAACCTCCTCCTCCCCTCTGTCCGAAAGGCAACACCTGCATCTGGGGCGCATTCGGATTCGGATTCTGCTGTGAGGATAAGAACCAAGGTGAGCGTTGCATCATCACTACGCAATAGTACTATGCAAGTGCGATTCACAAATTTGGGTTATTTATTTATTTATTTACCGTACACCACAAGGGTGTGACAACATGTACAAAAAATGAACGAGTAATAATGATACTTAATCATGGGAATATACAGTCAAAATGACATATTATGAACAAAATACTATAACTTTTTATAACTTTTCATTTCAGTATGTTCCCGTGAACGACATTATCTGTTGTTTTGGGAAAAGGTTCCCGTTCAGAATCGAATAACTTCTGTCCAAGGAATTATCGAAATATTTATTGTGAAGAAAGTTATCGCCGATAAAAATCATAATTACGAAATAGAGAGTAGAGCCGGGGCCGGAAAATCTGGCCGGGAACCGGAAAAGGTCTTTAAGATTACGGTAAGAATTAGTATTCCTCGGAAAATAATAACTTTTTTTCCGGTTCCCGGCCAGATTTTCCGGCCTCGGCTCTACTCTTTATTTCGTAATTATATTTTTTATCGGCGATAACTATCTTCACAATAAATATTTCGATAATTCCTTGGACAGAAGTTATTCGATTCTGAACGGGAACCTTTTCCCAAAACAACAGATGATTTCGTTCACGGGAACATACTGAAATGAAAAGTTATAAAAAGTTATAATAACTTATAAAAAGTTATAGCATTTTGTTCATAATATGTCATTTTGACTGTACTCAGTAATAGGGGAATAGGGGATAGGGGAACAGGAATGGAGTGATCGGGGGTTGCCCGATTATGTTTGGTCTAGTCAATACTCTGGGGGGAACCCCTCTGCAACAAACGAGAAGCAGGAAAAAAAGTGTGCTAAACGAGAGGTTTCTTCCGCCCCTTTCACTTTCACGAACTCTCTCGACCAGTCCCCCTTTGTATCGATTTTTGAAGAATTTTGTTCAGAGGTATGGCACGATGAGTACGCAGCCAAATGTGCCTCGCCTATGAAGACAGTCAACATCACGCAGAATGTAGGCGATGGAGTCATTCTCAGAGGAAAGGTGAGAATAATCTCAAAATTTGAAAACAAGAAGATCATTTTGCTGAAAAGGAATTTTCGCGCCGAGTTGGATAGGTTTCAAACGCCTTGTGCTAGTGGATTCACAGAATGGCAGGCAATTTGTAGATGACATTCGTTTCATTAACAAATAATTACAGTCCTGTAAGGATCTCTTCTGTCCGACGGGATCAAAGTGTGTCCAGGGAACGCACCTCGCCCACTGTTGCATATGAATGATATGAAAAAAACTCTGATGTCAAGCAATAACGGGTGTTCAAATACAGGGCGACACACCATTTCAAAAATCCATTTACATACAAACACATTTGTAGAACAATGTACAAACCGGTCGACGTGAAAATTAGGAACGACTAGAATATGCAATTGTTTGTCGTTATGCACATTCTTGAACGCTTTAGTTGTGAATCGTCACTGTCTGAATAAATTGAACTATCGAATTCTTCGAGTAATAAAAAATCACATTTTTGTAAAACCATCACAAAAAATATTCATCCTTCCACAAGCACTATTGTATATCTATCACTATAATATTTGTGTTTCCTTTTATGTCGGGAAACTCATGTTATTATCAATGACTAAGGAAAGTTTCACTTATTGCTGTCGCACTATTTTCTCTAAACTCAATTTGAGTATTGGGTACATGTCAATGCTAGATCTCTGACACAAAAATATGTCTGTGAAGTATGTCTGTGTTAACAATTATTCCCCGGTCGCTATAATAATACATTTCTTTTTTTGCTAAAATTTTGCGCCAGGGGCCAACGTCTGTTTTTACTCAACCCTAAGCTCCACTTTTCTACATCTTTTTCCAGTCCAACACGATTGATTGATGTCGGGAAAACAAAAATATTCTTTGGATAGTTCAGTGCTCGAGAGTTGATGATTGAAGTGGAACATTCCTCTTATGCATAATAATAATGATAATAATAATAATAATAATAATAATAATAATCAGTGTAGCTTTAGGGGCGCTGATCAATATGGGGTTTCGTATAGGTTTCCATCAGAGAGATATGGAGAGGGACCGCTCGCGACGACTGACAGACTCCGATTATGCATCGTTCACATAAATATCTCTACTCGAAGTGTATAATAAATGACTCACCACATACTGAACGTTCGTCGAATTCCCAAAGCAATATTTTTTAAATGGGAAATAGAGGACGCACACGTTTCTCTTGATCTCTGCCCCCTATCTCTCTCTCTCTCTCCTCTGGTTTTCGCCCACCAGTAGTAGTACCAGTGGCCCTCTCAATTTCCCACGCTCTCTCACTTTCCACTAGTAGTCTACTCTATAGGTGAGCAACTAGTGGAAAACGAGAGAGTATGGGAATGTGAGAGAGCCACTGGTACGGCGAAAACCAGAGTCTCTCCCTTACTCACTCCCAACTTTCTCCCATGCACTCTAGACAATTCGTGCACAGTCGGTGTATCTCAACCAAAGAAACAGCAATGAACTCGACGAGAGTTCCGCCTACTCACTATAAAAGCGGAACTTTTAAGCCACCACTGGCATAACCATGCAATTCCCCAGCCGTTTTCCTCCTAGCAGCTCCTATTATTGCCCAAGCAAAGTCTGTTTGCGAAGGGCTCGTGGTGAGTTCGACTTGGGGTTGTCATATTTTTAAATGCCTATTGCGTAGTGACATTGCAATGTATTCCAGCGGACGTTGGACGACACACTCAACATGTGTCTTGCGAAGCACTGTAGCAAGGCGGGCAAGGGTGAAGTGAGTTTGTTCTCCCAAATTTGTCCGATTTGGAGTGATCTTTGATCTTTGCAGTATACATCCACCGACATTCAGACTTGCGAGGAAGGAATGTTGAATGTGTTTTAGTTAGTTAGAATTATAGCCATACGAGTACATGAAGGGTTGGATCAGATTTTTATCAGGTCAGACGGGTTTCGGGCACTAGGCCCATCATCGGTGACAAATTTACCTTGAATGGACATACATTGGGGAAGCAAGCAGAAGTGAGAGAAACGTGAGGATACAGAAGCGGTGAGAGAGAAAAAAAGAAGGTGAATTGAGGAAGGATGATTAGAAAAGTGTGTGAGGGGAGAGACAGGAGAGTGCGTTTTAGTTTACCCTTTCGGGCCATTTGAACGATGATTTACATACGTTATTCTTGTCAAAATTCTAATCATTTTGCACAATGGGCATAGAAAAATGATTGCAAATCCTCCCTTTCAGTGGATCATTTCTCTTGCGGTGGTGGAGTTATGCACGAAACAATGTGTGAAGTGACCACGCCGACGATGCCCGTAACTGATAGAAATGTAAGCGTCGAATAGGAGTACTTACGGTGAAGCTAGTACGATAAGTAACAAAACGCTGTATACTTGAGCGCTTCAAGCACTCTTCGTAGGTCAAGATTGACATATCACCAAATCTCGAGTGAAATCGCCAAAACTTTGTACTACGCAATGATTTTAGAGAGTCTTCATAGGAAAAAGTCGCACGAATATGATCGCAGATTGGTACTGTTTACTTACTTGAAAGAGAACATTTTCGAGCACTTGTGCGCCGATTGTGAGCCAAATGTTGTTCTCTCAGTGACCTTTTTATATTTTTTTGCACATACCCACGCTATAATGTCAATATCCATGCATGCATCAAAGTTGTCGCGTAATATTGATTGGTTTTCAATGTAAACTTTATAATCTCAGACAACATCTGGCATTCCCGTCACTGACTTCCCTCTGTACATCTGTCCGAAAGGCAACACCTGCATCTGGGGTCCGTTCGAATTCGGATTCTGCTGTGAGGACAAAAACCAAGGTGAGCGTTGCATCATCACTACGCAATAGCCAACACCATTGGTCAATATTAAGCAATACACTGAAAGTTTAGAAAATAATGTGCATGCTTTAACGACAGCAAGACTAGGCATTCACTTCAATCCATTTCTTAGCGAAACAAAGTAATATTCGGAAAGATAATTTTGAAAACGATAGAGTTTATTTTGCTCATTTCACTCCCACGCACTATTTCACCACATTCTGGAGATTTGGGATCATGTTGCATGTCAGTATCGTATACATATCGGAATTCGTCCCCTCAAAGCGCTATCTCACTCTCTCTTTCCTTAGTAAGTGGACGGAGGTCAAGGAGAAGAGATATACTCTGGTATTTTTTTCCTAGCTGGATCCCTGTCTGATTCCAGGCTGGAAATAAATACCAGAGTAACACTCCGTACTAAGGAACGGCCCGTACTCGGCTTGGAATGTGCCGTATCGCGCCATCTACATTTTGCGCTTGTTTTTGGCAGTTTACTGTTGTTAAAATGTTTGTTTATTGCCACATGTGGAGGAAAGTAGTACATTAAAACACCGCTTGTGCTTCAAATGGGTTGAAATAGTCCCCTGAATCCGGGAAAAGCCGTACTACGGCTTTGAGCCCTCTCATTTCGTACTCAGGCGAGTGAGAGAGGGTTGACCTCTTAACTAACCGAAATACGAGTGAGTGATAAGAGAAAGTTGAGAGAGAACCGTATCAATACCGAACGAGGAACCCTAACGTTGTATCGTTCAGACGTGTGGGACAATGACTACGCCGCCAAGTGTGCCTCGCCTATGAAAACAGTAAAAATCACCCAGAATGAAGGACACAAAGAGATTCTAAGAGGAAAGGTGAGGATACAATCAAGATTTGAACATGACTAGACCATTTTGCTGATCACTGTATTTATAAAACGTGTTGAATTGGTGGATATGCAGAATGGCAGGCAATTTGAAGTAGATACTCTAATGATTTATAAAAAATTACAGTCGTGTAAGGATCTCTTCTGTCCGAGGGGATCAAAGTGCATCCAGGGAACGTACCTCGCTCACTGTTGCATATGAATGATGTGATGAAGATGTCAAACAATAACGGGTGTTCGGGCATAAACTACCATTTCAAAAACAGCCGCTATCAACAAAAAATGTTTGAAACGTGTTAACAAAACAGATACGGGTGAAAAATAACATACGAAAGAGCATATTAAATTTGTTACACTTTTTAGTCATAAGGAGTATACTTGCAATCGTTTACCATCCACCATTGCGCACATTTCAAATCGATTGTCAATATATTTGATTGGTCACTGCTTGAATAAATTTTTCTATCGATTGCTGTTTTCATTCCCAAAGCATGCCCTTACCAAGCGTACATTTGCTCTCGACGTATAGTAGATGATAGAGTTTAAAAAGTGACACTACCCGACAGTTCGGGTACCCGACTGCGCAAAATGAGAGGGCGAAAAGAGTCGGGGAATAAGTGATTTCACTCCATTACCCGACACCCATATCGACCGATTTCAATGTTCACGTGAGTTTCTCGCCTCATTTTCACTGGATTCTGATGACATGAACGGTCGATCGACAAATTCTCACGTCGGAAGCCCCCTAATTCACAGATACGTCTATGTATTTGCTTAATATAGATGATGTTGATCGCGAGATTTCTGTATTGGCCAAACGCTGTCACTCTCACTTCTCAAATGACCAAGTAGAATTAATTAAATCACCATATCTCTATTCTTAAGGACTTGACCTTCATCACTGTAGATAAGAACTCGACTGGACTCGATCGAACAAATGTTTTTCATCTCTCCAATGGTTACGGTAGGATCATCAAATTAGATATAACAACGATCTCTCTGTATTTCCCCTCCTTGCTTGTGGACTCGGTCCATGTTTCAAGTATGCAACTCTTCCCGCACGCAGCCTTTGGCAGACTATACCTATATTGTCATCAGCAAGCGTTACCTGTAAGTCAATCTAAATACTATGGGAAACTTATGACAACTTTGCTGCTTTGTATTTCAGCGGCCAAGAGAAAACACGAAAAAATCAACCATCAGCTGATAAACACACTGAGGTTTGTTTTCTTTCTATCAGTACGGAAAGGATGAAAACCGGCTATATTAATTTGTAACAGTTTTGAGTTGAGCCTTCTTCCTAATAGCTTTTCTAATAGCTTTTTGAATGTTGCCATTTCAAAGTTTTCATCAGATTCAATATGAGTTGTTTCAGGTTACGTGCAATGGGACGACGACTGAACGCCTGTTAGACAGACATGATTACCATTAAATTTGTATATTTATACAGAAATCTACAATAAGATATCTGTTCATTGCAGTTTTAAGATCAACCCTGGTCGAGTTGGGTGTCGGGTAATGATTCCTTTCTGACTACGAGTCCATTCATTTCTCGAAATTGAGGAGAAAGAACCGGTGAGACCCGAATTACCCGACCCGAATTACAAACTCTAGTAGATGATTCATCGCATGGTATCTATTAAACATTCGTCAAACTTGCAAAACGAACTTCCAATTCCTTTTTTAACAAGTGGGTAATCCAAGGAGCGTTCCTTTTGATCTCTGCCCACTAAATTACTAACTCTCCATTTCCCGTCGTGCACTACACCAAGGATAATTTGCGCGATGTCGATGTTAGGGAACACTAGATCAACAAAATAAATAGTAGCGAAGACATTCGCCAAGTCAATATAAAATCGTAAATTTTAATGCAAATGTACCAGAACCATGTACTCCCTAGCCGTACTTCTACTAGTCGCTCCTATTATTGCTGACGCAAAGTCGGTGTGCGAAGGGCTCGTGGTCAGTGCAGTTTCGGTCTTTTTTTTAAATGTATATTACGTAGTTATGATGCACTCTATTCCAGTGGAAAGTCGATGGCAGGCTCAACAGATGCCTTGCGATGCACTGTAGCAAAGCGGGCAAGGACGAGGTGGGTGTGCCTGTTCCAAAACAAATACGGTTTTGCGTGATCTATGGTCTTAGCATTATGCATATATTTATTTGTTCAGCACACATACATCGACATTGGCACTTGCAAGGATAGGCTATTGAGTAGGTTTCTTTGCGACTTCTCAATCCAATTCAAGTAGTAAATAATAGCATTCTGCTTGTAACATCGCTTTCTCCAGCCAAATAGTGTTCGCAGCTTTGTCCGTATTTTTTCAGGGGACTTTTTCAAATGCGGTGGTGGAGTGAAGCTCGGAACAATGTGTGAGGTGCCCGAGAAGATGAAGTCCGTCCCGCTATCCGGCATCAAGGTAAGCGCGAGAACAGGGAAGCGTACATCTTTAAAAACGATTCGTTTTTGTAGATACTTTCACCTCTACACTGGTGTTCTGTCGCTAAACATTCGGGTGTTTTTACACACACTCAGCCCATTATGCATTCATTTATTACCTATTGATGGCATAATGTTAATTTGCTTTCGATGAACCTCATTGCAGGCCACATCTGTCATTCCCGTCACGGGGTCACCTTCGCGGAACACCCGGAGAGGTGGAGTTCCGCCTGTTTGCCCCGCCGGGGAGAGCTGCCACTGGGGTCCGTTCGGATACGGGTACTGCTGCGAGGACAAGAACCAAGGTGCGCGTTGCGTTATCACTATGAAATTATGAGCACCATATTAAATTAGGGTTTCGCGACTCATTAAATCATGGTTAGGCAACACTCTGAGAATCATTTAAAGTTTAGGAACCAACCGATGGTTGCACGATAGTTTCATGACCAGATGCTGCACCATGTTGCCTTATTCAGAAGTGTGGTACAGTGACTACGCCGCAAAATGTGCCTCTCCTATGAAGACCGTCAATATCACGCAGAATGAAGGCAAGGGAGAGGTTCTTAGAGGAAAGGTGAGAAAAGTGCCGAACCTAAATATTTTTGGCAGCTTCCGAAAATGAGGAAAGAAAGGAAAAAATAAATAATTGCAGTCCTGTAAGGATATCTTCTGTCCAGCGAAATCAAAGTGCATCCAGGGGACTTATCTCGCCCACTGTTGCACATATGAAGAATTAGGTGACGATGTGACGTCATCGCCATTTATCGCTGCTAATTAGGATGGAGTTGATAACCAAATACCCCACTATGTGTGGGGCTACTAACACTCGATAAATATTGCATCACCGTGTCGACTTGACACTTTCCACATTGTCATTCGAATCGGACTCTCGTCGAGTTGAGGCTGATGCAAATGCATGCCAAATGTATGGATATTATAAATATAAGTGGTGTTGTCCTACCGTATTATCACGTTCCGCGCGTAGCCACCGAGGACAATGTGGTGAAACAACAGAAAGGCACACATCACTTTTTGCCTTATTTAGCAATTATTTTCATAATCCAAATTGAAATGGTGGTACAGGGCATCATGGGCTATCGATTGAGCGCACACATGTAATTTAACTCTTCCATCTGTTTACACCGAACTCAGAGCCAGAGTTAGAGCGGAACCGGAGACGTGAAATATCTTTCTGTGTTTTAACTGAATTGTCTTCTAAGATGTTCGAATAATTTTTTAACTATAACAACAAGTTGCCGAGGTTGATAATCGATGTGGGAAACGGTTAGGAGTTCAAGTGAAAGGTGGATAAAGGCTTATCACTGCGCGCTACAAATCACGAAACATCGAGAAGAATGACGAAAATAGATACCAAGCCCTACAGCATGCCAGGAATTCGCGGCGAGAATTTGCGACGCTCGGACGCTAGAGTAAGCCAAATGCTAATTTCAAACTGGTTTTACTGTGGGGAATGAATGAATTTATGGGTTGAAGTCTAAAGGATTGTCTGAAGACTTCTTCATCTTGATCATAAATATGATGAGTCAAAGAACGTTCTAGCTGATTCATCGCATGGTTCCTACTAAACAATTGTCAAACTTGCAAAACATACTTCCTATTCCCTGTTTTCAAGTGGCAAATCGTGGGAGTGCACATTCCTTTTGATCTCTGCCCACTAAATTACTAACTCTTCGTTTCCCTTTATGTACTCTAGATATTTCGTGCACTGCCCAAGTTGGATAACATTACAGACCTATCCAACAAAGAACCCTAAGCAAAATAGACCGGCGATACCCGCCTACTCCTTTAAAAGCGTTAATTTTAAGTAAGAAGTGGCAGAACCATGTACTCCCTAGCCGTATTCCTCCTAGTCACTCCCATTATCGGACAAGCAAAATCGGTGTGCAAAGGGCTCGTGGTCAGTTCGGTTTGTTTTATTTTATCTCAAAATTTCGATTGCGTAGTGATGATGCAATTTATTCCAGTGGACAGTCAACGACAAACTCAACATGTGTCTGGCGAGGCACTGTAGCAAGGCGGGCAAGGGAGAGGTGAGTGTCTCTCTCACAAAACTTATCTACGTTTGTATGCACTTTGATCTTAGCAATATGCAATTCAGATATTTGTATTCATTTATTTATTCAGCACACATCCACCGACATTAACACTTGCGAGGAGGAACTATTGCGTACGTTCATTTTCGAGTTTCAAGCTATTTCGAGTAGAAAGTAGTGTACAATAGCAGCACACTCATCATCTACTCTCTTTGTCACCAGCCAAATACTCAGGAAGAAATTCAATCATTTATCTCATGTCAAAATCCAGTATTATAAAGACGAATCGCACCGAGCGTGCGAAAGCAACAGTTTTCCTCTCGTTTTAACGCGCCCTCCCAATATGAAAACATTGACATGGTTAACTCTAGGTTACTATATATTAGAAAATGCTAACGTCTGTCTGTCTGTCTGTCTGTCTGTCTGTTTTTTTTGTTCAGGTGTCCGTCCAGATTTTTCTCATTTTCCTTATATTTCGCTTCAAATTCGCTCTATCTTCTCAGAACCTTTTGCATATGATAATAGACCAGAATTGCTTTAAAATTTTACAAAATTTAAATCACCAAATCCATAGCCAAGTGGGTTACGCGCTGGACTAGCAATCCGACCGACGCAGGTTCGACCCCCCGCCGCGGGCAAACCTTTTGCCGCATTTTTCGCGAATGTCAGAAACCGTTCTAGCACGTTTTCGAGCACCGTGAAACACGTTTTCACCTGTTTTGCCGAGTTTTAACCGCGTGACGGAAGTTTTCGTTTTTTCGCTATAAATCGCTTCAAACTCAATCAATCTTCTCAGATCCTTTTGCATATGATAACCGGCCAGAATACCTTTCAAATTTTACAAAATACAATTAACCAAATCCATAGCCAAGTGGGTTACAAGCCAAACTTTGAATCCGAGACCCCCAGGTTCGACCCCCGCCGCGGGCAAACCTTTTGCCGCATTTTTCGCAAGTGTCAGAAACTGTTCTAACACGTTTTTGGTTACCGTGAAACACGTTTTCACCTGTTTTGCCGAGTTTTAACTTGAAAAATCGAAATTTTCGAACTTTCTCCAAACGCATCGGTGAGTGTCGGGGATCACTTTAAAAGTGTTTTGCGATGTCAGAAACGTGTCTGAACGTGTTCTAACACGTTTTAACGAGAAAAATCGAAAATTTCGAAAAGTTCCAAAATGATTCAGAGAGCGTAGGGGTTCGCAGGAAAAGCGTTTTGCGATGTCGGAAACGTGTCCGAACGTGTTCTAACGCGTTTTAACGTGCAAAATCGAAAATTTCGAAAAGTTCCGAAATGATTCAGAGAGCGTAGGGGTTCGCAGGAAAAGCGTTTTGCGATGTCGGAAACGTGTTCTAACGCGTTTTGCATAGGGAATCACAGGAACCATCTCTGAAAGTGTTCTAAAAGTTCTGAACGCATTGTATACTGCGTTTCCGTTGTGAAAGGATCGCTCTCTGCCTCACGAGCCTTTTACACCGGAATAAGCCAGTACTCTTGGTAGCGATTAACATTCCCCAGCATACTGCGAGCTTTAATGTAGCCGGCTACCGAGCTCCCCCTGGACCTAACCTGGAGCCGGCTACAGGGCGCCCCCTGGACCGTACCTGGAGCCGGCTACAGGGCGCCCCCTGGACCGTACCTGGAGCCTCCTATCGAGCTCCCCCTGGACTGAACACGCACCCAGAACTATGCATAGAGCGTAGTGTACGCATAGAGCGTAGTACATTTAACCTCAATACAACCCCGCTAGTTAACTCTAACTGTCTTGTTTTTTTTTTGTTCTTTGTGAGTATTGCAGTTTTATCCGCCCTTTTCAGGCGATTATTTCACATGCGGTGGTGGAGTAAAGCTCGGAAGAGTGTGCGACGTGCCCGTCGATCTTTCCGAAATCAATGTAATACAGCCCTGGTTGTTTCCCCCGTGAACATGGACCGTCCCGGCCGGCCCGGGCCGGCCCCTAGCGGTCCCTGCCAATTTGTGACTCGAGCAGAGAGAAATTCGAGACAAACTCTGTGCAGTCTGATAGTTCAGGTGGTTGGTCACCGGAAAGTGTCAACAGAAATTTAAATTACTTATTTTATTAATTTTAAATTCGTTAGAAAATATCATTATATGAAAAATCAGTTTGCGGTTAATTCGAAAATCCAAGAGATACTGTAATATTTTGCGTCAAGCTCTAACCAAATTAATTTCCTTGAAATGATTTTTTTAAAGAAATTAAACGTATATAAGAAAATAATTAAATTTTTCATCGACATTAATCGATGACCATCCACCTGAACTATCAGACTGCACAGAGTTTGTCTCGAATTTCTCTCTGCTCGACCCACAAATTGGCAGGGACCGCTAGGGGCCGGCCCGGGCCGGCCGGGACGGTCCATGTTCACGGGGGAAACAACCAGGACTGTAGCATAACAAGGGAAACTAAAAAATCAGAATAGCACAATTTTTTCTCAATGGGGTTCTCTTAGTGAACATTTGTATATTTTCGGTACACTACATACGTGCATTTATTGCCATTTTTCGCAATCAATGAACCTTATCGCAGGCAACATCTGTTAGCCCGGTCAGGGGATCGCCCCTCTGCCCCGCAGGCGAGACATGCGTCTGGGCCCGTTCGAAGTCGGATATTGCTGTGAGGAGAAGAATGAAGGTTCGAGTTGCATCATCCCTATGCAATCGAGAGCACCATACAAAACTAGGGATAGGCAAAATATTTTTTTCTAAATCTTTATCAAAACCTTTCTTTCAGTATAGTGCGTTCTTGCATCAATGCATCAATCAATCTTATCTTATGCAATCAATCAATCTTATTTTATGCAAAATAAAACGAGGGGTTTCTCACGCCACTTTAGCTTTTACACAATCTTTCGCACCTGACTCCATTCTGGAGATGCGGCACTGGGTTGCCTTATTCAGACGTCTGGTACAATGACTATGCCGCCAAGTGTGCTTCGCCACTGAAGACAGTCAACATAACGCAGCATGAAGGCAAGGGAGATATTCTCAGAGGAAAGGTGAAAAACACCGAACCTTAATCTTTTCGACATCTTCGGAAAATGAGGAAATAGATAATAAGACCTCAGATAGCGAAGATATAATAATTATAAATTTTTTGTGGTTTTATTTTGAAAAAAAGCGCTATGGGAGGCAATGCATTTTTCGTGTTCGTGTAAATGACCAATAATTGCAGTCCTGTAAGGATCTCTTCTGTCCGTCGGGATCAACATGCGTTCAAGGAATGTACCTCGCCCATTGTTGCGTCCATGAAGAATTAGGCGACGTTGTGACGTCATCGGAGTTTCTTGTTGTTAATTAAGATTGAGTTCGCTCAGGCGACAAAGATTCGGCTATGCGTGAATCCCTTCTCGAATGAATCAATTGTGAAGACATTCTGATCAAATTTTACTGACGATCAAGTTTCGAATATTCTCAATTTTAATTATTTGTTTTTCTCCCCCCCCCCCCGATATTTGGAATTCATTCTTCCAAGCTCTTTTATAAACCTTTTTTCTTCTGTTGTTGCAAAAATGTATCGCAACGAAGCAAGCGTTCCATATCTGCTGGCTAAGCAAAACAAAAACAGCATGAATCACCTCACAATCAGTGCTAGACCCGAACAGATCGCCATCAACTGTTTGTTTTGGTCCTTGATATAAAAGAAATCAATAACAGATTAGTTGTGCTCTATTTTCAAATCAGATTTGCGCCTAATGACTTGTAATTGATGGACTATTAGATGTTGGCATCGAGATTCTCAGTCCCATTTTCAGAAATCCCTTGACGAGATAACACATGGACTTGAGAGTAGGGGGTAACGTTTCTTGAATGTCAGAAACCTAATACCTCTACCCCTACGCAATTCACGGCGAATCACTTGCGCCAGAATTTGTGGATTTACTGGCCTCTCAATTTCGTGGTTTGTCTAGCCAAACGACGCCAGATCCGGATAGAATATAATTCTTTTTGAGAAATATTGACGGTGTAATGCGAAAACAATCACAATGTTTTGATATTCATGCTTGGAATCTTGTTTGATTCCCTGCTGAAAATATTCCGGCTCAAAAGTCGTGATTAATGCCGGAATTTTCCCACAACCTCATTCTTTGATCTCTTGATTCAGATATTATGTGCTAAGTGTCCTCTAGCACCCACCTGCCCGTTACTTAAAACACGTTCTTTGTAAGAGTGCAGTGTAGGGCGAAGTGATCGCCCACGGTCCAAACTTGTTTCACAGATGGTCTAGGGTGCAAAGTAAATTTTAGACGTGAGAAATTGTCAAATTGTCAAATTTTGAAAAATCGATAATTTTTCCAAAAAAAAAAAATTTTTTTCTAAGTTTTTATATTTCTGTACCATGCTAAATATCATTCGAAAGAGCATCAAAAGTTATGCTTAAATCCGAAAAATCGTAAGGATTGAGCTACTGGGAGCCGAAATCCATGATTTTCTAGGAACGAATCTGTCCTTTCGGTGAAACTTAATTTCAGCTCACCATGTTACCATCATTACCCCATCACAGCTCCGATATATATTATGTATTTTTCATCAACGAATCCGATTATCGACGTCTCGTCGGAAATCTAGGGAGTAAAAGTTGTCAAATATTCACTAGACCATGACCACTCAAGAATACAGTTTGATAAAGACCCGCGTATAAAACGTTTTCACTGACTTTATATTTAAATTGCATGCGACCAGTTGAAAGAGCATGAAAAGTTGTACATATATCCCAAATTTCAAGAGGATTGAACTATTATGAACGAAAATCGATAATCGTACCCGCAAAACGTGATATTTTTGGTCAATTTCAAAAATCGGATGTAATCTCTTTCAATGCCATTGACCATGGCTAAAACTTTTCTATCACACTATTTTAGGTATCCATTAAATTTTAATTGTTAGAGAGACATGAAAATCCAACTTTTGAAAAATCGTTAAAAAAATATTTTCAATTTTTTTTCAAAAAAATTTTTTTTTGCTTTATTATCATGTGATATGTCATTCAAAAGAGAATAAAAAGTTATGCATAAGGCCCACGTTTCATGAAGATTGAGCCACTACAAGTGTGAATCGGTTGTTGCAAACATGAATGATTTCAGAAATTTATCATTTTTTTGCGATCACCGATTTCCGTTTCTAGTGGCTCAATCTTCACAAAACTACGGGTTTATCCAAAACTTTTTATTCTCTTTTGAATGAGATATCACATGATAGTAAAGCAAAAAAATTTTTTTTTGAGAAAAATATTGAAAATATTTTTTTAACGATTTTTCAAAAGTTGGATTTTCATATTTCTCTAACAATTAAAATTTAATGGATACCTAAAATAGTGTGATGGAAAAGTTTTAGCCGTGGTCAATGACATTGAAAGAGATTACAGCCGATTTTTGAAATTGACCAAAAATATCACGTTTTGCGGGTACGATTATCGATTTTCCTTCATAATAGTTCAATCCTCTTGAAATTTGGGATATATGTACAACTTTTCATGCTCTTTCAACTGGTCGCATGCAATTTAAATATAAAATCAGTGAAAATGTTTTATACGCGGTTCTTTATCAAACTGTATTCTTGAGTGATCATGGTCTAGTGAATATTTGACAACTTTTACTCCCTAGATTTCCGACGAGACATCGATAATCAGATTCTTTGATGAAAAATACATAATATATATCGGAGCTGTGATGGGGTAATGATGGTAACATGGTGAGCTGAAATTAAGTTTCACCGAAACGACAGATTCGTTCCTAGAAAATCATGGATTTCGGCTCCCAGTAACTTAATCCTTACGATTTTTCGGATTTGAGCATAACTTTTGATGCTCTTTCGAATGATATATAGCATGGTACAGAAATATAAAAATTAAGAAAAAAATATTTTTTTTTGGAAAAAAATTATCGATTTTTCAAAATTTGACAATTTGACAATTTCTCACGTCTAAAATTTACTATGCACCCTAGACCATCTGTGAAACAAGTTTGGACCGTGGGCGATCACTTTGACTGAATTGTGCCACCACATCCGACGTTCTTACAGAGAACGCATTTTAAGTTCACAGAGCGCGAGCTATTTTAGATGTCGAGGTATACTCTCTGAGATCAAAGAAACGTTACCCTCTACGCTCACAAGTCCATGTGCTCGTCAAGAGACTGAATATCGCGAAGTCAACATCTAATACAATTCGCGCTCTGAGTACATTCAGAAATAATCTCTTGATTCAGTTATTGACTCAGTTTTTTGCAAATTCACTCACGTGTAAGTAAGATATTTCTACGGAATGCCATCATGATCCGAATTTTTTTCTCAAAGTTGTCATACACGAATCACTTTCTCCCACATCGTGTAATTAGTTCCCGCGGTCTCTCTCAATCCAATTGTTTCAATCCTCGTGTATGTTTGCGTTCTGTTGCAAACCCAATCCTCTGCTCCTTGAAAATTACTTCCAGAACGAGTAGATTTTCCGTCTATTGTATTCTGCACCAAAATATGCATTCAATGTACTCTCGCAGTTAAAACACTCGCGTTTTGTACACTCTCTCTCTACGCACGAAAGCACTAAATTTTGAGTGAATTGTAAGTGCGGATTTATAATTCAATCTGAGCATAAAAATGCAAGTCGACGGATGCCCATCTTAGATTTTTTAAACCATTGTGCATCTTCTCGGTTAAGGAGAAAATCACTCTTTTTTCGTAGTTTCTACTTGTTGCTGATATGGTTCGTAATAGCGCAACTGAGTTCTACCAATACATAGAAGTTCTCGTTCTTGTATATTGTTTTTTTTCTTAAGAACGCTGTGTTTGCATCTTTCTGGATTAAGAGTAAAAACTTCTCAAGGCCCAACATAAGCCTTTTTCTGCGTATATTAATGGATGCCAACTGTGAATATGCGGAAGAATTGTACGATCTGACGTCCCTGCGAGTCCTACAATGGATTTACGTACGTTCACCCTAAAAGACATACATAGTGCCTCTAATGTATGTTGCAAAGGAATTTTTTTGTGATTTTTTTTTGTGATTTTAAAGACACTACTAAGATGTGGCACTGTCGGCCCGCCTACTAATTTATAAGTAGTGCCTACAAATATATAAGTTGGCCACACTAATATATTATTGGGCGGGTCAACTTGAGTGCCTGTTCTTTGTAGGATTTTTTGTGTATAGGAAAAACAGGTCGTAAAGACTCTATAGGGAAGTATTGTTAAGGAGTCGCAATACAGGGGGAGTGAATGTGTGTGTGGATCATTCATCGAAACTTATACTATTTTTTTTCAGATAATCACGTCGATTGCATCAATATTCCTTGTCGTGTACACCGCTCGGCACTATCTCCACATGAGTATTTTCGAAAACGTCACGAAAGTTCGAAAGTTCAAACTTCGTTGTTGTACACATAGAAAATCAAAAGATAATAGTCAACTTTCTCAATTGAATTTACGTCTCACCGTAGATATTCGGATACGTTGATAAGTTCAAAAATAGATATGTTCAAAAATTTAAAGATCACTCCAGTGCGCAAACAAATTAATCGTTTACCTTTTTTAGTTTAAAGAACTGACAGTTTAAACGTGAACAGAAAAGTGTCAGTCTTATTTTTTTCAAATATATCTAACGAAATGTAAATGTTGAGGAACTAATCATTGCGCTGTACGTGCTCATCGCAATACACTCAGTGAGCCTTGCACTTGTTCAGGTTTGGGCGAACGTCTTTTACGAATCAGACCACCACTTTTCGCATTCTCTTTTCCACCAACCCGCGAAGAGAGTTTGCGAGATTCGGACTACTCTTTTCTGACACCTTGTTCGAGACTGCGTTTCAGGGATCTCAACTATTCTACCGGTACACTGCACTAACTAAATGCGAAGCGCAATCACCAAAGGTATGCAATTTTACGTTCCGAGAGGGATATCCTAAACCGTCGGCTAGGTTTGATGCTCGAGAACTCATTCTCAGTATACTTTATATGAAAACTTCAAAAACTGAGCCCATTCCATTCTGGATGGGATGTTTTGGTTAGACTACTAAATATGCAATAACGATATCAAGTATAATTTCAGATGTGGTGCATCTTTCGATACATCGCTGTTGTGATCATTTGGTCATTTGCTATCTTACACATCGGAATCACCCTCCAGCATCTCCTCTCATCTTTTCTATTCGGAGTTCGCATTCAAAAGATCGTGTCCAGAATGACTATCATCATTTCGGTGAGTATCATTCAATGTTGCTCAGTGTTTATCACAATTTTAACTAATTCGTTCTTGAAATAGAATATAGGTGAGTATGCCCTCGGCATGCCTTCTGCTTTGTGATGCTTTTTCGCAAGCGGAACGTGTGTTTAGCCACGAAACATTATATTATTTGGGCGAGTTTTGTGAATTTGTAATAACTCCTGATTTCCAGTTTCTCTTTTCACTCGTCTGTGGTATCCTTGCCTTCTACCAAGAATCGCTCGAAGGTCGAACTGCGTACTGCGCCGGGTTCACGGTGCACAGTGAAAGGGTGACTAAATTTGGCTTTAAATATCTCCAAGAGTCGTTTATGTTCACAAATACAAACAAATTGGGCCAATATTACAATTTTGACATGTGCATAATTGCGAGGGCGCAGTGGCCGAATGACACTATTACTCATGCTCAGATTCTCATGTTCAATCTCTATTTCGTACTCATCCTCGACATTCTCAATACACTCGCTTCCCTCCTTCTGTGGAAGCACAACCGGCAAAAGCTCCTTGCCGAGTAAGTTTATCGAAATCGGAAGATGAATGAAACGCTTAATATGAACATAATATAAAATAAAATAAATGTATGCAAAGAAAAAGAGTACAGTGTTTTTGGCAGCTAGAAATCGTCTGCCCCTTTCTTTGAAAATATTTCACTTTGCTTCATGCTCATTCAAGTAGTTAGCTCTCCCATGCCATACCATGGTCACGCAGGGTGAAATTCACGGCATTATTTTCTACGTTTAGCAGAAAGAGCTACGACCTCTCTCGTTCCTTTCTTCGACGACAGAATCTCTATGCGATGCAGCAATTTCTGCCGATCGCCGCCCTAAATTCCATATTCTACGTCGTTTTCTTCAGTAAGAATAGCCGCTTGAAATCTTTTCACTTGATAAGTTCCATTGTTAGAGTGCGAAATGTGAGACCACGATCTATTCTTTGGCACACTCTCTCACCTACCGACCGGTCGAGAGAGTGTGCGAAATGAAGAGATCGTGGTCTCACATTTCGCACTCTACACCAGAGATATTACATGTGTTGTTTACATGGACAATGTTTGGTTGCAGTGATGGTCTACTTCAGTCAATCTCTCAAATTGCGTATGAGTCCTGGCAGGTATCTCGTCACTAGCGTCGCTGCTAGTGTAAGTTATGAGAAGGTTAACAGTTCTGACTAGGGATACACGTTCGACCTTCGTGGTACGGCCTCAGATATCGGTATTGCGGCAGATAAGACGAAGGGAGACTTTGTCAGTGAAATAGAAAACCGATATCTCTACTTCTGACCCAACATTTGCAGGTTCAACCATACTACTGCCTGCTCTGTCCTCTTATCTTTCTCTTTCTCATTCGAAGGGGTAGATTCAAGCGATTCGCCCATGTGAAGTCGATGGTACACCCAGAGAAGACGCTATACGAGGTCAGTTATCATATGCTCCTTCATTTAAAACAGTGATTATTCAAAAAGAACCAATATTTGCACACAGCGTTTCGCCATTTGGCATAGAACAAAAGTGGAAGGTAATAGTCAAATACGCACGGAGTACGATATTCCTAATTCACATTATTATCCAGAGACGATGTCCGTAAAACTGATGGCATCGTTTTTTTGTTAAATTTGAACTCAACTTTGTCGCTCCGATTTAATGACGGCATTAGATGTGCTCTAATTGGAGGTTTGGTATGAAAACACGGAATGGACGTGTCATTTCCTAAAATTGTTCTCAAGGATACAATTTTAGGAAATGGAAAATCTGCAAATATTCAATTACAGATGTACTCCGATGCACTGCGTAAGCAATGGCTGTGAGCTCAATGCGGAAAATTTCCGAAGAATCGAATAATTGTGATCAAGAGGAGTATTTCCGTTAATATTTTTACCGTTCTTTATAGGTGGAGCAAAAAGCACATTATTGGCTAAACATGCGGATTATTCCGGAGTTGGCACCCTTGGCGAGTACAGTATGAAAAATAAATGATTGTTCTTCGGTATCGGACATTTTTCACTGAATGAAATTCCAACTTGCAATCTCGATCCATTCGCAGTTCGAGATACAACAAGCACACTTTTGTACTCATACTATCATACTTTACATACCGAGTGTGAAGTGCAATTTCACCTATTACGAATGCATGAAACTGATGTTATGGCCCGGTGATTTTCCGCTCCTTCCATGCCCGAACATTCAGCTTTTTTCTTTCCCGAACAAATTTTCACTCATTTTGCACACTCGATTAACTTGCGCTAAACAATTTGATAGCTTGCTTAAACACTAGTTGTGTGCACAAATTTGCCGGAAGAACGTTCTCCAAGGTTTTACTTCTCACAGGACCGTTTTCCGCACTCCCCATTCCACGCACTCATTTCAATTTTCAATGGTCTCGCAACGATGCTAGATGTCTATCTTTGCTCCACAGAGGCTTATCGTAGATGTATCGCACACTCCCTCCCTACGTAATTCGCGCAAAGTGCTAAACCTTATCACCTTATGACCTTGTGCTTGTAACCTTATACCTTAAACATTATGCTGATTTAGTGAGTTTCCTGCCCCATTAACTTCGTGGTTTGTCTACTCGCACGACGCCATGTCCGGCTGAAACAAAACTCAAATTGCGACATTCACATTGTTTTCTCCCTCCTGCATGGAATCAAACTTCATTCCCGACAGAAAATATTCAAGCTACAAAGTCTGGGTAAATGCTGGACACTTCCCCAACCTAGTTTGATTTTGGTCTGAAAAAGAATGCATGTGATAAACGCTTGAGAAAATTGTACTCTTGCTCCAATTCTTTTAGTACACAGAACTCTATCACTCGCACATTAGATGTCGAGGCAAGTCCATGTTTTATCTCGCCAAGAAACTGGGCATCTAGATGTCCAAATCTACGGGAGTTCGCTCTCTGATTAGTGAGAAGCGAAACACCTTATTCGTCAGCGTGCAATTAGTTCACTCTGCCACTTTCTCATTAGTCCAATTTCTCCCATCCGTGGAGGAATTTTCGAATGTTAGTCTCCTCTTGCAAACCCAATCCTCCCGCTCCTCAATAATCAGAACGAATCCAATTATTAGTTATTGTATCCTGCACCGAGACATGACATCAATTGCATGAAATCTCTCATTTAACACACTCTCGCGCGCGCGAATACAATCAATTTTCAGTACATCGTAAATTGGATGTGTTCGTTCTGTGCTGGTATTTAAACCGATGTGGGTCTTCTCGGTTGTGCAGAAGAGCTCTCTTTTTCGTCCTTTCTATTCGTCGCAGAAATAGGTTTAGAACAATAACCTAGTGGTGCAGAACTGGGTTCTACCATTTCATATCCGTTATTAGCCTCGTATATTGTGTTTCCTCATGAACGCAGCTCGTTCTTCCTTGGGCAGTAAGAGTTTAAACTTGTCAAGGGCAACACACAATTTTTCCTGCGAGCAGTAATGGATGACGCATGTGAATATGCGGAGGAATTGTACGACTTGACGCCTCTCCACGCAGTTCAATGGATTTACGTACGTTCTTGCACACTCTCTCGGTAGCGACGGCAGGCCGCTAGATTCTACAGTACCAACCACCGGCGATTCTGGAGCTAACTGTTTCGAATAGTAACTCTGAGTCAGGGTGATTCTCGAACCTCTAAGGATATTGCTATTTTAAAATGTGGCCTGATTATATGAAAAACAAATCAATGCGCATTCAGACCTCCGGAAAGAGGTCAAAAGGGCGTTTACTGTTAATTGACGTTCAGATTTTCGCTTCGATTGCATCAATATTCCTCGTTGTATACACCGCTCGGCGCTATCTCCACATAAGCATTTTCGAAAACGTCACGAAAGTTCGAAAGTTCAAACTACGTTATAGTACATATTAAAAAAGTAATAGATATGTGTATACTATCACAAATGAATTAGAAGATCTAGAAGTAGATAAGAATGAATTAGAACTAGATAAAGTTCAAAAATGAGAAAAACACACACAAAAAACAGACCGTTTACATTTCTGTTTGGTAGTTCAAAACTTTTTTCAAAAACCTAAGTAAATAAAAGTGCCATTCTTCCCTTAACAACCGTTCTAAATGTTGGATCAAAATGAATATATAAATATACATCAAAATATGTCTAAATGTTGAGGAACTAATAATTGCGCTGTACGTCCTAATTACAATACACTCAGTCAGAACCATACTTGTGCAGGTTCGTTCGAACTTTTAAAAATAAAGATCTCCTCATTTCGACGCTTCAGGGATCTAAACTATTCTACCGGTATACTGCATTGACCAAGTGCGATGCGCAATCACCAAAGGTTTGCGATATGGCGTTCTGAGGGGGCAAATTCCCTCAAAACGAGAAACCATTTCATTATGAGACTCCTTAGTCTCGGTATGTGGAACGTGAAGCATGGAGGAACGTTCTCTGTCACATGAATGAAACCAAACCATAAAGTCCTCCTAAACGATGTAATATGTAATTGCAGGTGTGGTGCATCTTTAGGTACATCGCTGTTGTGATCACATGGTCTTTTGTCATTTTACACATCGGAATCACCCTCCAGCATCTACTTTCATCTTTTCTGTTTGAAGTCCGCACACAAATGATTGTGTCCCGATTGACTATCATGATTTCGGTGAGTCTCCTTCACTGTCGCTCAATTTCCACCTACTGATCTGCAGTTTCTTTTTTCCATCGTCTGTGGTATCCTTGCCTTCTACCAGGACTCGCTCGATGGCCGAACTGCCTACTGCACCGGGTTCACGGTGCACAGTGAAGGGGTGACTAAATTAGACTTCCTTTTTTTCAAATTTCTTGACCAACTAGTTGCACGGAATTTTTGCTATTCCGGGACCTTTTTAAATTCCGAAATCTTATATTAAAGATTGGCGTGCCGTAGGAAGAAAAAAGTAGAGCACAATCATTGGTAATCCACGCAGTCACGTTACAATTAGCGAATCAGGCGTTTTTTTTCCTGAGCTCTACTAGGTACGACCTTCAAACTACCAACAAACTACCAAAATTTCGCTTTCTAGTCGACAAAGCTACGACCTCTCTCGATCCTTCCACCGCAGGCAGAATGTTTACGCGATGGAGCAATTTCTACCCATCGCAGCGTTGAATTCAACATTCTACGTCGTTTTCTTCCGTAAGATTTACCGAATTTTGGCCATATCTCATATGAAAAATAAGACAATTATTGCACAAAAATTGCACAAAAAAAGACATTCTACCTTTCTTATGTTCAAGATTTTTTTTAGAGAGCTGTCTTTATTTTAATTGTCGAGATCAAAGTGTTGGTCAGTATTAAGATCGATCTTGCAGTGACAGTCTACTTCAGTCAAGCATTGAAGTCGAGAATGAGTCCCGGCTGGTATCTCTTCACGAGTGTAGTAGCTAGTGTATGTTGATTACTGAGATATTGCTTAGTGATGACGTATTATTACCAGGTTCAACCGTACTACTGCCTGCTCTGCCCTCTTATCTTCCTCATTCTCATCAAAAGAGGGAGGTTCAATCGATTCGCGCATGTTCACTCGATGATCCATTCAGAGGAGATGCCACACGAGGTGGTCATACTAAATATTTTTTGCTGCTCCTCAAAATGTTCCGGCTATTTCATGGGAACGGGAGTAACAGGAGGAAAATTAGGACCGCAAAGTTCTTGAGCAGCTCATGTTCCTTATTGTTAGCTCAAAAAAATATTCAAAACCAATCAATATCGGCAAAGATGAAGAAAAAAAAATCTGAGGTGTGCAATCTTTTTTACTGTAAACATTCTTGCAGTTGTTGCGCAAGCAATGGCTGTGAACGTGGGCAACGTCGAAGAGCTGACATTTCCTTCAAGATATTGCAGTTCTTTATCAGCTGAAAAGCAAACTAACAATAAGCGCTCTGAAATTTGAAACGCTTGGTTAATACAGCATAAAGGAAAAAAGAACTTCTCACGTTTCATAATCTTCTTTTCAACAATTCCATTTGTTAACTTTTCGCCATTTTCCACATAAAGAAATTGCTGACTTCCCTAAAAAAAATACTGGTCAATTCTCTCATCATTCTATCATTCTTACTTGATGTCGATCATTAGCTGTAGTATATTATCATACGTTTTTGTGTTACTTTGCGTAATCCTTCTATAGATTCTCCAGCAATTTGTGCTAGACGAAACAACTTTTTTCACAGCTTGTAATTACTTTACTTGCTGTTTCTGAGTCTAATTCCTTGAATTGTCACTTTCGCTTACATGTTCACTTATACTTTGTCCAGTTTTTTCCTTGATTTATTATTCAGTCCATGAAATTGTGCATTATTTCATGAAACTGATACATCATTATCCAGTTCTAAATGGTGGTTTGAATTAATTCTTGTCTCCTTTGGCAAAGTTGGAGGAATAGTTTTTTTCATTACTATCTAGTTCCTCTCTTTATCCATAGTATATACATAGTATATATATATATATATATATATATATATATATATATATATATACGTTTCTCTACTTTTCGAAACTTTCTCTCACCGTTATTTCTCTTGTTCATCACTGTTTTTTATCATATCTGAGCCATGTTCAAGTTTGGAAAATAGAAACAAAATTGTTTTGAGTTCGCCTATAGGATGGATTCGGAATGCGAATATGCGGAAAGGATGTATGACCTGACACCAGTGCAAGCTGTACAGTGGATTAACGTACGTTTCCCCACATAGAACATTGAATCGACAGAGCCACACATATAGCACTTTGTATCATAAAGTTTGTTAATACATAGTATAGTACATAATATACATAGTTGTTAATACTTATGAGAGGTATCACGAGAGATCGTATGTAAAAAGGGCTATGGCGGAACAATTTTCAGAAAAATAATTTTGATTTCGACCAAACTTTTATATTAGAGTACCCGGCAGACGAGAATTCGATTTATCCTGGTCCCAGGTCCAGAGCCGGCTTTTAGGAATTTCCCGGCTCCAAAACCGGAATCATCATAACTCAGCTCAAAAGCGAGCTACAATGCTGCGGTTGGGCTCAAAATGTTCATAAAAATAAGTTACACAAAATTACTGTTGGATAGAAGTTTCGTACTCGTTAACCTCAAAAGTTGTGACGGATAACGTGAATTCCATGTGTTTCAAAAAAATCTCAGATATCGAAAATGCGAGATGCCACGCTTTTTTATTGCGGAATATGAAAGAGCTCTTGAAGTACTACTAGGAAAAAATTAAAACCAGACAAAAAGGGGGGGACTTAAACTCGAAAAATATTGTTGAAGGTGAAAAATCGTAAAAAGTGCAAAAATAAATTTTTCGAAAACCAAGCAAATACTACTTTTTCATGAACCTTGCAACACTGTAAGATCGGCAAAAAATATATCCGTGCTTGTCATGCTCATTAAGGTTACTTTTCGGATCATCCATTCAGCAAACTGGTAAAAATGTCTAAAAAACTGAAAATTATGTAAAAATTCGAGACTATGCGTGGTTAGCGATTGTCAAAAATGGTGTATTAATGTTTATATATAATTAAAATTCATATTTATATCTTAGTCAAGAACCGAGCTTGTCGATATTTTATTTCTGAAACAGGTTTTCGTCATTTTTAAGCAATTTTTGTAAATTTTTCGATTTTTATTGGTCCGAATAGTCTTTACATACACGGAAATGGTTTTCTTGAGCTTACAGTGTTGCAAGGTCTATGAAAAACTACTATTTTTTTGGTTTGCGACAAAAATATTTTTCGACTTTTTACGATTTTTCACCTTCAACAATATTTTTCGAGTTTAAGTCCCCCCTTTTTGTCTGGTTTTAATTTTTTTCCTAGTAGTACTTCAAGAGCTCTTTCATATTCCGCAATAAAAAAGCGTGGCATCTCGCATTTTCGATATCTCAGATTTTTTTGAAACCCATGGAATTCACGTTATCGGTCACAACTTTTGAGGTTAACGAGAAACTTCTATCCAACAGTAATTTTGTGTAACTTATTTTTATGAACATTTTGAGCCCAACCGCAGCATTGTAACTCGCTTTTGAGCTGAGTTATGATGATTCCGGTTTTGGAGCCGGGAATTTCCTAAAAGCCGGTTCTGGAACTGTGACCAGGATAAATCGAATTCTCGTCTGCCGGGTACTCTAATATAAAAGTTTGGTCGAAATCAAAATTATTTTTTTGAAAATTGTTCCGAGCCACCTGCAATCTCTGGTGAAACCTCTCTTATATAGTATAGGTATAATAAAAACTGCTATAATTTCAAAACTAATTAAATAAAAAAAGCTTTCAGATAAACAGAGAAGTGGGGCGCATACTAGGCAATGCATGCTATAATGTGCTGTGCGTCTCTTATTTTTAAAACTACCACGAATCTAATGCGTTTTGTTCAGTTTCTCATGCACAATCTCTACCTCGCACTTGTCTTCGATATTCTCAATACACTCGCTTCTCTCCTTCTGTGGAAGTACAACAAGCGGAAATTCCTCACGGAGTAAGTTTTTTTTTAGTTTTTCCCCTTATCCACGAATTCAAACCACTAATGGAGCAGTTACTGGCACAGGCCTAGAATTGTTGGGCTGAAGTTGCATCAACAAACTACAGAGGGGGGAACAATTGCAATAAAAATAAATAAAATTCTGCGGGGTTGCGAACTATTCGGCTGTTACGTAGAATCATCGTGTTATTTTGATTTCTAGCAAAAAGAGCTACGACCTCTCTCGTTCGTTCCTTCGCCGACAGAATCTCTATGCGATGGAGCAATTTCTACCCATCTCCGTTTTGAACTCCGCGTTCTTCGTTGTTATTTTCCGTAAGATTATCCGAATGACACATTTTTTTATTATGCATAGGAACCTGAATGTATTCGTCATGACTAATATTTATAATACTTGTAATACTGAGTATATATTATAATGTTGAATTGAGATTCTTTTGTATGTACATTAGCTAACAATACACTTATGTATCACATAAATATTTGATGCTGCAGTGACGGTCAACTTCAGTCAGACTCTGAAGTCGAGTATGAGTCCCGGCTGGTATATCATCACGAGCATTTCTGCTAGCGTAAGCAGCGACTACTAAGTTGCATAGTGATGACATAATATTACCAGGTTCAACCGTACTACTGCCTGCTCTGCCCTCTTATATTGCTAGTTCTGATTCGAAGAGGCCGTTTCAAGCGATTTGCCCATGTGCATTCGATGGTTCATCCCGTGAAGACCCCAAATGAGGTCAGTTATAACGGGTTTTTTTTACACATTTCACTATAGTGAAAAATACAAATCAATGCGATATATCGCATTGATTTCTATTTTTGTAACCTAGTTTTCCCCCTTGTCAACAAAATTTGCATGGTAGAAGAATGGTCGGAGATATGAGAGATCCTTAATTTTTCCCTCTTCCGATACTAGATCTAGTTTTGTTTGTTCTCCCTTTTGTTCCATCTGAATATTGAGGAGAAACGTCCCCGGGAACAACCAGAAAAGGCACAAAAAGGGAGCTCACAAATCTAGGGAATGTTTGTGTGGAAGCGCCTCTCCATAAGATCTATGCTAACTGGATGTTTCAACTCATCCACACTTTTGAAAAAGCGTGCACTTTTTGAAGATTATTACAAAGATAATTATAGGTATCCATGGATCCCTTCATACATACCACTTACAGTTGTACTCCAACGCGCTGCGTCAGCAATGGGAGTGAATGATGTGAATGGAGTGGTTCAAGGATTCGAATAACCGAATGGGAAATCCGAAATGTTCCGCACTCTAATGTCCACAGCACACATTTACCAAAACACACGATCGTGAAAAATATTATGGAATTGTTTTTTTTAAATAACACCTATGTATATCTTTCTTGCCATCCTAAATTCTGCCTATCTTCGATGGTTGTATTATGGCCTAAAGCTTGATCCTACATGAAGATTCGAACACTCTATTGAACATTTTATTGAGAGATAAATTTATCTATTATTCGTTCGCTCTGGGATGTGCATTGCGAAAATGCATCGACCATCGATTGATCTCTTGGCCGGCCGCTCTTCCATTTCAGCAAACTCTGTATTTTCCCATGCTGTTTCATAAGTAATCTTATAATTAGTTAAAACTGTTGATAAGTCATCCGACTCCGCAACAAGCCATAAACACATTTGTTAACCAGTCAGCATGTAACAATAAGACCCTTTACTCTTGTTCCTTCTCCCTAGACTCATTTTATAGCCCCCAGTTTCAAATTTCAAATTTCGCAAATAACGACTGATCGTAACTTCCGAAATCCTATAAAAGTGTATTCAGTCGTCAATATCGCAAAGCCGTCTCAGAAATAAGATGCAACTTCTTCTTCTCTCACTCGCATTCGTTTTCTATCGATCGGTGCTGGCGGCAGAACCAACGGTACGGTAGATCTCCATTCGGTATTTCTTCCACTGATTCAGTGTCATTACCTTGCCATCAATCATTTATCATGCCAAAAGTCGTTGATTGAAAATATATATAATATGTGAGCAAGGGTAAGTGAACACGATAGGTACGATGTCACAACAGGGTGACAAAGCCATGAAATAGCAGTTTGCGCATTTTGGTCAATCTCCTAGCAAACATGAGTGAAAAGAGTTTTCCTTAGCCGTTTTGGGTAGTTTTTCCTCTTTTTCAACAAATTGAATTTCATGGACGCAATTTTTTACGAATTCATTTCAGATTCCCGCTATTGGGCGTGTTAATCCTAAGCTCGCGGTTCAAGCACCCAAACGTCAAGGAGTCGTGGTAAGGTTTTGCGTCGTTTCCGTAGCATGAAATTTCGGCGAGAGATGTAATTGAGACGGATGGTTAGATAGACAGCGCGAAAACTGCATGTAAAGGGATGATGGTCTCATCGGGAATTCAATTTTAACATTGTTAAGGAACGTCCTGCGCACAATGAAGTGAAATCACTGATTACCTAATGATGATGCAACTTTCCAGTGGCAAATGGACGAGAATCTCAACATGTGCATGGCGAAGCGCTGTGATAAAGCAGTGAAAGGAAAGGTTAGTTATACTTTTTCTTCTAAGAAGTTTATCAAATGTGGAAGATCCTACTCGTCATGCGATGACAGAAAGTGCCATAGTCCTTTCCTTCACTTTGCACCCCCCCCATTCACCCACAATTTCCCCGTGGTATTAATATCTTATCAATATTATTATAATTCGATCTTTTTCAGAGCAACTACACCGACTACAGCGAATGCCTACGCGAAAGAATGAGTTAGACTCTTCTCCTTTTTTTAAATTTGTCGTTATCAAGTGAATCCATACCTCAAGAAAGGGGTGAGGCTAAACATAGTGTATGCTTTCTCACCATTGAAGCTGGAGGCATTACCAGGCTTCGTAGTTGATTCTGTTATGATTGAGTGGATATGGTCGTTTGCGGAGGTGGAGTGAAGCACACATCCACGTGCGATACCATGCCGATACCCGAACCGCCCGGAGTGAGTAACTTTCTTTTCGGAATAATTGCAAAAAAGCCGTATACAGATAAGAGCCCCGCATACCGCATGTTCAGCCGATAAGTTTGAACAAAGTTATTCGCGTTTGGCTCTGTGCCAAACTGACCCTGAATGCAGGGATTCAAAAAATTATAGGGAGGGATAAGGGTGGACGAGGAGAAAGCATCCGCGCCATTGAAACATAAGAGATGAGGAATGATGGAGCAGGATATTCGTGATACTCCTTCTTTAACAATGATCAACACAGGTCCCAACCAAAGCACCCAAGCCGTTGTGCCCAGAGGGCGAGAGGTGCTTGAGAGGCGAGGGCACCGTAGGCAAATGCTGCAGTTTAAAGAATGAAGGTAAGCATTGCGTCATCATTAGGTAGTTGAAGAATAAGAATCATTGATCAGCATAATGCGGGTCGGTGGTTAGATTACTGGCATGCAATTATTTCGAAATTGAAAAAATATGATTTTATCGTAACCATCGAATTTATTCTAACTAACCGGTCTGACGCAACGATTACAACATCACAACGCAATTGTCCAGAGCTTTGGAGCAACGACTATGACGCCAAATGTTCCGCTCATCTGAAGAGAGTCAACATCTCGAAAATACAGCGCGAAGAGGGTTACAACGAGGTCCTCAGAGGAAAGGTGCGCTAAACTAGTGAACGAAAATCTTCTGAATTACGTTGCGCTTCTACTTCATTGCCGTAAACGTTGGTTCAGCACCCTCACATAAATCGATAATTGCAGTCGTGCAAGGACCAGTTCTGCCCTAAAGGATCCAAGTGCGTCCAGGGAACATACATCGCACATTGCTGCGCATGAGAAGAAGTAACGGCAATACATTCGTCGGGCATCTGTATTTATTATGCAACATTCCTCGGAAATAAACAATTCACTTTAAAATTGTCGTTGGTACAGGGAATCCGCTCGTAGTCGGCTCATTCAGTGAAGAATCTTGAGCAGCATCTAAAATTCGAGCACATTACTTTATCGTTGTTTGATCTTTTCAGCAATTCAACTTCTGCAAACTATGCATCATTTCACATTGAAAGTTTCCGAAAACATGGGAACGTGTGCAGCACTCCGTATAAAAATTCCTCTCTTTTTTTAATTTTTCACATCTTTCAATTCGTTTTTGGTGTCCGAGGGTTGGCTGATTGTTGAGAAAAATGAATTTGCTCCAACTCTCAATCGTATTCGTTCTATACAATTCGGCATCACCGACGATATTAACGGTACGGTAAACTAGATATCGGGCGGAATTTTCCCTCCAATAAATCAAAGGATGATGAAAACTAGCTTTGATTTATCTGCGAAAATCGAGAATTCTAATTGCTGCTTATGCATTATCGATTTTAGTTACCGTCTTTTGATGATGTGAAACTTCCGAAAATGGTCGTTAACAAGAAGTCGGCGTTAGACAGATTAAGGGTAAGTTTTGTCGCACGCCCATTTTGCAACGGTAAAAAAATTTCGGCTCTGATTAAAATTTCTTCGATGACGAAGATATCGAATTGATTTCTTCTTGATTAACAGTGTAGGGCCGATTAAAGATGTAAATGTAGACATGGATATGGGTGAAAGTGCTTTTTAGAACATTGGGATCCCGATTCGCCTCCTAAGGGGCTGGGATCCCAATAGAGTAAATTTTTTTTTGTAATTTTCAGTGGCAATACGACGAAAAACTCAACGAGTGTCTTGCAAAGTACGTTTTAAAAGTGGTCATGAGCGATGGAATTTCATTCACTGACAAGGGCCAGTGCATGCAGCTCTACACGTATTAATTGTTGAAAAATTTTCTGAGGTACTTGTCGACTATTTATATAAATATTGAGAATAGTGCATTCGGGCCCTACACCCAGAATGAATACACTTACTATTGGGTGTATCCTACATTGAGATAGGACACCAAGTGTATGATACACTTGCAAATCTCTCGTTTTTGCACACTCTCTCTACGCGCGAATACACTTAATATTGAGTGTATCATACACTGGGTGTCTCATCTCACTGAAAAAAAAAACCATCCTCCCTTAGGGGCCGAAATCAGTGTAAAATCAACATAAATTTTAAAACCGTACATGGAAAAGCCATCGAGGCGGTTACTGAGGGGTAGATCGCTCCCTGCCCGCGCTCCTTCTTTCACTAGTGAGTCACTAGTCGTCTCTGAACGACAAGCACCCTAATTTGTTGAGAGCATTTAGTGCCACGGCTGGTATCTGCAATGCACCACAACACATGATTTTAGCTCACAACAAAGGCTCCCGGCTCCCTCTGTCTCACAGTGCGAGACCTGCCTCATCATTCAAGCTACGCAAAATCCACAGCATTCGAAACAGAGTCGGCGAGAACGAGTTAGAGAAAGAGAGACATGACGACAGAGCGCGCCAAATTAGAGGGTCAGACAACGAGAGATGTTCTTGACATGGTGCCAACTCTATGTTGTGAAGTCGTTTCTCTCCGCGAGTTGCAATTCAATTATAACGCTTGGGATCCAAATGGATTCCGAGCTTTTTAACAACGAGAATGCTGCAAAGTGTTCGTCTCCCCTCAAGACCGTCAAAATTGCCGTGAACCAGCCGAACTACGTTCCATCCGTCGACGTTCTTACAAGGGGGGCACCAGAAATCGCAACGAGCTTTCTGGATGAGCCATACACCATTCGATACCACTCCTTGAGACTAGATCAAAATTCAATTTTTAGGTGCTTCTGTCCATAGAGCACCGAGATATTGACCTCCAAAGTTGGAGCAGTTTATCATTACTCTCGGATAGGCGCGCTCATCTACCTATCCATGCGCTCTTCACTTCATTCCTCCGTGGTGTGGTGGTAACATTACTGCATTTGGATCTCCTGGTGCTGTTTCAATTCCACCCTCGGGAAAATATTTTTGCTGCATTTTTTTCAGGTCAAATGTAACATTTTATTTCAACGGAGCAACTTTAACATATATGATATTTGGTCACGGAACAGGTCCACCACAATTTCTTGTTACAATGGACACAACAAATGAAAGATATATCAGTACAGGAGAATTCACAAATGACAACGACATCTTTCGGGAAGAGGGCCTGGACGGGAGTGGGGAAATCGGGAGGCAAGGTAATATCGATGAAACCAGTTTTTTTGAAAGACGGGGGCCTTCATCTGATGGTAAATGAGGGACAGCATTTTGGAACCTCTTCCCGAAAGATGTCGTTGTCATTTGTGTCCCCTGTACCGATATCTCTTTCACTCGTTGTGCCCATTGTAACAAGTGATTGTGATGGACCTGTTTCGTGACCAAATATTACATGTATAAAATCGAACATCGAAAAAGTCAATCCAGTTAAAACACAGAAAGATATTTCACGGCTCCGGTTCCGCTCTAATTCCGGTTCTGAGTTCGGTGCACACAGATGGAAGAGTTAAATTACATGCTTGTGCTCAATCGATAGCCCATGATGCCCTGTACCACCTTTTCAAGTTGGATTTTGAAAATAATTGTTAAATTAGTCAAAAATACGTAAACAAAAACAAGTGGTGTGCGCCTTTCTGTTGTTTCACCAAATTGTCCTCGTCGGCTACGGCGGAACGGGATAATACGGTAGAACAACACCACTTATATTTATAATATCACACTTATATTTACACACTTATATTTACATCTGTTAATGTTTTTTTGACCCGAAAAAAAAGTAGCAAAAATGTTTTTCCGGGGCGAAATTGAAACAGCACCAGGAGATTCAAAGACAGAATGTTACCACCACACCACGGAGGGATCAAGAAAAGAGCGCATGGATAGGTAGATGAGCGCGCCTATCCGAGGGTAATGATAAACCGCTCAAACTTTGGAGGTCAATATCTCGGTGCTCCATGGACAGAAGCACCAAAAAATTGAATTTTCATTTAGTCTCAAGGAGTGCTATCAAATGGTGTATGGCTCATCCAGAAAGCTCGTTGCGATTTCTGGTGCCCCCCTTGTTAGAGGACAAGTAAGATTTTTTACACATTCTTATTGTTGTAGGCACAGTCTACAACTTCCTTCAAACGCACTAGATAAGCACACGAAAATTTATAATTTTGCAGTCGTGCAAGGATGACTTCCGCCTAGCTGGTTCCAAGTGCGTCGAAGGAAAATACCTCGCTCATTGCTGTGCATGAGAAGGATTGCGTAGTGATGACGCTGTCGGTAGTATTGTATTGTAAGAACATTGGTAATGTGATAAATCTTGGATGAATCACACCATTTTTTCGAGCCGTATCCAATACAGTAGATATATATATATAAATATATCCGAGAGAAGGAATAAATAGTATTCTTAAACAGGGTATTACAATGTGAAGCACGTCTACACAGGCTGCGAATCAATCGTTTTTGGAAGAGTTCAATGAGAATTCGTTTACTTCACTAAATCCATTATTTACAAGATCAAACTCTCACAAGATCAAAAAAGAGATTAGCAATTGGTAAAGCGACAAAGATAGAACACTCTTTTTTAGAAAAAATTCGTTCCATGCCTACTCTCGTCAAATAGTAAAATATTGATCGAAATCGAAATCTACCATATTTTTGAAAACAGTAATCCGTTTCTCCACTTTTGGAAAGTCCGAAAAGGAGCAATAATTCAATTTAACAAATCAATAATAAAAAAAATATTTTAAAAATTGATAATACGTTAGTTTGCGATCGTCGTGTGGTGTGGATATGGTAGGTCTGTCGACTTTTCGGTGGTGTCGACGCGCCGCCTTTTCTCCACAGCTCTTTTTCGCGCTTGCTCATCGCGATCGATACTTTAGCGCGTTATCGCCGTTCTAATGCTGTTTTATTGATTATTTCCACTTGGATATGCTCCTGCCGCCTTTGACCATGTTAAATCGCTGTTAATTTATTGATCTATCTTGTTTAAATGCGAATTTCACGAGCGGAAAAACGTGCAGTTTTCGAAATTTGTCTGTATGTTTTAAACTGTTTCGGCGCTTGTGAATTCTTTTCTAATCTATTATTTTAAGAGTTATCAGCGCTAACGTTTCGCTTTGCTCGATATGCGGCCTTTGCTCGATCGCTAGCTCTTGTTTTCCCCCTCGCCATATCGTTCAACATGATCCACTTTGCGCGACTTTCACTCGATACATGGGCGTATGCTTAGACGGCTAAAACGTGCTTGTGCGCTGTCCGCGTGTCCTTGGCGCGTTGGTTGCGGGAGGAACGCGTCCGCGCGGCCTTATCGAGCGGCGCCATCTATCGCAGCGATCCCTAAACCGTTCCTGATTGGATACTCTGCCCTACGGGAGTTCTCTCCTCACCACCCCTCCTCACACACCCTTCCCTTTCGATGTTATTGACCACATTCACATTCCACTGTTTCTCTTTCTCCTTCTGCTCATACGTCCTCTTCTGTCCAATCAATCTCTCTCTCCCTCGCGGTGCCCCGCATTAGTCAGATCGACACTCTCGCTAGTTTTCTTCTTCTTCTTCTTCTTCTCTTTCGGGACACAATCATATCAGCACTCCTCGTTCTCTTGCTCAACCACTAACATACTCACATGTTTTCGTTCGGCCAGAAAAATCGAAATTCCTTACCACGTTCTGAACTAAACTTGTCTAAAAAAATTCAACAAAACTGGACAAATCTATATCACAAGTTGATGCAAACTGGTCAGAAAAGGGGATTATTCTTACCAATCTGGGCCCCCTGCACACATTTCTAATTCGGTTTCGAGTCGTGATTTCTTGGTTAGAAAAAAATCGCTGTCCGGAATTTCCGGCCAACGAAAATGTTTTATACTTCTTTCTATCCCCTCCACTTCAATCTCCCGCCAACATCGTGGTCGAGTAGTATGAGCGAGGCAACTCGCGTCGATCTCTCTCTCTCTCTCTCTCTCTCTCTCTCTCTCTCTCTCCCACTCTCAACCCTTCCCGCCAAAGCGCCTCTCGTCTCTCTCCCCACATTCCCAGCAGATCTGTACAGTTTCATCACTCGAAGGACACGCGTGCCCAGAATCGCACTCCCATACATTTTCGTTGGCCGAAATTCTAGATTTTTTAACCAATCGATATTCGTCTGACCAGTTTTATTGACTTTTCCTGACCATTTTAACACATTTAATGTTTATTTCTGGCCGAATGCAAAGGCATGTAGACCCCCCCTTCCTTTGTTCCTCCTTTACAGCCCGCCATTTAGCCTGATTCAGTCCCCGATTGCTGGCTGAGATGGTGGGAGCGTCAATAACATGATGCCTTTACAGTGCCGTGACTCTTCTCTCTCCTCACATCCGCTTACGCGCTCTCCCAGTGCACCCTGTCGTCCCTTTTCTATTTCTTTCGCTTCTCTCTCTCTCTCTCTCTCTCTCTCTCTCTCCTCCCCTGTCCGTCCCTTTCGCCTTTCCTCCTCCTCCCCTTCTTCTTCTCCTCCCAGCCACAAGCGGGTTGTTCGCTGTGCTTTCGTTCGCCTCTTACTTCCTTGATCGATCGATTGATTTATCGATTTTACTCGTGATTTCGCAGACTTGATTGAAATTGTTTTTTCTCGCCCACGCAGGCCTAGACACTTTGATTGATAGCCCAGACTGACTCTCCCAGGCCTCACTCTCGATGTATTCCCAATTTTGCTGCTAGACGCTAGTGTTGTTAGATCGATTAATTATATTCGCGAATAATGCATTGTTAGCGTGAATAGGATTATTCGGTCTAACAGCTCTAATACAAAAGGCTTTTAAAAGTTTTTTAAGAGGAAATTTTGTACAGAATGGGAGGAAAACTGGAAAAAGTGGCCTCTGGAAATCTCATTCATCTAGCCTCTGTGATGTGTGACGTTGGTTCGTCTATTCTTTTCGTCTCTCTCTCTCTCTCTCTCTCTCTTTCTCTCTCTCATCCCTTGTCGTGTATCCCTCTCTGCGTAGTTTCGGAGTGAAGAGGGAGGACGCCCATCCTCTTCTCCTCCTTCCCTCAATTGAATCTCAATCAATTCGCAGTAGCCCGCTCACTTCTTTCTTTCTCTTGCATTTCCGCCCGCTCTTGTTCACAAACTTTGCGCCAAAAACATCGACCACAATGATATGTACCAAAAAGTCCAAAATGTATCCTTATTTTAAGATTTAGAAAAGTGATGAATGCTTGTTGATTTTCAATTTACCCTACCTCACGATCCTGGAATGTATATTTTGGCGTATGGTCGCATAGTTTGATGACCCTACCGCAGCTTTCTGAAAACACGAAAAGAAGCTAGAGAAACGCGGTAAAACTGATTCAAAACTGAACGAGATGTCTGGAAAACTTATAATGTATGCGACCTGCCGTCGACTAATGTATTCAGAGATTTAGCGCAACTTCCGCAGTAGGGATCAGCTTTTACTAAGAATTTGATGGGCATTTGCCGGGGCTTGTCGATGGTTCAGTAGTAGTTTAATCAGCCAATCGATAGTCGATTGGAGGAAAAAAATTGATAAGCGATGACTCATGGCGTGCGATTCCGCATAAATTGCGCCCTGTTTTGTTCGTCGTGATTCATCAATTGTCCGCGCCTGGATAATCGCTTGAGCTGAGCTTGTTCCTCCACTCAAAGTTGAGCTCGAAACTCGATATCGACTGAGGGTGCGCAGTGGTGCCACATAGTAACGGCCGTCTTTAACAAAAAAAAAATTGGAATTTTGTATACAGTTCGGAGGTTCGCAATTTTATTTTCAAAAATAAGAACAGTGTGAGCATCTCGAAAATTTTCGAAGTTTCTCTCTCATCATTGTACTACGTTGGATGGTGTTTCGACAGCGAAGCCCCCTCTATCCCCCTCCCAATGTGCCTATGGAATCCATCCATGTTATCTCATTGATTCGCCTCTTCACAGGATGTGAAACGGCATGTGCGAGAGAGAGAGATTCTCCGTGTTCTTATTTGGCTAATCCGTAATCCAGAAGGGAGACGAGATGTGTGTAGAGAAGTTGCTGGAAAGGGGAGAAAAGTGGAAAAGATTAGCGGGCTATGCACAAATCCGAATGCGGGAGTTCCGTGATATTTCCGATAGAAAATGCCAGCTATTTTAGAGAAGTTTGATAGTGCTGCGAACCATTATTAGAAGTGATCTCTAAACGGCTATCGAACATGGGGGGGCATATTTTTGCAGCACATCTCGAACCTTTAAACAGGCCGTTTCCGCACAAACCTGGACAAACCATCAATTTGTATTGGCGTCGCTCCTCGCAACTGCAGAGAACGGCCGATTCTCTGCGCATGATAATATTTTGAGACGTGTCTTCATGTGTTGTTGATGTGAAATGAACACAGAAACGTGCTGTTTTGCCCGCATTTGGACGACTTGTGACGGACTTTTTGTATTAACAAAAACATGGCATGTGAGAAACTCACTTGATTGCAAGATGATGCGCACGCGCGCGTGTCTTGCCTTTCCTTTCTCGGTAATTAGTTATCCGAGATTGTGTACAACATTGCATAACGATGCGTTTTCTATCCTCGAGTGCGTAGGCAACGTCCAGTTATCTCGTTTAATTGGTAAATTGTATGTCAATGCTCAAGAGAGCCTGTGGTTGATCCCGATGTCGGTAGTCTGAGAGAAGGAGATATTCTGGGAGGAGGTATCCTAGGGCGGCCATAGGAGTGGTTTGGTGGTCCTTTCGAAGGTCCACGTGCTTTCGGACGGGGTTTGGAGCGTGTATATGCAAATGCCGTACACACAGTGGTCTGGTGTTCACACTTTGATTGTTTCCAGAACCTGCGCGCGTCTAAGGTTTGCATGCCGAAACTATCTATCAATAATTAATGCCCCGGTTTCCCGCATGGAATGTGGCTCCTTTGTCCAGTGAGCCGTGGCGAGATTTGCTGCTGAAATTGTTATTTCTGGAGGAGAAGGCAGTGAAACATGGCACTTTGCGCTGCCGCCGTGCATTTCACTGCCCATAAAGAATGTGGCGAAGACATAACCGCTAGTTATGGGGGATGAAATACGCGAAGGCGCCTACGGTAGCCACGTTGGATGTCGAGGTTTCCCTCGTTAATCAATGGAGAGTCTGATCGCGAGTTCTGAGGGCTTACTGGATAACTAATTAATGAGCACTTAGAGGTTCTCGTTATTGTAGTGTGTTAGCCCATTTTCCGTTGGGGATTTAGATAAAGAAAGTTTGCAGTATTTGTTGTGGGAACTGGGTTCTTCCCGATTCTGTTTTCGTGCAGAGTTCCACAAAAAATGCGTGAAGCCCTTCGTTACTCGATTTCGTCGTTGGTCTCGCTTTTCTTGCTATTCCGGGGGCTTGACTCTGACGCAATATGGTAAAGACTTGGAGGCGCATACTCGTTCTATCCCCTCCCTTCTCTCTCTCTCTCTCTCTCTCTCTCTCTCTCTCTCTCTTTCTCTCTCTCCCATCTTGGATGAAAAGCAGCAAAAGGATGTGAACACATAGCGAGCGGGGCAGCATCAGCCTTCTTCTCTAACCCCCTTTCCTCCCTCCTTCCCGTTCTCTCCCCTCGATCCCCCCTCCCGAAATGTATGTTTTCTGGCGCTAACCCTCTCCTCCGCTGCGCCTACTCGTCTCTCTCTCTCTCTCTCTCCCTCTCTCAATTTTGTCGTGTGAATCTATAACTCCCATCCGTCTTTCACTCCTCTTCCCTACTCTCATTCCTCCCCCCCTACTAACTTCCTCATATTTTCTGCTTATGAGAATCCCTTGACACTCGAATTTGCTCGCTTTTCGAATTTTCAATCACGTTTCCCGCGTTGGATGCATGTTTTTCGCACGCTGGTTTGAGACCTGCAGTTGAAAGATGCCTCGGGCGATTTTTGAACCGCATCCTGTGGAATGGAGAGGTCCCCTTTTTAGACGTTCAACATCGAGAGGAGATGGTAGAGAAAAGAGAAAGAGAGCGCGCGGGGGTTCATAATGGCGTTTGGACGGCGAATTTCAAGTGTGAAAGGACGAAGAATAGGAGGAGGGAGGGAGAGAGAGAGAGAGAGATCGAAGAAAAAGAAAAGTTGATAGACTCTGAGAAAGGCGGGATGGACGTGCGTTTTCGGGAATTGAGAGGATTAGCGTTGAAAGTTTACTGATAAGGGGTATCAGCTAGAGTTGGGTGCTTTTGCCACGCGCTGAAACTGAGAAACGCCTTGTTTGTAAGAAGTTTCGATGCTTGCTACTGAAACGATACATTGTATTATTTTGTTCATGTCATGTGTGGTTAGTCGGCTGAACAGGTCTAGGTTACACGGTCCCTCTCACATTTTTATTCCAGTCGCTTTGTCTGCTTCTCTGGTCGTCTCTTGAATCGCCGTGGTCTCTCACCTCGCTTTCGCTCCCTTCCCCGACTGCTTACCCATCAGATTACGTTCACTTGTTCTTGTTTCCTCCTCGCCCCTCTCGCTATCTCTCTTTCCCCCCCCTCTCTCTCTCTCTCTCTCTTACTCTTTTTCTCAGTCCCTTTTCCTCTCTTTCTTTCCCCCCCCCCTCTCTCTTTCTCTCTCATTCGCTCTCTCACCCCAGCAGTAAAGGTGTGTAACCAGGATGGATGAGTTCATCATCGATTTCTTGAGTTTGGCTCCCGCAATCGAGCCAAATTCTTATTAAATTTATCTTTTTTTTACAAAAATAGTCAATATTTATTACGTGCGCCAGAGGCTTCCTCCATATCTTTTCCGTTATTTCTTGTCAAATCTCGTCTTTCATTCGCCACGGGCGTGGATAAATTATTATTATTAGTGGAATGTGCGGAGAGATGTTTTCAATTTGATTCCCTCCTTCTTATCATCTTTTGCTTGCCGATGTGTTGCGAAGTGCGATTGTTATTTGGTCAATCGATAATTTAAATTATTGATTGATAAAATATTGTAGGTCCCCTCAAATCGCGCGGACCACTAGATCAGCTGTGCGGAAAGGACAAGAAGGATGTCTGCCGACGCCGAACTCAACATTGACAGCCTCATTACGCGACTTCTCGAGGGTAATTTTATTTTTTAAAGTTACAATTAATTTCATGAAAAAATATACTAAAATTCGTGCAAATATGTGTTAACTTTGAGAGATTACGAGAGTCGCCGAAGATGCTATACTCTTTTTCCAATTTATTTCATAAGCGTTGGACTAAAATCCCATTAAAAAAATGTGTGAAACATGCCCGGCGAAGTGATGATTCATGGTGGAAATATTTTTAGTAATTTTGTAAAGCTATTGGTACTTGATTGACCGTGGTTAGTTTTTGCAAATTGCTGAAGATAATGGGTAAGAAATCCAACAATATTGCCTAGTGATGACGTCATTTAACTAACAAAACCGTGGCATTTGCAGTGCGAGGATGCCGTCCCGGCAAGACGGTGCAGATGACGGAGGGCGAGATTCGCGCGCTCTGCCATAAGGTTTTATTTTAATTAATTAATTTTTATTTTTATTTTGGCAATGGTACCTTTCTCAAACTGCCGTTGAGGAACCCACAAATACAGAAGTTTCAATATGTTCAGGAACGTATCCCAAACAACTCCTGGAAAAAAATGTTGAGGTTTCCTAAACTGCTTTTGCAAAAGTTTTTGGACTCGAACTTCCAATCACTTCCAATATTTTTTTTAATGCACGAATCTGCACGTCGTTCCAACAACAACAAAAACGAATGAAAATGACGCCAAATTGTATGTGAAATGAGAAGTGGGAACGTAGTTTCCCGGAACCTTTTGCCTATTTTCCCCTATTCGTCAACTTGGGTTTTTTCTCTCCCGTTGGCGGAAAAATGCCGGAAGTTAGAGTGACACGGGAGAGCAGTAGGCTGGCATGACAACGATCTCGAGCCTGTCCCGATGAAGCCTTTGGACTCTCCCAGGATGTGGGATTTTCGCCCCTTCGGAAAAGTGAAATGAGGAGAGGGGAATGGAAAGTTTGGCGTTTCAAACGGCAAGCATGCAAGAAAATGGGCAATGAAAATGCTCAACGACGCTGATTTTTTCTTAATGATACAAGAAAAAGGATTGATCGCTTAATTTCTAATTGCAGTCTCGCGAGATCTTCCTCTCACAGCCGATTCTGCTCGAGCTCGAGGCGCCCCTCAAGATTTGCGGTGCGTTTATCGATTATTTTTAATGTTTATGTTAATTTTAATTTTAAACAAAATGATTTCTACGCTAAAAAATCGAGAGCGTGTATGTGTTGATTCGGACTGGAATTGGCAATCACATGAGGCGGCAGCTATGATTGCATAGTAATGAGTGTTTGTGAGTGGAGAGGGAGGAAAATGTTGGGTGTTCTTTGCCTGACCGTATTTTGAATTCGCTTGACGGGATGAACACAGGGCTGTAACTGGTCACTGCTACAGGCGTTTTACCGTTTCACGCAAATGATTTAACCGGCCATCTTCATGCCTTAGTTGGTAATACCAACTTGGTATGCAAATATTGAGAATTCAGTAGCTTGTCCGATAGTTTCGCAATACATACGTCTGATGGCCTCATAAACGACTGTATCTTTCTATTTCTCACTTCTCTTCTCTCCTCCCGCCTTATCGCCGTGTATTATCACAAACCATTGATCGCCAGGGAGAGGAGTGGGAGAGGAATGAGTGATTGGAGAGAGAGAGGACGACTGACCTCGTTTATTATAGGTTATGATTGGGAATGGGGGAGGGGTATCCAGGGAAAACAGTAGTGCGGAATACTTAGGATATATTTGGGTGATGATACTCATGGTCTTGTTGTTTTTAATGATTGAAACGGGAGTACCTTATGAATTGTATTTTGAGACATTCTACAGGAATTATTGAGAGGCGGAAACGGGAAACACGCTAGTTTATTCCGGATTACGCAATGTGGGCTGAAATTTTTTTTGTGGGAATATAATATATATATATAGTAAGGGACTTTTTCTCATGTCTTCTTGGCTAAACTTTCTAGCCCCGTAAGAATGATGCTGGAATGCGTTCGAGAACGGCCTTGAGTGATAGTGAGATCAAGAGGGATGAGATCATGGTGATGTAGAGGAGGGCGATATAGGAAAAAGTAGTTTCGACGAGGGGTTCTTGCTTTATGTGTGTGTCTATTTCTTAAAAATTATTAATTTATGGTACTAGAGTGCTCTAGAGTGCCAGTTCTTTGGTTCAAACTTTCTCTGTGTCCATGTTTTTCACATTATTTTCTAGTACTTTTGTTCTAGTTTCTAGTGCCCGTTGATTAATTGGCTAGTCTCCAATTGCCGTAAGTGAGCTAAGAGAACGCGGAAGTTGTTTCGGCCGGCTGAAGTAGAGAAATGATGGCAGTCGAGTAGGCGACCGAGTGATTTCGGAGAAAGCCCCGCAGATTGTTTTGCCCCCCTCTGTGTTCTCGTCCCTTAAAGACTTGAAATATTGAAGTGCTCGGATTTCAAACGAGCAGTGAGCAGCTTGAGCGCCTCAGCGGAGTGGCAGAGCAGCGGGTGATTCGGTTATCGAAGATTGTAAGGGTGAAGTAATGAGCGCATCAATGGGTTAATATTTTCGAAAACAAAAATGTCTTTTCTGCAACAATTTGCAAATATTGGTAATACGGACCGCAGCTGTGTAATTTTGTGACTCCCGCTTGAAATCGAAAATCTAGCACACCTTTGAATAAGGTTGGCAAAATCTAAGCAAATGTTTTGCCAACGGTTTGCTGTGGGGCTATATTTGTCGCTGAGTAGTAAAAGTGGCCGTGTGAACCGGATATGTGTGTAGGTGTGAAAGAAATACGGCATGTGAAGATGAAAAATCCCATAATGAGATTGCATGTAGACAAGTGATGAGGAAAAGGAAGAAGCTGAGAAAAAGGCACATAGGGGGACTGAAATAAGGAAGTTATTTAATTTGTGCGCTGGACTCTTGGGATTTGTGATCTCTGTCGGGTGTATTATCTTATAACTGCGAAAATTTAAAATCGCTAAATCATTGTATCCTGGCTAACGGCAGGGTGGATGCGAACGTGAAAAGACTACGATAACGAATGAATATTGATTAATTGTCGTTGCAGGAGACATCCACGGCCAGTACAACGACCTGCTGCGACTGTTCGAGTACGGAGGATTCCCGCCCGAGGTTAGGAGTTTTTACTTACTCTTACTATTACTTTTATAATGCTAAATTTATGCATCTACATTGGACGACAGGTACATACAAATCGACCATTTTCCTACCCACCTTGCAGACAAATTTGTATCAACAAGAACCGACGGAGCACGATCATAATTATTGTTATTGTGAATGCAATGATTTCTCACGTGTGTTCGCAAGATTCCTTGCCACCTCATAATTTTATTTTGTTCATCTTTTCAGGCCAACTACCTCTTCCTCGGAGACTACGTCGACAGAGGAAAGCAGTCACTCGAGGTGGGCTTTCTTTGTTTTCCTTGAAAATATATTTCAATTTGATCATGGCATCGACAAATGATGTGGTTTAGTACACCTGTGAAACGCGATAGTTACCAGAAGGCTTCGCATTTGAATTTAATTCGCTTGCCGGCACGGCACTTTTTTCTCCGACAGCCCGTTATATATCTATGGTAAGGATTTGTCAAGAATACTGCAGCTCTTGAGCCAAATATTACAGCCGCAAACCATAGGAATTTCAAGTTTACGATGTTTAGCGACGACTTTCGTGGCGCTTTTTACCGGATTGTGTTATAGCTTTCTTGACCTCTTTTTGTGTTTCTATTCAATTTTCGTTCTCTATTTATTTAGCGTTGTTTTTATTACTTAGTTTTCTTTAAATATATTTGTCAAACCCTTTTCTATCGTCCAATATAGATTTCTTGTCGTAATGACTCTCTAATAGCCAATATTTTTATTAAAAGTAAAAGTGTTTTTTTCCGAAGTAGTTCACCTCCATACTCGAGGTATAGTTTGAATTGAAACATTGTTTTGTCACAGTAGCAAATGAAGTTTCATTGGAGTGTATTTTAAATCAACTCTACGAATAAATGGCATGTACATTGTGGAGATACCATGCGATTTACCTGCCAACGTGAATACAGCCCAAATAAAGAGAGAACATATAAAATAAATAAAGAAAAATATAAAAAATCGTCAGCAAAAAATTAAAATAGTTAGATAAAATCGATAAAATTGGACGAAAACCGTAATTTTTTTCAAAAACTACAAAAGCGTATACCGTACTCAGGCAAATCAAGCACATGGGCGGCGTAAATTTAGCATGTGTCGCGGACCATTTATTTCCATGTGGTGTTGGAAAAAGAATTGCCGTGCGGCCATTCCAATATTGCGATAGTGTGCACCGTTTTTTTTTCTATATGTTTGATTTGTTTTTTTTACGCGCACATATACTTTTAACTTTATGGACCACTGAAACCGCACTTCTGCTGGAAATACTAGATTGCGTTTGCCTTTTATATTCAAGTTTCTAGACGTTCTTTTGAGTATTTGAGCTTGCTCAAATTGATGCTTCGTGCGGTTCGGGTATAACTATATAATCTTTAATAAACAAGTGTAATATTATTATATTATTCCTATTTAGACGATCTGTCTGCTGCTGGCGTACAAGGTGAAGTACCCGGAGAACTTCTTCCTGCTCCGCGGCAACCACGAGTGCGCCTCCATCAACAGAATCTACGGATTCTACGATGAGTGTGAGTTTCAGGGTGTGACCCGCCGAACGGTCCATCGAATTTCTGATCAGTCTACGGTAGTATGCGACAAATTTATTTACAAATCATATGAATGGGCGCAAATATTTTTAGTATAAAGTTTGGAAAGAATAGTGAATGCATAATTCAAATATATTGAAATAGAGCTGCGGCCGGATTAGGTCTTCCATCATCCCCGAAAGGGAAAGAATTGACGAAAGAACGAGCAGAGACTAAAAAGGGAGAGAGAGAGAGACGCAGAAACGATGAAATAGAGACGAACTTCATAGCAAGGGCTTCGAAAGAAAATGTATGGAAGCGGCCTCTCTGGAAATTGGCTCAGAATGTTGGATGCGAAACAAATAAGTTGAAACTGGATTGTATTAGGGATCAATTCGTTGCTTTTATAAGTATGATAGCAACTTCTAACTGCGATATCAGTCGATTCTTGATACCGTATTCTAATTGTATGCTCTCTGCAGGCAAGCGTCGCTTCTCGATCAAGCTGTGGAAGACGTTCACTGACTGCTTCAACTGCCTGCCCATAGCCGCCCTCATCGACGAGAAGATATTCTGGTGAGGAGCGATTTTTATAAAAAATAATTAAATATTGTAATCATGAATATTATTTATTTTCTCACTTCGTTGAAAATTGCGAATAAATTGGTAAAAAGAAGTTTTGTTTATTTGATATGATGCAAACGAAGAAAAAAATGTTGACTATGTCACTTGGGCGTTCTGTTTGAGCTTATTTATTGTTTTCGCTGTTAGTAGACCCATTATCCCATCCCGTTTACAACAACAAAAACAAAATTATATGCTTCGTGTTATATTATTGCCTGTAATCAATAAAAGTATGATCGACATGTGGGCCACAGTTTCTCTAATTTTCGCAAATAATGAAAATATTCGAAATATTATTATTTAAATTGCAGCTGCCACGGTGGTCTGTCGCCGGATCTGCAGAACATGGAGCAAATTAGGAGAATCATGAGACCCACCGACGTCCCCGACACTGGTTCGTTGATTGAACTTATTACAGTTATAAAGTTAAATCATAAATAGGTTAGCTATGTACAGTAGCGGTCAAAAGTCTTCGGGTGATTTTAAAATCTGATACAACTTTTGAACCCGAAGAAGCTTTGTTTTGATATTGTAGGGCCTTATGTGAAATCCATTGGAGATTACGATGTAACTATTGAGGTGTTGCGAAATAGCTCAGTTATTGCGTTGTGATGACGCAATCAGTGCATACTTTTTTGTATGGGCATTATTCTTACATGGATTTTTTCCAGCTCACCTAACTTTCAGGGTGTTGAGACATGGCCACGACCTACCTAGAAAATGTTTTTCAAGTTGCTGCGGTGTCGCTACTTGGCTGCAGCCATGCTGCAAAATCGAGGTCGGAAAATCGTATCTCGCCTTCTAGACATCCCACAGACCCGATCAAAGCACCAAACTGATCGCCATGATGACTGCCGATGATCCTGAGAATATGGTGGCGGTAGGCCACCATTTACCCTCAGAGCACGTAAAAGTCACTTTTTCGCATTATTGTGGTCTCACCGAGGGCCCCCTATAGGACTTGCACTAGAGATCTGGCTTGGGCGTGGATTAGGTAGAGAATCTATGGGAGAACCGATTGCTAGGGGCAATAAGCGTTTCGATTGGATTCCTGCCCGCGGCGATCGATTTCCGGAAGGACACTGGTTTGGTCACGCCCATTTTCAGCCCTTTGACAAGGTTCCGACTTTTCAGCGTATCTCGGCTCTGAGTTAACGGAGAAGGCTGGCATACCCATCAATTAAATCAGCGTGGCTGGCTCTATAATCTCATCCACAAATTGCATCATCACTATGCAATATTTCATCATCCTTAGGCCATACTTTTTAGAATGGTAAAATGTTGCATATTAGTGACGTAATTTGTGCTCTAGAGTGACGCAAAGATAACTTTAATGTCATTAGCATCTTTTCCGCCGTTGCCCGTTGAACTACCGCTAAGAAAACACTGAAACTCGGAGTATTGCCTAAGGATGATGAAATATTGCATAGTAATGATGCAATTTGTGGATGAGATTATAGAGCCATCCACGCTGATTTAATTGATAGGTATGCCAGCCTTCTCCGTTAACTCAGAGCCGTGATACGCTCAAAAGTCGGAACCTTGTCAAAGGGCTGAAAATGGGCGTGACCAAACCAGTGTCCTTCCGGAAATCGATCGCCGCGGGCAGGAATCCAATCGAAACGCTTATTGCCCCTAGCAATCGGTTCTCCCATAGATTCTCTACCTAATCCACGCCCAAGCCAGATCTCTAGTGCAAGTCCTATAGGGGGGCCCTCGGTGAGACCACAATAATGCGAAAAAGTGACTTTTACGTGCTCTGAGGGTAAATGGTGGCCTACCGCCACCATATTCTCAGGATCATCGGCAGTCATCATGGCGATCAGTTTGGTGCTTTGATCGGGTCTGTGGGATGTCTAGAAGGCGAGATACGATTTTCCGACCCCGATTTTGCAGCATGGCTGCAGCCAAGTAGCGACACCGCAGCAACTTGAAAAACATTTTCTAGGTAGGTCGTGGCCATGTCTCAACACCCTGAAAGTTAGGTGAGCTGGAAAAAAATCCATGTAAGAATAATGCCCATTCAAAAAAGTATGCACTGATTGCGTCATCACAACGCAATAACTGAACTATTTCGCAACACCTCAATAGTTGCATCGTAATCTCCAATGGATTTCACATAAGGCCCTACAATATCAAAACAAAGCTTCTTCGGGTTCAAAAGTTGTATCAGATTTTAAAATCACCCGAAGACTTTTGACCGCTACTGTACGTATTCCAAAAACGTATTTTACATAGCTTTTTTTCAAGAATTAAAATATTATTATTTTCGAGCTGACTTGAACCGTGTTGTTCCTGGTTCCAGCTATAATTAACATTGCTCAACTTTACACGTAGGTGTTACGACGTGCGAAGGCGCTGCAAAGATTAATAATAATCAATATTATCATCTCTCAGGTCTGCTGTGCGATCTGCTGTGGTCGGACCCCGACAAGGACGTGCAGGGATGGGGAGAGAACGATCGAGGTGAGAACGGCCATGAAAGGTGTTAGGAAGAGTACCAACATATGCAAAAATATAATACATTTGACTTTTTTTCTATTTTGCAATGACAGCCTCACCGTTTTGAGTAGCAAATGCCGGTGATAATGGAACGGCGTAGCCTTAGCCTTGCTGGTTGTTGGGTACACTTTATTGTTCGCAAACTTTCGCAATGATATGCTGTTGTTAGTTCTCTTAGCTCAATAATCGCATTGCGTCCACCTTCAATGGCAATGATGTCATATAGCTGCTGGTTTTTCTTGTTGTTATTATACTCAAGATTGAATTTAAATGATAAATAATTCTCCATTCCTGCAGGTGTCTCGTTCACATTCGGTCCCGACGTCGTCGCCAAGTTCCTCAACCGACACGACCTCGACCTCATCTGCAGGGCGCATCAGGTGTGCCGCGAAAATCTTTTTAATAATTTTTTATTTGGAAATTAAAATATTTATGAAACCCGCTGAGTTATCGTAGCAGAGTTCGACTATGTGCGGAGGGAAAGGCGGTTTCGAGAATATCGTTTTGCTATTTATTATCCTTGCCATCCCTGCCATCCTTCTCCTTCTTGCCTTGCCTTGCCAAGTATTTGTTTGAAGAGGAATTAGCTTTTTGAATAATAATTCAGTGAAAGATAATTTATTTGACAAGTCGAATTTATAATATTCGTGAAACCCGCTGAGTTGGTGTAGCAGAGTTTGGCTATTTATGAAGGGAGCACGGTTGTCGCAATACTGCACTTGAATCTTGTTTTTTTTTAATAACGAACTGCCATCCGCAATAGTACCCCTTCATCCTTGCCATATTTTTTTGTAGCGTTAGCTTTTTGAATTTGCTATTTATCTATGATTCACTAAAAAATGAGCGATTGGTGGCTCCGATCCCCGCAGCAAGGTAGATTACGGTAGTCACTCGCCGCGCGTTCGGCGGGTCAGATTGATGAGCGTTACAGTATCATTGTTGCAGGTGGTGGAGGACGGGTACGAGTTCTTCGCTAAGCGTCAGCTGGTCACGCTCTTCTCCGCGCCCAACTACTGCGGAGAGTTCGACAACGCCGGCGGCATGATGAGCGTCGACGAGACGTTGATGTGCTCATTCCAGGTACGGTAGTTTCTCCCCTCAGTTGTAGATTGGCGGATCGAAGGGTACCGTAGGCTAGATCTATCTATTGGTCCTTCCAGGTACGGTAGTTTGCTCCGCAGTTGTAGATTGGGGGATCGAAAGCTACGGAAGGTTATTAGATCGCATTGGGTAGTTTAGAATGTACGCATTTCCATTGTTCGTCACTGTCACTTATCGATTTTTAGCTCGAATCATACGGCTGGAATTGTTGATCTTGCGTGACTGATGGGTACAGTCGTATACATCCATTTACATTGTTCGTAGCCGGAGTGTGACCACCGTGTAAGTCTGGCGTTGCATAATCCGGGCTGGCTAGGGTAAGTCGGTGTAATTGTTGGCTTATCCGAGGCTATCATGCGATCACTGCGATTAGTTCAGTCACAATAAGGCAATTCGCTGAAACCCGAAAGTCCCTGGGTATTCCAATTGGCTGTTTTAATTTGGACTGGGATTGGCTTTTGAGATGTGCGCTTTCTTCTCTCAAAACCCCTCCGTCCATTTCGAGAATGTTCCTTCTCTTCCCCTTTCGTTCTTGTCCTAATCTAAACCATCCATTTGTGGTCGTTACATTAAGAGTTACTACTTATTCCCCTGCTCGCGTCTGCTCTCCTCTTTCTCCTCGGGACCCTTTCAATGTGTCTGCGCCCTCTCGGATTACTCCGCTCTCTCGTCGCATAAAGTGTTCCATGCACAGGCGGCGTAATGTGTTTCACGTCTCTAACTGTGAGTGGGTCTTTTTCTCTATCTCTTCCTGCTTGACCAGTTGTATGATCACTGACGTGCACACGTCCAGACCGTTCAATACAGCTTTGATCTGTTTCCCCCCCCCCCTCTTTTTTGAGATTTCTAATCACGAAAAGGGCTGGGCTCGCCAAATGGAAAAGGCGACATTGTGGCCAGAGAAAGAGATTAGAGAGTAATGAGGAAGAAAAGTGAATGAGAGATGGAACGAGAACGGTTTTTGGTGGTGGGCAGGAGGAGTATGGTGGTACGGGTAATGGTAATGGCCCCACATTGGACATATCATGTGATTCTCTGGTTTGCGTGAATCACTTGCATGTGTTTATTCGCGCTGGATGAGTGGCTAGAGTTTGCTCGCAAACCCTGCGAATTGTCGAAAAAACGAGCACCGAGAGTTTGAGTATGTTTGCGCATACTTGCACAAGAGTATGAGGAGAGATGAGGAAGTTGTGTGTACGGTTTAACAAACGAACGCGCGTTCTCTGCCAAGACTCGTGTGTGATGGTTTACTGTAACGGGATTACGGTAATGGACCGAGGTCCTCATTCCATCGAAGACGGTTTCCGATTCGGCTTAGAATGGTTAATAATTTAGTCCTGGAGCCAGAAACAGATTGGTTGCACTATAGTTTCGCGCACCTCGTATAGCGCGTCCCTAAATTATTTTTCCGCTCGCTTACAAAAGTGCAAGCTGTTATTCCTCTCCTTCTTGATAGTTTGTTTCAATGACGCGATCAGCGAAACATTTTAGATTGGAACATCCGAGATTCTGAAGTGTTCGTGTGCGCATCTTCAGCCCCCCCCCCCTGAATTGGAAAGAGTGTAGTGTATATCTTTTTTCTTTCTCTGTGGTCTCTGAGCGCCCATAGTCACCGAGCTCCAGTCTCTTTGTCTAACATCCACTATGTAGTATGCCGGCTGCATCCACTCGTGTGCTGCTAGGCACGGTCACAATGTGGTTTATGCCAACCCCCCCCCCTATGTCTTCTTTGCGGGAAAAGACATCATTGGCGTAAAACAACAACCAGAAGGAGGCGGGGGGACAACATTCTTGTTGCGTCTACGAACCCACGGCATCTATGGTTATTTGGTGTAAAGGGGCATCCAACCCGGAAGCAGATTTGGGCATCTTTTTTTAAGGATCATCATAATGCATTAACATAGACGTGTGTCTCGCATCTCTATTCGTTCTTCTTCAAAATAGAGATACGAAGATCTTTTCCAATGCACTTTCGGGCACGGATATCTTGCTACGCTCTTGCGTGTGCATACGTAGCGCTGCAGTTCTATATCGGTCAAGTATGTGTTTGTTTTCACTGATCTGCGAGATCGAAGTCGACACGATTGCGAATATTGTTGTATAGCTAATCGAAGCGAGTTGCCGGAGAAAATTCTCTAGCGGTCATGATCTCTCCCCCATGGTCTTTATCCATATTTCATGGTTGTTGTTTTTTCTCTATTTCATCGAGATGACGTCCTCTGCATCTGCGTGCGTGGGGTTGCCCCACGCGCCGGCGGAATGATGAGTGGTGTGGGAGATTTCTCCCCTTCTCTCGATTTGGTGGTGTCCCGACTAGGAGGAAGTTTAGCGTCGTCTGCTTTGTATCACGAATCTTCCTTCCTCGCGCCTTCCCCATTCACACAGAGACGAGCTGCGGAATGAGATCAGAATGTTGAAAGGGGAGAGAAATGAGCGCGCAGACGTGTGATGAAAAGTTGCGAGAGCGGCGCTGTTGAAAAGACGGCGTCATTTTGTAGAAGAGCGAGAGAGATGTTTTCTTCTCTCCTCTTCCTTTCATTCATCTCCCCTCCGATTCGAGATTCGATTCCGCCGCTCGAAAAAGTTGCAAACTTGAGCGTAGCAGGGCGACCGGGGCGTATCTTGACGGCGAGCCCGTACGAGGGTTTGAAATTCGGGTAGATAGGTGAAGGAGATATCATTTCGCACGTTCTCTCATTATTCGACCGGTGTAGAGAGTGTGTGCGAAATTAAGAGCCATGATCCAAACCGACTTTCAAACGCTACGCCGTACTCTGGCCCTGATGAAAGGCCATTGAATATGGGGCGGTAATTGGATTCTTTGAATTTGCAGTCTGGAAGAGATTGAATGAGCGCAAATTTATTTGGGTGCTGGTCTTGCGAGATTCTGAGAGATTTGCGCAGAGATCTGTTGCGGCTGAAAATGTTGTTAACTAGAGTTGACTTCTGAATATGAGGGAGTCTCTGCAAGGGGGATAAGTTGGATGCATTTGCATGAATCTATGATACTTGCGACCCCCTGAATTTCCCGATTTTTTGCTGTTTCTTCGTAGTGTGTTATTCCCCCACACATGCACACAAAAGATGGATGGAACGGGTCTCGAGGATGGAGGGAGAAATATGGGAGGATGGGCCTGTCCATTCAATCACATATCTCTCGAGTGGCACGCGCTCTCACTATGTGTCTGTGTGATGCGTTCACAATAGAGAGAGAGAGACCCGGGGCAGCGCTTCTTCTTCTTCTTTTGTAGTTCTCCTCCTCCTTCTCTTCTCTCACTCAACTCCGCCACTTCTCTCTGTCTCTCTACTTAAATCTCGTGGGAGTTTCAGAAGTGGAGAGAGAGAGATTATGTTCGCCTCCCCGTGCAGAAAAGTTATGAGAGGAGCAGGAAAGGTTGTGAGCTGCATACAGAATGAATGAGTGGGGGATGACGTGTGCTGTGATGCGCGCTAGGTGAAATTCACGCTTCCTGACGCGTCTGAGATGCTATTCTAGGAGGAAGAGAACTCAATTTATTCGCACCCTCCCACTTCTTCGTCTTTCGCACTACAGGATACTGAGGTTTACCCTAACGTCGTGTAGATAAATAGTCCCTTTCTCTCGGAATAGAAGGCTGCTCTAGAGTAATTGAGCGAATTACGCGTCCGAGTCGGGGGCATGTTCTATATCGGGAGCCGGCCGCATCAGGCCCACTAGAAGAGGGAGAGAGCAACGTAGGGGCTTTATGAGGGGGCACTCGAGTGCCCTCGGGGCATGAGACGTCTCTCCTGTTGCATGATGCAAGCGAAAGTAGAGAGATCGGGCACAGTTGAGCACGTTGCTGGACTTATTTTGATGAATTTCGAGAGTGGTAATAGACTTACTAATAGTGGTTGTGCAGCCAGGTAGGTGTTTGAACCAGTGAAGAGACACAGAACTGACGGGTCGGTCCCTCATGCAGCCGAAAATGTGCATGACTTGGTGTAGGCGGCGCTCACTTATTCTGATGAAAGGTGAGAGAGAGCGTGAAGACGGCTACGGGCTAGCGTGTGCACCCGGCACGGCTGAATGCCATTTTGTATAGGAGCAGTCTGCGAAATTAGGGAGTCTAAAGTGTCTGAAATGCGCCGTGGTTAATTCCAACGAGCAGATGCTTTCGCATAAGTCTGACTGAAGTCATTGCGAGTATTTCGTTCTATTTTTCATGAGCAGAGTACGGTGATCTGTTGTTGTGGTCATAGATGGTGGGCGACGGCAGATGATCGTTCTGTGGCATTTGGATGTGAATTCGGATACCCGTTTTCTTTTGGACCCCTTCCCTCACTTATTTTTGCCACGGTGTGTTTCTTGAAAATGGAGAGGAAGGAGAAGGCCAGGGATCGCGGGAGCGTGTTGTGACGCACTGGGCCGTGCTTTTTGAGCACTCTCTGCGAGAATGCAGTTCTATCTCGGCAGAGCCTTTGACCCCACTCTCTCCCTCTCTCTCTTCTCGAGTTTCGTTCCTCCCGTTTTGGGCTCGGATGAGTGAACATGCATGCATGTTTCACAAGCACTGAGTGCTCTGCACATTGAACCATGTGAACTAGTGGCCCCGCTAGAAATTGGTCCCCTGAAGCCACTCCTCTGTCCGGACGAAAGTAGTTTGAACGGACGGCTATTTCTGGGTTCCCCGGGGACGGAGGTCAGAGATAGAGTGATAGAAGCTGAACAAGGACGCAGTAGTTGGTTGATTGACTAACCAATCTCCTCCACTCGTCTTTGTCGCCTCTGTGACTAGCTCTCTTTGTGATTGCTCTCTCTCGCACACACGTACATACACCCACACTCGGCAACAAGTGGCTGTCTCTCTCTCTCTCCCTTGTTCCGTCGTTCTCCACGTTCGGAGGGCTTTCTTCTCTTGATTACCCCCTCCCCTCCAACCACTCGTCCTCTACACCACACGTTGACGTCAACGATGGGGGGAGAAGGAGTAGTGAGCGGAAGTTGGAAGAGAGGGAGGGAGGAGGATAGGTTGAACAAGAGAGAGAGAGGTTCTCAAATTGCATCGAGTATGCAAGAAGGTTGTGACGCTGCAGATTCTGCAGTGGTTTATGCAAGAAGAAAGAGCAGATGTCGAAGTTGAATCATGAAAAGCGTCCAGACTTTTCGTGATCCCTGCCCGTGTGATGCATACGCGACGGCTGCTCTGCTCTCGAAACAAGAGAGCTACACGACCCTGATAGAAAGGAGTATGTTTATTATGCGCCTTCTTGAATTTGATATCCGAGAGAGAAGTCGTGGTTACGTACACGGGGAGGCTAACAAAGTGATCTGCCTGGAGTGCGGCATGGACCCCTGGGAGTCACGTGGATATGCTCTTGGAATTTGAAATCTGAAAGTGGAATCGGTCGGATTTCTGGCGCAGATGTTGAGACGAAGTGGGCGAGACAAGGTTATGGGATATAGTGTGTGTAATACACGGAGAGACCAGATGTCAGAATCTGACGTCCGGAAGGCATTCTCGTTCCCTCCTCATCTCCTTTCTTTCTTTCGTTCCCCTTCATTCCCGATGTTCGGCCATGAAAGAAATAGCGACTTCATCTTCTCCCTCATCTCTCATCCTCTGATCCGACCAGAGGAGGAACGAATGAATGCGAAAGCATGGTGGGAATGACGTTGTGAAGAAGGCAGAGCACAACGTGCCGAATTGAAAGTCATTCATTGTGCATAGCAAAGTTTGACCATGCTGCTGGACCCCAGTCGCTTGTCTTTTATACTTTTTTTCTTATAGCATTAGGCAAAATCCAAGTTGCCTCTTGTAGATTCCCCTGATTCCTACAACGTGTAAGGGGAAATGATGAATTTCGTTCCCTCTTTCATCGTTCTCATTTCACACCTTTCTCCGTTGTGAATGAATCATTTCGATGATCGAGAAACATTGTTTGATGTGTGTGTGTTTTTTTCTCTTTCCTTTCTATCATTTTTTCGCTCCCCCGTTTCCGCTAGCATCCCTGTGGTAAGAAGCGGAGTGGGTGTACTGTAAGAGAGAAGAGAACGCACGAAATCTGATCGGGACTAGGAGAAGGATGAGGGGTGATCACGCCTGAACTACTAATGATCATCGTTTGGCGGCACTGCTGATATGATATGATAACGATACGAGTTTCCGGCGGGAGGCAGCCCACGGCGGAACCCGTGATCTTCATAACAATCAGCTGTAATCAGATGGGCAGTGATGAATCTGATAGTGGTTGATAATGATATCAAGCATGCACTATCAATCGAATTGATCTGGATGATCAACGATTTCATCAGAGCTGTGTGAAGCTCTCTCACTTGGCAAACCAGGCTCGAAAGGGTCATTGCCAATTCAGGGGGATCCCCGGAGGCCCTAGCCTTTTGCGTCTTTGAATTTCTACTTCCCCCGACTTCTTTGTGAAGATTCTGAGGTAGCTTATGAGTCACGGGAAGAAAGAGAGATTGTGCAAGATTGAACCAGGCTTGGGTAATGAAGAAGATCAGGCAGATCATTGCGGAGGAGTATTGAACTTTATGAATGCTTCCCCTATTATCCTCCTCAGAGACCTTGCTCAATCTGGAGATTAACGTCAGTCTATTCTCGTTTCCGAAGGTTCTCGACATGTCGTAAAGACAACAATGGGAGTTGTGTATGTGTGTGATTGACTGGTGAGAGGAGAGGAGGAAGTGGAAAGAAGAAGAGAGGAGAGGAGCAGGGTCCTGGCGACTGCAGTTCATAGAGCAGGGCGTGAATAGCGAGGCTCGCTATTTCGAGTGTCGAAATGCCTGGATTTCCGACATAAAAATTGTGCGAGTCTGCGTGCTTTTTGGTGTCGAGCACCACCGACGTAGAGCCTGATTAGCCAAACATGGACGTGAAGCGAGGATGTTTGCGTGTGTTGGCGAACGACCGAACAGAGGAGGGGAACCTTGCTGGTGCATGCATGAGCTTCTTCTTGCTTCCTCCTTCTTCCTCTTCTTTATCTCCATCCCCTCGTCATTCCTCTCCTCATCTCCCCACGGGGAGAAACGTGTGTGTGTGCAGAACACGGTGTTGTGACTGGGCGCAGTGTAGAAGAGATGGAGTGGGAGAAAAAGGGGAGAACGTCGAGCGCCTTTTTCGTGTTTAGCACCTACTAGGATGGTTCACGAGGGCAACCCGAGGCAAGAATCTATGAATACGGAACACGTTCTGAGAGGGATTTTATAACAAAATATCCGCTGACCTCATTTTCAGTTAACTTTTCTATGCGAACCTCTCACGGAATAAATAATGAGTGAATGAATAGTCGAGCGCCGAATTTGACGTTCTCCTCTAAAAGGGCATCAACACCGGGGACGTTCGCCCCTTTGTCTGCGCTCCGTGAGACGACGGTGTTGTTATGAAGGAAGTCGGAAGTGTGAAGGAGGAATAGTAGGAATAATAATAATACAGAATAGGAGCGAAGTGTATTTGTGGAACCCTCCCCCGGTTGTTGTGGTGGGTGAGGGGAGGACAGTGGTGCTGTCTGCTTTGTCGTGTTTGTATGCGCGTATTTGGGAACCGTGCCTGCCGGGCGTGGGAATGAAGTGGTGAAGGAGGAATGGAGCCATGCTTTGGTGCCTGCACCCCCCCCCCCACATTTGCTGCCTATTTTGTGAATGCCACTCCATCTGGGTCCTGCTCGAGTGTGCAGCAATGGGCACAGTGTGTTTGGGAGACGGACTGCCTGCGTGAGAAAGAGAGAGAATCACCCCTGTCTTCTCTCACTTCACTGTTCCGTTGTTGTCTGCCCGACGGCGTGCGTGTGCGGGGGAGAGGAAATTAGAGAATGAGGGAGTGAGTGGATGGATGTGCAAAATGGATTACAAATTAATTCTGCGCGCGAAATTGTGCTCTGGAAATGCGCGCGCCGCGCGAAATGTGTGCGTAATCTACGAGGAAGACTGCCGATCGGCCATGGGAATACTGATTATGTAATGAGGGGAAGATGAAACGTGTGATTGTCGGGAGTGTTTGAATATTTTTTGAGAATTAAAAAGAAAAATACATGTTTATAGATCTCTCTTTACAGATTCTGAAGCCGAGCGAGAAGAAGGCCAAGTACCAGTACGCCGGCCTCAACTCGGGCCGACCCGTCCAAAACTCTGGCGGAGGTTAGCTTGATCTTTGATCTTTAATTGTGGTTTTGGCAATTTTGTGGACTCTGTAACCGAGTCCTTGATATTGACTTGTTAGTATATGTACCTGTCCTCAATCTTCGGTTAATAGGAGACATTGAATAACCAATCGATAGTGCATGTGAATCGGGGGCTTTGGGAGTACGGTAGTGGCCAGAAGTATTATCGATTTCTTGCAGCCCGTCCCCGACCATAAGCTGTGATCTCTACTCCTCCTCATCATCAACATCGATTGCTGCATGCCACTCCCTCCTCCCCCTCTCTTTCGATACCGTACCCTACCGTAGTCTCTCACTTCGTATCGATCACAAGTCGTTTCGTATTGACTGTTTCTGCAGTAACCCACACATTGATTGATTTATTGATTATTTTGTCGCATACGGATGATGTCCCGCTCCCTTCCTTTTCCACCTGATACCCACTTTGGTTATTATTGTTGTTTCTCCTGCCCCCTCCCCTTGTCCAATCTAATTAATGAATGAGATGTTACCGTAACGCGCACTAGACGTAGAGTATATTCGAATTATCGATTGATGGAGAATCGCATAGGCCCCGCCCCTTCTTGATCACATTTACCACGTGTAGTGTGTGCTGTATCGTTGAACGCTTGTTACTATCGAAGAACCCCCTCTCATCCTGGCGCCACTCTTTTGTTTTTGCATACTCTCTCGCTTTCTCTACCCTCCCTCCAATCATACTATCTTATTTTTGTGTATGTTTCTGTCCGAAATCGGGTCCCGATCCCTCTTTTTTCTCTCTCTCTCTTGTGTTTGCTCGCGGCCCTGTTAAATCATCACACAATTTCCTAATTTCCGGCATCCGCTGAATAGGCACCGTTTGACGGATATCACCTGGATGCAAACGCCGGTTCTGGAATCGGAGACAAGAGCTGCTCGTCCGGCCTAGGTTGTTTCGGCTCGGCGCTAGGCTCCGCCTCTTTTTGGTTTCTCCCTCCTCCTCCCCCCCCCTCTCTCTCCTTCCTTCCTCCCTTTATTCTGCCCCTCCCCTCGTCTCCAAACCGTGCCCGCCACTCGTTTTCTCTCTCTCTCTTTCCAACACTTTTCTTGTGTATTTTTTTTTCGCTTTTCCCCTTTTTCGCCCAATGCTATACTAATTTCGACCGCTACTCCTCTCTCCCACCTATCCATTTCATATATGAATGAATCTATAAGGTTATATGCGCGGCAAGCTATCATCAAGACTTATGTAAGCAACCCATGGCCGCTCTAATATTCTGTTAGTTGCATCTCCCGTATACAGTAATGTAAAGAGGTACTGTAGGTTGTAGGGCGTACTGTATTAGAGAGACGGTATCGATTCACTCACCGATTCGCATATTCTCTGTAGCGAGAGAGTGTGTGAAATGGAGAGAGTCGTCTGCTATTGATCTACCGTAATATTCTACTTCAATCGATATATACGCTTTTCGTATTCTACTCGTGACTTGTCTCGGTATGAATGCTTTGTGAATGTGTGCGAAATTCGGAATATTGTCAAATTCTGGACTTCCAATGTTACCTCCCTCATTGAACAACCCCTTTCCCCTCTCTCCCTTTTCTTACCCGAATTCATCGTTTCAAATGATCGCTTCGATCAATTATTTCCCTCTTCCCCTCTCATATTATTCATATTCATATTGTTTTCTCTCCGCTTGCTATGAGTATCGATCGATTGATCAATTATCGATTTATTAACGATTGAATTATAAGTTTGTGGTTGGCAAAAATGAATGAAGTGAAGCAACGATAAATTCTTATTAGTTTTAGTGGAGTGTGAAAGGGAAGGTGACTGTTGTGTGGAGTACGGTGCAAATATCTGATTGAGTGAGTGATGACGTTTTATTGATTTGTTGTTGCACGGTTCAGTATTTGTATTTGGAATGACTGGGAGGGGCTCAAAAATACCGCGCGTCAATTTCGATAAGAATATGATCTTGATGTTAGTCATCTTAGGCCGAGGTAACGTCATACGGTGGTTATTGACCGAGACAGAATCATACGGTAATTATCAGCTGATTGATTCGAGAGAGGAATCTGAAGATTCGTACGTGAATCATCCTATTTGTTCTCTCTCGAATTCTTTTCATTTCACGCGCTCTCATTCTGATTGGTGACGGAGCGTTGTGTTGTAACTAGTTCCGGTTGGGAACCCGCAAATTAAAGTTTCCGAATGTTCAGAAACCTATTTCGATTAAATCGAAGAACCATTCTTTGTCGGATGCCAAATCACATAATCTACCAACCATCTCTTGCCTTGTCGTGTTGCGGGTATTCACAATGTGAGCCTGTCACTCTTTCTCCCCCTCACACCTCCAAAGTGTGAAAAGCTTCAATGCTTATCACCCCACTTATCGCTGATTGTGATCAGTTTACGATCGGATCGTTTGGGTCCACTATTTCTTCCCCCCTTTGATGCGCGGCGGATGATAAGCAATCAGAATCAGCCGAACTCTGGTTGTGAAAACACGTCATTTCCGCCTAATTTATGCTAATGATTTACCTGGCTACGCTAAATAATTGGAACATACCCCCTTTTGATTAATTATTGTAGTTGATCACCCCTCGACCGTGCTCATTTACCTTCTATTAATTACCTCCACTAAGACCTTATCAGAGGGGATTATGACTTGGCTTGTGTATTTTTAACGAGATGAGGTTGATCATCTACACGGCGTTCTGTGTAAAATAGCACAATCGAATTAGTGGTGACTTATCGCCTATTTACATGCTATTTTTCACATTTTAATCTCTTTTTTTACGATATGTGGCTGATCATTTACCCTTGAGTCATGCACATGAATTCGTTATCGCTGCATGCACCGTGATTGTTATGGCCATATTGTGACTGATAATATTCGCGCATCCTCTTGTTGTGATTTCGTAGACAGTGCTTGGGCAACGCGGCAAAAAAGTTAGTTATCGATAGACTACGCCCTGATCATGGTCATTGTCGTTGACAGGCTTTTGTAGGAGAGGTGGAGCATCGTTGCATGCTCTCTATCTTGATCTCTCTCTCTCTCTCTTAAATGTCGACATCTAGAGCCCTCAACTCTCTCATATTTAAAATATTTCTCTACTCTATCTAGTTCACACATTATATCACCAAGAGACTGACTGTCTAGATGTCGATATCTAGGAGAGTTGGTGCTCAGTTTAGTTTACTGTTTATCTGCTCTATCCCCTTGTCATTCTGCGCATCCTCTCAAAAGCACCGTCCCGTCCCATTCATTGTTTGTCGGAATATCTGCAAAAACGAGGGGGGAGAGAGAGAGAGAGTTGGTTATTGCTCCACAATTACTCGTTGAGAGGTAGATGAGCGACGATGAGTAGGCGGCTCTCTCTGGAAATAGCCCATTTCGTCACCTGAGAGAAGTTTAGAGTATCCCGAATCAGGTTACTGTAACAAGTGTGCTTCACCGATCGCAAACTGAGGTGTTCGCGAAGTTCTGTGAGCGCCTGGCGCACGGTCGCTCGTTCATCCCGATTTATGTAAGGGTTTTTTTCCCGAAAGTATTCGCAGTAATAGCAAATGTTTACATCTGCCCCCTTACTTTCGTCTTTGAGCAAATGTCACCTGGTGTTGCGCATTTGCCACAGACTGCCTTTCACCGAAAGTTTTCCGCGCTCCAAGACCAAACCCTCATTTTGTCTCCGCCATTTCCTTCAGTGGTGACACCAGCGCGCTCTCAATTTCGTGTCGAGACCTGAAAGAAGGGGTCGCCCCGGGTTACGGTAGGTAGGAGAGGGGAGGGAGGGGGTATTTTCGTCGGGTGGTCATCCTAGGAGCAGAAACATGGTCGGGTTGGCCCTTGTCGTGGTTTGAATTTTGGCCTTGATGACTTTGGACGAAGTCGTCGGAGGAATCGGGTCTGGTATTGTTGGAGAGACGAGAGAGAGAGAGAGAGATCGCATAGCCCCGTGGCATAGTCGCCCTCATCCTCGCAGACGAATGAATGGTCACACAATTGGAGGCGCTGCGCCTCAGGCGCTATTTCGAGAGGGGTAGGGCACCCTCCCACCCCGAGTAGACTAGCACGACGAGGATGTGTGTATTGAATCTAAGTGAGATGGATACAACCCTTCCCCCCCCTCGACGACCCCTAGTTGAATCTGTCTATCGTTGCATCTCTCGAGCCTCTTTGCTGCTAGAAGAGATTTGTGCACACACATTTTGCATTGCTGCGCCGCTTGTTCTCTTCCCCGGCTTTCTGGCGAGTCTGTGCAAATTTGAGGCAGATGGTTAGAGAGTGCGGGGGCAATGGTCCCATCACGAATTCATTTTTGGCATTTTGCCAGCAGAACGCTGCGCTCTGCAAGCAGTGGAGATTGTATACACACATTTTGCTGCGCTTGTTGCTTCCTCCCCTGAGTATCGGCAGCAAATCTTATTGTGTGCGATGTAGAGAGATGTATTCACAACAGCGTGTTTTTCATAGTCGACGATGATTCGATCGAAGATTGTGCCACACGATTTTGGCGATTTGGAGACTGACTAGGAGGATTAGGGTTTTAGCCGCACTTGATATCATTTTCAGTGCGCGTGGTGCGTAGCTGCTCCAGATATAAGACGACAGAAAGTCTCTGTAGACCCGAAGTAGCGTTGCATTCTAGTTATTTTTTGTCTCCTCGCTGAAGTATTAGCTGTTTATGCCCCCACGAGCACTTGGTTACCGCTCTTTCCCCGGACGTTGGACCGCGTGCTGAAGTTTCATGCCCTTCACATGACTCCAAACCTACAGAGAAAGGATCGAGCGAGAGAGTGCGCGAAAGTGAGAGAATCCCTCTCGATTTCACACGCTCTCTCACTCCAAAGGCCTTTCTGTAAGCTTGACCTGAACTTGACCTGTTGTGCGCCTCAAGAATGAGGTTTGGTCAGACTATCAAAGGCGCGCGGTGAGATCAAGAGAAGGCCAAGGTTCTGGCTTGAGGTCCAGTCTCGCATGCACCGAGCCCCTTTTCGTGCTTCCGCATTGCGCTTTTTCCGATACTCTTGCTATTATTTGGCTCTGCTCGTTTTGTGATGTCATTTCGCATTTCCAATTGGTGATTCCTCATAAATATTGAGGTCCAGCACAAACTCGTCATGACAATGCCCGAGCATGTGCAAATCATGCCAGTGTGTAACGCTTGCGAAATGGCCCGATCTCTCTCTCTCGCTCTCTCGGGTAGAGACTCTGATGCCTCGTCATAGGCACCAAAGGGGTCAGAAAGTGATGACCCGGAATGAGGGGTCTCATCCAGTCAGTGGATTAAATGTGTGTGTATTTCGTTGCTCGCGTGTTGCGGTCTTTATGATTTGTATGGCAAAGCTGATTATTCACGGGGGATTAGGAAAGAGAGAGAGAGAGAGATAGAGAGAGAGAGAAGGCGGGTAGGCTCTCTGAAGATCTCTGTTAGTAGTGATGATAACTACAGAGACCAGCAGCATAGAGAGAGAGGGTGACCTTCAATTCACTTATCTTAGCTTATTGTATAAACTTGGTTGGATTGGATATAATAAGCTAAATTAGCTCGCCTAACTGCAAGGGAGTTAATCTGGAACCTTCTGCTGGAGATCTCTGGTCCATGGAGGGTAAGGTAGGCGGGGCTACAAAGTGTCTCAACGACCTGACTCACGCCTGCCATGTTCACACTCTATTGCTGATAGCCGCGGGGGGAGAGCGGTGGGGTCAGAAAGTGATGGTGGTTACGCTGGGAGTACGGTGGGCATAGGTAGTGCTGAATTCTGAAACTAGGGATGCGATTATGGTATGCGGGGATTACTGTAGGCTGGAGCTAGGATAGGGATTACGGTTGGCTGAAACTCGAGAGTAGATCGAGAGTATTTTAGGCTGAAATAGGGCGGGGATTACGATATTCTGAAGCGGCTGCCATAGTAGGTCGCTGTGCAAAGCTGGGGAAGGGCTTGTAAGCCCGCCGTAGTTCGCTTGATTGCGCTAACTTATTGTGTGTGTGCAAATATGCAGTGGGCAGGGCTAGTTTAGCATTGAACACATGCGTCATTTCGAGTTATTTCTTTACGCGTTTTTACCCCCATTTGTACTCTAGTTTGAATGACAAACCGTTACAAATTATGACCAAAGTGCGTACTAAAATTGAACGCGAGAGCGCATAACAAGGTGGCAATATGGGATTGTATGTGGATAGTTTGTAGAACGTTTCTTTGAACAGCGTAAAAAATATTATATTTTCGGCAAACACAGAGAAACAATAATTTATTTAGCTTTTGCGCCATAGCACTGTTAGAAATGGTTATGTTTCTCTACTAATTTAGTTGATTTTTCGAATGTTATTAGAAAATGGCGAAAATGCTGCCGATTCTCGTTGCCCTATGCATTTTTCATGCTGTTTTCCATCTCTATCTCTATTTTTTCTGAGTTCCAAGATGTTGTGACTTTCGGGGCCGAGAGAGAGAGAGAGGGAACGAATCTGATTTATGGCCGTCGAAATCGGGTAGTGAATTCGGGGATGACCTATCGTGGAATGCGCAATGTACAGTCCGTCTCCGCGTGTCGCTCCTCGTTTTCCACGCTCTCTAGGTGGTAAGAGGGCGAGAAATAGCGTGTAAATCGAGGAGAGCCGTTGGACATGATGATGATCCCGAAATTGCCGTGTTTTTGTAAATTCGTGGCGTGCTGGAATTCGGAGTGGTATTTTGGCGTGCATTTTGACGTGATGCGCCTTAATTTGCTAGAGAGATATCGTCAGTCACACTTTACCTTATTTTTGTTCTATTTCTGACCATGTTTTGAGCGGATGCGCTGGCAATATTCGGATAATGATGATGATGACGATTTGTCCCACGCTGCTTCCTGGTTTTAGCGCAAATCAAGGAAATGGGTGGGTTACTGTAGATTGATGGGTTACTGCAGGACATCTACAGTGAAATCCTGAAGCACGTTTTCAGTCTCCCAAAAGTGAATTTCCTCCACGTTTGCGAGGTTTAAGGCGCCGAAAACGTGGGAAATTGGGGCATTCGCTTGAAATGGCGGTCCGGAACTGTTGGGGGAGGCCACAATTCGATCATTTCTTTCCTCTTTTTCTTTTTTTACTGGATTTGTGTTGGCGTGCGTGTTGGGACCACACAAATACAGCTTTTTCGGGCTTTTTCTCCTCTTCCTCCCTCTCTTTTTTCACTAGACGCTCTCAGTGTTTTGTTGTTGTATGGGAACGTGTCTGGGTGAGGGAGCGGGCTAGATGTGTTGTGCTGCTGAGGGTATAGAGGAAGATTCATTTCCACAAGCCCGCTATCTCTCGCGCGCTCTCTCTCTCTCTCTCCCTGACGAGGAGGAGAGCCGTTCAGCGCCTAGCCTCTAGAGGCTGCTGTGAGAGCTGGGACACAACTTCCGGGCTGTGCGGCATGCGAAAAAAATGAATGAATTTCGTCTCGTGTGATCCGTCTCTTGAGCGCCGTGATTTGGAACCCTGCTTTTTGTGGTTTTTTATACGTTTCGGACCATTCTGAAGGGTTATCTTAGTTTCGGATTCTAAACAATAGCACAACTCCGCGCGTCGCAGCTGGCTTGCCCCCAGCTAGCGTGGTAGCTTGCTACTGTAATATCGCTTGACACTGAACATCCTTACGTTTACCTAATAAATAGGCCTCCTAAAGTGTAAGACCGAAACGGAATCTCCTAAACATGGCATCATCAAAACATGACATTTCTCGTTTTTTCGACATGCACTGTAGAAGATGACGTGCGCGCGTGACTACAGAAGAGCCTGCACTCGAATCTTTATCTTTTCCTATCTCTCTCTCTCTCTATCTATCTATCTATCTATCGCTCTTTCTCTCCCTCCCTCCCCTCCCCAATACGAGATTGTTCTCATCCCCCAGATCTGCGTGAACATTTTCTCTGGTATTTTTTTCCTAGTTGTATCCCTGGATCCAGCCTGTAAAAAATACCAGAGTAGGTAAATGGTGGAAGAGTGTGAAAAACAATTCGCCAGTCGCAGCCCCAACGTATTCGAACTCTTGTTGAATTTGTGATAGCACTGCCGTTTTCTCTCTGTCTCTCGATTTCTCTCGATTTCGCGTGATCTCTCATGCATCTGATGATCGGCGCTCGAACTTTTCGAAGCACGAAATAGCAGATGTTGGCATTACTCGTTTTCACATTCGATTGACATTTTCGAGAGTTGCCGAGGCTTTGTGCGATTTTGGCATTTACCCCCTCACTGAGGCGCTTATTTTACTATCCGGTGAACTCTGGGTGATCCTTCCTATGTTTAGGTATATGGTTGGGTTACGGTAGGTGGGGTTACTGTAAGTAGATCAGTTGGTAATCGATTTATTGACTCTCTTTGTCAGAGGCGCGGCATAGTGTAAAGAGCGGCGTCCTCGTGGAGGAGACGATTTTCTGAGCAAACTCACAGATTGGAGGGGGATAGGCTCAATGCGAGAGAGAGAGAGAATGAGAAAGAACAACGACCTGCGACGACGTCCTTTCTCTACGCCCTTTTTCACCACTATCTTTGTCCTCCCCGAACTTTACCCCAGAGCTCCACTCTGATTGTGTTATCGCGGACTGATGCGAGCGCTGGGTTACGGTAGCAGCCTGATGATGTCGCTGGTTGTAGGATCCGATTGTGAACAAAATACGAAAATTCCGTTTTCGAGGTGGAGAAATTTTCGATATTTTTATTTCAACCATAGACCGCATTTTCGATTTTTCAGGAAAAAATTCGTAAAATCAGACAACATTTTGGAATTTTTGACCGTTTTGGTCTATGACACCATCATGGAGGAGGGTGATTGTCAGTATTTCCCGGAAGGGAGGGAATGTTGTTGTGTGCTGCAAATTGTTTGCTGCCAAATCTCGTCTCGGGAAAAGTCTAGGGGTTGATTTGATCCGTCTGAGTGATTGTTCGGGGTAGTTGTTTGATGAAGAGACGTCAAAAAAGGTCAAGAATCGGAGTTCACAATCCCCTTTTTTGTGTGTTTGGTACCCTCACTTTCCCAGACTGACTGACGAGTTGACTTACCCTGGGAAGAGAGAAAGAGAAAGAGAAAGAGAGAGAGAGAGAGAGAGAGAGAGAGAGAGAGAGAGAGATAGACGGGTCTATTTTCAGAAGTTTTTGAGTAGATAATCCGACTCCCCCCCCCCCACCGTTGTTCTGTTCCCCTTTTCTTCTTTCTCCCTTTGAAGACTTTATTATTGCGCGTTTTCTTTCGAATGTCGCTCCTCCGTTTATTCTCTTTCCTACGTTAGGAGTAGTGGTCGTTCTCAGAATTAATATATCCCCCCCCCTATTTCTAATCTCAATTTCTATTGCATTCCTCAGTACGAGAGACTCGATTCTATTGCTTCTCTCTCCTACTTTTTTCCACTCTCATTTCCGATTGTTTTCGACGGCTTTTCAGGCCGTTTTCAACGTAAAAATCGATTTTTATCGTACTTTTCTGCCTGCTAAGACTCGTATTTTTGATAATCGCTGAGCTTATCGTGGAGCAGTTGCACCTGTCCCTGAGTGAGGAGTGTTTTGATGTTGCATGTTTTTATGGATCGTTACTGGGTGCTGCGCGGAAATACACGAAGCCAGTGGTGATTATTGATGGTTGATCTCTCTTAGTTATTGTAGTTTCGTGGAAATTCAACCAAGATAAACGTCAAACTGAATTGCTGAAAAATAGTGAGATTTCGCACGCGTTTCCTGTTAGTTGGAGCCTTGTTTTTGTCAAGGAGACAAAAAGAGGGTACAAAGCAAGTCCCACTACACTCACAGCGTCATATTTTGCGCTACGTTTTTTTCGGAAATAATAAAACGGTTGGGTGTTTGTTGTTGCCGATTCTTCTGGTCGTAGAATAGCTGGGAGGTGTGCAGAAACATCATTTCATAGGCCGCGCAACCCTCCAGAATGGGGTTTAGAGGGAGAGCGTGTGTAAAATCGAGAGGGATTCTCTCAATCGTATACACTCTCTCGCCCTGGCTCCTTTCTGAAGGTTTGGAATCATGTGAAAGGGATGAGAGAAGGAAGTTATTCCATCCGTGATTTGGCTTATCAGGGAATGATTAGGTCTAAATCCCCGCATGGGCGATGTAGTCCTGAGCGAAAACGTACTCCTTGAGAAATAGCGTGCGAAAGCGAGAAATAGAGTCAGTTCACGCTTGATCTAACATAATCTCAAGGGGGGTTTGTCTGGATTGACCTACTCTAACCGTCTGCGCACTCTTGTTTTCAAATGGTCTCTCAATTCTCGACTTCTCTCTCCTTTTGTTGATCTCTCTTACATACACTGATCACTTTCTCAAACCGATCTCTCTCTCTCTCTCTCGTTGGATCAAATCCGAGAGACAGCAATTGTTGTGTGTGCGAGTGTTTGGGTGATCAATGGGTGTCTTTAGTTGTGGATAAATTAGAAGATTCCACACTCTCTTCTCGTCCCAGTTGTTTCCTTGCTTTCTCACATTTTTCGCGAATTTGTTTTAGGAGTCTCTGAAAAGATTACGCTTTCTTTTTTTCGTTTTTAGCTTCTTGAAATGGTTCTCGAACTCGGAGCCCACATAGATCATCCCGCATCATCCCCTTTTTCGTGTTTTGCTCTCGCTGTTCTTCCCAAAAGTTCTAGGGGGATTGGGGGGGGGAGGAGAGCTGCGGCGTCTTCAAATCATCCTTTAAAATTCTCGGGGGAAAGCTTGCAAGTGCAAAAAACACGCGCCATCGCCTGAAAACCAGAAGAACAACAGGGTTTTATGCGATTCTCGTGCCTTTGTTGTTTTGCTGGTCGTTGGTTTTGGGTGTCGTTGTGCGCCTCCTGGGTGATTTCTAGTAGGACACGGAGCCTGATGCCTGAAGACCACAGCATTCTGAGTCTCCAGAAAGGGGCTAGGGGTGAGAGAGCGCGTAGCAACGAGAGGGTCTGTCTGACAGTTTCCGCCACTGACTGCATACCGTCCTGGAGAAGTCAAAAAATGGCCTGATTTTGGAGACCAGAAAATAATGTTAATCGACGGAGTAGTTTGTCAAATAGGGGGCAACCGGATAATCTCTCTTGATAAACTCTATTTGAATATACTGGGAAAGCGCGGGGGGAGGGGGGAGATTTGACGTTGTTTACGTGATATTAGCAATTCTAGTATTATGATATTCCCTGAGACTCGCTCGCTCCCACACGTCTCGGGGGTGTTTTCTGTTACTTTTTTTCTGAAAATGGCGCGATATCCGGTAGTTAGAACCGTCAAATAGCGTGGCCAGAACCGTAAAATGCCCACCAACTGCCAATTTTGGTTTTTGCAGTGTGAATGAGAAGTTTTACTCCCCCACTGTCCCATTATTTCTCGACTCGCGATAGCATTGGAACCTGTATAGAGAGAGAGAACCAATCATTTTAGCCGATCGGTGGCCATTTTCGCGCATTTCTCAATCTTTCAATTTCCATTATCTCTCTCTCTCTCTCTCCCCACGGCTTTTTGTGCACAGAAATTTCATTGGCGCGAGCACCTGCTTTGCCTCTTTCCTTCTCCTTCTTTTGGTTTCTCACTTTTCTCATTCATTTCTCCCTCTTTTCTTGGAGATCGCGACTAAAATGATTTATGCCTCGGCGGCGCCTTTTAAGATTGTTATTATAGTTATTTAAGAGGTTATTATTGTGCAGGACGGTCTTGGGAACGGGGGTAATTATTAATGGGGGGGGAGTTGAATTGGAACGAGGAAGTGGATACAGTAGCGTGTCCATTAGGATTACAGTAGGAAAGAGATACTGTAGAAATTATTCCCTGTTATCGACTACTGGCGAATTTTGAACGTTAAATGTAGCTGAATGGGAGTGAAGTGTGGCGAGGGAATCCTATCTTCACGTGACGGAAACCCTGTAAGAGAGAGAGAGAGAGAGGCGAGAAATTTCCGAGAGAGATAACTTACCCACACAGACACACAAAAACGTGTGCCGAATTCTCATCATAGCGTTATTTTGGTTCATTTTCCATGAGAGGCGAGAGGATTAGCCGGGACTCCCCCTCTCTCGTTCTATTTTGCCGATCTCGTCGTAGCATCAAACCATCATCATGCCGAGCCGATTATCGATTATCAAAGAGCAGAATTGACGTGTTTGTGTGGGGAACCCCTCCACCCCCTCCCCCCTCAACAATTCGAAAACACTAATCGGTTTACCCGCATTTTGCATCAATTTCAATCCCTTTGCTGATTCACATGACTTTTTCGGGCAAAATGATGATGATATTGAGAGTAGGGAGATCACTATAGTCATGATTAGGGATGCCAAAGGAAGAGTAAAATGGTCTGTTTTGAGTCGCAAATTATCGCTCACTGTATGCAAATGAGAAGGATAAGAGCTCCAATTTCTAATCAGCTCGATTACACATGTATCTGGGAACAATTTTTGGTAGGTCATGACGCTAAAGACTCACATGTCTTGGAGTTATTCAAAAACTCTTCCGGAAGAGTGAGCGTTTTTCGCAAAATCGTCGATTTTTCGCATATAATTATGAACTAGACATGAAAATCAATAATATTTCAAGCATTTGTGGGCTCGACGATTTCCCGTTACCCATAAGTTTACGATTGGTTGACATATTCATTTCAGATTCACATCAAATCGTCCAAAATAGGCTGAAAATCGACGATTTTTCGAAAAACGCTCACTCTTCCGGAAGAGTTTTTGAATAACTCCAAACTATGCGAGTGTTTGGCATTATGACATACCAAATATTGTTCCCAGATACATTTGTGATCGACCTGATAAGAAATTGGAGCTCTTGTCTGTCTCATTTGCATACAGTGAGCTATAATCTGCGAGTCGAAACAGACCATTTTACTCTTCCTTTGGCATCCCTAGTCATGATGCCGATTCTGACCCGCGGTAGTCTACTCGCAAAATGCCAAAAAAATGAATTCGTGGTGAGACCATTGTTCATGTAGATTGTATTTTCGCACTGTCTGCAACGGCAGGGATATATTCGCCAGAATTTCGTGTACGTTAGTGATGCCGGTTCTGACCTTTTTGTCACTAAGCTCTGAGTAGCAATGTTTTCGCAAAGGCTTTGTCACCGGCAAGCGCTCTTGAACTTGCTTCTTTTTCTCGCAATCTGTCTGACTCTAACCTGCGAATTTGTTTGACTATTGAGCACGAGAATAGAAGGGGAGAGGGCAACGTTGATAACCAGTTGGACTACTACTCCCTTTGATTCTGTGACTCATGAGTAGTTTCGTCATTTTATTTTGCAATAGCGTGTCGTTGTTCTCTAGAGAGCAATCATTCGAGAAGTTGGGGGATACGGTAGCAATCAGTTCTCGATTGCCCACTGTAGCCTCTGTTTGGCGCGATGATACTGTAGTGTTCAGTTCTCGATAGCTACCGTAACCCGCGGTTTGCAGATTAGTACGTTATTTACTACTTGAGAAAGACTAACTAACTTGCACAGATTAGTCATACGTTGTTGGTTTTCCTGAACGGAAATAGTAGTAAACATGCATAATCTGTAATCAAGTGATTACGGTAGCTGTGAGAGTATCGATTAAGGCATACTGTAGGCATTGAGATTATCGATTCAAACATACGGTAGCTATAGATAATATCGATTAACGTGGGCGATGTTGTTCCTCCGTGCGTGTTTACCTGTGTGATTATCAGTGGGGATGAGCTAGGTTGTCTCTAGAGGTCGGTTACTCTTACTCTTACTCTTACTCTCGCTCTAACGTTGACAACAGGCTCCCCTTTACTATATTTCCGCGCTGAAACGGCGAATTCACTTGTTGATTTTAAACTTCCATAAAGGGAACTGTGGCGATAGAGTGCGTGAAAGGGAGAGAAAGGGGGAAGTTGTGTTGATTCCACACTGTGGAGTCCTCTGGGGACTGTCCATGATGTTGTTCCTTCTATTTCGAACCCCGCGTAGTTCTATTTTCAATACCTCTCATCCTTGCTAGATCCTCTCGTCTACATTTCTTGCATTTTTATCTGTCTGCGGTTCGAAAACATAGTTTGGATTACGTATGAATGGTGTGGTGGATGATCTCCGCATTATACCACCCCCCCCCCCTTATACAGTAACAGTAGAATTCATTGTGATTCGAGTTGTCGATCATTTACTGAATTTTACTTTACTGTATATAAACTGTCGTATCGTTAACAATCTCTTTTTTCTCTTTCTATATCCCGGTTCTGGTTCTCTCTTTGTATCCGACGGTCCTATCATTAGTATCACGCGAGGTGCCAGCCTCGTTCCTAGAGCGCGTTCTCTAAACAAGTTACAATTTGCGGCTCTGGTCGTCAACGGATTTCTAAGACCAAAACAGTTTTTTCTCTCTCTCTCTCGGGATCTCTCTCCTCAAATTGGGTTTCTCTTCTCCTCCCCTTTCCCCTCTGTTTTGGCACACCACAGGAGCAGTTCGAGAATTGACACACGGCCGTGTCCTAATTGGGGGCCGCGGAGCCGACCCAGACCGAGAGATGACCGACCCAAAGGGGGAGGAGCCTGGGGAGGGCGGGTTCGGGAAAATGACCGATAGAGGAAAAAAAGGAGAGGTAGGGGCTACCACTTCATTCTACGCCCTGCTCTGTTGCTTGGCATTGTTGTATTGCTCATGGGACGTTTTCGAACTTGCGTGTAGGAATCATTCAAAGAAATTCTCGGAATTTGTTTTAGCATTTTCGATACGGTAGTTGCAAAAACTAGTGTCACCCTTGTGTTGTTATACATTTCTGAAAAGGTAACAGACACTTTCTGACAGGATCGAAATAAGTCCGTACTAGCGAAAAATACGCCCATGCTGAAAAGTTGCCCTAAGGGTAAACTTCATGCGTAGATTCCGAAAATCGACCTTAAAAAGGTCTCCGGTCAAACCCGGCTGAGATATTTTTCAAAATGTATGAAAAATCGATTTTTTTCAATTTTTGTCAGGATCTTCAGAAGCCCTTACATAGCTATATTTTCTGAAAGCTGACGCCGAGAGGAGCATTTTTTTTATGTTGTAAGCTTTTGCATAGCTCGTAGCAGTAAAAAGTTACGGTAAGTTAAAACATTCAAACTTTTTTTAAAATTTTTTTTTCCAAACAGGCCATATTTTTTATTACGTTTTCGGGATCAGCATAAAAAACTACCCTATCCATGTTTTTCGCTATAGATATCTCTGTCTTGACCTTTCCCGTTTGGACAAAAGTTCACCTGATGTTGGAACTTCCTTGTTTGAATTGATGATAATTTCATCTTTACGACCAATTCCTTTTCTATTATAGTGCTCTATCACACTCACGCGAAAGATATCAACTGTATCGAAGTATAAGTGGCAGCCTATATAAATGTTAAATGAGTTTAAAAACGAACAAAAATATAACGAAAAATAGTTTGTTTTCATAATTTCGATCCAAATTTTTGGTAAGAACAACGCTCGTATTCCATCTCAAAAGCACGAAATGTACAACACATCAATAAAATAATATATTAGATGTGTAAACTTGGTATTCTGAGAAAATATTTTTGAATATATAAAAATTTTTAAAAAAAGTATAAATTTCGAAATTCGAATTTCAAATAAAAAATTTTTTCTTATATTTGTTGACACGAAATCGTCCTGTAAATACTTTATAATTTACCAAGATATCTAAAACACACGTTATTCATCATGAACAATGGACGGGTAAATTTATAACGTGGTTTAAGTTGCACTCTAAACGATGATAGAAAAAAAACGCTGAACTATTAATGATGCCTAACTTTTGTTTTTAGATATCTAGGTAAATTATAAAGTATTTACAAGACGATTTGATGCCAACGAAATTTAGAAAAAAAAATTTATTCAAAATACGATTTTCGAAATTTTTAATATTTTTTACATTTTTATTTTTTTTACAATATTTTCTCAGAATACCAAGTTTATACATTTAATTTATTATTTTATTGATGTGTTGTACATTTCGTGCTTTTGAGATGGAGCGTTGTTCTTACCAAAAATTTGGATCGAAACTATAAAAACAAACTATTTTTCATTATATTTTTGTTCGTTTTTAAACTCATTTAACATTTTTATAGGCTGCCACTTATACTTCGATACAGTTGATATCTTTCGCGTGAGTGTGATAGAGCAGTATAATAGAAAAGGAATTGGTCGTAAAGATGAAATTATCATCAATTCAAACAAGGAAGTTCCAACATCAGGTGAACTTTTGTCCAAACGGGCAAGGTCAAGACAGAGATATCTATAGCGAAAAATATGGATAGGGTAATTTTTTATGCTGATCCCGAAAATGTAATAAAAAATATGGCCTGTTTGGAAAAAAAAATTTTAAAAAAAGTTTGAATGTTTTAACTTACCGTAACTTTTTACTGCTACGAGCTATGCAAAAGCTTACAACATAAAAAATGCTCCTCTCGGCGTCAGCTTTCAGAAAATATAGCTATGTAAGGGCTTCTGAAGATCCTGACAAAAATTGAAAAAATCGATTTTTCATACATTTTGAAAAATATCTCAGCCGGGTTTGACCGGAGACCTTTTTAAGGTCGATTTTCGGAATCTACGCATGAAGTTTACCCTTAGGGCAACTTTTTAGCATAGGGGTATTTTTCGCTAGTACGGACCCTTCAGGCAGAATCTCAATCCTGTCAGAAAGTCTCTGGTAATTGACGTCACGCAGAAAGTTTGCCGTGAGAGTCGGAATGTCTCTCTTGTATTCGAGAGTATTCAGTGTCCAAACATACGCGCGCGAGAAATTGGGAAGAGTAAGCACGGGGCAGTCACTTGCTTACTTTCTCTCTCTCTCTCTCTCTCTCTCTCTTTCTCTCTCTCTCTCTCTCTTTCTCTCTCTCTCTCTCTCTCAACATTTACCTCCACACACAGTTTCCCCTCCTCCTCTTCTAACACACGCGACGGTTTTTCATCGTCCACACCTCACCGTTCTCCACCGCTAGATGATGCTTACAGATTTCTCCGGTCTCTCTCTCTCTCTCTCTCTCTCCCATTGTAACAGAAGGCAAACACTAGGAGTTGCTGAATAAACGCCCGTGTTCCACACGAGGTCACGTTCCTTTTTTATTCAGAATCCGTATTTGATCCCGATTTGTGATGTACCGTACCCGACCCCATTCACCGGTTACGGTAGCAACGGGATTCATTATCTTCTGGGAAAAATACCCAAAATTGAATTCGGAGACCATCACTCATTGTCATGCTATTTTCGCGCGCTCTAAAGACTAGAAAGATGCCGTGCGATTGCGTAGGGATGATGCAATAGTGTTGATGAAAGTAGACGCTGCGATAATAGCCAATTGGCCGAGCCGTTCAATCTCCGTCTCTCTCTCACTCTATTTTTTCGTTCTGTTTTTCATCTCTGATCATTACACTTGCATTAGGTAACCATTTTTCTGCCACAACGACTCGATGGGTTTACTACTCTCGATATTGGTTACTCTGTCTGTCTGTGTGTTTTTTTCGTCGGCAAGATGCATATCGCATCGTTCCACAGGTCTGCCAACCAACCAGAGTTTGTTTGTAGTAAGGAGTTTGGAGCGAGAGAGCTTGTAGAAACGAGAGGGACTCCCTCTCTCTCTCTCTCTCTCTTACTTTTGCACATTCTCACTCTGACCTCTTTCTGGAGGGTTAGAATCATGTATTTTTCTCTTCATTCTCTCAAGTATTTTTATTCGCTGATCTCTGCCTTTTCCCTTGATTTATGGTTTTGCTGTCTTGCTGAGATTTTTTGAAATACGGGTCCGACGGTTCTCTTTATTTCGCACGTAGCATGTCTGTGGACGAAACACATGATTCTGAATCTACAGAAAGGTGTCAGGGTGAGAGAGGGTGCAATAGTGAAAGAGTCCCTCTCGACTTTGCACACTCCCTCATTTCTGTGAGGTTGACCGACCTGTGGAATCATGTGGTCTGTGGACGAGAGAGTGTGCGAAAAGAGGAGAGCGTGACACGAATTTCGCAAACTCTTGCTCCGATTTACTGCTTCGTTTTGTTGCTGTGTACACGCGGCGTGTGTGTGGTGCCAGGTGTCCGGCGTGAACATATCACATTACCTACGCTCTAGTATTCGTCGTATTCTTCTTCTATTGCTTAGCCACAATAGACGTCGACTACGCTCGTGACTGAGTGAACATTGCAAACAAACTCACTCATAACCTTTCCCCTCTTCTCCCCTCTCCTCGATTCCCTCTGCAAACGATACGCGAAATATGAAATGTGAACGACGCAATTGGTAAAACTCACCGCGCACCACCAACGCTAATCGTCGTTATTGCACGTAAACGATGAATGCGACAGTCTGATCTGGAGTGTAGTTTACCAATTGCCACCCGTCGTGTAACGATCTCATTGTTATCTTGTCCCTCTGACCACATGTCTCATGTATCTTTGTCGCGAGTTTGTTATTTTCTTTGCTCACCCGAAAAAATAATACCCGACACCGCAATAATCGTTGGTTGGTTTCCAGACGCCCCCCCCACTGTGAGACCACCCGCGTGCTCCTCTCCGCGTGACCTACCGCATCGATCAATCGAAAATCCAACCGCTACCGTAATCAAGCTGGCTTCCTCGGGCGCACCCTACCTGCGGCGGAAGCTGACCGCGAGCAGGTACGGTACGGTAGCTATGACTGTAGATTCACGGAATATGGTATTTACGAGGGCCACGGTAGCTGGGGTACGACACGGTAGGTGAAACTGTAGGGGGACGGTAAGAAGACATACAGTAGATAGAAGGATTACTGTATGTATGTGTAGCTGGAAATTGGTTATTGATTTATTTATTTCGCAGCCTTGGCTCGAGCTCGGCGTCATCTTCCGCCTCTTCGATGTCCTCTTCCGGCTCGGATCTGGTCGACGTCAACCGCATAATCTCCACTCTTGTCCAGGTACGGTAGTCGACTACAATACTCGGTAGGGTACGGTAGGGAGTTCGCCAGGACAGATGTATGATTAGCTGCGCACTTTCACTGTCTGTCCACTGTCCGTCAATAGGATTACGTGGGAGGAGGTATTTTGGGTTGGAGAGGCGAGATTAAGTTACGTGAGCGCGCGCGCGATTTGGTTTCTGAATTTCGGGGATATCGTAGCCCGGGTACTGTAGCTGCTGGGGATACGGTAGTATGTCTGTCTCGCGCGCGCACTTGAGATATGACGTGAGGCACTCGACTTTCGTGTTCACACTTGTTCATGTTTGCGCGCCCGCATGATGTGGTTTCGATGTAGTACCGCGCGGGCAACTGTTTATCTCTCTACAAGAGTACTGTATCCTTATTTCATCATCATAGTTACTGTGTATGCTCCTTTTTCTTCTTCCTGACACTCTCTCTCTCTCTCTTTTCCCTTCGATTTCCGTCCGATCGACCGCTCGCTTTCGAGAAACTGACAAACAAACTTGGGAGAGAGAGAGAGGGAAAATTTAAGAGAGGCAATCGATCAGATCTCCGCACCGGGGCGAGAAGTGTGGAAGTGTAGTGTTTCACTTACTACTTAGTTACTGCTTAGTTACAACTTGCGCGAATAGACTAGGAACAAACAAACGAACGCATTCAGACAGTTCTAGTACTTATGCTATTTTTTCTTCTTTTTTTATCGCCAATTCTAAATATAAGAGTTCAATGAGTAACAGAAATGCGAGCATGTTGACTGTGGGGTATGTTGCCTTCTCTCTCCCCTATTTTGTTCTCGGCTTTCACAGTGTTAGAAAGACCTGACGCGCGAGTCTCGAAATCTGATATAAATTTAATTGGCGCAAGGGCTGCTAATCGGCGGAGATGAGAGGGGAAGATTTAAAAACACCCCGAGAAAGATTTTTGAAACGAAAAACAGGATTACGGTGTCTGGCTAGTAAAATATCGATCGATATTGCAGGTGAAGCCATGGCAGAAGAACGTGGACGTGTCCGAGAACGAGATTCGAGCGGTCTGCCAGGTACGGCTGGAGATTACGGTAGTTCGGGCGGGTCAGATTTTGCAGTTCGGTGTGTCAGATTCGTGATCGCCGTTTTGCAGGTCGCACGACAAGTCATGCTGCATCAGCCGATGCTGCTCGAGCTGGAGCCGCCCCTCAAGATCGCCGGTAAGTAGCGGGTTACGGTAGCTTAGTTTACGATAAAATAATTTTCGTCTCTGGTTACGGTATCCACTGCCGTTTACGCTACATTGTGGTTTCTGAATATGTAAGCCCTTGAAAGGTTTTGTCCGGAAATGTCGGAATTCTCGCAGGCAGTAATATGATATTTTTGTGTTACTGCTCAAAACCTGAGAGACGGAAGGCGAAAGTGATCTCATAGGGGACTCTCAAAACGGGAGAGAGAGAAAAGAGAAAAATAAGTAGAAGTTAGCTGTCAACAGAAAGATAAAGTTGCGCTGCTAAATCATGCGAGAAAATGTCATGTTTGTGTCGACTTTCCCGACTTTTCTAGTGCTAGTAATGGGGGGAGGGGGGGTGTGGTAAATGGAGAGGGGTAAGGGTATTCAGATTTTTGAATTCGTGAGTCGGTAACCTAAACTTCTTGGATTCGTAGACTTTTTCCTGATGATGTAGGGCTTGGTGATGTGAGTCATCTTCATCACTAGGCAACAGTAGCGGCGAAGGGGGGGGGGCTAGACTTGACGTTTTCGAATGATGAGCCTTTTCTGAGGACAGGGACAGAGAGGGGCATGGCAAAATTAACCTCCCGTGAGTGGGACTAGAGTGGGGTTGTTTTTTTTAAGGAAAATAGCGTTCCGGAATGAGGGGAAGTGGACCCAAATTGAGTTTTGGGGCAGTTCTGAGCACTTTTCGTCACATGTTGCGAACTTGAATTCAATCTGGTTCCGAGGAGAGGGCTGATTTCCCCTGAGGGTTTCTGACTGGAAGAGACGGTTGGGGTATGCGGTAGTGATGGATGATTATTGATTGATGTTTCTCACTCCAGGTGACATCCACGGCCAGTTCTCGGACCTGCTGCGACTGTTCAATCTGTCCGGCTTCCCGCCCGAGTCCAACTACCTCTTCCTCGGCGACTACGTGGACAGGGGACCGAAGAGCATCGAGGTGACCTATCGACTACAGTACCCCCGAGAGTGTTCGGCGGGTCAAATTCATGATTTATCGGGAATTTTTTTGCAGACGATCGTGCTTATGCTGTGCTACAAGATCAAGTATCCGAACAACTTCTTCCTGCTCCGGGGCAACCACGAAGTGGCCAACCTGAACAGAATCTATGGATTCTATGATGAATGTGAGTTGGAAATCAGGAATCTGACCCACCGAACTACAGCAACCCCCCGACACTTTTGAGTCGTGCAACGCCCGTAACCTTAGCCCTGCTACGGTATTGGATATGATTTACAGTTCCCAGTCCTGATACAATACGGCCTACCGTAGTCCCGCTTTACAGTAATCCATTTGCAGGCAAGCGACGGTACTCGATCAAGCTGTGGAAGATCTTCCAGGACGTGTTCAACGTGATGCCGGTAGCCGCGCTCATCGACGGCAAGATCTTCTGGTGAGTGTGGTGCGCAGGGTGCAGCAAAGAAGGGCGACGTTTACGAAAGCTCGCTTAGTCAAAATTTGTATTGGATGAGATCACGATGGTGTGGCAGTGCGTGAAGTCGGTGCATAGTAAAGATTCAACGTTTATGAAAATGTTATAGACAAAATTTGCATTACCTCTGATGAGAATTTGACGTGGTGCAGCAGTACGTGCAGTCGGTGCTAGTAAAGACACGACGTTTGTTAAATTTTTCGCATTGCAGCTGCCACGGTGGACTGTCGCCTAATCTGCGGTCGCTGGAGCAGCTGCGGAGGATACAGCGGCCGGTGGACGTGCACGAGACCGGTGAGTGGTGTGGGTTACGGTGGCGCATGGTGCGGGAGTGGGAAATGACAGAACGAGGTACACAACGAGGGACTAAAGTTCTCCACTAGAGTAACTGTAGTTTTCAGTTTTTTTAAACTGTACAAAACTTACACAAAACTACAGTAATTAGCCCAGTACGGTAGCCGATTATATCCTGGATCACGGTAGATTACAGTATGTGTCATTCTAGGTCTACTGTGCGATCTCCTCTGGTCGGATCCCGATTCGTCAGTAGTCGGATGGGCGCCCAACGAGCGGGGCGTGTCGTACGTCTTCGGAGTAGACGTCCTCTCCAACTTCCTCCAGAAAATGGACCTCGATATCGTCGTGCGAGGACATCAGGTACGGTAGAGAATTCGGCGGGGCAGATTCACGATTGACTCCTCTTCCATAGCGGATTTTAGGGTGGAGTTGGATGGGGCAACAATATGAAGGTTGGTGGGTCAGACGGCAGGTCAGATTGACGATTTTGGATTTTAAAATATTATGTATCTCCTTGCAGGTTGTGGAGGACGGGTACGAGTTCTTCGGTCGACGCGGTCTGGTTACGGTATTCTCTGCACCCAATTACTGTGGCGAGTTTGACAACGCGGGCGCGATAATGAACGTGGACGAGAACCTGCTCTGCTCCTTCCAGGTACGGTAGTTTCGTCGATCGATCTCGAGTTATCGGCAACTGACTTTGTTGCGTTACCTAAGATTACGGTATATATTTGCAGATTCTCAAGCCATCGGAACAGATTCTGAAGGAGAAGAGCAGCAATGTTGCGCAAGGTTTGAATTGCATTCTTATTAATTAATAATAATATTATTATTCGTATTATTGTATTATTATTAATATTATTATTATTCAGGCCTAGCGTCACTCATGGCGAAAAAGTTGGGAGGCGGGGGCAGCAATTCTGAGAAGACTTCCACCACCAATCGACAACTGAGACGAGGCATACTGTAGAGGGGAGGAGTACTGTAGCAGGGTACTGTAGAACCCGCGGAGAGTCGCCGCCGGGTGCCCATAGGGTCAAACCCATGATCCCCCCCCCTTCACCGCTTGACTGTTGCTGTGACCGGAAACTAGTATATCACAGAAAGCTAAGGGTGTTTCTATACGCTGCATATGGTCCCAAATTTTGTCAAGTTTTATATTGCTTGTAATGTTGTACACATGATTTATCGAGCCTTCTCAGGTCCCCTCGCTTCCACATGCAAAACCAATTATTAGAGAAATACTTATCAGTGGTATACTCTAGCTTGAGAAACTAACAATAAGTATACAATAGAGCTAGATGTATTGACCCATACTTACCAATCACTCACATACTGTGCATATTATTATCGATTTTTGATACAACCACTAATTGCGTTCTACCGTATCCCTCAATACCTCTCCCACCGTGCTCGATAACGGCACTCGATGTTTGTATGAGCCCTGCCCGCGTATCGATTATATTGATTGATTGTAATGATGCACTAATAATTGTTGTAATACCAACACACACAAGTTTATCTCGATACGGTATTGATCCCATCTGCTTATTCATTTTTCCTCCTGTCTTGTTGTTTCATGTCTACTTCTCCTTCTCAAATGTACCGGTGTAGTTCCGCTGTCTACTGGACCCCCGATTGTGTTAGAATTTCGTGTCGTTTCTTGTCTTTTCCCTCCTTTCTCCCCGATTTTCTCACTGATTCTGATTGACGAAATATCGATTTTATGAGCTTGATTACTGCGATAAAGTCATGAAATGAATCATCGTTGAAAGAAAAATAATCAAAGTTGAACAATCTTCGTGATACTTTCGTATTTGAAGCTGCAATTTAAATTGCAGTGCAGATGAGGATAATCAAAGTATACTGAAGCGCTAGAGTTTTAAATTCTTGTAAATAATTGGATTAGACTACGCCGGTCGATAAGTTAGAGAATGCGCGAAATTAAGAGACCTAATCCACTTATTTACACCAATTTCAAACTCCGCTGAAACGCTGATTGCAGTCAAATTGCGTGAAGAATGGAGAATCAAATTTGGAAGATGGACGAGATCCATTCCTCACATCATTTTCTACTTTTCTCCCCGCTGGGAGAGGTTGGTTGGCTATTTTTTTGTATTGTTATCGATTCGGACAGACCCATACTACTGTGCGAAGACCCATACTACCGTGCTCCTATTCTTCGCACTGAGATCTCAAGACCAGTGACCTACCGAACCCCAGAGCCTAAAACATACTCGCATTCGCGGTTTCTTCTCCCTAGTCATTGATTACTGTAGCCGCTGAGGAGACCTACAGTATGATATTGATTGATTTCTCTTGCAGCGGCATTTCAAATGTCGTCTCTTCTTCGTTTACTATTTACATACGTCGGAATCGCAATCTTTGCCTGGACTTTGCGATCCGAATCTAATGTTACTACAGCCACTCTGGCCTCTAATTCTCAGGTATACGGTATAGGACGATCGATTACTGACTAAGTAGCGATTGCCAACTGACCGAGTACTGTACCTGTCTCTTGCAGTCCCCTTCGCTATCGCCTACCGTACCCGGACTAGTCGCCACTGTACCTCTGCAAGCCAATGAAACTACACCGCCTCCCGTCCCGCTAATACGCCTCGAACCAAAGGTGGATTGTATACGGTGGTCGATCGATAATAATGTCTACCGTACTTTCAGCCTGAAGTATCCGTGTCCGGATTTCGGCTCGATTGCGGATCCACCTCTTTCAGGTGAGTTGTTGCATGTATACCGTATCTCCGTTATCGTCTGCACTTTGAAATACTGTACAATAATTGATCTTTGATCTCTTTCAGTGGCAATCGAATCGTTATCCCGCCCGACAAGCAAAACGAAGTGCCGATATCGATTTTCGGATCTCGCCTGCATGAAGTTGATAAGGTACTGTAGATGACCGCGAATCGATAACTGGTTGTTTCCCTTCTTCCAGATTGAGCTAATCGATGGCGACTGTAGTGAGAAGCACCGCACGGTGTGGGCCAAGTGGGACAAGGGAGTATTCAAGCAGCACACTCTTACCAAGGTACAGTAATATCGATTGATTGGGATTACAGTAATCATTGCGTTGCAGATTGCGATATCGTACTTGTTTGCACGCGAAGGTACATACGTCGTTTGCGCCCACTTGGGTGGCGACTGGCTGAAGGTATACGGTAGCCCCCTGAATACTGCTTATCGATAACTGACTCTGTTGTAGGTTCAAGAAGATCGAGTGATCAGCGTCCAGGAAGTTATCGTGCTGCCCAACTACAAATTTGGCTACCTCTGGCTCGAGGTACGGTAACTCAGTCCTTGATCGATCAAGGCAGAACCCACCGTAACCCCTGGTTCAGATCGTCATGCAAGTTGTGCTGCACTTCACCTCCGCTCTCTTCTCCGGTTTGAGTCTCGGGCTGATGACCCTGACAGTCAGGGAATTGGAGATCATCGCCAGCTCGGGTACGGTAGCCTCCGGTGTTGCTGTATATCTCATCTCATCTGTACATCTCTAGCACGTCGATGGTAATTGCGCTAGTCATGAGGCTTACCTTGACTCCATTCGTTCAGGAATATCGATTATTTATCTGGTTACAGTACTCTGAACTACGGTAGTCTTCCTTGCAGGATCGGAGAAGGAGCAAAAGCACGCGACGGCTATTCTTCCACTGCGAAGGAAGGGAAACCAGCTGCTGTGCACACTGCTCATGGGCAATACCATATGCAATACCGTAATCGCATGTGAGTAAAACGGTAGCAGTCGTTCGATGGGCTACTGTAGACCTGGTCTTATGAAGAAGAGGCTTGTGATCTTTCATGTTTCGATTTTCGAGAGTGCCTTTACAGTAATCTGGGAGGATGTCCTACCCGAGGACAAGAAGGTTATGTCGATTCTCATTACGACGGCTACGGTACTCCTCCTGGGCGAGATCCTGCCCCAGTCCATCTGCGTCAAGTACGGTAGTTTTGATACGGCCTATTTAGAGTACGGTAGATATAATTCACCGTACCCTTCAGTACAGTAATCCTGTCTGCATTATTCTCAAACCGAATTCCTACCTGCCCTATCTATGCCTGCCCCAATTCAGCTACAGTACCATCTTTTATCTACCGTAATCCCTTGCAGCAATGCACTTGCAATGGGCGCTCGCATGCTCTTCTTCGCCAAGATTTGCATGTACGTCTTCTTCATCTTCGCATGGCCAATCTCGAAGATTCTCGACTGGTTCGTGGGCGAGGAACATGTGAGTACGGTAGATCAGTCGTCGATTGACACGACTACGGTAGATCCGCATGCCAATCCATAAATGACTAATTTTCTCTCAGGAATCTTACGACCGCAAGAGGCTGATGGAGCTCATGAATCGAGTGATTGCCAATGTGAGTGGGCTTGCATAGTGATGATGCAATGCCAACGCGAATCCTATTGCTGCCTTCAAAGTCCAAATTGGGTTTTTCGGCTATGAATAGTGTTCTGCGGCCGCAATTTGGCCGCTGAAATTTGGGATGATGGACTATGAAGGTAGCATTATCATTAACTATATTACCTAATGATGACGCAATCTCCTCCTTTTCAGAACCCTGAAGTAGTCGAGGACGAGCTCAAAATTGCCGCGGGCGCCATGAACCTCAAGGGCAAGATCATCTTCGACTCAATGACGGCAATTGAGGTTATTATAGGCTCCGCCCCTTTTTAGCGCCAAGCCCCGCCCCTTTTCCGAACTAAGCTCCGCCCCTTTCGTTTGCAGGACGTGTTTATGCTGCCGGAGACGGCGAATCTCAACTCGTCGGCGATCGCAGCAATCGTGCGCGCAGGTTACACGCGCATCCCCGTGTTCCGCGCCGGCAACAAGAAGGACATCTGTGATGTGCTCATCACGAAAGGTATACGGTAGCGGATGATCGATTACTGACTAAATAGCGATCGCCAACTGAATGCTGTACCTCGCACTTACGATTTGGTATCCGTTCCGGTTACGGTCGCTCCAGTGGAACGGCCAAAAAGCAACAGTACGAAAGGTGTACTGTAGTACTGGATATTGTAGCTGCCGAATTACGGTAGCTCCGGTGAAACCATGAAAAAACTACAATAGTCTTGTAATATTTGTACCGTAATCCTCCCGTATACTATGCCTACCGTACTATTATTCAGATCTGGCGCTGATCGACCCGGACGACAACTACACGGTGCGGATGCTGTGCAACATCTACAAGCATCCGGTGCCCAAGATGAGCCAGGAGACGACGCTACTGAAAGCACTGCAGAAGTTCAAGAAGGTCAGTTATCGATTGCTTCTCTGAGATGGCTGGGTTACGGTATCCTATGAAATATTGATTTTCCAGGGCCACGACGGTCATCTCGCGGTGGTGTATCAACGCGACGAATTCGACACGATCGGCATCATCACACTGGAGGATGTGGTGGAGGAGATACTGCAGGTATACGGTAGTCGAGCCAGAGATACTGTAGTAGGTATACGGTAGATAAGGGGCGCGGATACGGTATCTCTGGCTAGGTCCGGCAATTGATGATATGATGAGGAGGCGTTGATTACCGTAACCTGACCGCAGTCAGAAATGCCGATCAATAAGTGATGTTTTCAGGAGGAGATCAAGGACGAGTTCGATCTGAAGCGCGAGAAGCGGGGAGGGCACGAGAAGATACTGTGGGACACGACGGCGCCGCCCGCAGTGATGGGCAAGCAGTTGCAGACGGTGAGGGGATGACACGGTAGGGACACCGTAGGAGGGGTACGGTAGGAATAGTACGGTACTCTTAAATAATAGCCACGCGGTAGAGGTGGTAAGGGGAGGAGCAACGGTAAATTCCGGTTTTTATCAGAGGCTCTCGGAATCCATTTCCAGTGGTTGCGGTAGCCTCTTTGATTACGGTATCGACTATTCTCGCAGGTGACGTACCAGTTCTGCGTTGCCAACGAGGAGGCCTTCACAGAGCGATACATCGACAAGAGCATCTTCGAGCGACTGATGACGTCATGCACGAAAAGTGTGAGTTGATCGTTGACTTTTTTAGTCTCTGGTCTGTGTACTTTGATCTGTGAACTTTGTAGGTCGATGTGCATTATCTGAAGCCGCTCGGAGGCGCACTGACGGTGCCGATCAAGCAGCTGCCCCGCTGTGCCAGGTTGTACACGAAAGGTGAGATTACTGTAGTTTGGACTTTGATCTTTGTCCTACTACAAACTACATCCTGACAATGATGACCGCCATGTTTACAGATGAGATGTCCGATCGATACATTCTGATCCTGGAGGGAAGGGCGGAGGTGACGATCGGCCAGGTATACGGTAGCTTTGCATTTGTCAATCAATATACCGAGCCCCAGAGTTCGAGATGAAAATAGGAGGCACATTTTGCGCACAAATCAAGTGTCATAGATACAAACACGTAAATAGATTGGTGATCCTGATATGGGAAGGAGGGAGGAAGGGAGGGGGAGGAGAGGGGGGCGGAAATAGCGAGGGATGCCTTATCATTGGCGTTGTTCTTTGGCTGACTCCTACAGCGTCCTTGGCAAGGAGGGAGATGAAGAGTGCAACAACCAAATGCACTCACGATCACACACTAACTAGAAAGAGAGCAATAGATCGACGGCACTATTTCATCTCCCGGCCAAACCGGCCAAAGGGGCCAACCAAGCCCTCCATCCACCCCGGGGCGGTAAATTGGTAGCAACTTTGATTGCGAAAGGTAACGTGCCCTAGATGCCTTGGGAAAGCTTGGGTTACGTAATCCCACGTTGCAGCTGGCTTACCGGCTTGCCCCATCTAGCGTGGTAGCTTGCTACTGTAAAATCGCTTGACATGGAACACCTTTACCTTTTATTTCATCTCCCCGGACTAACCTGTGTAATGTGCACGATACCGAATTGAGCAAAGAACTGTGATATGTGAACTTGATCAGGGGCATGTTATCGATAATTGATCAAACTAGTAATTACCGTAACCTCAATCTCATTGTAGTTACCGATATTATTTCATGCTACAACACACATCCTGCGTTTCAGGGCGGAATGAAGTTTGAGGCGGGACCCTTCCATCGATTCGGCATCGAGCTGCTGCAGAAGCTGATGCTGCACGCGGACGAGCTGTGCAAGCGCGAGCAGGGTACGATATCGATTTCGATTACGGTAGAGAGACTACCGTATTCAGATTCGACGACCGATCCGAAGGAGCTGATGCAGTTCCGGCCGGACTACTCTGTGGCCGTATTCGAGGACTGCACATTCCTCGAAGTAATGATTGCATAGGGATGACGCAATCGATAGTGAGCGAGCAAAAGTTGATACATCGTGATGGCAATAGCCTGTCGCTGTACTCCAGGTTACACGGAACCACAATTGTAACATTAGATAAAAGGGAGGTGGTTAAGCACTTTGTCGATTGATTAGCTATCTTTGATCTTCGCAGGTCTCCTCCGACATGTACATCAAGGCGCTGCGCATGACGCGCCTACAGCGGTCGACGAAGAACACTGCGGCCGTCTAGTGAGTATCGATTGATTGTGGAACTACGGTAACCTTTTACTGCTATAGTAACCCAGAAGAAGATTACAGTGTCTTGTAGTGACCTTGTTCTTGATTCATCGCTGAGCAAACTACTGCTGATCGATGACTGGCTTTATTCGCTCGATTGTTCCCCCTAATTTTGCAGCGCCAACTTCAAGGACCGCTCGTCGCCCACTCGAAGACCACTCATGATGGCAGGGTCGACGGGCCTGTCCAAGGAGAAGATGGTGAGGGAGGGGTACGGTAGTCGGAGTATTGAGATCTGATTACGGTAGCCGTGAGTATGATAGGTTACGTTAGCCGGTCTATTGAGAACTGATGACGACTACAGACTACACATTACCGATTGATTTACAGTACATCTGACTTTTACAGCAGTCGTCATCGAGGGAAGAGTTGGGCGCGGAGGCGACGGGCAAGAGTCGATCGAAGGAGCAGATGGGACAAACCGCGCCCGCGCGACAACCGCAGAGTGCGGAAACGACCGAGTCCAATCGAGAAGGAGGATGATGATAAAGAGAGGATAATGATGATGATGTTGATACGGTACACTGCATGCATTGAGCACACTAGAGATTACTGTACATTGAAACAATGACGCAGAGGATTACGGTAGTTTATGCATGTTGTTGTTTTTAGAGTGGAGATTGGGGAAGGACAAAAGGCTGGGAGTGGTAAACAAGCTATGGGATGAGAATGGGCCCACTACATAACTGTGATCCCAGCAAATGACAGTAACTAGTATTTTTGCGCGCTTGAGATGTGTGATACAATGACGGGTGATCTCTGTGATCTGTTTGAGCCTACTTTCTTCTACCCCCCCCCCCCCGGTCACACTGAACTTGCTGATCCATTTCTGTTCGCCCAGTGTCCATTGTTATCTCTAGAGATAGCCACCCTCGCTTGAACAGAAAAAACACGAAGGCCGTTTGCAAATGAAAGATGTTTATTAGAGGAGACGATTGCAATGTACAGATATCGATTGGATCGATGCTCGTGCGGTAGGTGGTAGGTGGCGTTCAGGGTTACGGTAGATGAGATCGTAATTGATCTACTTGCCCCATCCCCATCCTCCGCGTCCACCCCATCCGCCGTATCGGCCACCGTATCCTCCGTAGCGACCACCGTATCCGCCCCATCCGCGGCCACCGTAGCCTCCCCAGCCACCGCGTCTGCCTGAAGTGAGAAACTACGGTATCCTACTGATCGTGAACTGACGGCTACCGTAAATCAATTGCAGAAGCGTCTACCGTATGCCTACTGTAGGAGTGAGGGCTTACCGTAGTATCCGCCCCACTGGGCGCTGACGAGGGAGACCGAGCAGAGGGCAAGGAGCAGGAAGACGAGAAGGATCTTGGCGGAGATCATTATCGATTGATTGGTAGAGGAGAGAAGACTCGAGACTCGAGTTGTGTGTCCAATACTTGTCCAAGTCTCTCCTTATATCCCCCGGGAGAGGCGGGTGGGAGGCGCATCCCTTGGCCGAACGTGCATGCAATTACTCCAACTCTCTCCGTCACATACACTCTCTCGCAGAGTGGCACCTAAGATCGGCGTGAATGATTCATTGATCTTTAGAGAAGATGGGCGAATAGAGTACCCGATCTTTTGATACATCGGAATAGTTCTTCGAAGATTAACTTTACTTAGTTTCGGAGCTGCTCAATAGCAATACATTTTTGTACAGCCTCCACCGCTGAGCAAATCAAATCCTACGATGAAATTCAAAGTATTGTTCATACACTTTTCACATCAATTTGTTTAACAGAAAGCTCATTCTGATCATGACGTTTTCAGAAGTCCATAATATTTTCGTAGTCATTAATGAGTCTTGTAACCAAATGGTAGTTCGCCTCATTGCTGCTGAACTGTGTTCTATGGTTTGTCATGTCGATGTAGTCCGTGAGAACGTCATCTTGTTCGCGGAAGAGTGCAATGAGAAGACATGAACATGAGAAAGATCACTGAATGAGCACTACAGGACAATGTCGCGGAAGATTCTTTGGGCGAATGTGTTCGGTTAACTGAAGCAGGAAGTCAAAAAATAGAAATATTTTTTTTATTTTTTTTTATATTTTTGAACATGCTGCATCTGATTCCATAAGTTTATGTGTAAACAGGGTTGAATAGCATTCTCAATATTTATTAGATCATCAAACGTCAATATTTCACTTCGAGAACACAACTAATATAAATCATCATGCGGGTCTTATTAGACAAAATTGGCTAGGCCTAAATAAAGCGTAGGTTTTTTTATTTGAATGAATCATCTGTGAAACACCGAAGTGTCTAACCATAAGTCAAAAAATACACTAGATATCACAAATTGATCAATCTTGAATGAGATCAGCTTCCACCACGTCAATTAATAAAATCTTCTACCAACGTCCGCCACCAGAGTTGTCGTCGAATCTGAAAATGTTGGTGTCTAATTGAGCATGAAAACACATGTTTAAATCCTCACCCTATAGTCTACCTTTAATATCTAGCTTTAACTAATGCTGAACATCATACAAAATAATAATTCAGTTCCTGTAAAGCAAAGAAGGTCCAGCCATATTCCTCACCTTCCTCTCTTATTATAATCTCCGCCTCCACCGCCAGATCCTCCGTAACTTCTCTTCATTCCTCCACCGCCATATCCGCCTCCGTATCCACGGCCACGACCGCCGCCGCCTCCACCTCCGCGCATAGACAGCTCACGGAGTTCAGGCGCGACGTTCTGCTTGGCCTCATCAAGAATCTTGAGGAGATCGCGGGCCTTTGCGGCATTGGAGGGCGTGAAGAAAGTGTAGGCGGTTCCCTGAGAAACGAAATTGATTTACCACTCGAGCAATCGGAACGAAAATTGTTAAGCACTCGGGAGAGAAACACTAATCAGAGACGCTATTTTCGAGTGTTCAAATTCTCACCTTCTTGTCTCGTCGACCAGTGCGTCCAATTCTGTGAACATAATCTTCTGAGTTGTTAGGGTAGTCGTAGTTGATGACAAATTTGATATCATCAACATCTGAACAGGTGGATTCACAAGAGGAAAGACGAAAGGGGTAGAGCAAGCACTAGAAGTACTCACTCCTATTTCAGGCAGCCAGCAGGACAATCCCATATCATAGACGCATATTCCAGCCGACGACGGGAGCAATCACAGTGTGGGGTGAATGAAGAAGGCACGCAACGGATCAATCTCCGCAAATCCAGTATCTCGAGCTTCCATCACATTTCAAGAGCTTCGAGACCAGACTTCACCATCGAATACAAGTTCGAAGTAGTGTACGCTACAGCCAACTAACTTCCACACCGGACATGCCCGCCGCCAACGCAAAGCGACTAGATGAGACTAGCAACTTGAGAATTCGAAAACTTTGCGTTCATCCGTTTATAAAAGTTGCGTTCATCCTGCTGTGCTGTGTACCCATGATGTGCGAAATATAAGACAATAGGAGTCGGCAAGAACACTTTATTCAAGTTCCAGCCGACAACGAGAAAACAATCGATGCAAGAACTACAGGTGGCCCGTTTTGTCGGACGCCCGTAGCTGAAAACTTTCAATTTGAACTTACCGAGTCCTCTAGCAGCAACATCGGTCGCGAGAAGAATGGGGGTCTTGCCAGTCTTGAATTCTGAAATCACATGTTAAAAACAACTCTAGTCAACTAATTTTTAATGTGTAAGATTATAATGCGCTCAGCAAAGGTATGTTTTCAGGCAAGGTTATTATGCCCCGAAAGATGAAAGACATCATAGCGTAGTCATGAGGAAAGAAAGTAGGTGAATCATGTATTCACCTTGCAAGACCCAGTCTCTCTCTCCCTGCTGCTTATCTCCGTGAATGCAGAGTGCTGGCCATCCATCCTTCCTCATCCAACGAGTCAATTCATCAGCCTTTCTCTTAGTCTCAACAAAAATGATGGTCTTGCATTCAGACTGATTCATGATGTCATTCAAGACTGCCATCATGCGAGACTGCTTGGCGTGCTCGTCAATGACTTCGACGACCTGGAATATATAATTATTGTTTGTGACTAATTGAGACACAACCTAACATCGATTACATCTCACCCTATAGACTACATTGCAATCTAGCTTCTTTGACGGCTGAAATATCCTTGTACAGATAAATTCAGTGCTTTTTGGAAGAAGCAACCAAGAATAGAATGAAAAGGATGCTTACCTGAGTGATGTTGTGGTTCGCAGCCAGCTCCAGAGAGCCGACGTTCAGGAACGCGGCATCTTTCTGGAAGTCTGACGCCATGGCGCGCACCTCCTTAGGCCATGTGGCGGAGAACATCATTGTCTGACGGTCAGGCTGCAAAAAGAATATATATTAAAATACTAAATAGTATGTCCACTAATAGATGGCATAAATATATTTGCGTGCTCAGTAAGGGTATGTTTTCAAGCAAGGTTTTTATGCCCCGAAAGATGATAACCATCATTGCACATTGTTAAAAACACGCAAATATTTACTCGAATCTGGGAGACAATCTTCCTGATCTGAGGCTCGAAACCCATGTCCAGCATGCGATCAGCTTCGTCCAAGACGAGGAACGAGCAACGACGAAGACTGGTTGTCTGCGCATCGACAAAGTCGAGAAGACGTCCAGGGGTAGCAACAATGACGTCAACACCCCTCTCGAGGTCGCGAGCCTGAGGGCCCTTCGAGGCACCACCGAAGCAGCAAGTCATCTGAAAGTTGTTGGTGACTAATTGAGACATAATTTACATTCCACTACATCTCACCCTATAGACTACCTTACAATCTAGCTTCTTTGACGGCTGAAATATCCTTGTACAGATAAATTCAGTGCTTTTTGGAAGAAGCAAACTATGCTGGCAGAATGTGAACTAAAATGTACCTTCAGTCCCAGAGCGTGGCAGTAGTTCACGGATACTTCTTGGACCTGCTGAGCAAGCTCTCTGGTTGGAAGAAGGACGAGAATTGAAGGACCGTCACGGTGCTGACGGGGCGTTTGAGCGACTGTGTGCATGAGGCCGGGAAGCATGAACTGAAATGTAGTCAGATTTTAGTACGACCAAGCTTTAAAACACTTAACCGGTTGCAATACAGACATTAATCTATGCTCAATCTTGACGATGTAAAACAAAAGCGCTCCAAACCGTTGATTTATTGAGCAAATAACAGGTCGCCATATTGATAGTACTTACTGCAAGAGTTTTTCCGGATCCAGTCTTCGCAATGGAGATGATATCGCGGCCGCTCATGGCGATGGGCCAGGAGATGGATTGAATGACGGTGGGCTTTTGGAAGTTGTGGTAGAGCATGTCAATGACTTCTCTTCTGAAGGGGGCTTCGCTGAATTCCCAAACAGGTCGAGGAATTCCGCGACCCTCCAGGGTGACTTGATTTGCTGTGATCCACTGGTCGATTTCGAACTGAAATGTATATCAGTTTGGTAATGCCCGAACACTACTAAGTGAACAAACGACCTTTAACCGAGAATCTAATGTTGGCGATTTTCGGCCCACGAAATATACAAATATCTAGTGGTTCCTAGGCGCCTGAACTTCATAAACAAGCATAACCAAATCTCACCTGGTTTCTGTTGGTGACGGCAGGATTCTCTTCGTAGAGGTCCTTGTTGATAGGCTTGAGGTTCTCACGAGACCAATCGATATCGCGAAGTCTGCTGCCGGCCGATCCCTGGCTTCCACCACCGCGTCCTCCTCCGCCTCCACGACCACCGCCGAATCCTCCTCCACCATATCCTCCGCCGCCGCCACCACCATATCCACCACCTCCTGAGCCACCGTATCCTCCTCCGCCTCCACTGCGGCCTCCTCCGTATCCTCCAGATCCGCCACCACTGAAATTACGAAATTATTATCGATGACTAATTGAGACACAACCTAATATCGATTACATCTCACCCTATAGTCCATCTTTTAATCTTGCTTCTTTGACGGCTGAAATATCCTTGTGCAGATAAATTCAGTGCTTTTTGGAAGAAGCGAATAAACCCCTGTAGAATCAAAAGAATGCTCACTATCTGTCAGATCCGCTGCTCCTCATTTTCTTGACGTTGAACTGGTGAAAGACGGCTTTCTGGTCGCCGAGTGGACGCCTGGAAGTGTTGAGACGGTTGAATCGATCGTCCTCTTCAGCTATGCGATTAGCAGCACGGGACGAACAAGGGGCCTTGCTTAACAATCGGAGGGAAGTTCCCAACGAAAGCCTCGCAATACACGATTCGAGGGACCGTGTCAGCATGTCAGCTGACCTGAAGAAGGTACAGATATCGGGTGCTCTATCCACGGACACTAGAAGAGCCGCGAGCACACAGGGTTCTGTACCTTCCAAGAAAATAAGAGAAAAAGAGGGGAAATCCTAGAAGAGGAACGAATAGCTAAAGGAAAGGGAAGATGAAGTGAATGAGAACTACGAAATAAAAAATGGAAAGAAAGCCTCAAAGTAATCGAAGGTTACGGTATAAAAGATAAGTAGGTTATCCATTCTCTACTGACATAGGCGTCGTTGCGCGCGTTTTCAAATCACTATTATTTTACGCGCAATTGGGTCTCGAACGGAAGGTTAGCGTATGGTAGCCTGAAAAGTTTTGGGAATTTTGCCAAGTCAAGTGCAATTTCGTTGCGAAACCACATGATGATGATGATAATTCTACGTTTCTCGAACAATCTCTCGCTTTGCTTATACTATCGCAACTATCCAGGCTCCGTTCATACCCTTTCTCTCAGATGGCTGAGTTTCCTCACCTCGGGCGACATTGCGGAGTCAAGTCGTGCAATCAACTTGGTCAGTTCAGCTGTCATCGTATTTTCTAAATTACTCCTTCTGTTTCAGATTTCCTGCCCGTCATATGCGATTCCTGCCGAAATAGCTTCTGCAATCAGCACTTCACCTACGAGGCACACACTTGCGAGAGGGGACTGAACAAGGTTTGTTTCTTTTACCTTGCTAATCAGTCTCAACACTGGGGATAATGCTGTTCTCGACGGCCAGTCACGCTTTCGAAATTATTTTTTTTGCATTTTTCAACAATGAAGGTTATTCGGACGTAATTAATTTTGCCGTTCCACAGGATTCTCGTGTCCCCGAATGTCCACTCTGCGCCAAGCCCGTTCCCACACCGAGAGGGCAGCTGCCCGACATTGCGATGAACGAGCACATCAATAACAATTGTGAAATTTCGCGGAAAAAGAGGATATTCAAGAACGCGTGCTCCGTTGCCGGCTGCAAGAAGAAAGAGGTGAATTAGATTGATGCTTTTCTTTGTCCATTGGTTGCTTTTTCTGTCGAACGAATCCTGCTTCTATACAATTGTCCAACTATATTGATCCGCGTGGACGAGACATTTGCTTCAATAGAATTTTTTTATCAAGTCCTTCATGCCCTTCTTGTAATTAACGCTTTGTGCCACGTTCCTCCAGTGACTCGCATGAATATTGTTATTATCATCATCATCATTTCAGCCATAGGTCAAATGGGATTCTCGCAGGTATTTCGTGCAGAAATGCCTTAAATCGTGTGCCAACGTGCATATTGCCCAATTTTCCATAAAATTGACAAAAACGGGGTCAGAAATGCATGAAACATTCAAAATTGTTGTTTGCCGACATGGTCTGGACGCCATGCAGAAGTACCTATCCTCGCTAGCGAAGACTTATTTCACGTATGATTTCAGCTTGTTCCGGTGACATGTCCGTCGTGCCGCTTCAATTACTGCCTCCGTCATCGTCACGAGCAGGATCACGACTGCGACAGCAAGGGAGGCAAGGCAATGTCCAATGCTGCGTACGTTTATTTATTTCGCATTCTCTCCAATGGTCAATGACGTCAGGGATCTAATGAATTTATTTGGGATGAATACCTTGATTATGGCTTAATTATTTATTTTGGTGGAGAACCAGGCCGAATTGAGGAGTTTAAGTAGAAGACGGCAATGCAAAGCCTAGATATTCCAATTGTACCTCGCTCTGCACCTTTCAAGTAATTAACTGAAACAAACTTCAACTATTATAAATTATTCATTATAAATTATCAAACTATTATAATTTTTTCTCCGTAGTTGCTATGCAGTTTTTCTAATATCTTTGTCTGTTGCAGTATCGCTGCAATCGCCCGATCGAAGCAACCGTGTTCGAAAGAGGCTATGAAGGTACGCTTGTCCTATCTTTAAAAAAAATTCTATTTATTAATTATATTTATTTATTACTCCCGCGCATGGTGTGACGGTAATTAAAGATACAAGGAAGGGCAAGATATAATTTAAATAGTGAATGTGGGCGCAATTCAAGTCACTTATCACTTCCATTTATTGCAATAAGGTTCATATCAGTTATTGACTCATATGGGGCGAATTTATAACCTTTTATGTGAGTAAACTCATTTATTTGATTAATTGTAATTAGTTGCAGGCTCAAATGGCAGCGGACGAGAGGCTCGCTCGTCAATTGGCGATGGGAGGAGGCGAGGGACTCTCACCCGAGGAGTTGGACAGAAGACTCGCACAGCAACTCCAACTGGAGGAGAACAAGTACGCCAATTGCCCCTTGTAACCGTTGATATATTTTTTCTACGTTGCAAAAGAAACTGCAACGTGTCAATTCAGAGTTCCTCAATTATTTCGTTGTTCTTTGGGTATATTTCGAAATTAGTGCTCCGTTGAACTATGCGAATTTTTATAAATTGCTAAATCTGCTACTTTAAATTTCATCCTAATTAACTTTCCTTGACTATTTCAGTGGTCGTCGTGGTCAGACAGCGGGCGGTTCCTCATCGGGCAACAACTGTTCCATCTCCTGATCCCCACTTTCTCCTCTCTCCACTATTCACAAACTACTCTCGCCATGCCAGTGACTTATCACTATCGTTTCCATTCCGGTGAACATTTCCTTCCACTCACTTTCCGCTTGGGTCGTAGAAATTACATCTCAGTTGCCGTACCCCCTGCATACTTTCCTGGTCAGTAGCCCTCGCTAAATTATTGTACAAAGTATATTGAACTAATCTCTACTAGCACATGGTCTGTAAATACTCGAGAATTGGATAAATTATGATTTCTTTATGATAGACCAGATGTGACAATATTGAAAGACGATAAATTAGATGGAATGCACCGGTAGGAGGGACAGATTTAATTATTTGTTTGCTATAGGGTAAGTAGGCTAGGCAAGCAGGAGATCTTGTTAACGTAAGTAGAACACTTCAATGGTAATATTAGTGACGTCAGACTGGAATTTGCTTTACAGGCTGAGTTGTTGGTCGTTCTTCCATGATTCGGAATGAAAATTTCGGCTTTGCTGAGGTAGCGGTTACGGTGGTTTTGGAAGGAGATACGGTTACGGTTAACTGGGCTACAGTAGTTGTTGTAGGAGACATCGTAGTTTCGGGTGTAACAAATGCGGCTACTTTTGGCTGAGCTACAGTAGTTGTTACTGCGGAGAATGTAGGCTTGGCAGATACGGTAACTGTTTGCTCCGCTACAGAATTTGGTTGGGCATCTGTGAACAGCTTGAGCGTTGCTCTCTTGGCGTCTATCGACCGCGCATCGTCTTTCTCGCTCCTTGGCGGGTTTCCAAGCGAACGTAGACTTCTCCTGCAAGAAGTGATAATATTTTCGCGATTTCGTCATCACTAGCTAATCCTCACCCTTCCTTCTTTGCTTCGTGCACTCTCAATGGCAGTTCCTCCCTCAGAACCTCCTCGATTTTGGTTAACAAACTTCTGAAATTGGCGGCTACAGTATCTCGTCGTGGGAGTTCTTCACAGCTACCTTAATCCTACAGTAACCCTAACCAATATGGTTACCGTATACCTCGATGAGATTGCTTTGCCCGAGTGCTGATTCAGTTTGGCGCCAATCTTCTTGAGTAGATCTGCATCGACAATTGACTTTGTCGACTTGGCGGATGCCATCGTTGTTGTAGTTGTCATTCGATTCTGAACAGAGGGACCCAAACTCCAGAAAGGGATCTGGAGTGAGGGAGTGTACGAAAGTGAGAGAGTCGAAGCTGTTCTCTCACTCCTAGCCCCTCTCTGGGATTATGAAGAAAAGTCTTCGCCTACCGCAGTTCGAATTAAGCCTATTCGATCTAGTTCTTTTTTTCGTATATATTCTTCCCATTTCAAATGTATTGTAAAACATGTTGAATCCTTTTTGACCCACCACAATGTCGTCATTGAACTTCATAGCCAGCACTCTTGGATGTGAGACTCGTATCTCCTCGATCTTCTGCTCCAACGGTCGAGTGTCCGGCAGAGAGCGAACCTGCAGATCGGCTACCGTAACCCGTCGATCGCTTACCATATTCAGCAACGATAGACTACCGTACCACTTGAGTCCTCGGTCCGCCCTCCTTTCGCCTATCTTTTATCTGTTCCTCACTTGAATCCGCTCTCGTCGGGTAGTGCCCGCGACGAACCTGCGAGTATTACGGTAGTCTGCAATCGATCGATCGCGTTACCGTATCCGGGATGGACGGACGAATCGTCGTTGTGGTAGTTGATGTGGTCGGAGGTACGGTAATTCTGTTGGTAGGCAAGTGCTGAATATGAAATGTTTGAATCTCTTTGTGATACTGTTGATAGCTCCAGGTAATGGGGAATGGTGCCCATCTTCTCTTCTCGCACCGAAAGGCTATAATGTAAATATAGTGCTTACTGATCTACCTTCTCAAAGACGATCGAATGTTTTACTGTGTGAAATGGTCAATAGATATGTTTGAGATAGAAAAGGCATCCTTTGTGGAAGCTCATACGGACAGAGGCGGGGAGTCCCGCTCAACACCAAAAAAGGGTTGATCTCATCAAGACGGCATCACCTATCAGCGATGGGAGCCTCACGAGAACGACGTTTCCCTTCCACCTCTGTCCATCCCAGAGGCCATCCCGGGATGGGGGAGGTGCACAAGTGCACCGAACCAACGAAGTGATACAAAAAGCACAGATGTAGGGAGCGCGTCTCTTACGCCAGCCGGGGTTTAAACCACAGGGAGAGGGGTGTGAGAGGGGGGAGGAGATTGTGTGGTAATACTCGTTAGAAAGAGAAAGAGAAGGTTTGATTGATAAGATCTTAATGCACTCGCTGTACGATTGAATGACTATCACGCGCAGTGGTGGAACGAATGGGAAGGGTGAGGCGTTTTCGAAACTCTGAATCCTAGACTGAACTGAATCTGAACTAGAATCGGAACGGACTATCTGAAGTTGTTCTCCAATTGGAAGCATATTTTTCAATTTCCAAAATGAAAACAGGATAATTCCCCCTAGAAAGCAATCAATAAGCACAACTAGAAATAAAATATCTACTGCGATGATACCCTACCCTGTCATCTCACCCACCTGATACGTCGTTTTGGTTGGCTGCGTCGTGATGAGAGGCGGGAGCTGCATCTTGGCTTGCTGCACATGCTGCAGCTGCTGCAGATTCGCCGGGAATCTGCTGCTCCTTGCAGCAGGTGGAGTGTCGGCAATCAGCTGAGTCGTCACGATGGTGGATCGGATCTGGAGTACCGTAATGCTACCGTAATTCTACAGACTCGATTACCCGATATCGATTGATAATCGATTACCATAACCCTACAGTACCTGTTCATCATTCGTCCTCACTCTGGCTGGAATAGTGACTTCCTTCTCGTAGATAATCAATGGTGGACTGGTTGCGGTCACAAGCATCTCCACAGTAGACGGCAGAAGGCCTACCGTACCTCCAATCGATACCATATTATTTTTATTCTTTCCGCCGCACTCTTCCTGTATCAATTGTCGTACCACAGAAAGGTCAACCCAACAGAAAGGGGCTCGTAGTGAGAGATCGCGCGTAATCGTGAAAGAGTTCTCTCACTTTTGCATAGTCTCTCACTCCGACCCCTTTCTGTATGTGTGGCATCATGCCACAGTACCATAGATGGGCAGCTAATTAAATATGATTACAACATCGATTGCTATTTCAAGTTGAATAAGTTAAACTATAGTAGGTATGACTGTTTCACTCCTTTAGCGTCAGACAGTCATACCCCTCCTAGGGGGGAGCTCGTCAGTGACGGCCCCAGGAGTGGTTTGGTCGATTTAACTTTTTTAAACAACAAAAGTCAGATGATAAACGAGAATCTTATTGCCGAACTAGCCGGGATGTATTGAGGTTAAATACACTACGCTCTATGCGTACACTACGCTCTGTGCGTACACTACGCTCTATGCATAGTTCTGGGTGCAGGTTCGGTCCAGGGGGAGGTCGGTAACTGGCTCCAGGTACGGTCCAGGGGGAGCTAAGTAACATACTTAAGATTCGGTCCAGGGGACCTCGGTAGCCTTTTTCAGGTACGGTTCAGGGGGCCTCGGTAGCCTTCTTCAGGTACGGTCCAGGGGGACCTCGGTAGCCTTCTTCAGGTACGGTTCAGGGGAACCTTGGTAGCATTCTTCAGGTTCGGTCCAGGGGGAGTTTTGAAGCTTGCTGTAGGCTCGGTCCAGGGAGGAGAACTCAGTAGCCGGCTCCACGATCGGTCCAGGGGGAGCTTAGTATGTTGGGGAATGTTAATCTCTAGAAAGAGGTACTGGCTTATTCCGTTGCAAAAGGCTCGTGAGGCTGAGTGCGATCGAAAAAAAGTTGCCACTACGCCACTTCGTGGCTCCGTGGCAACTTTTTTCGATCGCTCTCAGCCTCACGAGCCTTTCTCAACGGAAACGCAGGATACCGTGTGTTGATTTCCATGGCGTCTTCGAACACGTTTGTGGCATCGCAAAACACTTTTCCAATGATTCCCTACGCTCGCCGGATCATTTGGAAACTTTACGAAATTTTCAATTTTCACGTTAAAACGTGTTAGACACGTTTCCGACATCGCAAAACACTTTTCCTGTGATCCCCCACGCTCTGTGATCCAATTGGGAACTTTTCGAAATTTTCGATTTTCCATGTTAAAACTCGCAAAACAGGTGAAAACGTGTTTCACCTTACTGAAGAACGTGCTAGAAGGGCATTTGACACTTGCGAAAAATGCGGCAAACGTTTTGCCCGCGGCGGGGTTCGAACCTGGGGGTCTCGGATTGTAAGTCAAGCGCGTAACCCACTTGGCTATGGATTTGGTCAATTAAATATTGCAAAATTTTAAAGGGATTTTGGTCTGTTGTCGTATGCAAAAGGATCCGAGAAGATAGAGCGATTTTGAAGCGATTTATTAGGAAGCTTCCGGATGCATGATTCCGGCCTCCAGAAAGGGGTCAGGGGCGAGAGAGTGTGCCAAAATGAGAGAGTCACTCTCAATTTTCCTTTCACTCTCGTTCTAACTCCATTCCTGCGAGATTGCCGGCATGAGGAATGATTTCGAACGAAATGTGCGAAAATTTAATGAAATCGCGTGAAATCAAGTGAAATCAATCGATATTTCACTTCAAAAATCTGCAAAAGATGATCAAATGTGAATCTCGTTACTCAAAAATGGGTTTGGGCCACATTTGACACTTGGAAAAAATGCGGCAAAAGACTATGCACCGGCGGGGATCGAACGTGCGACCCTCGGATTTGAATTCGAGCTCGCTACCGACTTGGCCATGAAATTATCGATTTTTCAAATATAAAAATCGAGTGTTTCGTGATGGGCTATCATATGCAAAAGGATCTGAGAAGATTGCTCAACTTTGAAGAAAGTTATTCAGAAAAAACGCACGCGGAACGAAAAAAAAACATACCAACAGACAGACATTTGAATTTCCTAGTAGTGGAGGAATACAGTCTAGAAAAAAAAGAAAAAAATTCAATTTTTTTGCGGGCTATCGTCCGATCACAATTTCGCCCTGCAGGCGGCCGTCATGTGGCTCTCAAAGGACCCCTTTTCCAGGTGTTACCAGAAAAAAAGATTTTTTTTCCGGATTATGCTTAGAGGCGCAAGGCGTACCCCCCTGCAGACGGTAGTGAAGGTACCCTGTGCCCACCTACAGTACCTCCCCCCCTCACCTTTGCTCTCTCTCCTCTCCTCCGTCGCTTCCGTTGTCGTTCTCCATGCGGATTGCTGCAGTCGTGCCACACTCGACATCGTCATTGGCGCTCTTGATGACGATGATGACGTCATTATGGGTGACGGTGATCGAGATGACGGCAATGACGATGGTGACGTTATCGAAACTGACGTCATCGACAGAAGCGTCGGCAGCTGTGCTACCGTACTCCTGCCCGGATTTGACTTGTGCAGCAGCTTAACCGGCGTCGGGGATACGGTAGTTGGAGGTAGGGTACTCGGACGGGTTACCGTAGGTCGACGGCGTGTCGTGGTGAGAGGCGGTGCGGAGGAGGAAGTTGTCGGGAACGAGATGGAGAGGACGGGAAAGAGGGGAGCTCCCAGTCTGAGAGAGATCAAAGATCAGTCAGTGACTTCATCATACTCACCCTCTTCGTTCGGTGGATGTTTCTTCCTCCTCCTCCTCTTCTTCCTCTTCATCAGATTCTGTCGGAGCCCCAGTGGTTTGGGTAACCAGTGAGGAGAGAGATCTGCAGAGCACCGCGATAGAGACGAGAGATAAATTATCGGTTGTTTTCTTTCAATTACTAGTTAGTCGTAATAGCGAAAATGAAAAGTTGAAAATAAAAAGATAAAGTTTTCGATCGTCAGTTTCGGAACATTGTTCTAGTCGAGCGCCCAAGAACGAGTCAGTGCAAGAAAACAGAGATCAAAGATCAGGGACTAACAGCGGGACGGATACTGGGGCAGACGGTCTGACGTTCTCACAATGAGCCTCATCCGATCCATCGCGACAATCTACGCGACCATCGCAAACCTACAATTATCTCAATTCGCTTTTTTGTTATTTTAAAATAAAAATTTTAAAAAATCAGCGTAAAATGGATGACATCATTGCCACACAATCTCTCGAGATTTCCTATAATATCCTATTGATTATTAAATTAAGACCGACAGTTACGACGTAACGGTCTTCTGATCTCTTCAACACGGATAACAATCGTCTGAAACATACCTCACTCGCGACCTGTTAACTGAACCAAGAAATGAAATAACAGAGAATACATTCTTGCCTGGGTCATGGCGACATAAGTGTCTTGTGATCGACAAGTGAACTGTTTCTCCTCCGGTTTAATTCTGCAAGTATCGATTTTATTAGTTTTTAATTCGCACGATCAGACAAAAAACCATGGTTCCTTTCATGTTTCACTAAAAGGAGCACCAATCAATTTGTCTTTTGGAATACCGATTAAAAAAGAAAAAAAAAGAGCTCTCTTCTTTCCTGACACCATTATGTCGGCAAGACAAACTTCCAGAAAAGGGTCAGTGTGATGTGAAATCGAGAGGATTTTTTTACCACATGATCTCTCCCTACTGACCCCAATATGGAGATGTAGCTCCCTTACCTGCAAAGTATCTCATCCTCTCCATGGGGACAGTCCCTTTCTCCATCGCATCTCGCCGATCCATGCACACATTTTCCACTCTTGCCGCACAGAAATTGACCCTCGCCACAAACTGCATTGGAATTTGAATTATTGCGTCTTCTCCAGGAAAACGGCTTCTGATTTTCGTTATCAAACACCTCACAATATTTTACAGATTGTAAAGCATATTCCTTTGCTGCAGGTTGTTTTGGAGTGACTGTGATGTTTGACGCTGAAATGTCTGTAGGGGCGATGGTTTCCCTCAGGGTTGATCAAAAAGTACGCATGTTTACTCTCTTGTTAGAGAAGGATGCCTTCTCGGTGGCCTATGGATGCTTGGAGACAATAGAATGAGAAGGGAATCGGATACATCCTGTAGGATCTGTTCGGATGATCTTTCTGTATGGGGGAGGAGAGATGGAACAATTTGTATCGAATACGTTCGCATCGGTTGGCTTAGTAGATATCATGCACTTTGATAGGAACACCATGGTTATGCACATTATTGGGAGAAATATTGATTATTTCGTATTGATCTACTCGCTCAATTACCATCGCATCTCCATTCGTCACTGCCGTCGTTGCAATCCGATTGGCCGTCGCATCTAAAAGAAGAGAGATCAAAAATCAGAAGAAGTCAAACTACAAAATCAAAGAATCTATTCTCTTTACAATTAGAGCTAAAGAAACTTCAAAGGATGCAAACAATTTTAACATGCATATGCGAGCTGATGTTGCCAGAGATTTTGGAGAATGACATCAACAAAGATCAAAGAGCAAACCTCCTTTCGAGTGACACGCACTGCTCGCTGATCAGACACGCGAACTCGCCCGCAGCACACATGGCTGAAATGGGATTTGAACTGCTGCTCTTGCCGCCAGAACTTTTGAATTTTAAATGTGGCGGGAAATTTAAATAGTTAAGATTAGGGTGTGCTAAACGAGAGCTCCTCTCGCGAAAAGGCCCTCTTTTGTTGTCGAGAGATCGCTCGATGAGAATCATTCTCGACGAGAGTTTGGCAGTGGTCGCCCTCGAATTCTCGACGAGCGCTCGCGAGAATTTGCGGTGTGGAACGAGTGAGACAAGTGCAAAAAAGTGTCAAAATGTCGGATATTTCTAGCTGAGGGCATTGTACCATTTCTGACAGCGCCTTGTACCACTCGGCTATTCCGACGATTCTAAATTGAGTCAACAAGTCATTCTTATCCCAACCATTTCGTGTTCGAGGGAGCGGTCACCCACAGCTCTCCAAACAATCGATGATTCGCAAATGATGAGTTCTCGCGAGTGCTCGACGAGAAATGAGCTCTTGAATGAGAACCCTCATTCGAGACCGCTTCTCGTTTACCGAGAGGGTGAAGAATGAGTGGGCCCTCGTTTCTCGTCGAATGTTCATTTAGCACACCCTAGTTAAGATCCACTCACGACAATTGTGCTCGTCCTCCTCCATGGCGCAGTCGTAGCGACCGTCGCATCTGAGAAAGATCAAAGATCAGAAGGAGAATTTGAGATCGCAGATGCTGAGACAGATGATTTCAGAGAGTGACACCTGACAGCTTAGAAAAGAAGTTGTGGTCTACAATATCTGAAAGATTCTCAGAGAAATACCAGAAATTGTGGTATGAACGAGTTTTTAAGAGTTAATGACGCCAAAGAAGTGATAGATCAACTATCAATTATGATCTCTAACCTGGACGAGAGGGGCACGCAGCTCTCGCTCATGGAACACGTGAATTGGGTGGAGTTGCAGGATCCACCTGACAAGTGAGACCGGGCACATTTATGTTTCACAGGGGAAATAGATACATTGCCTCGCGATCTTTTCAAAATGATATCACTCTGGTCCCTATGAATTTAAAATCTAACCCTCTGAAACAGACTGTTTAATTGAACATTTAAATTTCTATTCAAAACACCAATTTGGGTAAATACAAATGAATAAGTGATAGTATACCTTTGGACATCTGGCATCCCTTCACATTGTAATCGTAGTTGCAATTCTGCGTGCCCAGTGTGTCGTAAACCAATCCTGCAATTATTGATTGTTTTTCTCCCTCCAATTTACATCAATTGAGTGCAGACAACCGTCCTTTTGAATACATTTTCGTAATAATCTCAAACAATCAAATGAAGACGGAATTGGTCACACATGAAAGTGCAGTATGTGTGGGTGCTGTGCAAGACGGAATGACGATAATCGATATCTCACCGACTCTGCACGTCTTCTTGTACGTCCGGAATCCATCGGACTGCCAACGACAGTGGAAAAACTCTGAAAACATCACCTTTCCGGTTCGAAATGGGCACCGATTTCAAGCGTCATTTTGTCTGGAACACGAATTTCTAGACACGATTCACTTCACGATCTGAGAATGCCATGCATTTGCAAACGAACAACGGAACAGTGTAGGCACAGAACCGAAAAGTGATTCGATATCTCCAGAAAGGGGTCATGAGGGTGAGTGAGTGAAAGTGAGTACCATTTTTGCTTAAACTCTCGCCACTGACCCCTCTCTGGAGGTTTTTGGGAAGTCAACGAAACTGCGAACCTGCGGAGCACTCGTAACCGAGGAATTGGCCGAGTGTTGATTGTAGGAGGCCTGCAGACTGCAGCAGGCTACTGTAACAGATATCAAAATCGAAGAACACAAATTGATAATCATGAAACGTACGTATCGTTACAGTAGTTCTTTTCATGCGGACCCATGGACGACTGATCGAGCAGATCAATCGATTTGGATTCCAACGAAGGCAGGAAAAGAAGAAGAAGGAAGGCCAGACCCATCGCCTGGTTACTGTAACTCGTTAATATTAATTAATTCGGGTAAGTTTTCCGTAAACTGCATTTAGATCTCGAGATCGATAATGCCGCGGATATTGAGAATCAGATGAAACGGATCTGCCAGAGGGTATGCTCACAGATATCATATTACTGTAACTTTGGGCCGCCTACGAGGAATATGGCAGAAATGAATATCAATCGCGATGAGTAGCACAGACTTGAATGAACGCGGTGTTCGGAGTGTGAACACATAGAAACGCGGAAGTTTCACGCGCGGCTAAGCCGACTAATCAGCCCTCCTAATCACTGCTAATGCCCTAAGGGCACGACCAAAGATCGGACTGCCCTCAGGGTATCCAGAAGTGGCATGTGCACACGAGGACAGCAGGAGAGTGAACAAGATTCAGAAGACCGGTGGGAGAGACTGGGGCACGGTGAGAGAGAGCAGACGACTAGACAATGGACGAGGGAGTGTGGAGATACGAGAGAGTCGGTGAGAGAGTGTGGGATATGCGGAGAGCTGCGCTCTGTTTGTGTTATTATCGAGCTTGAGAACAACCTTCCCCTTCATTTCTCGCTCCTTTTCTGAAGGGCAAGAGCCGATCCGCCCCACTGTGAGACAAAGGGCGAAATGATCAGAAGCCGTTCTAGTTAGGCTCCAAAACGATGCCGATGTCCCCTCTAGTGCCCTCCTCTCTTAGAATGTACCTTGAGCGCATGCCCCAGGGATCTCATCCTACCAGAGAAGGATCATACTGTGAATATGGCTGTGCAAAAATTACTTCCGATAGGTATTTTCCACATTCCTAAAAAGCGGCATTCAGGACATGGCTTTCCCCGGGGCAGTGTAGTATCTCGGATGGAATCCGCTGGATTGGCATTGCACAAGTGAACAATGGCGACTACGGGGGAAATATGAGAGCAGACTCTATCCAGATTTGTACCCATCTGAGAAGAGGGAGAGAGAGAGAGAGAGAGAGAGAGAGAGAGAGAAAGGAAGGGAAGGAGATGTAACTGGAACTTGTTCACATTCGGCAGAACACGAGGAAGGGATTTTAGAGGTTGCCCGTAAAAACCTCGATGATGCTACCGTAATCAGATATGGGGTAAGGGTAGAGTATATCCAGGAGAAGGAATGTAATAAGGAACTGTCAAAAGCGCTGACAAACGAACTTCGAGCTCCGTTCTTGAGTGCAACATCGCTCTAGTTAGCGCCATTTCTCGCTGTTTGCCATACGTAGTCCGAAATGCCTACATTTCCGGTGTACTTTTCTCGTTTGTTTCGTCGAAGAGGTTCCCATAGGCATTACTTGTGTCTGGCTACTCAATTTCCGGTTACTTCCGGTCATTCTTTGTTTATTCAGTTGAAAGTCACACGAAAAAAGTAGCAACAGCAGTAGGGAAATGCAGTGCACGTAACACAAATCTCTCACTAGATTCGATGTCACACAGGAATGTACAGAAAAAAAGAGGGTAAGTTCAGACAAATTAGCTTCATTGCAACTATCTATATTTCAAACAGAGAAGATTCCTTTCTCGGAGCGACAATTTGATTCTAAAACCATGTGTATACTTTTGTCGGTCACTCAAGTACTCTTCACTTCAGAATACAGCATGTCAATCACTTCTTCATAGTGTTTCGTAAGCACATGTCGTCTTATCTTGAGTGTAGAGGTGAGGAAACCGCCTTCCGCAGTGAACTCCTCAATGTTGTTTACGTTACTATTGCTGCCAGTGCACAAAGTGCAGCTCTTCTGACTAGAAGAATCCAAATACAAAATACGTGCAAGTAAAAAAAGTAATTCTAGAGAAATAATCGAGCAATACCTCAGTAGTGAGATGAACATTTCTCGCCAATTCGATCGGCGTTAGTCCTTTTCCCTTAGCCAGCGCATTGAGTTCGCAGAGCACAAAATCTCTCGTCTCTTTCGCCTCGAGCAGTTGACACTCGGTGAGCGCGAGGAGAGGATGGAGCTGGAAAAAGATGGAAACATGTGGGGGCATAGCTCAGTGGTAGAGCGCTCGCTTAGCATGCGAGAGGGCTGGGGTTCAATTCCCCATGCCTCCAGAAATCTTTTGCTCATTTTGTAGAATTGAATTTCCAATAGAATTGTTGAATTATTAGTGCTCCCATATTTTTCGCCGTCTTTACGCAGGAGACGGTCACTGTGGAAACAAAATGTGTTGTCTACGGCTTATTTGGCTTTTGTTTACCTTCTCATTCGCATTGGAGAGGGCGGTTTTCACAGCGGCAACATTTACCACGATAACAGCAACTAGGAAGGAACGAGTGGTTCGGCCGGCGATAAAGATCTGGAAATAAATACTCTTCTCTCACATTACTGAGAGAAGAGTCTCCGGTGTTCAATTATTTTGCCCCTTCGGGCTTGCAAAAATTGCATGTGACACCCATATTTCAGGGGCCACAGCGGGCAATTGGGAAAAGTTTTCAACCAGCAATAAACGCAACTCGGCTAAGCCTCATTGTTCACGTTATCGCCTCTGCGCAAAGCTGATGAGGGAGGGAAGGGGGAGACCTTGAGGGGAGCGCGCGCGTTATCCGAGACGGGGTTGACAGGGAGAGAGTGAGAGGGAGAGCGAGAAGGGGGAGAGGGGGACTCACCTGCTGAACCAGCTGGCTCTGACCATAGACGTTCTCGATAAGTTCTGGCGCTACAAAGTCCCCTTGAGCGAGCTGAAAAGAGATCAGACTACACACCACATTGGATTGAGGTACACACTACAACGATTTCTAACTACAGACTACAAACCTTGAAGAAGGCGTTCTTTCTGTCGATAATCGCGAGCGATCCGTTAGGCAGCCAGTGGCCAATGTCGCCTGTGTGCAGCCAGCCCTGATGGGTAGAGATCAAAGATCAGATTTGAGAGTACCACCCAGTAGTCTAATTGTAACTAGAAAAGGTTGTAACTGTCTGGGATGTGAAAGGGAGACTATTTAGTGAGAATTCTTAAATGAACCAATGTGTCCTAATCAGAGATTGTCTAGAGATCAAAGATCACCTCTGCGTCGACTGTTTTCAGCGTGAGCGAAGCGTCTCCGAGGTAGCCCGACATTACTGCTGCGCCACGGAAGCACACCTGAAATATGATTTATAGAAATTCGTAAACCGGAATCGATTTTCGAAAACCGGAAGTGATGATTTCGCACCTCTCCCTTGTCCTCTCTAGCGTAGTACCCGAGTTCGGGTGCGTCGATCAACTTGATCTGCAAAGAATTATAGTCTTCAATTTTTTTCATTCTAAAATTTTAGCTAATTTGATATCGAAATCTGAACTGTTAAAGCGGGACATCAAGTGGTGAGAGCGCATTCAGCAACGCTTCCGAAATCGATCGATTGTTACATCTGCTACCGTAATCTATGGCCAAAGTAGTTCTGCACTTCAAGTTATTATTCATCCCGTTATTACACTAGTTCGCATTTTCGATTGATCTCATACAACAGTACTCTTGACCACCGTACTCTTGACTACCGTACCTGTGCCCATGGCGCGGGTCCTCCCACGTGTCCAGCTGTGGTGTCGCATGGCAGATTGAGTGTGCCGGCAGCACCGCATTCTGTCTGACCGTATCTGAGGAAGAGGTTACGGCAGGTTACGGTAATCCAAGATGCGAAGATTGAGCGGTTACGGTATTTGTTTGATATCTAGGGGGGCGCTGAATTCTAGTGTGTGTGTCCATCCCTATGTGTTTGTGAAAGATCCTGGAAGGTTCTACTGATAGTGGTCTTCACAAACCTAGTTGATGATTGGACCTCGACTAAAGAAAGGAGTAAATGGGAAAAGTATCTTGAATCCATGTCTACGATTCAACTGCAGGTGATCATGCAATAATAATGCAGGTAGTAGGAGGATCGATGGATGGAAGATATTGCTCACCCCTCAAATAGCGGTGCTCCGTATGCAATTCGAGTGAAGTTCTTGACTTCTGGAGAGACTGGGGCGCCGCCAGTTGTGAGAAGACGAATACGGCCACCAAGCATCGATGAAATCTGATCAAGTCTAATTAGTTAACCAATTCCGCGAATCCGGTATTGATTCTCTTTTTAACAACTGAGAACACTTTTAAGAGAAAGTGCTTGACCACTTTACCACTCTTTATAAACTATAATTATCGCGATTTCTCTGAAATAATGCTAATCTGGAAATAACAGCAGTTGTGTCGCGAAAATCAGTCACTTGTATTTTTTTCTCATAATTATTTTACTTTATCAACAAAGAGGTAATAACTGTCAACTGTCGTCAATAGCCGAGTGACGTATGTATCCGGTACTTGAAACTCATTCCAAATAGTGGACCAGGTCGATAGTTAAATAATAACGCTCGATGATGACAATAACAGCGCGAACACGTGAAGAGCGCGCATTATACTCCCCTCTTCCTATTTTCGATCTGTTCATCTATTTTCAGATTACGGTACTAAGAATACGGTACTCACCTTGGAGAATACGATCCTGTCCCAGATGGTGTCGAATCGCATCTCTCCGTTGGCGAGCATCCGCAGCTTCCACCTACATCGAATATTGCAGGATTACTGTATTTATAGTACGTAACTTTACCAGGATAATGCAAAAGGCGACGGTGTATTGCAAGATTACCGTATCTCACCATTTGGCGATTCCGAATAGCATCCGAACGAGAAGTGATTGCGTAGCCATTCGGGCGTGCACCGATTCGTAGAATCTGTAGGAATTGCTTAATGATGACGACATTGCAATTTGCATTCAATATCCGACAATTTTTGACGCCTTTTTCATTGCATAATGCGTGTTGTCGGCTTTTTAAAATATAAAACAATGATTTCTATCTAATTGTATGACAAAACATGGAGAACTCAATTGATCTCACCATCTATTCTTTCAAATCTAAACACGATTCGAATTGCCGTTATTGCCTAATGATGACGTCACCACTCACTTGTTGAGTAGTCTCGGGACGAGTGCAATAACCGTCGGCCGCAGCAATTGAATATCAGGGAGAAGTCTGGTGACGTCACCCGAGTAGATTCCCACTCGGCCACCAACGTAACAAATGAAATTCTGAATAGGCATTGTTTTCGCAACAGTTCTCCATTGGTTTTAGATGAGACCGGGTCAAACTATTGCTGCATCAAACTAAAATGCGGCAGGGCGCGAATATCCCTGATCGGTGCCGGCTGTTTTGTATTACACAGCATTCAAAAGATCCCTCAGACCCAATGAATTCGATTGTTGGATGGCGTCACTTTTCGCAAAATTTCGATCACCTGAATGAGATGCTCGTAGATATGTGCAAGTGAGAGGAAGGAGAAGTAGACCTCAGCAGAATTGAAGGAAATACTGGAATTTGAGATAACATACCATCGATAATATACGAAAATGAGTGGCATAATTTCGAATATCTACTAGTAGTGCCATTGGGAAGCCGAAGAACGTATGATTCGTTCCTTCTCGAAATTATTCCGGATCGTGGGAAAGAATACGATTCCCTATTGACCCTAAATATTCCCTACCCTTTTCTGGAGGGTTAAATGAGCTAATGATGTGAAAAAAGGATGGAGTGCTATCTCACTTATTAGGCGTGCAGCACCACTGTGAGTATAGGCCTCCGACTGCTGCTAGCAAATTTTGATGCGTTGTCTGCACACCTTTTGGCCTGCCTGAAAATCAACCTTGGTTATTTTAGTTAAGTTTAGGTTTTTTTTTCACCCGTTTAGAAACCCGACAAAAATGCTGCGCGATTTTGTTTTGAATACGCCACCGTTTTACTCACTGCCGCAGAATATTGTTTGCTCCTGTTGAGTAATTTCTTAAAGCAAAGAAAATGATATTCTTACCGGTGGTTCCACTCGTGTGACAGATGACGTAGACATCAGTCGGTGCGGGCGGGCGATTCTCTCGTGGATAAAGTGTGCCTCGGGCAAGAATCTCATCGAACTCCCATACCTGAAAAAAAAGTTCGAAGATCCACACACATTTGAGGAACACTATCGCTGTCGTGGAGAGGAAATTGGAAAGATCAAAGATCACCTCGACTCCGGCCTCTTTTGCTCCTTCAACATCCTGCTTGAGACCATCGAGAAGGATGATTACACGGAGAACGGCTATTTCACCCGCGGCCTGAGATTCGAGAATGTTAATTGGTACGAAAAACACGGCGATTGCCTGATTCAAAGAATATTTTTCGACGGGACAGGCACTGCGAGACGGATAGGCGCACGTATTGTATGATAGAATCTTAATGTTGCAGCACCTTCTGCTGGACGAAGGTCTTGGCGCGCTCTACTGTATCGCAGTAGATCACCTCGAGCTCGCACGAATCGATAATGTAACTGCAATTATCAGGGTGTCCCACAATTTCTGTCGCATAGGCCATTTTCATAGTTGTAGAGAACTGGTCCTCGACTGATTCCCAGTATGGTGCACTCGCGGAGATTCATGAAATCGATACTAGAGGTGCCCCCTAATATGTAATCATGCCAGATTCTGCTCTGTCGACTAGCTTCCGTAGACCACAGCCCCAGAGATACAGCCTACTCTTACCGCCCCCTCTCATTTACCAGACCTCCGTTTTCACTTTTTTGGTAATCAAACTTCAAATCAATAACCGTCTCATGTTTTCATGTATATCGATTGTATGCTTCCACTGAGAAGAAACTTGTTAATGGGCGTCGGGAGTTTTTCGACTGTACGGCAAACACGAGATGGACCAGAAAGGTTTTCAATGTGGATAACAAGTGGATCATGTGCGACAACAAGACATGAAACTAGAGCGATTGCATTCGGGAAAACAGCAATAGCCCGTCCCAAAGAAGAAATTACAAAATGAATAAATTTCTGAGCTTCTTCTCCCCCCTTCTCTGAGAGATCCGAAGTAATGGTACCACCAACTTCTGCGATCATTACTCTATCCAAATAAAAGAAGCCGCCATCAGAGTCCCGCGTGATCTCTAGAGCTAGTCAAAAATTCAAATTTTGATCGACTGGAGAAGATCCGATTTTTCGAAAATATTTTAGAAAAAGCTGGGCAATGCGAAGTTAGAGTGTCCGACTATACCGCTGCATACTATCGATACCATCCCTTGCATCTATCGCTGTTTCAAATTCTTTGCGTGCTTCCACCCTGAAAAGCAGTTCGCCATTCGGACCGAACTCGACGCTGACTTCCAATCTTGGATTGACTCTGGGGCCCAGCCCCTCTGAGGAAGGATATCACGGCTCCGCCCAATCGATGGAAGGAGGCCACCAGTAGAAACAACGACTATCGTACGTACTGAAAATATCAGAACGTTTACCGCATCGTGATCAAAATGTTCAGAATTTGCATCTTTGCGAGTACACATTATCATGACTTGTTTTTATGCTAATTCGATTAATCCGCATCGATTTGCCGGAATCTACCCGGTGATGCCCGGTGAAATGTGTAACTGAAAGCGACAAATTCGATTGCAAAAAAGGGACAGAACCGGCAATTACTGGCATTTCCCGGCTGTATACGGTAATGATGACAATTCGCTAACTTGGTCGGTTATCGCATCGAATTTTCTCCTTTATTTGAGACATTTCACCGGGCATGTCCGGGCAGTTTCTGGTAAATTGAGGTGGACAAAAAATATGAACCTACTCACGAGTCGCAAATAATTTTCTTCGCAAAGTTACAAAAATTGAACATTTTGATCACGTTCCGGTAAAAGTTCCGATATTTTCAGTACGTACGATACTTCGATCACTGACCGTTTTGACTTATTCAAGTTATGACGAAAAATATCGAAGTCGAGATTTCGCGACAGAAATTGTGGGACACCCGAATAGTAAAAGTTGACGTTCTTCGAAGATTTTTTTATAGCATAATGCCATCAAAACCAGGATTCAGATGATAGGGTTGTAATCACTGCTGACTTGCTGCATATGCAGCCCATGCATATGCGGCACCTGCTGCAGCTGCAGCAGCAATACTCACCGCAGATCCTCCATCTTGCTGTTGTGGTAGAGTGGGACGGAAGTAATTGAGAAGTTGACCAATGAATGAAGAGCGAGAGTGTACCTCAAATCAATAAAAGTACGGCAGATAATTTCAGTAGCTAATTTCAACAATGATCTGCAATAGGGTTGCCGGATCAAGGGTCAAGGGTTTGTCTCTCTCCCCCCTGACCCTCTCTATCATTCCAAGTGTGAGAGATAAACAGCCAGGGGGCCCAAGGGTTTGGAGTGATAAGACGCCGAGAGAGATAACAAACCAAGCCCTTGGTTTTTCCAAGCGCTTGGTTCTATTCGAAGGCGTTATTTCGTCGATTAATTAATTGAAAAATAGTTGATTGTTGTTTGTGTGAATCCTATTCACGGTAATAGGTAATTAACAACATAAACAACTTGTTTAATTGTGTAGGGAAATTGTTTTGTTTCACAGAACTGAAAACCAAGGGCTTGGTTTATAAACCAAGCCCTTGGTTCTCTCTCCCCCTGTGACCTCCCCTTTATCAAGTGTTGAGCGAGAGATCGCACTCTCTCAGGCGAGAGAAACCAAGCCCTTGACCCTTGGACTTGAAACGGCAACCCTAATCTGCAATAATTGCTTAATTAAATTCGTGTATATTGATCTACCTCAGCGAATTGATTCCCGCCACTCCGACTCGCTTCGTCTGTCTCTCAAGCGATAGCAGACCAGCGCCCAGTCGATTTGACTCCGCGATATCCCACAATTACTGATTTTATTAAAATATCTATCTTAGTAATTGTGAAATTCGCGAGAAAAAACTCACCTCACTGTACTTGGTCCAGCGAAAGTCGCCGTTGTGAATCTGTAAGTGGATGTGTTTCATCGGCGCAGCAAAAGTTTAGAAAAAAAATGAACACCATAGTTTTGGTTGAGGCAAATTATGAAAAGCAATATGGCTTAGAGTTGTAAGCTGTTCTCTGCACACAATCAGTAAACGATAATGCAGTGTACCTCTCCGATGAAGGGACCATCATTACTCTCCTCCATTCCCCTCCTCACTACGTCATACACTGTGTGAACCTGTCCACATGGTAGACCAGTGATCGGCTCTGAATCCATACAGTTCCTCCATCACCAAAACATCAACCGCTGATTACCAATAGAGCTAATAAAGTACCGGAATTATAGGATTCTAGTATGCTCAAGTGCCAGGTTGCTTTGAGAAAAAAAGACACGAAGGAAAACAATTACCGGGGAAAAATATATTGCCTCTGATCCTCTCTTCGCCAGGCAAAAGGACTGAATGCACAGCTGATTTGGGAAGGTCATGCGACGAGATTAACCGACGAGCCATGCCAACTGTAAATAAATAAAAAAATATTCTAAAATAAAATAATCGGAATAAAAATGCCGAAAAGTAACCGCAAAAGATATAGATCAGCTCGCGCGGTTTTAGAGATCCGAAGAGAAATCTCGAGAAATGGGGGAAGGAAAGGGAGAATGAATTGTGTGAGTGTGTGAGAGGGGGGATGGATACGAACTATACTGACCTACAAAGAGTAGAATAGGGGAGGGAGAGAGAGGAAGAAAAGAGATGAGTGATCCGTGAGAGAAATCTCGGATGTTCCATTATTGAAGTGGGTGTTAGATGGAGGGGAACACTCTAAAACAAGCGCTGGTTCGTACCATGAACAGGATGGGATAGGTTTAACGACGAAAATGGAAAGGAATTACTGACTAGATTGCCCCCCCCACGGAGTCAGAAAACATCAATACAAGGGGTTTATTGAAAAGCCGGTTGATACGGAATATTCACGCCGTAATAGTCATGAGAACTAAAAAAAATATATTTATTATTTCTTGGTACATTATTGAAAATTTGAGTACGTATAGATATGTTTTAACATTAATACCTGGCTATGAGTAAGAAAAAACACGTCCCGTTATAGGAAACGTTATGTGGCCCCGAAAAACGTTATAGGAAAATATATTTATTATTTAATTTTTTTCGCTAAGGGAATACATAATACAGATGAGGTTTTCTACGCATCTGATTAATTTGTCAAATAATAAAATATAGTGATCTGCAAACATCATATTTTTATCGCGATACGTTCATGAATGTCGCGTGAATGATACGGTGGTATTGAACACATTCGGTAAGGGTTTTCTGAAATGGGATTTGATCCACTGGCGATAGGTGGGAGTTCCAAATAGCATCATGAGATTGTGGACGAGAGGATGAAGAAGGAGGGTAAAATAGGCGGGAAGAGTTATTGCTGAAACGTAAGTGCTAAAATTAGGGAGGTACTAAACTATCGAGTTTTGAATTCGAGGAAATATCTAATTTATGCTCACATCTTGCACATGATGATTACACAGCACTAAAATATCGCCACATATTTAGGTGAATTGTAAACACTACATATTAAACGACCCACAAAACGGTATGCAATCACAAATCATTGATGTGAAGAGTATGTAAGCTGGAAACAATAGTAAATTGAATGGTATTGCAACCTGGAAAAATCGAAAAAAATATGAAGAAAAGGAATGAAAATGTAGATCAAACCTGTACAAATAAGAATGTCAACGATTTCTTAATTTTGCGCACAGAGACAGAGCTTCGATTGTGCTGTAAAACCGTTGCAAATGTGTGGAATATTTTCAGGGTTTTCAACCTCTTTAATACTACTAATCATTAAATATTGCTGACCTGCCGGTTCAAAATGTAAAACATGTGTGCAAATGTAAGCGGGGCCAGAATGAGGCAGAAGAAAAGCTCCTTGAAATAAACATTTATATTATGCATCTTGTACATTTCATTCGATCAAACAAAATGTCACTATAGTGCTTCCTGTTTTTTCCCGGAGCGAAATCACACAAAAGTGATGTGTCGCCGACGTTTCTTTTAGGTAAACAACCGAAGTTCGGCTTTTGGATTTTTGGTATGATCGTACTATTTTACAAATCTAATATTCGCGCTGTTGAAACTCACTGCCAAAACTGCGTACAATATATAGATGACGAGATTAGAACGCTGGTGAATGAAGTAGCCTCCCCGTGAGGGAACCCAACTCAAGTTGTATCGACTCTGAATCACTTCTTTGTCCACCCATTTTCCTTTTCCTTGGTTGTGGATAAACTAGTCCAGAGACGCTCAAAAGTGTACTAGTTTGGGAACAACGAAACCATACAGTTTCCATGAACTCCTCGATTGTTATCGATTGAAAGGGCCAGACAACATAAACTAGAGAGAGAAGTGATATCGAGGTAACAACTATTACTTGTGCAGCGACAAAATACTTCTGAAAAATTTGCATACAAAACTCATTTCAATATTTGATAAATTGTTCGAATTTCAATTTTTAATGATTCGCGAACCTCACTGAATTTGAGCGGATTATTGTTCGGAATGAGCGATTGGTGTTTGAAAAAGATCATGAACATGAGAGAGCATCCCTCAAAGACATAGTGTACCCACAGAACTCCCTGAAATGTTCTGATTAGCGAGTCCCGTTAACTTTTACACACCAAAAGCGTGTTTGGAGATATGCCTAATATACAGAGCAATCCTACGCAGTAACCACTCATTGCCGGAAACAGTGGGATAGGTTCGAAAAATACATCCATTAAGACACTAGTTGCCGTTATTGATAGCTGAATTGAGTTATCATTGAATGGAGATTGATGAGGGACTAACCTGTATTCTGATAAGATAATTTCGCAGCTTATCCTGATTTTGCGGTGTCTTTTTCACAAGACAATAAAAAGTTATTGAGCTGAGGAACATTGAAACGACAAACAATGATCTTTGGCCAAGCAGCAGCAATTGTTGTGTATGCAGAGGCAGGAAAATCGTGTCTGAGATTTCGTAGTGCGGGGCACAGTATAAAAATGAAATGTTGGATATCGAATTTGGAAAAAAATTACCTGAATCCATGCTTTTTAAGGTATTTTTGGCCCAAAATACAGAATTTGATTCCCAATTCCGAGCAGCTTCAGAAACCAATGGACATTAAACGCCAATCACAGACTGTTGGAATCACGGGAAAATAATATCTGAGATATTATTTACTACCACCTGTGATTGATTCAAATATACACATGTTTTCATGGTCATGGTTTGTTTACGATAGCTTGAACCAGATAAAAGAAAAAAAAAGATATTTAACATTAACAGGAGTTGACAACCACTTGGGCACAATCTGTACACGGAACTATGCATAAAGCGTAGTGCATCGATTGTAGGTAGTACATTTAACCGCAATAAACCCCAGCTAGTTTACTATTTTTATGAATGGACTATTGTTTTGCATTGAATTTGAATGGCCGAAGATCGGTGTTTCTCCTTTCACATAATTTCAAACTGGCAGAAATGAGTCATGACGAGAGAGTGTACAAAAGTGAGAGGGTGTGCCTCTATTTTACACGGTTTCTTACTCCAAACCCGTTCGTGGCCTGCAGAACGACGTGCTGATTGATATTTTAGAATCATTTTTGATTTCAACAAAAAAAAATTTTTTTTCGAAACATTTCGACAATCCTTGTTCAGCTAATACATTTTGAGAATGTGTGCATTGAAATCGAGCAAAGCTATCTAATGCAATTGCACTTATTTATCAGGGGTAGGTGTTTCACGTTATGTCGTTGTCGATTGTCAACAGTGATGTTTTTTAAAAAAAATTATTGAAAATGAGGAAATCCAAGGCCTTAACCCTTGGACTTCAAACGGCAAGCCTACTGTACAGATAAGTTTGTTCAGTGTTGATCCGACCCCTGACCCATGTGTCTTCTCTTGTTCATTTTCGGAGAGGTCTTTGCCATTGTTTCCGATAGCTCAAAAGGGATACAATTTCATATTTGTTCAATACATAAAACTGTGACTCATTGATATGTCCGAATTGCCATCGTCCGACAGAAAAAGCATTGGTCGACTGGATCACAGAATGGGCTGGTTTGAGTAGCACAGATATGATCCATTGTCGATATGAGGGAGTTCCAAATAGCATCATGAGATTGTGAACAAGAGGATGAAGAAGAAGAGTGAAGTAGGCGGGAAGAGTTATTGCTTAATAAAAACGTGCTGAACTCTGTCAGAAATCGTTCAACATACAGTAAGGAATGCAATCACAAATGATCGATATGAAGAGGATATACGCTGGGAAAAATAGTAAACTGAATGGTATTGCAACCTGGAAGCGATAAGTTAAGAGTCTCAATCGAACCTGTAAAAATGGAACCTGCACAAAAAGGTACATCAGTGATCGCCTGATTTTACGCACCGCAACTGCACTTCGTTTCGGCTGCAAATTCACAATTTTCTACACTTACAAACTACGACGTTACTTCTTCTAAAATGATATGATGATACGATCAATGATACTTCCTGTGTTTACCGAAGGCGAAGGAGGGTCGCCAACGCGCCTGTGTGATAAACAACGAAAGTCAGTGATTGGCTTTGTGGTACTATCATTTTACAAATGTAATAGGGGTTCCGCTTTTGGCATGTTGAGTGTGCGATCGGTTTTATCTATTTATTCATGAAGATAAAGATATCGTCCTAACCTGATGGCGTAGCGTGTAAAACATGTGAGAGAACATTGCTGAAACCATAATCAGGGCGACGAATAATTCCTTGCAAGGATACGTTGAAATTGTGACTTATCTCAAATGTACCCACTCCTAAAACAGCGTACATGAAGCAGATAGAGAGGTCGGATGATTGATGAAGGAAATAGCCGCCCCGTGCAGCCACCCAACTTACGTTATATCGACTCTGAAATCAGGTGTATCACCATGTGGAAAATGCAAATTTCAAAAAGAAAAACATAATTTTGCGTTGGGGATTTGAATTTCCAAAAAGCCTTTTTCGGCTTACCGTTTTCATAAATTCCTCCACAGTCAATGATTGGAAGGGCCAAGCAGCGTAAACAATAGCGGGGAGTGACAGAAATGCAACCACCATCAATTGGACAATGAAAAAGTGTATCTGAGTGTGCTATTTTCTCCACAAAAAGACGATTGAAAACAACTTAGGAAAATGCACGAACCTCGCTGATTTTGGCGGCGTTATCTTTCGGAATTAGCGTTTGATGCCGAAAAAAGCAGAGAAACATGAGTGAGCAGCCTTCGAACACGTAATATATCCAGAGAATACCCTGGCATGTTTGTAGAGACTTTTACCACTATATCATACCTACCACGAGAGTTTTCGGTGATACACCTAGGGAGCAGAGTAGGCCCACACAGTAACCTCCCAGTATCGGAAAGAGAGGAACCGGTTCGAATAGCACATCCATGTAGACGCTAGTGGCTGTTATCGATACCTGAATACAACTTGCTATGAAAACTTTACAGAGAGGATTACCTGAATTATGATGAGATAATTCCGCAGTCTAAGCTGGTTTTGTGGGGTCTTTTTCACAAGACAAAATAGCGTCGTTGAGCTGACAAATGAAGAGAAAATAAATAACAACCGTTGCCCAAAAATTAAACTTTCTTGCATGCGAAGTGACAGGAAAACCACACCTACGAATTCAAAGTTATTAACGAACTTATCAAAATATGAACGTAAAAAGCTATTTTCGATCTCCGAATTATGTGTACCTACCAGAATCCATAAATCGATTGAACCGATGCAAAATGTAGCAAATTAAATTACTTTGTGATGTAATTGTAATATAATTGTAAATGGTGTCGTACGACAAAACTGCAATGCGAGATAGAGCTTATGACGTATGTTTCTGTGTGATCAGTAACCGTAGAAAGGCGGGAGCAAACAACGGGAAAATAACAAGAAAAGTTGCCGGAAAACGCCTTCATTCAGTATCACGTGCACTTAACAGACACACGTTACTAGCAGGTGATAAGTGAGATAACAAGTCGAGTACTCCTCATGTTCAGACTGATGGCGCGAAAAATATAAGAAAATTGAGAAGAAATAGCCTGGACAAATGACGGAGATTCTTCTCGTTTTAGCTTTTTTTCGGTATAAAAGGTCGATAAAGGAAAATTGCAAGGTCTCACACGCAATCGATGCATTAGTTTTAGTTCATGCCACACTTTATCGAAGGAAGAAGATCCGAGTTTAAGATATGATTATCTCTCTCCTCTCAATCGTTGCTTCCCTCCGCTTCTCAACCAACATCTGGTCGAGCACTTTGCACAATCTTAGGGTTAGGAAGGAGAGAGCGTGTGTGAAAACTAGTGTCTCTCGATTTTTCACACCCTCTCACCCCTGACCCACCGTAGGATTGACCAGGGCGTGTAGAATGATGTGACTGGGCGGTACTCATCACTCCAAAATTTGATTGATTCGAGAAAACGTTCATAGAATATTTCGAGGCTAACATGGCTGCATTGTCACTATTTGGTACCAAAGAGTAGTAGTGCAATGTGTACAATAAAATACGATGGATGGAATAAGACGTTTCGCAATCAATGAGAAGAATTATCAATGAAATATTCTTCGGTCCTTTTTTAGAAATATGCAAATAGCTTCATGCGAACAGGTCGATTATCAAGATTTCTCTGGACATTCGTTTCTTTAGTGTTTTGAAAGAGATGAGTTGGATGAGCCAATGAAGAATAGGGATGGAGACCATTTATTGGTTCGTGATGTTGTGCATTGGTAGTAGATGCAGGATTCGGCCATCTGAAAAGGTCGAAAATAGAGGAAACGCTTAGAATGTATTCTTTCTTTCGAAAATGAGCTTTGTGAAAAAACTACTTGAATGAAATATTCACCATCTACGGTTATCTTGGAATTCTTTTTCCCTCTTCATTTCGACCCTTATAATCTGTTAGGACTTAGAGTCCAGTTTCACGTAATTTTCATAATAATTTGTATTCGGACGGCTTTTCATCGCCAGCTCAAATGACCGAGCAAAAATGATGCGGAAAAAACATGGGGAAGTTCTATCAGATTAGATGCATCTACCGACACCTAGCACAGGACGTTTACAATTGCAATTATAAGTTTCCCATCTCGTTCGGTGTGACAACACGCTTACCTTTAACAGGTGTGAATATTATTCGTCTGATTTCATAATCATCACAATCATCTTGTAGAGATGAGGGAGAGGAAAGCGGAGTAGACGCTTCTGAAAGATTAAAATGAAAATGCACAACATTTTGCCTTATTTTATTTGCAAAAAATGGCCAAAACAATACGAAAATGAACGAATTCCGGGGCAGAAAGGTGGAAAGAAGTGGGAATAAGGAGGAGAAAAATGAAGGGAACAATAGGGAGGATGGCGAATTAAACAGCAAATAAATATGTAGTCGAGAAATGAAATGCTGGAGAAGAAAGAGAGTCCGGTGTAAATCTCAGTGAGCCCTTCTTCCATTCTCCTCTTCATCTCTCTCTCTCTCTCTCTCTCTCTCTCTCGCACATCCTCCTCCTCCTCCCTCGTCTTCTAGGTTCGCTTTACACCGGAGAGATAATGAACTGGCATGGGAAGAGTGAAGAGAAGGTCGATTGATTGTGTAAGAAGATTTAAAGAGGAGAAGAGAAGAAGAAAACGAAATTATCAGCTACATGATATGACAGAAATGCCGACAGACGAAATACGACAGAGCAATTCTTGCCATAAACCATTTTCATCACGTTTTCCCTTAGCACCGTCTCGTTATTCTCACAACATTTTAAAATCTTTCTATGTGACCGTTATTGAGATTAACTGTGGACTCATACTTGCAAATGGAAATGAAATTTGTGTCTCTTTACGATGAATGAATGAAAATGTTTATCGACATTCGTAAATGCGAAGGATAATTATAATTTCCACTGCTTAAAGGGATCCGGCATCGAAAAATAAGTTTATTTTATTTTAAAAATTAAAAAATTCTAATAATAACTTTGAATACCGCATATTTTTACGATTTTTTATAAATTAATTATGAATTTTCGAATGTTTGTTATCCAAAAATACTGTGATCCACCGCGTGGAAAATGAGCAAGAAAAATGAAGTTCAAGAAAATAAAACCGAATAGAATAGAAATCAAAATATCAGAAAGCATTTTGAAATTCTCGTTAACTGATGAGAGCCTGAACAGCGAGGGAGACTCTTTCTCATTTTCACACTACTCTACCACTCCTGATCACTTAGTGAAGACATCGACAGATCAAGGGGGGAATTTAATTAGACTCTGGTGAGCTACCCCTCTAAGAAGAACAACTGTTCCCCCCCCCCCCCTTCTCTCTCTCTCTCTCTCTCTCTCTCTCTCTCTTCCAGGAAAGGCACTTGCCTTTGATCCCTGATCGGTGGAAACATTATTTGTATTTACAAAATACGTCTAGTACAATCCAGAAAATTACAGAACCATGAAATGTAACGTGTTTATCTTTATTGCGGAGTCACTTGATTGGAGATGAAAAAGCAGTGCGATTATTAATGCAAATCAATGAAATATTCGTCGCGAGAATCGTGGATCCTTGCCATACTTATCCTTCGACTCTCTTCGCTTTGCAGGGGTTATTCCATCTCGCTTTCAGCTCCTTCACTGCGTCTTTGCTCGTGCCTGGGATATTTGAAAACGTCACTGCGTTACCATTTTGGCAGAATCATCATCCAAATCCTCCTGCTCTAGCACATTGAGCCTTTGACGAGGCGGTTATGTGAATTCCATAGCTTTTGAAAGTTTCCGTTCTTACCGTGATAAATGCCGTCGTTGCGTACTGCGTAGTAGAAGTTGCCCTTGCGTGCCTTGAAAGGTTAGGCTAACAATAACATGGAAATCAATATACCAACCGTGTGGAGCTTTATAACGACCATATCAAAGTCGAATAGGCGCAGGGGAGCAACGCAGGTCGAGTTATGCAGAAATTTTACCTACACCATATCGCCAGACTTATGGTTTCATAAGCCGAATACACTTTACACCCATCAGAATATTCCTTTCACGTTCAAGCACGTCAGTTCTACCACTCACTCTGTTCTTGCTCTTTCCATCGTACACATCCAAACGGAGTTTCTCGCCGTTGGCATCGACGAATTCGATCGAGAGTCGAGTAGTTCTCTTTGGCTTGAATGCCAACCCATCGTACTCCCGTCCCACCGGCTCGAACTCCATCTGCAACTGGGTGGCAAAAAATGGACTACCGCAGAATCAAGTTATCACTCGTCAGAAGCAAGGGAACGCATTATTTTTACAATAATATGCCTATCATGTCACACACTGAGACAAATGATAATTGGATAATAATAGCTGGTTTGGTAACAAGCGGGAAACGTGAAGCCTTCTGTTTCAACTTTTCGAATAAATGAGCTACGCGTCGTGGATAGGCGCGTTTAACAGTCTAGAGGCTTTGCATCATACCGTATTATTTCCATGAATGTATCTGGCCAAGACTGGCAATTTTTCCTCGCAAGATCGCTCGTCGGCCCAAAGAACGGCCATCTCCTTGTTCGAATTGCAGCCGGGCTGCAAAAGATACCATGGTCTCCAAATTAGGGAAAAAGTTTGATAGTTCTGTGCGGGGGATCTATTATCCACCGAAATTTTTATTAAGTACCTTAAAATTGAACACCTAAAAGTGCATTATTCTATACAGTAGCACCGGAAAGTATTGGCACGTGTTTTTCTTCTTGGTGTAACTTTTGAATCGTAAAAGGAATCTAGCTGAAGTGTTTACTATAAGTAGAGAATCTATCAGGAAACACGGTGCTGATACTGACATTGCATGAGGGTACCGCAAAATTAAGTAGTGATGACGCAATCGAACTTGCTCGAAAAATAATTATTCCTCGGACATAAATGTTGTGGTTACAAATTTTTCGGAGCATGGAAAGATTGCGGTAGGCTACCCAGAAAAAAAGCTTCAAGTTGCTGCATTTTTTTCCTTTGCAGCAGCATTGCTGCAATATCAAGGCTGCAAACTCATAACTCGGCTCCCAGATAAGCTAGAGACCCGTTCTATTGCTCAAAATGATCCTTTTGGTGAATCCAGACATCTCTGATAGAAAGAAGGAACGACCCAAAACCATTCAAGAGGAACGACCCAAAACCATTCGAGAATCGATTCCCAACTTTATGTAGCAGCAGCATTTTTTTCCTGCATGGCGCGATCGCATCCCTGGCGCGCCCTGGTTTTCGGAAACGAGAGAGTCTGTAGAGATGGAGGGGGCGGGCCGAGCGTATGCAAAGAGAGAGACGATACATTTCGAAACCAGGGCGCGCCAGGGATGTGATCGCGCCATGCAGAAAAAAATGCTACTGCTACATAAAGTTGGGAATCGATTCTTGAATGGTTTTGGGTCGTTCCTGCACTGAAACCACAATTTTAGCTCATTCACCCTTGGAGATGTACACGGTCACGGTATGCGATCTGGGAGCCGAGTTATGAGTTTGCAGCGTTGATATTGCAGCAAGGCTGCTGCAAAGGAAAAAAATGCAGCAACTTGAAGCTTTTTTTCTGGGTAGCCTACCGCAATCTTTCCATGCTCCGAAAAGTTTGTAACGTTTATGTCCGAGGAATAATTATTTTTCAAGCAAGTGTTGTTCTATTGCGTCATCACTACTTAATTTTGCGGTACCCTCATGCAATGTCAGTATCACCACCGTGTTTCCTGATAGATTCCCTACTTATAGTAAACATTTCATCTAGATTCCTTTTATGCTTCAAAAGTTACCCCAAGAAGAAAAACACGCGCCAATACTTTCCGGCGCTAATGTATTTTTTAAATCAAGAATATTAATTTCATTTCGTACCCATTTTGGCGCGTTGAACTTCACGTCGACAATTTTAAGTCCTTTGAAGAAGGATAAGACCTTGAACAACCGCGCTTCAATGTATCCGTACGCCTTCCAGTTTGGCGTTTTCCGATATCTGAGTGATGTGGTGTTAGTTTTCGGAAAAAGGAAATGGAAAAAGGCCAAGATTTGAATTCCCGCAATTTCTTATCTCGGTTCTCCGTGGAGCAATCGACTCAAAATTTGGAATATAACATTTTTCGACCCTTTTACACCTAGAAACGAAATTTTGAGTCGATTGCTCCACGGAGAACCGAGAGAAGAAATTGCGGGAATTCAAATCTTGGCCTTTTTCCATTTCCTTTTTCCGAAAACTAACACCACATAAGGAATTGGCCACGTAAAGAACTTTTTTATCACGGAACGGTGGACAGTGGGATAATTGGCCAGTGCTTAGTACTGAAATTTTGTAAAAAAATATTTGCCGAGGTGAGTGAGGAAGTGCAATCTGTTCCATCTCAATCGCTATTGATCTGTCTTAACTCTCACTGTTAGGATCATTTATCCTCTGGAAAAGTAAACATAGATTTATATGCGCGAACCTCCACACGCAGTAATCTTCGCACTCCAGCGGTCCCAATTTGCACATATCCGGAACCGGTAAATCGTGAATCTTCGCGACCGCGCCTCCTCTTATCTGTTTTCGATAAAAATGGTCAGTTCATTGTACCTTATATAATGTTGTATTTTTTGGCTGTTTTACTACTCGTGGAACATGTTTAATATACGCTTAACGTGACTTCAATCTTCCTGTGAGGCAAAAAGTTTCATTTACAACGTGAAAACTTCTACTAGAAGTGCGCGGCCCCGACACTTTTACAAAGGAAGGAGATAGTTTACGACAGCGTTCTTTGTTATCACTCCATTTAAATTAGGATAACTGAATAAACTCACGCTGAGGATGATAAAACTGAGTTCGCTGTACACGTCTAGCGCGCCTGCGATTGGGATGTAGTCGGCACCGGCCAGTGTAAGACAAATGCCCCTACCTGAAACATGAACAAATTCAAAAGAGGCCACCACTATCGACTCGTTTAATTACGTGTACCAAGAAAGTTGAATTCGAGAGAGAGAGGCATGCTAGAGAAATCGCGCTCTGTGTAGAGGCAGAAAGCACGCAAATGAGTTCCAAGTTTGGCGCTTTCGGCGTTTTCAGAAACCCCACGGTCACTTCGCGACCTTCCCTTGTCAGGTCTCAGGAATGGCAAGCAATATTTTCCCCTCGAAATATCGTCTCCCTTCATATGCAACGACTATTTCAAAACTACTGGTTTTGTGTTTAGCATACTTTAATTACTTGCAATAATGATATGTAAGCTGCAACATTCGACCCACTGGTGACGTTGGCGTATTTTGAGAAGGGCTTGATCCACTTTTTGATGCGACGCAGCATCGACGAGCCGATGAGACATAGATTGAGACTGGAGGAGAAACGCGCGTCTCTCACCAGAGCAGTGTAGAAAGATGCATCCGTCAAATCGCCCTCTGCGAACAAAAGTCTACGATGCAACAGTTCAAGTGGAAAGTGGAAAGTTTATGATACGTTTGTAGTTTGCGGTCTAGCCTCTTCACAGTTTATACTCAAACAAATACCTCTGAAGAGCCGATTTTTTGACCGAAAGTCGGAATTCTTTGGTTCCTGCCACCTTTGAAAACATTTAACATGCCATGCACCGGTATTAAATTTATAAAATGCTACGATCATACCAAAGAGCCGAATAACGAACTTCTGTTGCTTACCATACAGGAACATTGGCGACCCTCTCACTTTTGCGTGCTCTCTCGTCTTGGTAAACATAAGAAGTCCCAGTTCGACATTTTGTTTGATCGTATCATTTTATAAATGTAATAAATGCCTCATCTTACTTGTGCAGTCCTTCTCGGTCATACAGACGACGACCTTGCCATCATTGACGGAGATTGCCGGCAGACAGACGTCCGCGATGAGAGAGACCTCCACTACACCCAGAGTCACCTGCAACGCAATTCAGAATGCAACAGTCAGACAAAATGGTTTGCAAAATGAAGAAGGAATATCTGTTTGAGACATTTGAATCAGAGGCACATTGATGTCTCCTACACAAGTGCATCATGTGATTAGAGCAACAATGTTGCATATCAGGGCTGTGCGAAAAATAATTTTCGAAAAAAATTCGAAAAAGAAATTTTTTCGAATTTTTTAGTCGAAAAATTCGAAAAAATCGAAAAATTCGAAAAAAATCTGAAAATGCAAATTGCGCTTGCGAAATATCAATTTTATGCTATTTCTATATCAAAATATATTCTAAAGCGCTTGATTCTAGCAATAATTAATGCTTTATAAATGAAAAATTCAATTAAAAAATAACGATCGATCCTAGCAAGTACTGTTTCTAATGGATAGTGTGATTTGCGCAGAAAAAAATATTTTTATGTTACAAAAATTGAGAAAAAATATGAACTAAACTATAAATATGAGATTTTTTCCTCAAAATTTCCTTACAAATTTCTCCTCGAAAAGGAATTTTTTTCCGAATTTTTCGAAAATAATTCGAAAAATTTTTCGACGAAAAAGTTTTTTGAAGAAAGTCGAAAAATCGAAAAATTCGAAAAATCGAAAAAACGAAAAATGCACAGCCCTGTTGCATATGATCCAGTAACAATACTCTCGTCATTGAGTCAAATCTAGTTCATATTGAATATTTTTAATTCCATATTTGAAGAGTTACTGTGCAATCTGCTCCAAAGCATCCTTTCGGTATCGGGCCCTGATGTTTGTCGTCGCTGGCACCCATACCATCTAAACAATTAAAGAAGGAGTATCACGAATCTCCTGCTCCTTCATTCCTCATCTCATATGTTTCAATGACGCGGTCGCTTTCTCCTCGTCCACCCTTATCCCTCCCTATCATTTTTGAATCCCTGCATTCAGGGTCAGTATGGCACTGAGCCAAACGCGAGTCACTTTGTTCAACCTTATCGGCTGAACATGCGGTTTGCGGGGCTCTTATCGGGAAACCGATTACCATTACCCGACAGTGAAAACTCAGTTGACCAAAAGTTCGTGGGACACCACCTTTAATAAGCTATTTTATTGTGAATATGGTATATGTTTACTCAAATGTTGGACGCATAAATATGTATTTCCACAATAACTTATTAATGGTATAATCACAAAATATCACCAGTAATTTCGCAGATGGGACCGTTGCTGCTGGTAGACCTGAGATGTTGAAAAGTCAGTGAAGTGGTTCTTATAGTTCATTCATTCTCGACAAAGTTGAGGGTATGTTCGACCAGCGGAATGCTGAATTCATTATCGACGCCCTATCATTTTGAGGGGTCAAAGCTCTTTTTCGTGTGTATGACCCCTCAAAATGATGTGGGCTCAACTATGAATTCTGTCTGCATTGATGCTGCAGGAACCTGTCATCTTCCAGCTCGTTCTCCTCTGAAACTTGCGACTCTTGATTCAGCAACGAGTGGCAGTACACGTTCAAGCGAGCCGAATTGCAGAAGCAATCGAGAGTAGCTTTCCTGGAAAGGTGAGATATTAAATTTTTATGCTGATATTGCGGCTTTTGGATTAAGATATCGGTTGTCAATCTCACAGTTTGTATAGTGTGGGATAAGTGGCGGGCTGTTATTTGGGAATTTATCTGTTATTTTTTATATTGATAAACACGATACTTACGAAATGGCACTGCCACTGAGATGCTCGCACATTTCCGTCTTGCTTCTCAACCCCGCATTCAGGAGAAGCCCCATATCTGTGTTCTTCGATTCCATGTCTTCGACTACACGATACACCTGGAAGGAGATTTGAGTATGTGAGTTGAAGTTGTTTACGCCATTCGATAGCTATTTCGAAGTGTACTACATGTGAACTATGTCTGCTGTAGGCTTTACTACTTCGCTCCCAAGGGGATCTCGTGAATGACATCACGAGGTAATGGGTCTAATGCATCAATTAGTACTTCTTCACGCGGCAGCTCGCGCAGCAGAATACCGTAGACGAGGTCGCTGTTAGCTTGACTCGGGTCAAATACGTATTGATGGAATGCGAAAAACAGATCAGGAGAAGCATCCCTGGAAGGGTTGTCATTAGCAGCTAATTGTAACCACTCGAGCAACAGGAACATATCACGCGTGTCACGTAAGGATCGAATCAAATCAGGGGGTAGTTGGCACACATTCTGACCCCCTATTATTTTTGCAGTTTTGGATAGCCCTTAGGGTATCTAAGAAGGTTTCGCAGTCTTTTGTCCCAGAACTCAATTTCCTCGAAGATAGACGACGTCAATCTTTCAGGGGGGCAAAAGTAGTGCCTCTTTGGAGCCCTGTAGCTCCCTCCACAGTAACAACATAGGAAAGTCACCAACAGAAGATCTGTGCGGAATCATCTGAAGATTAGCCCTGAGTGATTGGGCCCAACTTATAATTAAAACTAATTAGTCAGGCTAATTAAAACGTCTCATTTCCACCAAAGTGTCGGGCCCAGGATAATCTCAACGCCAAAGTCTGGAGCTCGTTGAGACGAATCGAATGATATGCTTAACTGTGATCATAAGTATGTAACTGGCTCATTCATGGTCGAAAAACCCTTCGCAATAACGCTTCTTTTCTTGCGCTTCTTTTCTCTTACGTGACACGCGTGATATACCAAGCTGTCTTACTCCAGTTGATTTCCCCTGCTGCTCACCTTAACGCGTGGAAGAGTCGATCCGTCACATCTAGGCGGTTTTCCGTTTTCGTCGCTGACAAGCAGATGAGCGAGAATTTAGGGAGGGTTGAGGAGCAGTCGATGTGCGGGTTGAAGTCGGCCAGCTGCTGCTCGGTGATGCGCACCTTCGGCAGAACAAATCCGCACGTTTCGGCGTCGCTTTTGATTCGGTAAGTATCAAGACAACGATCCGGCTCGAACGGCCCTCGACCGACGCAGACCTGAGGAGGAGAGTGCGTTGTTAGGAAAGAATAACAGGCTATTTGTGGCTTGAATCTTTTCCAAACACAAGATGATCACAAAATGTCCATCTTCATTTGAGAGCTTAATTTCTATAGATAAGATATTGACACTTTGAAATCAAACTAAAATCAAACCAAATAATAACAATAAAAATACATATGCCAACCTGAGCGTACGAGCTCACACGATCGCAATCCAGCGTAGGATTGAGTGCAATGAAGAAGTCGTACGGTATTCCTGGCGATATTTCGATAACTTACAAGGGGAGACCGCATAGAGGATATGGAGTTTCCGAATGAGACCTAGGGGGATTGAATACTCTCATAAAAGTAAGAAATAATCGGTGGTTTAAAACTGCTAAATAGATCTTGTGATATCTGCACTCTCTGTGGGGGTGTCCGCAAAAATCACAAATTTCACTAAGGGTAAAGAAGTCATGGGCCTCTTTAGCAGTTTTAAACCACCGATTATTTCTTACTTTTATGAGAGTATTCGATCCCCCTAGGTCTCATTCGGAAACTCCATATCCTCTATGCGGTTTCCCCTTGTTAGATCCATTTTCAATAAAAAAAACCAATATTGACTTTAACAGTGGAAGCGAGACATTATCTAATGTGCAACATTCGAATGAGTGTAAATTGGTCACCTTCGACTGCAGCGATGGATTCACACGTTTCGTTGGCGTCAACGGTGTGAAGATGAGCACACGGCTGAATTGCACACAGTGAATTTCTTCATCTAGTAGCTAACGCTTCCAAACTCACTTGTCGAAGAGTTAATGATCTTCGAGGTCATTACCTGAGTCTCTGTTGCTTTTACACACAGCTCGGCATCGACCTCTAGTTTGGCGCAGTCGGTCGCTGGGTTAAGCATGCGCAGCTCGTCGATGGACACTCCGTGAGTGATAGATAGTGACCAGCACGAGTCCCCTAACAATTGCAAGGATAACCACAATGACTAATGCATGCACTAACTTTGTTCATGTAGAAGGAGAATAAAAAATCATGAAGGTTCACGTACCCTCCTTTACGCGAATGCCCGCAGAGCAGGAAAGATCGGTGACGGTGGCCTCCGACGTACGCCAGACACACAGCCGTCGGCCAACCTGCAGCCGGCAATTGGTTTACCCCTCAACTATTTGCCGGCTACCAATCGTCATACCTCAAGATGGTCGCAGTCAAGGCCGGCATTCTCTTCGTGCAGCTCGTCGAGGGATATCTTGAAAGCAGTGGCGATGCGACTGCAGGAGTCTCCGGATCGAGTCTCGTACCGCAGATGACAACCCTCCCCGGACACGCAGATGGACGTGCCCGCCTATAGAACAGCTTTTAAACCTTTTTTGGGAAAAGTGCATTTTGAACGCATTAAAGGGATTTGGGGGTTTCATCTATCGTCGTACAGTATCCTTCGTTAAGTTGTCAACGTCAGTACAATAAATCGACACAGACCTGGAGCGAAGAGCAGTCGACGCCTTTATTCAGTTCGTTGAACTCTGCCTGATTCAAGCCATGGCGCTGCGACAACCTGCAAGAGATATCGAAGATATCAAGGCATTCATTGAATGATTAAAATAATTTTTTCTTCAATTTTGCATACCCAGCGCAAGTGTCGATCGGTTGGCTGACGATCGATTCGGGACAGGCATCCGCTGCAGCAGTTAGAGTGCAGCAAGCGAAAAGCAGCAACGACCAAATGATCATCGGATCAGTTTGGATTCCCCTGAATAAAAAAATAAAAAAACTTAACGCGACCGTAGTGGAATATGCGAGAAAGGTGAATGAGGAAATGTGCAGAGAAGTTCGTTCACTTTGGAGGAGGAGCCCATCACTATAGATTCGCCGGTGGTCAGTCCAGTAGCAGGTATCAGCAGGCACGCCGGCGGTCGACGGCCGACTGATAAGTACTACAGGACCAACCACAAGTGACTACTGTTCCGACCATCCGACCAGCAGCTCGACCACCATCGACTACTGGACCGGCCACGAAAAATAACCTTCCCTAGCCACGAGTCCAGCTACGTCACCAACCACCGTCCACTGGTCGGACCGCCGGCGATTCTAGAGCAATGGACCGGTGACAGAGATAGCAATGGAGAACTGTCGGAAACTTTGATGTTTCTCCCACTGGGAGGGGAATTGGTAAAGTACTGGGAGAAATACCTGAGAGATACATCGTCCGTGCTCGGGTTATATATTCGTACTGGTGCGACAAATTTCAAAATTGTTAACGGCCGGACTGTTGACTATGAGAGATCTGGTATAATAATGTTCTATCAGCTAATAACACTCTCTTCATCTAACACAGTCTTTCTCTACTATAATGATAAGGGGTATCGAAATCGGATTGTTATGAATGGTAAGGGTTATGTTTGTTTTGCCTGATAGATGATCGTGATTTTGAATGAGATGTGCATTTTGTTTTCAATACTAGACGAGTCGTTGACTCATGGCACGCATTCAGAGAAAAGCGAAATACTTATATTGAATGATATATGTATCTCCAGATGCATTGGATACATGTATTTTGTACATGTAAAATGATGGGAGTGCATCGACATAGATAGGAAACCCCACATTATGGCTGATTGTAAGATTTTTTTTATTGAAGTTATTGGTGGTGAAATTTTCGAGGACAACTTTCCAGATATGGGGTTTAAGAGTAAATGAATGAGATGCCGGTCGTCTAATCAGAAAAAAAAGACTTGATATATTATAAGAGAAGTTAAAGCCGAGCAAATCTTAAAAAATCCCAAGGAAGCCGTGTATACGATATAGAATCGGTAGGTGATCGAGCAAGAGACACTGGTGAGCAATTATATACCGTTGCTACCCATCTAACCAACATACGTCGGTCATATTCATATCTAATCTACCGTATATATTGCACCTTGCATGGAATAATATTTGATCAATGATCAATTCATTTCGAAATATATTTTTCACGCACCACACTAGCATTCCGTTCTTATCACGCTCTTATCATTTGCAATTTTTAGGTCCTTCTACAGACGGTATTGAGAGAGAGCAAACAGCGTTTTCACAATAAGTGTTGTATATGGAGTCAGTAATAGTCGAACGTATTCACATTTCAGTGCATACGATTTTTTTATCGAATCAGTCTATATTAAATATGCTCGAAAGGTAGGTATCACTATCATGAGCTATAGAACCTAACTTCGAACTCAAAGATTAGAATAATCTGTTGGATGAACTGCGATTTAAATGACGAGTTTGCGTTGTGAGTGAATGAACATTCAACCTAAACACATTTAAAGAAGACCTCCCACGAATATTTGGTCACATAGACTGCCGACGTAGTGTTGTTGGGCGCGCTCACCCGAGCCGGTCGATAGGCCAGTCGGTCCCAGACCGGTCGATAGGCGAGAGAGTGTGTGAAATGAAGAGACCGTGGTCTCACATTTCGCACTCTAATCGACAGGCAACGCGTGCTAGGACCAGAAAATAGGAAAATGAACGGAGGAAAATGAAGCTGCCAACGATATAATAATGTTTCCCCCCTATGGATAATATCGGTTTTCATCTAAAATTTAATAATTTTCGCAAAGGAATGCTTAGAAAATTGCCCCTAATGCTAGTGTGCGAGCTCCATATTTTTTCGATAAGCCAAATACAGTACACCTGAAAAATGCGACCAATAATGGAGCGCGCACACTAGCATTAGGGGCAATTTTCTAATTTTTTCCCTTGCGACAATTATTATATTTTTTTATGAAAACCGATATTATCCATAGGGGGGAACATTATTATATCGTTGGCAGCTTCATTTTCCTCCGATTATTTTCCTATCTTCTGGTCCTAGCACGCGTTGCCTGTCGATTCTTGGTACCTTTGCGGCCATTTGAGCGCCAATATATCGATTTATAGATTACGGTAGAATTTCGGATGCGTTGCAATGTGCTCGGGTGAGCGCCCCCAACAACACTGCGTTGGCAGTCTATGTGACCAAATATTCGTGGGAGGCCTTCTTTAACCTCAATACAACCCCGCTAGTCTTTAGTAATGCTTAGAAATTGCCCCTTACGATAGTGTGCGCGCTCCATATTTTTTTCGATAAGCCAAATACAGTACACCTGAAAAATGCGACCAAAAATGGAGCGCGCACACTATCATTAGGGACAATTTCTAAGCATTCCTTGCGAAAATTATTATATTTTAAATGAAAACCGATATTATCCATAGGGGGAAATATTATTATATCGTTGGCAGCTTCATTTTCCTCCGTTCATTTTCCTATCTTCTGGTCCTAGCACGCGTTGCCTGTCGATTCTTAGTACCTTTGCGGCCATTTGAGCGCCAATATATCGATTTATAGATTACGGTAGAATTTCGGATGCGTTGCAATGTGCTCGGGTGAGTGCGCCCAACAACACTACGTTGGCAGTCTATGTGACCAAATATTCGTGGGAGGCCTTCTTTAATATCAATTTCAAGATCTCTCCTTTAGGATGAGAGAGGGAGAGCGGTGAGCGGTCTTTGCTGTCACGCCAACTCTAAGTTTGACCGTTCTCCTTCTCCTCCCACTCTTTATTTGCGTTCCTCTATCATTGGGGGATGTGTGATATGAAGAGGGCGTTCACTCTAGATACAACATTTATTATAACAGCCTCCGCCACGGTCACAATTTTGAATTCCTCACTTCTGTTCAAATATTATGTGTAAAGGCGAGGGATTTTTGCTCAGTATAGCTGAGTCAGAGACGACAACTGTTTCGTCCTACACTCAGCCTTCCCCTATATATTTCAGTGCTACTATGATATTTCAAAACTTATTACTACGACTATTTCCTCCACTTGATGCGTCAGCGACAACTGGTACTCTAAAAGTAGATAGGCCTATAGCCCATCTTTCGTATTCACCCTATCATCTCTCACTATTGCTTGTTCATTACTCACACGCATGTAGTTTAATCTCCCGCCCCCAATCAAGATAGTGTCCATTTGTTTAGCGCGAGTCACTAATACTAAGCTCGATAATCAAACAGAAAAACTCTACTCCCTTTCTACTTAGGCCGTCTCTGTAATGATATCAAATGGAGTGGGTTTTTTTAAAAATGTTATGCCGAGTTTAAAACCAATGATGACTCATTATTGGTTTTAGACTATGGACGGACGATCCTTCATTATCTGTTGTAGTGCCCTAGTCATTTTCCCTCGCGATTGCGCTTATTTCTAATTTTACGATCGTTATTGACTGTAAATTTTTTGTCTAAGAAGAGTTCGGCTTGTGTTGCGATGCTTCGCTGGTCGCTGATACTTCTCAGCTGCAGCGTATTTGATGCTGCCGTTGTAGCAACAGCAGGAAATCCTTGTGGGGAGTGGAAGAAGGTTGATCCCACTCATTTTGAAAACGTTTTTCTCAGTGCAAATTTTTCTCGTACTTATTCTTCCGAACGCCAAGATGCAAAAATTCTTATTTTAGATGCAACTTATTTATAAGATGCAACTTAATGAATGGCAGGTCGAAAGCGGAAGCACATGCTACTCGATTCGTACCGCTAACAGCCTTTCCGAGGCGCAATTTTCGCTACTCAACACGACCATCAACTGTGATGCGCTGCAGGCAAGCCGCTTTCTATAGGAGACACCATTTTGGCGTTTTAGCAGGCCGCAAAGGTTTCTAGAATGAATTTACTGGGTTCCCGGTAAAAAGCTTGTGCTTGACCACGTCGATTGCTTATTTTTCAAGGTTGGCCAAAAATTATGCGTCGCCGGTGCGGAGAAATTGTACTGCGAAGATCATGTTTCTGTCAGGTATTCTTGCAAGGGGCCGATCAATAATTGAATCCGTTTTTTAGTGCTGGCGACTCTTGTTGGTTGATCCGAACTGCGCATGGTATGGATGAACGCCAATTTATGGAGATGAACGAAGGACTCGAATGTGATCAACTTTCTGTACGTCATCTTCTCGTTTATAAAAAATCACTCGGTATCGGCACTTCACTGGTACGGTAGTTTCACATGGTACTTGCAAAATGATGTCCAGTTTTAGTTTCCAGTTTTTACAAATAGTATCTGCCGACCAGTGAATTCCGAATGTTTGTTAGAGAACGATGTTTCCTCTTCTTGTATCAATATTCTTCACGTTTTGCGATCATTGGGATAAATATTCGATAACTGATTGCAGATTGGACAGAAGCTGTGCATTCGCGCCAGTCCCGAGCAGCCCGCATCGACAACTGCTCCCGTTGAATCATCCCCCGCTCCTCCCGTCTTTTCTTGTCCCGAGACGGTCTCCATCCAGTCGGGCGACACCTGCTACAGGCAAGTACATCACGTTTGACACACGTTTCCGACAATTTCATCATTTCGAATAATCTCCAAATAGTCTTAATACCCTTTATTTCAGCTTGTCGCAGCGTTATGGCCTGAACGAGACGGAGTTTGACGAAATTAACGCTGACATCAATTGTGATTCGCTCGAGGTTGGTTTGCAAATACTAACGATAAGTATAAATGCCACAGGTGGGCACGTCCATCTGCGTGTCTCGGGAGGGATGTCATCTGCGGTACGAGACTCGATCCGGAGACTCCTGCCATCGCATAGCCGTCGCCTTCAAGATATCACTGGACGAGCTGCGAGCGGCTAACGAAGGCGTTGACTGCGATCGACTTGAGGTAAAAAACTTTATTATTATAATATACTTCAGCATAACTATATAATAATATTAAAGTTGACTATCGGATTTGAAATTCGTCAAAAAAAGGTGCTGCATATATGCACCATTCTAAAGAACTTCCTAAAGATGCGAGTTTGGATGTTGCGGTTCATACATTCCAAAATATTGGGATGATATTGACGAATTCAATTAGACGGGTGAAATCCGGATCGCACAGCACATGTTCGCCGCAGGTCGGCAGACGACTGTGTGTTTGGAGGACGTCGCCTGCTGCCGTTTCCAAACTGTCATGCGCGGCGAACATTCGAGTAAAAGAGGGTGAGCGATACATTCAGTCTTATGGGAATGGCTATCAGGTCATTCGGACTTCTGATGTTATGCCTTCTTTATTTCGTCAGACGTTTTCGATAGCTTGAAAGAACGACGAAGCGATGCAGATGGCGATAGACTAAACGTCCACTTTGTCAGGCGATACTTGCTGGTCCGTGTCGGTCGCCCACGGTGTTTCCGTCGATGAAATACGCATGCTTAACCCAAGCGTTGATTGTGACAGACTGCAAATTGATGTTGAGATATGCGTGAAAGCAGAAGAGATGCAGGTAGAAATCCAACCAGTTAAAGAGATTTTCCAATGGATCGCGAGAATATTAGAATAAGGAAGGTCACTGTTTATATTTCAGCCGTGTGTTCTATTTCGTGCCATCGAGGCCAATGACACGTGCGAATATGTCGCTACTGTTGAAGGTGAGAAGCCCTTTATTCTCACATTCTAGTAGTCTAAAAAATATTATTTATAGTTCAAAACGAGCGCTCACAGCTTATTTCCAGGAATGTCTTACGACCACTTCTTGTCGATCAATCCCACCCTCAATTGTGATCGTATGAACATGTCGGATCAGGTCAGTCGATGCAAATGTTGTTCGTACATTTCCCATAGCGAAATTTAACGATTAACTTGCTTTAAATGAAATAAACAAATACAACTTACCTACACAATTTTAAAGAGACAATGAGAAGATAGTTTTTCAGGTGTGCATCGGTCGGGGACCATTCGAACCGTCCAAGTGTCTTGACAGCTTTCGAGTTGCAACAACCACAGAAACGTGCGCGTCTCTTCTGCCGAAGCTGCACATATCACAGCAGCAACTGACAACCTTCAACCCGCGCCTCTCCCACTATTCTCACTGATATGCACGTCAGCGACGGAGACAGAAAATCGTCTGGACGTTGTGGATCGAATCTTCCAAGCGTTGCTGTGGGTATATGGGTGGTGGGAAACCGACACCGCGCAGTAGCGGATCATTGTTTTTGATGTAACATGTCAGTAGTGTAGTATGTGGTCGAAGTGGTGTAGTGGTCTGGTGTAGGCGCCCTCCCAAGTTCATTCCGTTTCACACCGGATTCGATTCCCGGCTGTGCGTACCGCCACCGCCCCACCAAGGCGCCCGAATGGGTAAAAGTTTGGTAGTGATGTAACCACGAAATTAATTAGATCCGAAGAAGAGATTGTGCCCTCCGGATTGAACTGGCCTATTCTGCGCTGGCCTTAGCAGTGACTCCGACTTGGAGCCTAGATAAGGGGATGCCTTTACATTTGTACCTATATTTTAGTAGTAATATGACAAACTCAGAAGGGTTCAATCGTAAATGTTCCCTTTCAGGGTCTCGTCGCCTACCCTTTTCACCGCCTTCGGTCAATACAAATCGAATCCGACCCAAGCCAACAACGGTCGTGTTTACAGCATCCTCCTACAAGAAAAATTGAGTGCGAAAATTAGGTTATCTCTTACAACAACACTTTCGATTTTTCCAGGTTTCACGCATTCTCGAAGATTTGGCTTCCAAGAGCACGGAGATGGCTCTACTCATGAACGCAGGTCTCAAAAATGTGAGAGAAATGTGCGATTTGCTTCGTGGATCTGCCATTTCGTGAGTTGCTTTTGAGGAGTACAATCACAACTTAATTGAAACTGCATTGCTCACATTAACAGAGCGAAACCAGATGTATCGGCCATCTTCTCCAAATCTCAACCCTTTTTAGAGACACGACTCTCTCTTGCTTCTGCAATTCAGCCCGCTTGAATGTGTATTGCCACGCGTTGTTATATCGAGAATTGGAAGATGCTGATCAACAGAATTTGGCAAATGAAAGGTTTTTATAGTACTTGAGAATCATTAGTCTGACTCTTCAACTACAGGGCACCGAGAGACAAGCGATCGCCCTGTGCTATTTCGGGTATGTTATTCATAAAAATCTCAACCGGCTTGACTGGCGTGCCGGTTTGGTAACGGTTCTGTTTACTATTCATCAGGGCTGTGCGGAAATTTTTTTCGGAATTTTTTTTGGAGCTCTCGGAAACGTCGAAGCCAGAAGTTACAGACATGTGTTAGTAATTATATTGTAGCTTAATGAATGTACTTCAAGAATGATCAGTTGGAATTATCATATTTTCATTGTCTTTAGAATTATAGCCTATTTCCCAAAAATTTTCCGAAAATGTTCCGAGTCGGAAAAAAATTTCTGAAATTTTTTGGGAAATCGGCTACAATTCTCAATACAATATAAATATGACAATTCCAACTGATCATTCTTGAAGTACATTCATTAGGCTACAATATAATTACTAGCACATGTGTGTAACTTCTGGCTTCGATGTTTCGGAGAGCTCCAAAAAATTTTCCGAAAAAGTTTTCCGCACAGCCCTGCTATTCATGTTCTCATATATTCAGGCAGTCTGAGCCTCAACACTGACGATATCAAGGAAGGGAGCTCGTCACTGACAGGATGCTTTGGAGGAGGTTGCAAGGTAAGCTTTAATACACTAATTGAAATTAGTTGTAATCAGTTGGGTGACTAGTGTACCCTGCGCAAGTCTGATACCGAATTAAATCAAAGAGAAAAAATAAAAGAGTCCGGACCAGTAGTAAACAATCGTTGCAGAAGTAGTCTATATTGAGGAGTGACCAGGAAAGTTACTGGTGGGGGCTAATAGATATCATTCGTATGTTTAATGACGTGGCTGGAATTTGCTTTCGCCATTATTTCTTGAGAGTAGGGGAAAACAAATAAATGATCCCGAGCGTGTCGGCTGTAAATCTCTAGTGTTGGTTGCAGGCGGAGCTTGGAATCGTGGAGGTTTCCTTGCAAGCAGATATTTGCTTGCCTGCGATCACAGTCAACAAAGGCAAAGTGAGCTTCTGTCTGGGGGCTTCGGATTGCCAACGTGAGTCATTCTTTCTGCACATACACAGTCAAAGCAGCGGTCTATTCTTTCTGCACATACACAGTCTTGGGGTCAGATTTGCATTGGACAATGGGGGAAAATTCGTGTGCTGAATTGTAACACAAAATCCAAAGAAAAACAAATGAAATTTCAAATTGAAGTATTTCCTTTGCAGAAGGCGAGTTGTCGGACGCAAAATACTTCTCTCGTCTGGCAAAGAACGTGGGGTTCTCTGCCGGCATCGATTTCTGCCTCCTCGGCACTTCGTTCCTGAATCGCGCCGCCAAAGCGATCAAGCCAGGCGCTAAGGACGCCAAGCTCACTAGTGAGCCAGATTTTGCGTCAAGAAAGAACAGAAATATATACAAAGGCTCAACTAATGTTCAGAAGAGAGAAAAAGTTAAATAAATTACTTGTAATATTTCAGACACGGGCGTTTGCTTTACGTTGGTCCGTGCCGAGTACATCCCGATCGGAGGCAAGCTTGATATCCACAGCGAGCTAAGCGTGCTTGTCTTCTCGGTGAGTACTTTCTAAAGATTTGCATGATCCGAACATTTACCGTGATGTGTGGGATAAGCACATTACATTAAAAATATATAATCCACTCGCGAGGCTTCGAACTTGTTGTCGATCAGAGGCGCAGACAAATTTTGTTTTCATAGCCTAAAAGAAATGAGAATTTACTCTAACAGGTAAAAGGTGGCGCGATCGTGAAGTTGCATGACTTGCCGGTTTCGGAAATGTGTGATCTCGAAGACCTGGAGTGCGAAGATTACTGCCTGTGGAAGTTTGTACACTGCTCTTTACTATTTTCCCTTCAATGAGGATCTCCCCACGATAGGGGAGTAAGGACTCCATCGTGATTTTCGCCCATTGTTACTCTCTTCGTCAGATTCTACGACACGCCGAACTGGAAGGCGTACGGGTACATTGAGGTGCGGTTGTTCAAGTTCTTCTCCTTCTTTGAAGGATTCCGAATCGTTGACCAGAAGTTCAACGCGCCCAAGAAGGTGAACAAGTGTTGAGGCGTGATAGCGAGATACAAGGTGATAATCAACAGACGATGTAGCTAACTCAGAGAAGCGAATAAGTTCTATGTAATGCATAAGATCATCTGCCAAACATTGTAACACGCCCAGAATACGCTTGTACTTTATGAATAACTGAAATGCGTATATTGTTGACAGGCCGGATGTAATCCAAACAAGGAAGTGAGCATTCTGTGGGCGGACGAGCGAACATGCGATGACAACTCAGCCATCGAAGCCAGATGCATGTCTGGATCAGATAAGGTATCAGAAAGAGGCAGATAGTCTGTGGGTGTAGTCTCAGCATTTGCACACTTTCATCGTGTTCAGGCAGAATTCAAGCCGGTGGGACGGGAATACAACGGCCTCACCTTCAAGCCGAACATATGGGGCAGCACCCTCTTTTTCATCGAATTTATCGATGAGAATGGAGAGAAACTCGGATTTGATGTGTATGGAGGCAAGAGTAATAACAGGGTAAGGGGAGTCAGCGTTTGTAACCGTAACTGATACATTCAAAACATTCAAATATGATAATGCAACTTTAGTTGCCTCTTAGATAAGCAAACAGTAGATATATTGCAGGCAAGCAAGGGCAACTTCTACTATGCGGTGCGCAACGACGGCATTTATCACGGTAAGAAGCGAACTCCCTGATAATCCACAGACGGTACATCGGAGAACATTTTGCATGCCCAGGCAAGAGCAAGGACTCAGTCAACGAGCTAAAGATGAGTTGGAGTCGACAATGTAAGCCAAAAGACGTCGATGAGAATGAGGGAAATGGCGACGGCGAGCGAGACTCGCGGTCCGAACCCACTGGCGAATGTAAGCATCGATATAAAATTATATTTATTCTGCAAAAATGTGTATTCAAAGATACCATCGATGCTACTCGAGGTGCATACGATCAATTTCAATTTCGAATCTCATCTTCAACAGGATGATGTTAGAATAAGTATCATAAATATGAAGCACGGTAATCATTCATACTACTATGCTGCATCATTTAGCCTCTCTTCCTGCTGCAGCTTGTGGAAAGAGAATCGTTGGCTACTACACCGGCTGGGGCAAGCGAGATGTGAGTCGTCTTTCATTTTATCTCGTCTGATGTTCGCCATTTTCAAAACCTCTTCAAGGCGAACACAATTAGATGGATATCTATACCTCGATCCCCTGATAGTTCGCCTCAACATTGTATCTATTCAGGTGTCGATCGAACAAGTGCGGAAGCTGACGCACGTCATCTTCGCATTCATAGCGACTTCGAGTGACGGGTCGGTTGATTTCGGTGTGGTGTCAGAGGACGATTCGTCGCCTGACGCGGCCGCACTCGCTCGTGCACGATTCGACGACCTCAAATCGGTAACTGCGATTCTGTAAATGGAAATACGATCGTAATGAGTGAAGTGATATATAGCAAGGATGTCTTATATTCAAGCTAAATAATATCGCAATTGATTGAGGAAGTTATTGTTAGGGAAGGGTGGTAAATGTAGTTACTTCACGCCGATCGGTTCGTGCTACAGAAAGCGCGTCGAGCGAACGCGGGTGTCCGCATGCTGTTTGCCGTGGGTGGATGGGACAACTCGCAGTATTTCTCCGCAATCGCAGCTGATGAAGGAAAGAGGAGACGCTTCGTGGACAGCTGTGCCGACTTTCTCAAGGTAATATGATCAGATATCCCTATTAGGCTTCCAGAAAGTCTGTCGCACATCAGAAGGTTGTTTTCTGTTGTGTGCACTGGAGAACGACGTTGTTTACTGCTAGATCTTCGAAGATGTCGATGATAGTTCTAATCGGGCAACGTCTCAGATTTCGATAACATCTATATACTAAATTGCACGTTCAGGAGACAGGCGTGGACGGGGTGGACGTCGACTGGGAGTATCCCGTTACGGGCGGAGCGCATGAGGGTGTTCCCGCCGACAAAGGTATGCTACTTTACCAACCAGTATCACTCAAACCCCGAAGTGCATGCATACGAAATATAAAGAGAACGATGTGAACTTCGACAACATGATGCGCCGAAGGAAAGAGCAGGACACATACACATTTCATCTCCGATTATATGTACGAGTGGAGATTCAAATGCTTATGAAATATGTTTGGGCAAAGATTAAGTTCCCGTTTGAAGAAAACTACGTGCGTCTTCTCCGTGAGCTGCGTGAGAGATTGGACACTCTTCAACGAGAAACGGGAAGGAAGCTCCGATACATCATCTCACTGGCGTCCGCAGCCGGCGAATGGACCATACGACCCGGTTATGATCTGAAGGGAATTCTTGAGGTACAACCACGCCTTGGAGAAAGCTATTTCGGCGCACTCAGTAATCAATATGAATACATGTGGATTGGTTTGGGAAAAAAAAATGTGCAGCAACAGCTCCTGCCCAGGTTCATCCATGAATACAGTGTTTTAGTATGCTGATTTCATCAATGTGATGACGTACGATTACTACGGAGCGTGGGGCTCAAAGTGGGGAGCGTACACGGGACCGCCCTCACCGCTCTTCTACGGACAACCAAAGGTATAGAAGACTGCAACCACCTATTGAAATAGTTTACAGAATCTTTAGAGTGCATGACTGTATGGCTCCCTAAGCGCCATACTGCCATAAGCCTCGGCTTATATTTGATTGGCGTTTGACGTCACTTTCGCTTACAATATTGCTTATTTTCTCCTCTTTCTGAGCACGCAATAATGATCAATAAATGCGTATTAATTACTTAAACTGACTCGTTTCCAAGGGATTCTCGGGCAAGATGAATGCGGATTTCACAATGAAGTTCTATGCCTGTCGCTCCAAGAAGCCGTCGCAGCTCAACATGGGCGTCCCATTCTACGGGAGGTGAGTTAGGCGTGCTATTATTATATCTAATTAATTAGGTAAGGTTAAAAAGCAATTAGAAATCGCGACTATTTAATGTAACGCAAAGTCGATTCGTGTCAAATTGTATTCTTGTAGTAGATTTTAAAAATTATTACTGAGACAATAATGAACAATCGAAGAATGACGATCCGTAAGCGATCCTTTAAATGTGCTCATGAAATCAGGTATTGGGAGAACGTTGGTGGGGCGATCGATGAGTCGGACGAAATGTGGCGAACGGCCGAGGCGGTGGGTGGCAAGTTCCAGGGCGGATACGTTGCTTGGAGGGACATTGGTGAGTCATTCTTGTCTCACTTCCTACCACAGTGCGGCCAAACTTCCGAGAAGGAATCACAAGCAACCTTGTCCTTTCCATAAGATTATGAACGAAAAATGTGCAGTCACTTGCCAATTTGACGCATCAGGGGATACAAAAGGTGTTTAATTAAAGGCGGTTCGTGGGATCTCTCGTCTGCTCGGATACACGACAAGTCTCGTGCTCCGTACATCTGGAACGCTGGCGCGCGCAAGTTTCTCGGCTTTGAGAATCCCGAATCGTTGCGGGAAAAGGCCAGATATACAACCGACAAGTGAGCCGTTTTCAAACTACCACCATATCTTTGTGACTTGTATGGATTAGATAAAAACGATACATTATTTACCTGGCCCATCTCTAAAATGGCCAGTTGTACTGAAAGAGACCGGTCCATTTGTTTACTATACGCACTACTTCTTTGTCGCATTATTATTCTAGTAAAAAAAGAAATTTATATAATTGAGAAATGTGGGCGGGTTGATGATCTGGGCGATCGACCAGGACGACGCCGCTGATTCTCTTCTTTCTGTAGTCGCTGCGGCTAATCTGTGCGAGAAGGGCAGTGGAGACAATGTCGCGCACACTTGCGTACCTATCGATGACGTCAGTTTACGAATACCACAGGCCTTCTAGGAATGATGTGCAAAATGAAAAAAAGAAAAAAAAATGGGAGCGATGTCAACGGGATAGCCATTAGGTAGTCCTGTCTACATTTAAAATTTAGAAAAAAAAAGGTACGCTGGTGGAATCCGGAGAACTCTGACGAATCGCGCCAGGGTCGCTGTGGAAAATATGCCCCTCTCATTGACGGATTCTATCCGGTATTATAATAATTAATAATACAAATTAGAGCCTGACTACAATAGTTTGAGAGCAAGCTAGTATTCTTTAATGAACATCAATCCAGTTCTGATTGCACCATTCAGTTTGATCATGATACAGACTTATATAACCCATTATGCAGTGAACAGTGTACCCGACTGGTCTGAAATAGTCTCGTCATTTCGCACACTCTCTCACCTATCGACCGGTCGAGAGAGTGTGCGAAATGACGAGACCATTTCAGACTAGATAGTCAGGTAAACTGTTCACCGCATTACTGTTTCTTGCACAGGTGTGCGACCCGGATGACCCTGGCTACGCATGTTGTGGAGAGCACGGATACTGCGGCAGCGGCAAGGAATTCTGTGAGTGTCCCGAATGTTTTAGAGTCCATTTCAGTATGTTTGGTATCGAAATTCGAGATTTTCGAAATCTTTGTTCTGAAAAATCGCAGTATTCTCAGATTCAATGCGATTTTTCGGGTCTGTGAACCCACCTTTCTTATCAATTTTATATTTTTACATGACTAATATTGACTTGGTCTTTAATATTCTGCTTTCAAATTCTGCGTAAGCTCTAATCGAAAAATGATTTTTAAAAAATTTCAAAATTTTTATTGGATTTTAAATTTTACCGTTCGCAGTTTACTTTTTGAAGTGAATGTACTAACAGAAGAAATGTTCAGCATATTTTTACGAACATTTTGAGCACTTGAACGGCATTGTAAATACATTTTGAACAAAGTTACATCGATTCCGGCATCAGAACCGGGAAATTCCTAAAATGCGGTTCTGGGACCTGGGACCAGGATTGATGGAATTCTCGTCCCCAGAGTACTTCTACATAAAAGTTTGATCGAAATCAAAAATACTTTTTTGAAAGTTGTTCTCGACCTCATGCAATCTCTCGTGATACCTGTCTTAAAGATGGCCGAAAACTAGAAGTTGGCCAACACTTTGTTTTGAGAAAGCTAGACAGTAACGAGAGAGCACGGGGATCGAGGAGAGGGAAAAGTATGCATGTGTTGTTTACATTTTTTGCGAAACTCTGCGCTCTCACTTGTTTACATGCTCTCTCGTCACTGTCTAGCCCGCGCAAACAGAAGATGGCCAACTTCTAATTAAAAGATGGCCAACTTCTAATTAAAGGAAATCTTTAACACTGCTAGCCGCTAACATTATATTTTAAGTTCATTTCTTTGGCATTCTTACTTTTTCATCGTGCTTTATCGAACCTATGCAAAGAAATTAAGATTAAGTCAAAAACTGAAGAAAAAAGAAAAAAAAGAAAAGATGGCCAACTTCTAACAGATTATACAGCCCCCTGAAAATTTTATCTTCAAATAATTTAGATAGACCTATCTTAGAAACTGCGTCTTAACAAATATTAATTATCTTTCATTTGCATTTTTGTCGAATTGCATTCGTTCGTGTCCAAATCAATCTCAGATCGATTTTTGGTGAACTCTGCCGGCTCTGCGGTAACCACCGCCCAGAAGGCGAAATGTGCCTGGAATTAAACGCTGCGCGACAGTTTCTCATTCGGTAGATCACCAGAATAAGAATCGCTCCGAATCCGAGGAATATCGTATTCCATCCCTTGGTATCCTCATCGTCAGCTACCAGCACAGCTGTTATGACTGGAGCAGCGAAAAGAGAGATGCACTTTGAAAATTGAATGGCAGAAATGACGAAGTGGGCGTGTTGACTGCAGGAATATGCGATTGATTACTGACGTGACTTATGGAATGACCTACCGGGCGACAAAACTGGCGCATTTATAGAAACTGCCGCAGTTGGCACTACTCGTGATAGAAACGAGACAGAAGCAGACAACGACCATCTGAAAACTGACGTATTATTATTTTGAAGAAAGGATTCTGAGCTGAGAAACATGATTTCATGAAGATCTTTTCGTAAGCCTGCCACTGATAATATGTAAAAACTGTTTGAGCGGTCGAGACCGTAATACAGATGAGTTGATCTTTCTATTCCTCCTAATGGGTCTGTTAGTATCACCTCTCTCCATGGCACAACAGCGATCGCAGCATAGAAGGTTCCTGAGAAGAATGATCAGGCATCGGAATTGCGACGGTCACAAACCACAGAGAACAAAACAGAAGAAATTGTAGAACAACATTTTGCGCCGCTCCGACATGCAACTGAAAATAAGTTGAAGAAGTGAATAGAATGCTGAAAATTATTTTTCTCAATTATCGATGAAACCCTGATGCACTTTTTCATGTAAATCTGAGAAGATTTTGCAAAAGGCACTTACTTCAGTCGATCACTCGTAATGCAAAATAAACACTTGATTGGGAGTTGAGAAAATGAGACTACTGAAGCGAGAATTCCAGTTGTAGCTACGTCAAACTTCAGCACCTGGAAGATATTGGGCTTTCTCACTTTAGAACCAAGAAGAAGTTGCTCCTTTTTGAACAGTTTGGTGGGAAAATCATCAATAACGTGTACTAAAACAACCTGTTGTAAGAGGAACACCAGAAGATTATCCCAAGTTGAAGATTTTCGATAATTTAAATACCTTGTTGAAGTAGATGGGAGCATAAGTGATGAGAAGAATAGTGGATGTTATTTCCAGAAAAGCAGATATCCAACAAACGAGTATCGTTTTGTTTTTGATGATTTCCTGAGAAGATCTTCATTATTATAGTGATTGTGAATATGGTAACATTTGACTCCAACCCACCCAATAAGGAACGTCTCTCTTCTTTGCATCTTTGTGATCATCACTCTTACACTTGTGAATTCGATTTAGTTCTTTCTCAGAAACCGCAGGATATTCTCGAGGATCATCTCGGTAGACCAACCACCTGATTATCGATCAATAACTGTTTGGAATGGGTACAGTACCATATAGTGAAGATGATGGTTCCGCCAAGCGCGTGAGCATAAAAGGACCACTCCCATCCAAATGTCTCGTTTTCACAGAACTGAAACAAACTGATTTCAGTTACAAATAATGTTGAAATTTACCCATGCGGAGAGCGGATTTGTAATAACAGAGCTCCAGAAGTTGAATACAGTAAGGAACCCAATGAAGAAAGAAATTTCCCTCAAAGGCGCCCACTCCACACATATTTTCCCGATAGTTGTGAAATCTGAGGCATAGGCAATTCCCTGTGGATAGTAGTATGCAGATTAATAAATCGATTGATATACTGTACTTGGAGGAATCTGAAGAAAAGGAGAAGCCAGAAATTAGTACGAGCTGCCCATGGAATTAGAGCAGTCACGGCGCACGAAAGAAGTCCGAACAGGAAGAATGGATGTCTGAGAGGTACGGTAGATCATTGGACTACGGTATTGCCTACCGTGCGCCAACTTTGGCGAATAGATGCGTGATGGGAAATGTCGCCAAGGTAGTCCCTATTCCAATGGAAGAGAGAATCATCGACTTCTCAGTCGCTGAATAATCAAAACGCTGACGTGAGCTCTACAATGAAATACTGTATCTCGATGATACTATACCTGCTACCGTACCCCGTCCGCCTTCGTAATTGTGTCATTCTGATCTTTGGTCATACAAATGAAGGTGAAATTGATGATTGTTTGGTTGGAAGCGATTGACGCCAAAGAGAAAAAGGAGATCACACATAACACAAAGCGGAATCTGTTGGCAAACATCTGAAGGTGGAACTGACGAGTAGTTCGAATGTTGTTGACAGGAAAACTTTCGATAGAGCGACAGTGAAAAGGAGGGATTGATAGCGAAGTGATAGCCGTGAAGAAAGAAGAAGGGGAAGTGAAGGAATTGGTAGTGATAGACACGAGCATGGTACATACGAAATATGAAGAGGGAGTACCATTTTGGAACTCGACGTTTTGGTACCGATTTTTTGCTCTTTCGATAGCGATAGCTTCGACGTTCTAAAATGGAACACTCCAACCCCACCAAAGATGTGAAAAGGAATGATACAATTGCATGGGAAGAGGATAGTCTGCGAGATTTTTCGATGAGAGGAATAAATAGTAATCTGAATCCTTCGCTGGAGAAACTTCAAAGTCCTGGATCATGTTTTCTACGACTCATTCTTTGAAATAAGAACGCGACAGTGCGTAGGCAAGATATCATTGAAAGAGATGCAAATGCAAGAGATCTCTCATGTCTCAGTTCCGCGTAATCTCTCGCATCTTATTTTAAACAGTTTACAACTTTCCGTCTCGACATACGAAGTTTTCGGCTCGCCTTTTTCTTCGCGATCAGTGTTTGCAACGTTCATCACGCGAGAGAAAACAACGCTACGATGGTCGATTCTCTCGTCGAACGAAGCAGGAGGAAAACAAGAACACTCATGCTAAGAAGTAATCCTAAGTAATTTGCCTGAGCGCACTTCCCCTTGACAACTGTCTATGAAATCGTACTGTGAACTCAGGGAACATTCTCCCTAATCATGTCGTAATGTCAATAAATGCAAAACGCTTCCGTTTAAAATTGTCCGCTAACTCATTATTGTTTTCCTTTTCTTTTTTTTCCGGTTGTGCTACTTCCTCCCTATGTTGTCTTGTTGTGAAATAATAAGTCATATCTCGTTCAGCTACCGATTATTCGATAGCTTAACCTACGTTCATGATAAACATTATCATAAAGAAAGGTCCCAACACTCAAAAGAGATTAATTAAATTGGTTTAGCTAGAGATGCGTCCGTCTACCGTCCTGCGTAGTACCGACGAGTGTTCCGAAGAGCGGCTCCACCGGCGGTGAAAGGAGTCTTGCGGACTGCTCTATGCTCGCTGATACTGCTAATGGTACGGAGATTAGCCAGGAGTGCTGTAACATATCACATGATTCCAAACCTACAGATCAGGGTTAGAGCGAGAGAGTGTACAAAAGTGAGAGAGTCCCTCTCGATTTCACACGCTCTCTCACTCAAAAGGTCTTTCTGGATGGTTGACCGGCTTGTGGAATGATGTGATATGTACGGATGATGGAGTTGGAAGTAAAGGTGGCGATCTTCTGGTCATCGAACGCTTTCCTGTACATGGTGACTCGAGCTAGAGTGGATCCAACACGGGTTGGACTACAAGCTAGGACGAGTCATGTTGTCACCCCCACCATTTTGTTGCTAGATATTTGGTAGGGCTCATACCGAAAAGTTCAGACATCACAAATTCGCTCCTCTGGCTGTCCCTCCCTATTTGCAATGATACGAAGATATCTATGCATTAAATTCTGGGACGAGTTTCTCTGCTCGCCAATCTAGCCGAGATTTTGAAACGCATGCTCTGCTTTTGTCTCCATGCCAACTTCCTCTCATCTCACGTTTTGAAGATTACAAACATGAAGAGGATATCTAGGGGAGAGAGAGATGAGAGGAGGATAAGTTTTATTTTCTCAACTACCCCAAAGTGGCGATTATGTGGCTGCTGTCTCGACTGTTTTGCTGCTACGACTCGCGCATCCCTGCGACAATTATTGAGTCGAGAAATCTTGCTGCAGTTGTTTCAACGCCTGCCAATGCTGCATCAACTGCGGAATCTGAAAGAAGTGACATATCAACCGAGTCGTCAAGAAGCCCGTCCCCGATATTCCCCAGTGTTCTCGAAGATCTCCCCCTCCTTCCCCTCTCCATAATCATCTCTTATCTCGACATGGAGTCGTTTACAAGTCTCAAATCCACATCATCTCTCATGCACGAGCGTGTTGATCTTACGCGCAATGTTCCATGTTTGGAAGTACTGACAAAATTCGAGCTAAGCCTAAACGACAACGTAAGTGGAACTTAACGTCGTTATTTCCCGTGCGCAAAAAGGGCGCACCGACACTTACAATCATGGGGCGAGCATTAATTGCAAAAACTTTAAGTACGAGTCCGGCTTTCTCTTCGCACATTCTCTAGTCCGCCGACAGGTAGGAACAGGTGTTTGTGAGATTAAGAGACTGAATCACTTTAAAAATCACTTTCGTTAATTACATTCTATTGATAATTATATAATGTGTTAATATTATTACTGAAAATTGCAGAAGGGCTGTCCAAAGGGGTTTGGACGCGTTATTTGTCGCATCTACGCTGAAAGCGCATCGAAGCATCTCGAAGTATGGTTTTAATTAATTTCTTGCCAACATCTCGTGAAATGTAGGTTGCAGTGGTACCTCACGGAGTCTTCACTTATCATCCGCAAGAGTCCTTTTTGCTACGTGAGAAGGGAGAGTATGACACTAAGAGAGATATTTTTGAAAATATCAAAATATTCTCGCTGGGACACACTGGCCGTTGTCGGCTGCCACGTCTACATTATGTTCAAGTATCAGGGGGAGAGAATCGACTTGAGTGTGGTAATATAATTAGTTTACAATATACATAGCTAAGTTTTAGTGTACTACAGGTTATAGTGGTTAAAACTGAATTGGAGAAAATCGACTTCAGTATGGTAAGGTTCTACTTTGAAAGCATTTATTGAGAGTTCCACGAAAGTAATGGTGATACGGCACATGCTCGCAAAGAAAACAACTCACCGTAGCTCTACGGTGGCATAAAAAGCTACATGTATGACTATTTCGCTCCCTAGCGCAACTAGTAGAATTTTTAAAAATTTTTATTTGTTTTTAATTTAAAAAAAAAATTCTTGAAGAATTGATATTTTTACTTAACGCTAGGGCAGTATGTGTATTTGCGTTTCTCAGATTTCTCAAATGCTGACTGTTTGCCCGCGGAATTATCTTTCGAGCAGAGCCTATCTTTTAAGTGAAGCCAAAATCGAAGATGAAGAGCATTATTTCAGTTTTATTCAACTAAGCATCTTACCTGAAGATTTGGTGAGTGCTTTTAGAGAGTCATACACAATTCGCCAGACTATGGTTTTCGAAAAATCAGGTTTTAATATTTCCCGTCTTTCTTTCTTCGCATTCAAACTTCCTTAGAATAGATTATTTCATGTTTATATACCATTCCCTTCTATGGAGTGCGATTTGTGAGACCGCGCTCTTTTCATTTCGCATCTTTCGTTCACAAACCGGAAAAGAGAGTGTGTGAAATGAGGAGATCATTGTCTCATACTTCGTACTATCCAGTTAAATAATGGATCCGCACTCTTCAGAACAAGTGTCCCCTCGAAGCGAGTTCTATCAATTTTCATCTATCCATGCTATGCGAGGAATTCTTACATACTTTCCGATTGGAGGTTCGAATTTAAGGACAATTCAAATTCAATTTTTATTTCAGTATTTTGTCACCGACGAGTTGATATTGTTAAATAACTCGAAGGAGAGAAAGCTAACGAGAACGAATGGATCTCTTGGTTCTGTGCTCTATCGAATGTTAGGAAACTGCAACTGGTCTTTGCATAACGTAGTAGGATTTGAAGATGGGAGAAAACTTCGCTACCGAAATGACACATTCAGCTGCGAAGAGGTTGTTAAATGGCGCTCACCATTAACATTTTAATTTTACTTTTTTTGTGAGGTGCTATCTTTACAGATAATTCAATGCGTCGAGAGCATACGGGATTCCTATAGGGCTGGACATTAATTGCTAATGCTCACTGCTATTTACAATAGATAAGGACTGGTTGGTGTGAACACACTTTACATCTTCACAACGTCGATTGTTATTTTTTGTTTAAAAAAATGCTCAAAACACTCTTCCAAATAAATTATTTGTATTTTTTTCTTTGGTAACGAACGAATTAATGTGAGAGGGTGACGAACAAGGAAAACGCGAGTAGAGTGATGTATGCCTCTCTCCATATTCCAAAAAAACACACTCTACGCTCTAGCCTCTAGAGTACTACTTTGTGCTACATCGCATCGATAAATTGTAATCCCTAACTACTGCACTCTAAAATCGTCTGTGGTCGGGCGAAAATGCTACCATGGAGGTAGTTCTAGTCAGACCATAGGCGGTGATTTCACAGCAAGCGCTGTATAGTCGGAGCTAATCTCCCTGTTTCGGCAGTAGTCAGTGGGAAAGAACTGATATCATAGAACAGGAGATGAGATCTCTCTCTCTCTCTCTCTCTCTCGCTCTCTCTCTCTCTGTCTCTCCGCACCTGCGTCATTGTCATCTCGACAAATATTCGAAAACAAAAAAAAACAAATCATAATTGCCACTTTCGCTTTCACAGATGGAAGTTGGGGACAATTAGCGCTGATGAGACGGAAAATTGAGATGAAGAGAAGAGAAAGAGGAAGCAAGTTCAGCTAACCGAAGACGGGGGGTGCAAATGAGAAGCAACAAGAGATCATAGTATGTGATCAGTGTGACCGTGAGTGCACATGCGAACGCGTGCGTGAGGAGAAGAATGTGGCGATAGAAGAGCGTTGTAACGAAAGTGATGTACACTTTGTTTCTCACTACTGTTCACAGCAGATAATGTGATAAACGCATCGCTATCTGGTCGAAAAAATTCCGGAACACAACAAAAAAACAAATCAATTGAAATTTAAAAAAATAGCAGTTTCCTCCGAATGGGAAGAATCTCTTCGTCCATTTTCATTAGCCAGATTTTTATCGGTACTAGTTTTGTTTTCTCCCCGAATCGAATACTCCCTCAATTAGTTATCAGTTATTTCCCAGTTATATCACTGTCCATTCGATTTTCTTCGCATGTAAGTGTGACGCATGGTCACATTTCGACTCTACTCTGCTTGTTTATAACGTTGTCAATACCTTCCCTCCTCCTTTTGTAGTAGTATCAGCTCACTTCCTCCCCATTCCCGCATTCGAAGCCCTCTCGGAACTATTCCTGTCAGCGCAAATCTACCACATTTCCGCATTCAGATGTTCGCCGACCGATTTCGCTTTCTACTATGTTTACTCTCGTTTTTCGCACTGGCTTCAATTTATTCCAACCATATTATCATCAACTTCACTTTCATCTGTATGACCAAAGACAAGAATGACACGATTTCGATGGCAGATGGAGTACGGTAAAAGAAGTAGTTTCCTCCAGGTACAGTATGCTTTTCCAGAGTTTACGTCAGCGTTTTGCCTATTCAACGACCGAAAAATCGATTATTCTATCATCGATAGCAATTGGCGCTCTGGTGGCTACATTTCCCATAACTCATCTTTTCGCCAAAGTAGGCGCACGGTAAGCAATGCCGTAATCGATAAATTTACCTACCTCTCAGACATCCATTCTTCCTGTTCGGACTTCTTTCGTGTGCCGTGACTGCCCTAATTCCATGGGCAGCTCGTACTAATTTCTGGCTTCTCCTATTCTTCAGATTCCTTCAAGTACGGTAGATCAAACGATATATTGATCTTAATATTCTTTCTCTCAGGGCGTTGCTTATGCTTCAGACTTCACAACTATCGGGAAAATATGTGTGGAATGGGCTCCTTTGCGGGAGATTTCTTTCTTCATCGGATTCCTTACTGTATTCAATTTCTTTAGCTCCGTATTCACAAATCCTCTGTCCGCATGGGTAAGTTTCAACATTAATCATAATTGCAACTAATTTGTTCCAGTTTTGTGAGAACGAGTTATTTGGATGGGAATGGTCGTTTTACGCTCACGCTTTTAGCGGAACCATTATCTTCACTATCTGGTACAAACTGCACCCGTTCTAAGCTCTTATCAATCGATAATCAGGTGGTTGATCTACCGGGATGATCCTCGAAACCATCCCGCGGTTTCTGAGAAGGAATTGAATCGAATTCACAAGTGTAAGAGTGACGATCACAAAGATACAAAGAAGAGAGACGTTCCTTACTGGGTTTGTTGACACTCTAGTCCATTAGTCGTTTTGAGGAAGGATGAAGGGAACAAAAATCTCAGGAAATCATCAAGAGCAAAACTATTCTCGTTTGTTGGATATCGGCTTTTCTCGAATTAACATCTGCTATTCTGCTTATCACATATGCACCCATCTACTTCAATAAGGTATTTTTTAAATGATTTTTATCTACAAAAGAATCAAGGATGAGTGAGTGAGAAGTGAGAGCATTTCCTATTGCACGCATCATCTTCCCTTTAACCCCCTGACCCTTCGTGAGTTTGTTACAGGTGCTCAAGTTCGATGTGGCAACAACTGGACTTCTTGTATCAGCAGTTTCCGCCGCTAAACTTCCTTTCAAGACTGCATTTTGCATAACGAGTGATCGAATGAAGTAAGTATAGCACATTTCATGGTGTTGGACCTAGTTAATGTATCTGCAGGTGGTTACTGCTACGATTTCATGTTCATTCCCTATGTATTAAAATGGGATTTCAATCTATTTGCAGTTGCATGTCCGAGCGGCGGAAAATGTTGTTCTACAATTCGTTAGCTTTCGTTCTCTGTGGTTTGTGACCTTTTAAACCCGATATCTATTACACTTTCTCAGGAACCTTCTACGCTGCAATAGCAGTTGCACCGTGGAGAGAGGTGATTTAAAGAAGTCTACGGGGTGTGACTGAAACATAAACTCTTTTTGAACGCTCTATAGCACTTCACTATTCAAACAATACTTAGAACAAAGGCGGGACGGTGTGTCACACGTCCGCTTTCTTTTTTTGCGCACTTTTTCGGTTTCTTTGAGTTCAACACGAAAGGGCGGGGCACGGTGACGAACCTCTGCTGAAGATGCTATCTGAGTGTACGCTATCTTCTAGGCATTATCTATACGTCTAGAGATGATCTAGTCTTTGTTTCTGTAGGTACACTAGGAAAAAGTTACTAACATTATCATTAGCATAAGTATTAAGTATTATACACTTGACTTTCACTTACAGGTTCAATTGGTGTACTGATCCTAAGACTTTTCTCAGAGTAGGGAATGAGATTGAATAATGAAGTACACTTCAGTTGGTCGTCGTTCTTTTCGGTCTCGCAGCTATCACAACTAGTGCCAATTGCGGCAGTTTCTACAAGTGTGTCAACTTCGTCGCTCGGTAGGTCATTTTAAAATCATTTTTAGATGACAACTACAGTAAGAATTACCGAACTCATTCAGTCAACATGCTCACTTTGTCATCTCGGCCATTCAATTCTCCAAATGCATCGCTCTTTTCGCTGCGCCTGCGATCGTCGCTGTAGTGGTAGATCACGATGAAGATACGAAGGGATGGAATATGATATTCATCGGATTTGGATCACTCCTGATTCTGGTGATCTACTCAGGAAGAGACTATCAATCGATATTTTATTGCAGACTCATTTCGCTTTCTGGGCAGTGGTTACAGCCGAACCGGCTGAGTTCACCAAGAGTCGATCTGAGAGTAACTTAGACAAGAGTGAAGCAAATGTGGCGAAGATGCGAATGAACGATTATTGATAAACAATTTTCTCTTTGCTGAAAGAAGGAAAATTTCATCGGTTGCGCTCTAAATCTTCTATGAGCAAGATTCTCTCTGATCTAGCTTTATAGAGTGCACTCTACAGAGATTTCGAAGCGAAAATATATATAATTACGCCGTTCGTGGTGTGGTCGAAACGATATTTCTCAAATTCCTTGCTCATGCGCTGCATAATAATGACTGTTTGTTTATTTATTTGTTGGTGTACGACTTTTGGGAATTAAATTGCGTAAAAATTTAATTCTGTACACTGCGCAATTTGGGAACTGGTCAACTTAGCGAGTTCGTTCAACACTTTTCAACACGTGAAGGGAGATACACTAAACGAGTGCATCAATAGAAACAACTCGTTAAGGAAAAAAGAATGAACGGCTGATGATCCGACATTTAGTCAAACGAATTTCTGTGTAGAAAACCTCCAAGAGTACCGGCAACCGGAAATTAATAAGCATTGCTCATTGATAAACAAAACTGGTAATAACAATTATATTTTGTCCCTTTCAACTTATTTTCTTTTCAACCGTCATTTGGTTTGTGTCAACAATTATTGACAGTAGATATTTTTTTCAGTGATATGTGCAAAAGAGTCATGATTCCCGTGCAATTCCGTGACGCAATAGGCGAGTATATGCATCATCAAGGCTCGCGTAAAAGCCCTCATCCCAATATAACTTCCTATCATGTTTCCTTGCCAACGATGACTACGTGTGGCGAATATGACGCAAGGGAGCATATTGAGAGGCACATGCTCTCCCCGGTCTCCCTAAAACATACACAGACTCTCTACCTGCCTACTGCCTAGTATGAGTAGTTGGCTCTCTCGGCTATTTTGCTGTTACGACGTCGACGCCGTTGATAAGTGTGTGGCTGTAAGCGCCGTGGATTCCGAGACATCAGTCAAGTCCTATGTGAATATCTCGGATAAGGACCAATTCAATTTGGAACAGCTTCCCTTTGTTCCCCTCTCGGTTATCCTTTCCTACCTCGATTCGGAGTCCTTTGCAAACCTGAAATCTACCTCTTCAACAATGCGCAATCGCGTCGAGCTCACGCTCAAAGAGGCACCATTGGATAATCTGAGAGAGCTCCAGATAATCGTTGACCCGGAGTATCTGGTAAGTTGCATTCGATTTCGATGGTATTTCCCTCACGGCTGTTATCAGTGGGGGGGGGGGCTAGAGATGCCGTTGCTACGTTTGACGTAGCCACACTACTCAGAGGGAAATAAGTCTACGACTCCAGAAGTCTTGGCTACCGAGCGACGACTTCAAAGTCTAAAAAGTGCCGCTCGCCTGCCTCTAATCGAAGCGAGTAGACTTATGAAGTCGTCGCTCGCTAGCCGAGAAGTCTATAGTCGTAGAAATATTTCCCTGTGAGTATGAGGCGAGCCAGGGTAATAGCGGGGAGAAATACTTCAATAGTTCACCCAACGATGACGCTAGATTTGGACGCTAGATTTGGTGACGCCCTTATTTCAGGTCAAAAATTCGCGAAATTCTCATTTCACACCGCGCAGTTCGCGTCAAATGAGGGGAATAATGGTGAAATGAGGGGCTTTCGTGTGGTTTGTATAATTTTGTATTTAAAATATCAACCTTATCCCGCCCTCGATACATCATGTAATTGTGTGGATTCGATAGATTATACCCAGGGTAACAACATATCGAAAACGTGTGACTGGACTTGGCCTGGTTTTCGAGAAAATCATCGTCAAATTTTTAGGTGTTTTTCAAAATGTAAAATTTGAATAAACAAATGACAAGGTCAAGGTATATGCAGCTCATCATGGCGGTAATTTTTGATCTTTAGACAAAACTTCTGGCTCTTCTCCCGGAAGAGATATACTTGAAATACCTTGAATCTATTCGAACTTTGAACACCCGTAATTATGCAAATTCGAAACTTGAAGTCATAAATAAAACAGAAATCGATAGAGCACACCAAGGTCTATCAGAATCTGTGAAAAACTCAAGTTGTCACTTTTTGCTGTACGGATTTGTCAACCTTTTTTGCGGTTCTTACGCGAACACACTGATATCGTGTAGACCAATGACACTAAATGACACCTTTGCCTCTATTCCACTCAATTAGATTACAGAAGGGCCCGGAGGGATACGGTCACTTCGTTTGTCGAATCTTCGCATGCAGTGATACGCGAACTCTCGACGTTCGTTGCCATTACATTTATAAAATGATACCAACAAACAAAAATGTCAAAATGTGTTTACCGCATGCGATATAGCACGCAAAAGTGAGAAGGTCTCAAACGTGCATGTTTGGTAAACAACGTTTTGTTATGCAGCTTTGACTTTTTTGTACAATAGTATAATTTTATGAGTGTAATATCTAGCCCTTTAAAATTTGCTTTGATACTTGGTCAATAATTAAATGTTACTCCCATGCTCTGAAAGAAAAGAGCGTGTGAGTGCAAGAAGTGCGAACTAATTATTTACCCGGATATCAAAATAATTGTAAAGTATTATTTGAAAAAAATACTTCGTTTCAGTGGCATCTCACTGCATGTGCGGTGCTTGTTCCACAAGGCGACTCCTTCGTTCTCGAGGAAATCCCCTTTCGCGAAATACTCGCTAAAATAAGCCAGTATTCTCGCTGGGAAACTCTCAGTTTCTTCGGCGCCCATTCCAGCACCTCCTTCATATATCAACAGGAGACTATCAACTTACACATCGTCAGGATTAACATTTTTAGTATTTCAAATATATTTTATTATTTCAGGGGGCTGTATAATCTGTCAGAAATGTGCGAGAAAAACATCACCAAAAAGATCGCCCAAAATATGGCAGATTTTTCTCTAATTCTCTCAATTTAGCATGCTATTTTCGTCACTCTAACCAACTTCGATCGGAAATGTGCGAGAAAACTTGGCGAAGTTCTAAACGGAACTTGGCCAAATTTGGTTAGAGAAAGAGAAATAGCACGCAATCGAGAAGAGGGAAAACTAGGCATGTTTTTGTGCCTACTTTTCCCTCTCCGCAATTTGCGTGCTCTCTCGCCACTGTCTAACCTCATTCAGAAATCGTCCATTTGTCCATGCTGAATAATCGGAACGTTTTATTCACATTTTGTTTTTTTTCTTTTTTTTCAATTTTGAGTTATTTATTTACATTTTTCGCCTATATTTGTTCGCCATGTTGTATCCGTTATGCCCAACTTGGTCCCCAGTCCCGGTGTGTCCAATGTTGCCTCTCAGGCCATGTCTCCTCGTCGTTCAAGTCCAAATGAATCCGCAGCCGATGACATCCATCCATCCCGATGCGGGCAGTCCCTTCGAGTGATGAAGTAGTACGGTAGTCGAAGAGATGGATACGGTAGGCAATAGTGTTTACGGTATATAGAGTATCGTCTTTGATAATGTTTTTTCGCAACGTATTGCCGAAAGTATACGCCCTTTTTTGTTACTCTTCACAGTTGTTTCCCTGTTGTCCGTTGATGCATGTTGAGTAACCCACCGATGAATAGAAGCTCCACGGTATCCATCGTGTTTACCTTATCCCTCAACGAATCCCCCTCTCCGCCCCCACACTAGTCATCACGTTGTGTCAAGAATTGACTTTATTATTGACTGATGTGGGTTACTGTAGATTAAATTTCATTGTTGTTTCTTGTAAATATTTCGGTATTATTATTTACGCGAAAGAATAAATGAAATTAAATCATCTCGTCAATTAATAAATTGTAAAACAAATAGTAAAAATTGAAAATATACGAGTATAAGTAACAGAAACAAAAATGTAAACAAGCTCATGACGTAGATGGCCGATTTCTGAAGAGAACTTGGTCAAGTAATTGGCCAAGTTCTGAACGATGTGAGTGATAACTTGGCCAAGTATTTGGCCAAGTTTTGACAGATTATACATCCCCCTGATTTATGAAATTATAATTGCATCTGAATTGCATTTGCAACTGCCTACGCTTCCATTCGCTGACAATGCCAGGTTTGCCATTTCTATTTTAGAGTTCGAACAAGACGATTTTTTATTAAAATTTTTTTTTTATTCATAAAATAATACACAGAGCGGGAAATCTCCTAGTCTCCTACTAGTGTTGTGTCTCCTGTTGAGAATAAGAAAGCACGTATAAGTTAGAGAGCATGAGATCAACTTTCCTCTCACGCTCTCTATTTTGCTTGCTCTCTCAATGTCAGCAGAAGACTACATCCCCAGAGGAAGGATAGTGGTAGTTCACAAACACTAAAAAAAACGTACAAAATAATAAAACGTTTCGCGGCTAAACACAAATTCCGCTGGTGAGAGATGACAAAACAAGAGACATGCCGAGGTATAGAAAGAGAGTACACACACCAGTAGTCCGTGTCATGAACGTATCATTTTAAAATTGTAATAGTCGGAGTTTTCTCGCTCGGTGTGGAGAAAAGGGACAAAAATTTCAGAAATAAAAATAACAGAACCGATTTTCAGTGATTTTCCAGTTCTGGGAACTGATTTGGAAGATGAACGAGTTGTCTATTTCGATTGGATTGAGCTGAGCGTTCAACTCGAAATATTGGTTAGTAATTTCTGAATATTGCGTAATCAAAAATATGCAAAATAAAAACAAATTTATGATAATAAGATCACGCCTTGGAAGTAGAACCACAAGTAGACTTTGAGCAGCCATTTGTGATCGAATGGTCGTATATTTCGCCTCAACCGTGAATTTTCAGTGCCACAGCCCCGTAGTTACGAATTCGCTTCGCTTCTGTCTGTATATGCTAGACGAACAAACGGGAATTGAGTACGAGGTATTTCCCAGTTTTTTATTCTCAGCATTTATTAGATCGTTGCGCCAGTGACATAACTAGTGCTGGGAACTGGTGTACAACATTTGATTACTTCAATCATCTAACAAAGATAACCCATGAGTATTTTGTGGAAAACCAGCAAGAAATAGAAGATTTCGCAGTTTTTCGTGGCGGACGATATCACAATGTGGAATCAATACGGCGAGATTGTCTTTGCCCGAGGCTACGGTACATTTGTGCAAGTCCTGCGGATACTCTTGTGGAGAGCGAGCTGGGGGCAGTTTAGAGTAGTTGGACTGACGTACGGACAACTGATGCAGTTCGGCCAGGAACGATTTACTGCAGACCAAGTCAGCTTTTTCGTAAAAATGCCAGAAGAAGAATCAGAAAACAAAATCACTCCACACAGTTTCTTCACCAATCGGTGGATGAAGCAGTGTGCGAATTGATGAAATCCGAAATATCGTACGCCAATAACACTCTGTACAAAGGTGTGGCACTGTGTGGCACAGTGGGGCACTTTTTTTGGCACTTTTTAGCACTTTCTGATTTTCGCCTCGAAAGAAGCGAATTTTGTGGCATATCTTGTTATAAACCGTTTCCTATCTAAATTTCCTCTAACATAACACAAAAACTTAAAATTAATGAATTAAAATAATTAATTTAGAATGGTTCAACTGCCAAGGTCGAAAAATAAAATCAGTTGTCAATCGCACCTGATTCAAGCGCTGATTACGGTGTTTGACGCGATTGAGCGTGATTGACAACTGATTTTATTTTTCGACCTTGGCAGCCGAACCATTCTAAAATAATTATTTTTATTCATTAATTTTAATTTTTTGTGCTATGTTAGAGGAAAGTTAGATAGGAAACGGTTTATAACAAGATATGCCACAAAATTCGCTTCTTTCGAGGTGAAAATCAGAAAGTGCTAAAAAGTGTCAAAAAGTGCCACACTGTGCCACACAGTGCCACACCTTTGTACAGAGTGTTATTGGCGTACGATAGTTTGAGAGAGATATGTTTAGATCAATAAATACTCTGCAGATCTACTCCATAGTGGACAATCTGTTCGAGCCCGCCCGTGAGGAGTAGCATTGCATTTAGTTGACATATTTATTTGAGTACTTTTCTTGAGCTACGTTACCTAGGTTAAACTGTTGTTTTGTTTTCTATCGAATAAATACGGAGTAACGTGATTGAATGCAATGCAGGAACATGTTTTCCCTTTTAACAAAAAAATGAAATAAATATTCGAGATATTCCTATTGGATGCATCGTAATTGACTAATTATTACTTTTTTTTTGCCACTTCACTTTGAAGCCATTTCCGTATTGACAAATATCAGCGATGGTTTCCTTGACAACTCGGGGCTGCTCAAGTGGACAGGAGAGGGAAAGGAGAAGAAGGCTTAGTAGAGGGGAAGAGGGCTCGTTTCTTCAATGTCATGCTTTGGTTATTCTCTCGGCTGTTTTGCTGCAACCGAATTCCTGACACCTACGTCATCAAAGAAGATGCTGAGCCTGATGAACCTCCTGCTCCTAGTACTGCCGCTACTGCAACAGAAATAGCGTCCGAAGGGCCTGAGTCGACTGTTGCATCCGCGTCTCAATATAACATATCCTGACTTGCAGGCAGAGATTTTAAAAATGCGAATTTAAAGGGACCTGGCATAGATAACAAAATTGACTTATTTAGCAGTATTTGGTTCAGTAATCACGGGAAAAATAAGAAAAAAAATTCAAACCCTTAAGAAATGCGCTACGGCTTTGCCCTTAAACCACACCACGGTGCATTTTAGTGGGCGCCTTTTCCAAATTTATTTTCAAAACTGATGCAGCCCCAGTAAATTCGATACAGATGAATTCCTATTGTATACTGGATGACAACTAACTGAAATTGCGGAACTTTCATGCTCATTCCCCTTTCTTGCGACGTCATTAGGAAACGTCGAACCAGCACACCACGAGATCACAAATGAGCATATTCCGAAACAGAAAGTTGCAAGATTTTTCTGGGCATTTTTCCCGTGATATCCAACTCAAAATCCACTAATAGAGCTCAAATTGCCAATCTATGCCGGCCTACCGATATATATATATATATATATATATATATATATATAACAGGAGTTTACTCACGAAATTATCTGTAGATAGTTTATCAATATCGGTCTCAGCCAAGATTGAAATTGAAATCTACACTTTCACCTGAACGTTTTCGTGCTATTCTGTGCGCACTTGTGCCCATATCCCTGTCGAAAAGCTCGTATTGGGATCTCATGGGGGTATACGTTGTAGATGAACGGAGCCACGCATGGTTCTCAGGCAATTCTAGCGGAATCGGCAGCTAGAAGTAAAGAATCTCCTATTAATTACGTTAGAAATATTTTTAAAATAACATTTTTTCGTCGGTTCATGTTCGCATAGTATTTTTCGGTCCCTTTAATCGTCAATAGCTTCCAGAATCCGAGGTCGGTCCGCGGCATTTCCTTTGCACTAGCCTGTGTAAGTGCATATATTATTCTTCAATGTACCTGACTAAATCCGATTCGGACATGCTTTTCACATTCCGGCGCAAGATGGGAAAAGACAAATCCATGGAGGCGAAACCACTCATGATTATCTGAAGCGAAATATATGATCGAAACGCAAAGAGGAATACGCCTTTTTGATACTGCAATCTTAAAATGATATGAAAATTGTCTCAAGGAATTGTCTCTCGCACACATCAAGTCTTTAGAATATTACAATACGGAACATGTAAATCAGTAACATTCAAATGAATCCGAACATACAGCAAAGAATCAGGGCGAGAGAATGCGTGACAATGAGATTCCCTCACGACTTTACAAGTTCATATATGATAGCTACTCAGAGAACGATGTCTCCAGCTTGGCTTACTCTGGAGTGCTCACATCCCCAATTATTAGATGTGATGTCTCCATCTCTCTCTTTCTCGTGCTCTCTAAGCAGGAGACAACATCTCCATAGTAAGGAGATTTTGCGATTTTGCGATCTGTGTTGGTATTTTATACCTCTCTCTTTCAGCGGTAGTTACATTGTCTGCCGTAATCCATTGCTCGTTGGGTCCGAATCGGTACAATTCGAAGATGGATGTCCAGTACGACTCCGTCTGAGAGTGCACCGTGGTAGTAGCATAAGAAATGATAGAATCGAAAAAATATATCCTAATCCAACAAAGAAATGTGCTAAAAATCACAAATAGTTCAGTGGCATAACTATTTTCTCTACCGACTTGTCATAACGATAATGGTTTCAATCATGTGCAGCCAGCTATGTTGGTGGAATCGGAAAACAAAATATCACCTGAGCGAAATCTTGTTCGTAGAATCCTGGTTGGAATATCTCGAAGAATCTCATGCGACAGTCGTGGAAATTCATGATGGAATGAGCACTCTAATATGTACTCTCTAATATGCGAAATGTGGAATCATGCGGTATTCTTTAGGTCAGCTTTATCATCTCTGTTTACTACTGTATGCACATTAAAATAACATATAAAGCAGTTTATTCTGGAGAACAACGTAACAAGTACACAACAAGAAAGTAACGCAGCAACTAATAGTGTGGAATGGACCGACTTTAGAGTGGAAAGCAGCAATATTATTATGGTCTCTTCATTCTACACACTCTATCGCACATCGATCGATGTACAGATTGTACAAAATGGCAATGGTACGTTTGTCTCATTTTACTTTACTAGAGATGAAAGTGGTGACAGTCACTGCTGGTAGAATTGTTCGAATGAGAAAGTGAAGGTGGGAACAGGTTCGGACTTATTCTCAACAACCGCACGAGTGACGTCGTCCGCATGAAATGCAATATTCACAATTCATCTCGAAGTTCGATCGTGCCTTCAGAATGGGGTCAGGTGCGAGAGAGATGAAATCAGAGGGTGGACTATTACTTTCACACGCTTGCTTGCCCCTGTTGTGTGCAATAACAATTGCATTTTGGTGCTCAATTTGAGAAATTGTGAAATATCATTTTTTATGATGAAATTTGCAGAAAGTCGCACGAATTTGCGCATATTGACCAATTTTATGCTTCAACTTTTTCCGAAGGAGAAGAAGCGATTGTGCCATCATTAAATGGAAGAGAAGAAAAGCATCGTTTTAGTTTGGGAAAACTTCACATATGTGAGAAGAGCCCTCCACTTCCTAATAGCTTCACGAATGGCTACTGAAATTTTTTTTAAAAAGAATGTATTGTCGCGTATGAGGGATCATTATTGTGGTAAAGGCGAAATTCAATTTTCAGAAGGCTGTGAATGTAACCGGAGTGGTGAGTGACCTGCATAGGTTGATGAAATACTGGACAATTCAAACGAATCAGTAAAATACGTTCTGTGTGCTATCTCTATTGACAAGAACATTTAACCAGCCGACTCCCGAAAGAACGGATTGAGAGCGCTAATCATTATGAGGTTTCGCATGGTTTTCAGTTGTGATCGATGGCTCGTTGAAATTTAAAGTACTTTACAACACGGTCAATGACTTACAATATAACTCTTACAAGGGGAGACCGCATAGTCGATATGGAGTTTTCGAATGAGACATAGTGGGTTGGATTACTATCATAAAAGTAAGAAATAATCGGTGGTTTAAAACTGCTAAACAAGTCCCAAGACTTCTCTACCCTTAGTGAGATTAGCGAATTTTCCGGACATAGCCGCAATTTTAGCCTCTTCCCCACAGAGAGTGCAGATATCGCAAGATCTCTTTAGCAGTTTTAAACCACCGATTATTTCTTACTTTTATGATAGTATTCGATCCCACTAGGTCTCGTTCTGAAACTCCATATCGACTATGCGGTCTCCCCTTGTTAGCAACATAGCAAATTTCAAAAAGAAAGTAGATATTTGCCAATAATTTATCATTCTCAACCCAGATTGAAATCCAGAAATTCACCATTACTCATGCGTTCCATTCTATAATCAATGGACATATCGCTATCCCCGTCGTAGAGTGTATATTCGCAATGTGATGTGTTGTACGTCCTGCATTCACGGAGCCAAGTGTGATTGTCTGGCCCCTCCAGAGGTATCGGGATCTGGAAAGGACGTGCAAGGGTTAATTTTTTGTGACCCTGACTCCTGGTTGCCGACTTCTAAACATTTTGCTAATAATTAAGGGGTAGCCGACTCGAGACATTGTGCTAGTGATCGCCGAAAATTCTTTTTTCTTTAAATTTCCAAAGGAAAAATGTAATAATGCATTATTTAAAAACGGAGATAATCGATCAACTGGGAAGATATGTACATAAAATTTTATATATTTTTATTTATCGTACACCACAAGTGTGCGACAACTGTACATAAATGTGCGAGTAAAAGAGAAAATTATTAAGAAGGGGGCTGTCGAAAGTCGGTCGACAGCACTTTTCGGAGGAGGCCTTTTTAATTGTTAATTTTACAAATACTTATTCGATAAAACAATCGAAACGGCAAATTCTATTGGACCAACATGAAGCGCTACACCGTAATTTGTTCGGTATATCAAACACATCATCGCTTTATTATTTTTGTTAAGGTTTTTTCTGCATTACTCAAGCTATTTCATAATTTCTCGTGTGAGCGCAAAATGTATTAGTAGCCATACGATTAAGTATTTGTAAAATTAACAATTAAAAAGGCCTCCTCCGAAAAGTGCTGTCGACCGACTTTCGACTCGCCGTCAGCGAGTTGACACCCAGTCGACAGTCAAGTCAAAATCACAAAACTTAACTAAAAATTAGGTTTTGTTGCTTAAATTGATCCTTTTTAAATGCCCATTTCGCGGCCGGCCAGGGGGGGAAACAGATTCAAATATGCGCAATTCTTAGCAGAAGATTGTACTCACAGTATTTTACTGTACCCCAAGATTGTACACCAAGGATATCACAAACTGAAAGAATTGTACGGCATTCACTAGCGTTAAATCATAATGTAATTGTGTGCGTTTATTCTCTTGATTTCAACTTGTCACTCAAAACCATTTTTCTCCAGGACCAGAGCCAGCAAATAGAAATATAGACCGTTTTGTGTAATGCGAGATCAAGACACTCCACATATGTGAGTATGGACTTCCAGTTTTCAGTGCTAGCGTAACGTGTCCGGGCAGGGTCGATTTTGGTCGAGTCTTACCGATCCCGTCTCTTAATAGAGGAAGCATTTCGGCTACAGCATTTACAATTTATTCATATCCTTTCAAGTTTATTAAACATTTATTAATAATTCTCTGCTTTCTCGTGCTTTCCCTTAATTCCTTCCTTATCCTCATGCCCTACTTTGACTCATTCCTTCTCTTCCAGTATTTAAAAAAATGTCAGGGGCCCGCACCAGATTTTCAACAACAACAAAAATTCCAGGGGACCCCGACAATATTATTGGAGCCGGCACGCAGGTGTTGTGACAAGAATAACACTACCTGATCCCGTCCTTGTAGCCTCCCATACTAATTTTCGATATGCTTTGTTGCTATTAGCTCCCAAGTTCCGATTTTGAAGGTCATTTCATTTTCGTCCTGAGAAAAAAGAATTAAGCTTGAGATAAAATTTATTTATGAGGAAACAACTAGTGAACATACTCACATTTAGTTTAAATCCGAGAATTTGATAAATTTCGGGAAATATCTCAATCCGAAAAATTACGAGACCTGATAGAATTTGTCTGCAACATTGACGATTTGTTGTGTTACTGGAATATTAGTCGTAACAAATTTCTGAGCAATCTAATTTTAGTATCGTGTTGCGATACAGTTTACACAATAAAAAACGGCTGTTTAGATAAAAAGTTTACTTCAGTTAGCGATAGTTAATTAAATTTACTGACAAATATTTATAGGTATTTTTATCAGTACTACTGAGTTAATGTGCATAAAAGGAATAGGTATGACTGTTTCGTGACGAGATGGACATCAGATTATATTAATTTATTAATATTTATAGGTAGTAATTTTAAGTGTACCTGATGCACTCCGACTCAGACATACTTTTCACATGCCGAAACAAGGTGCGATTCGATAAATCAATGGAGGCGAAACGGCTCACGATTGTCTGTATAAATTGTACGATAAAAAGGCAAAGAAGGCAACAACATATATTGATACATTAATATGGATTTAACAAATAATAAGCAATGCGGTAACATTGGTGTACACTATTTCCCCAACTTTACTACGCGCATATTTGATAGATAGACTGGGAATTGTTTCTTTCATTTATAAATTCTGCTGAATATTGCTATCTGAAGTATTACTTCTCTAACAAAGACGTAGATAGGAATTACAAATTTACAACCACTCGAGCAAAATATATCTGCGCCTAACAATAAACACACGTTCCGCTAGCAAGAAAGTAAGAACACGCTATAGACACGCCGAGGAATAGATAGGGAGTGCACACACCAGCATTATAAATTCACAAACCGTCGTCCAAAATATTTTGTTCCGCTACTAAAAAACAGATACGGCTGCGAGAGAGCATGTCATAGCAAAAAAAAGATGTCATGTTATAGAAAGCGAGTACACCACCAGTAGTCCATTTCATGAACGTATCATTTTAAATTTGTAATAGTACATTTCATGAAAAAAATAATTTTATAACTCAAATTGATACCTCTCTTTCAGCGGCAGTGACATTGTCTGCCGTAATCCAATGCTCGTTGGGTCCGAATCGATACAATTCGAAAATGGCCTTCATGCACGATTCCATCTGAAAATTTTTTTAGGCTAACGGGCTGCTGCATAGTTTAGTAAATTTATTGATAAGCGAAAACGGATATCTACGTCTATTTAATTGCGATTAGACAATTGCCAAAGTCGTAGCGCAGTTCCATGCTGTTCGAATATTAAAATAGTATTATCCTAATTTTTTTTTCGGAATCGCGATTAATCATGCGCAGTCATGACCTAATTCTTTATTGACTCACTTGAGCAAAATCTTGATTGAATCCTGGCTGAAATATCTCGACGAATTTCAAGCGGCACTCGTGGAAATTCATGCTGAAATTGGCTATGTTCTATAGTGTGCGAAATGTGGAATCGCAGTTTCTCCACTTCGCACTCTCTCACTCGCTCTTTCGCCGGTAGCACATGATTCCGCACACAGAAAAAAATGTATAACTCACTCGTCGGAGGGGGAGCTTTTGATACATGCATGTATTATCAATGATACATTGTTGTACAGTCCGGTCAGATCCCCATGTGAAAACGGCTTGCCCCGGGCGCCCGGGGGCGCCCGGGGCGAGCCGAAGCGACCCATTGACTTTCACAGCAAGGAAAATGAGAAATTCACGTTGAATTAAAGTGCGCTCTGTTCTAGAGTTCAATACCGAACTTTTCATGTATTTCACATACATTTTAAAAGTTACATTAATTATAAATAAATTATTTAAAATGGTTCAATTTACGAATCATAAGTGCGCCCGAGCCGGACTACCGTAGTTGAGAGCTTTCTTTTATACAGATCCGGTCTTGCGTGTGTTGCTTTCTTTGGTTTGATGCTCTTAACTACGGTAGTCCGGCTCGGGCGCACTAATAAATTGAGCCAGTTTAAATAATTTATTTATAATTAATGTAATTTTTAAAATTTATGTGAAATACATGAAAAGTTCGGTAATGACCTCGAGAACGCAGCGCACTTTAATTCAACGTGAATTTCTCATTCTCCTTGCTATGAAATTCAATGGGTCGCTTCGGGTCGCACATGGGGATCTGACCGGACTGTATTACATATAATACTTTCCCCATGTATTATGCATAATACATGAAATGTATTACATGTTATGATTTTTTCTCTGTGTGCTGTCCTACGGACAGGGGTGAAGGCGAGAGAGTGTGAAATAGTGAGAGAGAGAGTCCCTCTCGAGTTTCCACGCTCTCTCACTCCAACGCCCTTTCTGTAACATTGACCGGCTTGTGGCATGATGTGGCCGGTGAAGAGAGTGTGTGCGAGAAGAAGAAATTGCGGTAACAAAATTCGCACTCTTGCATCCTCACCACGAATTGAATAGAAATAAACACAAGTAAAGCAGAAAATAAGCCGCGAAAGTAGTGAGAATGATTCGAATCTAATTAATAGAAAGAGTAGACGCCAAGTACGGACAATATTGGACGCGAATGACTCGGAAAACGACGCGGATATTCTCTCTATTATCCCGAGATGATGTCAATAAGAAGGACAATACCTCTCACTCGGAGAACCCCTACGCTTTATAATCATCCATAATCATACTACAAAACATACGTAGTAGTTTCAAGACCAGAAACCCTGATGAAGTGTAAAAAGATGAATTGGAAGAGATTATATGTGATTGTGAAAATGTGACTTTATGTGAGGCTCCTGCATTTACATATCCTGAATCTCCGCCCTTTGCTGGAGCTAGAGATATTTGGAAGATTTGAATTACCGGCTTGTTTTCCTCGACTTCGATGCCAGCGAAAGGGAAAGTCGGTGGGGGATTATGTGTTCCATCTCTCTATCTTTTGCCGAAAGAAATAGCCAAAGAGCAAACTTCATTTGAAACTGAACGTCGGTCTATCAGTGGGAGGCTAACGTTCACACAAGCAAACATGATTACTTTTTTCATACCGGGAACCAAGTCGCAATGCATTCGAGGAAGCAAAGACCACCACAAAAAGTGCTCGATCCAGAGCCGAAGAATCCATCATAACTAGGGATGCCAAATGAAGAGTGAAATGAAGATCTTCCTTTCCCCGAACAAAGGCATTCTGATTCCTTCCTCTCTTCAAGAAGAGAGGGAGCGGTCGTTCTACTCTTCATGAAGAGGGAGGCCCCTCTTCAAGAAGTGTAATAGTGTCAATCGATTGTTATTTCAATCGAAATGACGCGTGCATCTCTAATTTGCATGAGATTAGTGTCTGGACTCAGTCCACATTAGCATGTTGTGGCAGCTATGAGAGGCTCAATGTCGCGACACTACTCCCTCTTCTTGAAGAGGGGGGAACGACCGCTCACCTCTTCTTGAAGAGATAATCCCCCTCTCATTTCACCCCCTCTTCATTTCGCGAAAAACTCTTCATTTGGCATCCCTAATCATAACGTCAAGACAAATCAATATCACGCCCAAAACCGCCCTTGCTGAATAAAGAATAAAGATTAAAGGCTGCGAACACTGATAATTAGAGACGCCGGATAGTGACAGTGAGAATGAAAGAACGTTCATCTGTTCGGGATTTCAATGTCCTCGCAAAATGGATGTTTAATTGTACAAATATTTAATATTATTTTTAATATAATATTTATCATAATTCCATTCTTTTAAAAACACGGGCAACCATTCCAACAATGTGTAATGCGAACATTGGGAATCATTCAGTCCTATGTTTTCAAATGCCTTTTCTCAATTATCGATTCGATTATATTGTATGCCATCCGTCTAATGTAGTCCTTTTTCATGTGTTAACCGACTGAAGATGGGCTGTTGCCCGAAACGTTTCAACAAATAAAGTTGTTGTTCCCTCCCTCTCGTCTCTCTCTTGGCCTTACTTAGAAGAAAGAAGTATGTTTTCGCTGCATTTTTATGAAAAATTTTATATTCTGTGGAAAGCTTGCGGGGAACGATAAATACAAAAATCGAATTTAAAAAAAAATTAGTTTAAAATTCTTGCTACAATTGACATTCACTGTTGGGTTCGATGAATGGGTTCTCTGCAGTTTTCAGTAGCTCCCAGATCCTCCTCCTCCATTCGGCGATCGCACATTCCTCGGTGTCACAGTCTACGTGTTCTTCGGGAGGAATAGCTTCGACTGCGACGCTCTCTCGTTGTATTTCTGTCACGGGTTGAGATGGAGCCGCGACTGGCTTGCGTCGTATTGACCTGAAGGTTCTTTGACTGAAACTATTTCCGGAAATGCAATACACAGGAACTCAGGAACTCAGATCGCGAGGTGAGAGAAAACAGACAATGAGCGGGTATTAGAGTTGGATTCTAATATGATAACTCTACTGAACTCACAGTCAATCAATCAATCAATCAATTTATCATATCAGGCGATAATCGCTCAGATGAGGATGGGTCGGTAGTCTTCATAAGTTGCATTAAACCAGTTCGCGCCGATTGCTCTCCTTAGGTCATCTCTCAATCTTGCTCTTGGCTGGCCTGGGGGACGAGTTCTGCTGTAAGGGGTCCACACGGTAGTCGCTCTGCACCATTTCTCCGTATCCATACTCCTCACTTTCAATGCCCATTGAGCTTTTCGTTTGAGGCTTTCCTGTACCCAGTCTTTCACTTTGGTGATTTCTCGAAGTCTTTCATTTCTCCAGCGATCTCTCAAAGTCACTCCAATCATTCTTCTCTCCATTGCTCGCTGTGTGACGTTCAGCCGATTTCTCTCATTCCCTCTCAAAGCCCACACTTCACTCCCGTAGAGTACTGTAGACGTGATGCAGCTCTCAAACAGTCTTCTTCTGGACTTCATAGGTAAAAGACGGGACGAAAGAAGGTGAGACAGTTTGCTCCATGCGAACCATCCGAGTCGAATCCTATGTTCCACTTCTTCAGAGATATTTAGGGGAAGACTAATTGTCCCTCCTAGATAGGTGGCAGATGGAATGAACAGTTGGCCCAATCTTTCGAAAACTGTAGTCTTAAGAGAAAATGCAACAGAAGATCAATTGAACTGACTTTCTCAGCAGATCAACAATGTTTTCCTCCGGTTTCTCAATCAGGAAAGGATGTGAAAGCGCCTCGCGGACATTCATTCTGAAATATCCCCTTCTGTACGATAATAATAAGTTGAAAATAACTCGTGTAAGAAATAGAATAACCTGTCGTTCTGGTCGAACTGCAATGTCCCATCAATGAAACTGATCAGATTCTTCATTTCTTTATTGATTTCCTTCTTCATCCATGACCTTCCATAGCTTTCAAAGTACCTCTTGAAATCGCGTTTCGCATAACCCGGATCGGCGGATTTCTTCGCCATACTTTTTCGTAGTTGGTCATCTTTGATCTGTGAATTGTAGAAAATAAAGTGTGGTTCATAAGAAGAACGTAGAGCTTGAAATGTAGAGCATGCGAAATATAGAGATAGTGGTCTCACACTATACTGGAAAGAACTCAACCAGGGAGAGCACGTTCGGTCCGATCGGTCCACAGTATTGAATCGCTTTATGCAGCGGAGCTGTATCGTCGAATATTGCTTTGCCAGTGATCAGCTCGCACAATATAGCGCCCAGACTCCACATATCAGCTGCCAAAGGTAATTTAATGCATTGTGATTATCAGCAACATAATTCTCCAACTGCACTCTACTTTGAAATGTTTTCTTCGGTTTATTTATGTATGTTTTTCTGTGTAATGTCCACTGTAATGGTGAATAAGTGCTCACCTCTCTCATCATATCGACAGTCCGCCTCTATAATCGTCTCTATTGCCCGATAATGGATGGTGCCCGGGCCCTTCGTCATTGGCCGATCATCGTCAACCACTCGGGCGAGTCCGAAATCTAAAATAATTAAAAATTAAATAATATTAGTATAGCGACATTGCATGGCTTCATAGGAAGCTTTAATGAGAACACAACATTTTTTTCTCGAAAAAAATCAACATCGTACAAAACAATTGATGCAACAAACTACCTAGTAGAGTCAATTTTCCTCGCACGTCGAGTGCCATGTTCTGTGGTTTGAGATCGCGATGAATTACCTGATATAAAAAAAACAAATTACTTTTAAAATACAAGTTTTACCTTTGCATCATTGAGATATTGCAGCGCGCGCAATAATTCCAGAATGATTCTTTTGACTTGTGAGAATCCAATTGAATGTCGATGTGAACTTTCTCCTTCTATTATTTCGTGTAAATCGACTCCGGCAAAATCAGTGACGAGATATCTGAATTATCTCATCAAAACATTTCGAACCCCACGTCATTTCGATAGTTAATTGTTAGACACCTTATTTTCTAATCGATTCACAATGAGATGAATGAAATGTGTGTTGATCACGTTTACCAGCACGATAAGGACTTGACAATATCTATTTCAACACATGTACCCTGACCATCGCAGATGACTAGGAAATAATGCGTGATGATTAATTGTTGGATGGTGAGTGAAAAGGTGATAAGATAACACTCACACTGCATTCAACTTCTCTGGTGACGCATCGGGAGTGAACATAAACCTCATCTTCACTATGTTCTCGTGGTTTATGCAGCTCAAAATCTGCAGCTCTCGATGACATCGTTGAGCCTGATTGCACCAATATTTTATTTAAAAGCTTTTTTGAATGCGGAAATAAGAGACATTGTCGATGCGTCAGTCAGCGTGCTAACAACGGTCAGAACACTAGAGCTTTGATGTGAGCTTAGAAAATGCAAAATCTCACAATTTTCGAATTACTGAAAGGATCGATGAATTGCTTGACAACGATGTGGTTGACATCGTTGCGATCCCTCCTGTTTAGTAAACTGAAAAGAGAAATTTGGGGAAAATTATGAAGAAAGTGTACAAAAAAACTCACGCAACCGTTCCATAACCTCCTCTGCCGAGAAAAAGTGGTCGATCGAGATTAAAATGCTGATCGAAACAATCGGGAACGAAGAATTCGATGCGCTCCACGGAAAAGCGCTTGAAACCCTGAAAAAAAGTTAGATAAACAACAAAAATCAATCAAATTGGGAGTAAATAACTGAAAAATCACTCACCGGAATAATCTTCATTTCTCCCTGTTTGATGTGTGCGAGTGAATTTAAATGGGCGATCTTTGACTCAAATTTCGAGTTGATAACAAGTGATAAGATGAGCAAGAGTGGCGATTTTTAGCGCTACAACACATACCGAATAGGGTGGCAAAATCAGTACACGTATCGATACGCGCACTGCAGTACACGCGTGGGGCAAATCGAACTTAAAAAAAGTGAAGATTATTTTATTTTTAAATTATTTCCGAAACAGTCTAAATGTATCGAGGAACATGTTTTCCATCGATATCACACTTATATGCTACTCGATTGTGCCGATAATCGCTTGATGTACTAGCAGTGCACTAGTGTACTGCACAGTACAAATGTACTGTTTTCGCCACCCTAATACCGAAGGTGTGATCAAGGATCAGTACATTTCCCACAAACACTTTTCTCATCTAATTTCTAACAGAGAATCTTGGATACTGGACAACCCCTGTGTGCTTTAAATGCAAGAGAGTTGCACAAACTCTTCTATTTACAATTCTCCGATGACGTCAGAAAGAGAAAAGAATGGGAACGGCTTATTCTCGTAAACGAAAGATGCCCTTCGATTAAAAAAAGAGGAAGGGGATAGTTTCGGAGCTTTAACATAGATCAATTCAAACTGTGGATTAGATATGCATTCAACTCAATGCGAAAATAATAGTCAGTAAGTCGGATATTCCGTCCAAACTGTTACATGCTGTATCAATAAGAGTGATAATGAATAGTTTTGGCCCCCCTTGCGCATTCTCCTATCAGCGCGCTGTATTTGTTTGCTCTGCGAGTACGTGAGGAGAGTGAATGAAATAGTGGAATGGTGATGTTTACTTTCTTTCGAATTATTGCTAGCATAATAGCCGAAGAGCATTGTGAAATAGAGTATCAGCCGTGAGACAATAAACCTTACAAAACAACAACATTCAACACATCAGTTATCTTCATATTTTGTCAAAGAAATTAACATTTCAGAAGATTTGGGGGAAGTAGAATAGTGAGTCGCAATATTTGCTTGTTTTTCGTTTGAATAGCAAATAGTTCATTCTGAACAAAACGATCTGAATGCATCGTCTTTGCAATGACCTCAAAATTGATGAAAACAATCATTTAAAAAAACAGTGCTGGGAAATGCACCAATAGAATGATGAAACCTCACTGTTCACTAAGTAAATTCTACGTTTTGTGGGTGAGAAACGCAAGACAGGAGAACAACTATTGGACGATAACCAAGAGATAAACTCGCGACACATAATTCAAGGCCCCCCATAAAGGGAAGCAAGGGGAAATGCAGCTGAATTTTGGACCGAGTTAATACTAGGAAACAGTTCAAACTATTAGAATTCTTATTTTCAATGTCATACCTTTTACAGTGGAGCCAAATTAATTTTTTGTCTAGCGAGAGGTGCTACCCTATCATCCGCGTCGTATATTTTATATAATAATGTATAATACATAGCCAAATATATTTCGCTTCAAACCCGCGCGATCCACATTATTTTCTGATCCAATCGTGTCCATTAGCTCCTCTTCTCGGGAGTGGTGTCCCTCTTTAAAAAGAGTGACTATTTGCATAATTTATTTATAATTTAATATATTGCATTTGCACAATTCGTCGCCTCTTTCAGTATGCATCCCCAAGCCCGTCAAGTTACAGAAATAATTATTTTCAGTAAACAGTAACAGTAGAAACAAATTCTGTTTCACCAGTGAGAGGTGCTACCGTATTACACTCACCAAATCGGTTCATTCATTTTTCGCTTCGAAACCATTCCGCGTCGTTTCGTGGGTCAATCGCGTCTGCGTTGGGTCTACTTAGCGCCCAAGCCTAAATTCGACACATTTCTGATATTTTTATTGTTTCTTAGTCTATTATCTTTCTTGAAAAAAGAGTGTCAGTGCGATTCGTAATAAAATTCCTTCTGTTCACACCGTTTTGACTTTTTAAATGAAAAAAAGCTGTTCAAAATATATTCGTCGTTGCATATTTCAGCATGAATCTTCAAGAGTGTCGAGGGAAATTCATCGATATATTTCAGCTACAATTCAGCCGCAACAAGGATAAGGCGAGTTCGCCTTGAACCAATCACAAATTTGGCACAACGAAAACATCTAATACTTTGATTTCAAGATTTTTGGCAGTCTGTCATGCAATTAAGATATTCAAAATAGAGAATCAACTAAGTAGGCAGATTCACTCGTTTTCTTACAATGCGAGTCAAATTTCGATGCAAATTCTATTCTTTATATCATGATGCTCTTGCTTAAAATTAATGGATTTTCATAACCCTTTTTACTGTCATTTATATCTAGGGGCCACAACGTGGTCAGCGGAATTGACTAGGTGGAGTGAAATTTAGTGTCAACATGTCCCTACATGTCTGATTAAGATGAATCTTTTGGATTTAGCTCGATATCTTATCTCTGAGCCGAGCTACACCTCCAAAACCACGCGCGCTTCGACTGTTGTGAGAGGGGGGAAAGTCGCGATGGGGAGAGAGGGAGGCGGAGCCTGTTCGCCCTTCTCTCCAGGGGCATAGCGCGCTTAATTGGAGATATTTTGATGTTGTGTCAAAAGATAAGTAGTTTTTGAAGGTATGGAGAGTACATTGGCGTCTCAATTTGGAGTATTGAACATGTCAAAGAGGGGCGGGAGTGGAGGAGCATAGCGCGCAATTGCAGAGAGGATTTAACAGCCTGCATGGCGCAGTGGGTTGAGCGTTTGCCTAGTGATCGCACACCCGCAAGTTCGATTCCCCTTTTGCGAAAACCGTTGCTATTTACAGTAAAACGGAATGTCGATGCTCTCGTACTCGTATTCTCGCACTATTTTTGCAATCGAGAGCACAATTCAGGATCGCCGATTTTGATTTCTTTTTCTTTTGTAATATTCCTTGAAAAATCAAGAGAATAGAATGCGGGTCTATCAGGAGTTGTGAGTTCAGTGATAAGCCCAATTTCGACGATTTCGAAATTAAATTTCACTTTTTCGACACCTCAACGTTCTCCGATCAACCCTGATATAGGCGCAATCGATTGCACTCTTCAAGAGCTCCAAAACAAGCTATAATATGACTCATATAGTTTCGAATTACGCTTGTGCTCTAAAATTCTCATTTTTTGTCGAATCCGGGTGCGCGATAAGTGGGCGGACGTTGTGGACCCTATTTATATCGCCCCTCTTTTGCCCACTTGACCTCTTGATCCTCTAGAGGAGAAAGGGGCGGGCTTTCCCCGTAAATGATCGAATTACCAATTAATTTGCAGGTGGTGTCGTATTGGACAGCAATCTTTGAATTGTATCGATTCGGGCCAAACGAGCACTGGATTACGGCAGAGAATGTAACTGCAAATGAAAGAGAGGTTTAAAATAAATTATTTCATAAATATTTGTATTTCACAGAACACCTATTCGGAAAATTCACTAAATTCATTCAGATAATTGTCAGAAGAGTCCTTTCCATTGATAATTCCCTTGCTCTCTGTTTTGAACACCGCAAACACTTCAAATCTAGGCTAATCAGGTACACTAAACGCATTATTGATGCTATGTAATGCACAATACTAACAATTAGTAATAACAAAAAAAAAGAAACTTTCGCCTGTATTGTAAAGTTCGCCAGTGTTATCGAAATCTCAGGCATGAGGATTTTCGAGATTCGATGGGTTATTTTTCGTCCGCGTTTCGTTAAAAAAAATGAGAGGAAACAACTGGGGCAAAGATTTCGATTCAGCTGAGTTTCAACTCTGCTCTGGCGTGAGACTGGTAATGAGAACTATCATACTTCTCGACATAAGAGGGCAGGGATGTTTTATCGTCGGAGTTTCGATCATTTTCTGAAGGGTAATCAAGAAAAATTGGACTTTCTTATTTTTTTTCAAACCACGTTTCGTTTTTCGTTTTTTTCTTCAAAAACTACTACTGGATAGAAATAGATAGACATATAGATAAATTTAGATAGATTTATCGTGACATCAGGCTAGAGTATATAGATATATTTCTATCTATCTATCAAAATCTTTCTATCTAAACTACTATGAAATCTAAATCTTTATGGTCCTGCATAAATTGTGGTGAAGCAGGCATAAACAAATTCTTTTTTTTTCACTCACTCAGATCAGGGGATTGGCCTTGTGAGAAGGAGTTTCGAGATCTAGTAACTCAGCGATGTCAAATATCTCAGTTCTTGTTGAAATTAGAAGCAAAATGAAATGAGATTTGGGTTCGCGATGGTTCAAAAACCCCTACTTCAATTTATGTGTGACAAATTTACCGCTCAGCAGCCGGAAATATATCTAAAATAAAATGAGTTTTGAGATCTCGAAACTCGAATTCCTTTATTCACGAGGCCACCCCTAAACAGCTGTGAGATCACGCGAAGTAACGTCACTAGAAATACGAGAAAATGAATTTACATACCTTTTATTTCTAATAAGTTCACCCAGTTTCCTGATCCACGTCTTTTTGTTCATAGGGGTTATAAGCATTATAGGGGTGTACTGAACTTGTAATTGAGTTATCACCATTGTTGCAGACAAATTCGATCAGGAATTTCATTTTTTCTTGTCGAGATAATTCCCGAGATCTATGAAATGCTCGATTTCTCCCAACGGAATGTAAGCATTTCAACCGTGATTACTGACAACTATATTTGACTACAAAAATCCCTAAAGTCTTCAAATCTCACTATATAAACGTTACTGCGTACATTCTCTTTCATAGTTTAACAGGAGACAGTATTTCATTAGTTCCAATATTAAAATTTTGAGTATTAAGGGGAGACTTCCCGCGCTATGTGCCAATAACATTTATGCAGGATTTTTCGCATGTTTTTCGGCGCCAAATCCAAATGTGGGAACGACAAGCCAATACAGCTGTCGCGAAATACTATAGGAAGCAGAGGAAACTGAAAAAGGTATTTTCGCTATTTTACAATTCCCATAAATAATCTCACAAAATTCGCTTCAGACTCCGGTACCTCTGGAGGGTCCTGAGAACCATACATGGCTCCGAAAACACTCTACAAATGTTATCTTGCCCTTCGAATACGAACTCTACTGCGGAGATACGCGAAATTCAACAAGGCAGAGAAACGAATGTATAAGTCGTGGTGACTTTCAAGGTTTTAATCTCGGTTGACACCGAAATGATAAATTGTTAACAAATATTTTAATATTAAAATGGGTTGTTTCGTTTCTAACTTCCCTTAATCTAAAGTAGTTGGCTCCTGATGAGAGATTGTAAAAACTAGAGAGCTGTTCTCTCGATTTTTAGAAATCTCTCTCAGCAGGAGCCAACTTCTCCAGAGTAAGGGATGTTATCGACTTCCCGCTCTGAATCCTAACCTGCGTGCTTCGTCTTGGCGCAGCGGTGTTTTCGTAGAAGAATCGATCGCACCTCTTTATATCGTCGAATTGATCTGCGACAATTGTGCCGCCAGCTGAAGAATATTACAAATCCACGAGCATTCATTCAAAATAATAAAACGTTCCGCTGATACGCCAATTACGGTATCTACATACACTTCTTGATTTCCTCGATGTAAGTAGAGGAGCGCTCGCTAAGAATTTCCTTTGTAATTATCCTCCCCCGGGCAGCGAACATAGCAGTTGAGAAACTGCTCGTTGCTTGGTGTCACAGATCGTCGTTGGCCGGTGTGACATTACGTTACTGTACAGTACCTCTCTCATTCTGAGATGTCAATACAGGGTTCGTTAAATCAGATTATAATTCGTTTGCAACTTGCCCAGGGTTCGTATTTGCACACGGCTCGATAGATGGCGCCCCTAAGGGAGAGCGAGATAATATCATTCCAAAGATAAGAAGAGAGGCGCGTCTCATTTCACGGAGCGACTCTCCCACTCTCCAACATGCTCCGCGCTGTCATATTGATAACGTGAGTCGACCGTATGTCAATCGATAGATGCCTAATTGTCAGTTGTTTCCTTGTCCATCTCATTACCTCATTGCACCCTGACGTGAGGTATCCGTCAACGCGATATTGATCACTCGCTTACCTGCTTAGCATCGAGAGTCTAGCTTAAATTACCTGCGACATGTTACGTCGATAAATATAACAATCCACACCGATCGGGGAGTGTCATTTATGAAAACTATCCTCATCGGAATTAGTGTTATCTGATACGGTACATGTATTGATTTATTCTTTCTCATAATCAGTCTGATCTCATTCGTTCACTCCGATGAATCTTCTTGCATCTCCTCATGCTCCACGACGTCGATGCCGCAATGCGGAACGTGGCTGAGCAGCGAGAGGATTTCTGAAGCAGCGGGCACATACGAGGTAGGTCATTCATCCATAATTACCGTTCTTTGGAAAGCATCTCTTTGCATCTCTCTCATTTATACCCTTCTCCATTCTAAGTACAGAGTTAATAATTTCGAGTTGATTGTCCTACCCGGGTACACTCCGAAGAGTACCCCGGAACAGCAGGTACAACACAAATTGCAGAACAAGTTACTGCGATGTGAATTTTACGTTCAATTATTCGAGTTGATCAATCGTGATTTCACCGTGCACTTCAGCTCGGACAAGGTGTCGTCAACATCTCTTGCGTCTTCTCCTCCCTTCCTCGACCAGCGACAGTCACTTGGTACCATCGACCCCCCTCGTCTTCCTCGTGGAGTCCCTTCACGTGCAGTACCAAGGACGAGCACATCAGCTGCAGGTGTGATTATCATTTTTTTAAATATAATTTCTATTCTCTTTATTTCGATTATGTTGTTCTCCAGCGAACATAAAATGAATCAAATGAGGAGATCCTGAGTGGGTTTTATATCTCTAGGTGATACATTTTACATCCCTCTACATCTTTTCGATCTATTATTTCGTTGACGTGTTATGCGGCAAGAGACTTAGCTCGATGCAAATAAAGGACATCAAGTAGCAAATGTTGGAGGAATTATGAAAATGCTATCATCTCCTGCATTTTGCAGCACTTCCACGGAACAGAAGGTGTCGTCAGTGTGCATTCTCCGCACTTCCGCTCTCAATATGACGGGAAGTTATCGATGCGAGGCGAAAACGGACAATGGAGATTCCACCCACACGAAAGCGATGAGGTGAGAGTTCATTCATTCTTTTATTAATTACCGCCTGTAGGATCGCACGCACGAATTGTGATTTTGAGTAAAAGATTGGTTTTCCGTGGTAATACACAGAGAATGAATATACTAAGATATGACACCGAGTATATGATATACTCGATATTGAGTATATTCGCGCGTCGAGAGAGCGTGCGAAAACGAGAGAATATACTCAATATTGAGTATATCATATACTCGGTGTCATATCTCAGTATAGAATATACTCAATAGTAAGTATATTCATTCTGGGTGTAGTGAAATCGGTTATCCCCGATCATCGTTAAATTGTCCATATCGGTTCCGAGCTACCGGCTAGCGTGTACTCGCGCATTTATTGTTGCGATAAAGATATATATCGGTTAGGGTTGGGGGAGAAGGGTTATAAATTGTTCTATTATATTCATTGAATTCTTTGTGTTTCATGCATTAAATTCTATTCATAATTTTCAATCATTTCAGCTCGGAAGTGCCCATTCATGTTGTGGGCATCGAGAGCGTTCGAATAGTCGATAAATCACTGCGAGCCGGCTATGATGGATACGTTCAAGCAGAGGTGAGCTCAAGGAAGTACAATCGACAGCTTTCCTCTATTCTCATTTTTTTCGACATTCAAATACGTTTTCACTCTGTTCTAGTGCGTTCACATCGCGGAATAATTTGAAGGGAAACGATCGGTGAACTACTGTTGAATTGAAATAGGTCAGACGATAAATGGAGTCGGAAACTGCAGGTTTGTGCGCATCCGGAGCCGGAAATCTGGTGGACGACAGGCGAGGGACTCGTGAAGCCGGGACAGGCACTCTCCAACTTCGCATCCTCCCACATGGCGAAGAGCATTGTTCGGTCGAGCGCCGAGGGACCCGCACGCGTTGTCCCGTACTGCTTTCAGTTGAGGCTGATTGTAAGGAACGTTCGAAAGGCGAGTTGGCTGCAATTAAATAAATTCCCGAGTTTGACATACGCAATTATCTAGAAAGTCACAACCTAATTTGACCAAAACCTGACGAGTGGAGCCTTATAGGCCAACATTATGAGTATCTACCTAAATCGAAGTTTTTTCTCTCGTTAGAATTGTCAGGGAGATGAAAAGACGCGATGAAAGGGCGAGCTGTCTCTTTCAGCTAAATTCAATTCAGCAATTCAATTTTATGCATAATAATTTATATAACAAAATGGAAAAAATAAAAGATGAAACAGAAAATGAAAAAAATATGAAAATGTAAATGGATCAAATACAGGGAGAGTCGCTGTCTCTTCTTGTTCGAAGTCACGGCGAAGTATCGACAACCCGAATCGTCAGTTCTTCCGCATCCCTAGTTTTGTTTGTTCCACTCGTTGCGCTTCTCCTACGACTCTTCTGAGTTCGTTAACATAATAAAGATTGTAGTTAGTAGCACGGTTTCGATTTGACACAACGCCTACTCTGTGTACACACGAGAGTGAAACGTGCGTTCATCGCACGCTCGCTTCGCCGGTCGATGGAGGAAACAGTGCGCGAAATGAAGTGACGCCTCATGCATTTGAATTTGATTAATAACAGATTTGATGCATAATGGAAAAGACATATTCTGCCTGAAGGTTGCAATGTACTTCAATGCACCCATAAAATTGCACACTTTATTTTGAACATTTAAGGAAATGGCGTAGGACACTACTGAGAAGGAGAAGGATACGAGAACACATTGGGGTACAGTATTCTTGGAGATACCAGTTGCGGGTCGATCACAAATGGGTCACAGCTCTTGAGTAGGCGGTTCTGATACATGTGGTGTGGCGGGTGCTGTCGTGTGGGCGACTTTTGCCAAACGTCGCACGATTAGAGTTTGTGTTTGGGTTTGCTCTCCGTCCCTTTGAACCAGGCCCAGTACAAAGTTGAGAAGATAATGAATGCAGTGGGGAAGATCCATCGACTGTCTGAAGAGGAGCATTCATTTGCAATAAATACTTACAAACAATATTTAGCACCCATTAACCAATCGTATGTTTCCCTCGCGATGTTTTTGATGCAATGAGGGATAGATCGATAAATATCTCTTGCAAGATCTGCTAAAAAAATTGGTCACATTTTTTAATTAATTTTTTTAGATATCAAGCTAGTGTTTTGACATTTTAATGAACGAGAGTCGCGCTCACATTCATCGATTTTCTTCGCTCTCCTCTCATTGTCCATACTGCACTTCTGGCAAGGCTTGGAGAAGTCAAACTTGTTGTAAATGTGCGCCGCGGCATGGGGCGTAGCAGACATTAGCGCCTGAATAATTAATAATTCACATTTATCGATTTCCAATTCCGCGAATTCAAAAAGAGAGTTCTGAAAACATGCGTGTGTGAGTGGAAATGGGTGTTCGGAGCGAGGAAGGGACCATACTGTACTGGACTTACAAATCGTGCGGAATTATGAGTGGAACATTGCAAACTGAACCATGCTTACCGTATGCTTGTACTAGCGGATCCGCATGCCTTGCGTGTCTCTCTACTGCACGGGACGACGACTGATGCGAGACGTCTTGCATGCACCACGCACGCTACCGTACACCCATGCACACACAGCCTTACCGCCGTCTCCTCTTCTCTTTCGTACCACGAATTTCTTCTTATAAACTGCTGTTCGAAGGCGGTCGAACGTAGTAAAACCTGTGATTGTGGTGTGCCGGCACACGCACGGATACGGTAAGAGTAGCCGGGAGGCGAGGCAACGTTTGGGAAACGTCGCCCACCGAAGCAACATGGTGTGAGACGGAAAGAGAGGTTGGCACACGCTACCGTACTCTCCGAATGTTCCTTATCTATAGCTCCCTCTCGAATTATCGATTATCTCTAACAGCGCGTGAGAGGGAGCAGTGTCACAGAAAGCGGTGACAGGGATACGGTAGGTGTACTGTAGCTGAATACTGTGAGTGTGTGAGAGATTGTGAGAGAAAATCAATAGGGGAGAGACAGGACAGTAGACGGAGACATCGGGATCATAGTGAGGGGGAGAAGATATTGAGAGGATACGGTAGGTGCAAGGAAATTTACCGCAGCGTTGTTGGCGCATTTGGAGAGTCCCTGCGAGAGTGAGTATGGCGTGTGTCCGTTCGAGGCGCTGCGATGCTTGACGCCGTTCTGGGCGTGCTGTTGCTTGACGCCGTTGAGGTGTATGGTCGGTGGCGGCTGTAGCATGTCGTCAAACTCCCTCACGCCCGCAGCAGCGGCCTGCAAACACCTGTGGTGCGCCCGGCAGATTGCAAGTGTGGGGAGGAGGGAGACTGGCGCGTTAGTGGTGTAAGAGTACGGTATGCACACCACCACTTAGCTTTTGGGAAGAATGCATCGTGGGGAGGGATAAATACAAAGTTGAGAAGCACCGCACGCATCAAGTTCATGGGTTTCACCAGCAAAAACTACATGGGGGAAATATTTGGCGCACTGCCAGGGATATTTGACTCGCATATTGGCACGGTTCCGAGTTGGCAGTTTACCACTCTGAGAAAAAAGTCACTAGGATCAGGACACAAGGTGAAAATGTTCACTTACCTGTAAGTGAAAGTCACTAGAAATAAGAGGCATTTCACTTACCGGTAAGTGAACATTTTCACTTTGTGTCCTGATACTAGTGACTTTTTTCTGAGTGCTAGAGATGAAAGCGGAAACAAACTCGGAAGGGTATCTCCTCGATGTTGTGAGGCGGCGGAGGCGCCGGTCCCTCGTCGTCCTGAAAGTTTTCAAAAATATTTAAATATGTGATTTCTTTTTAAAAATTTTAAATTTTGAATTGCTGCCTGGAATATACGATAACAAAATATACGATAACAAACAAAAACAAACTACGCGTGACAGCTGTTTGAAATTGAATTTTTGAATTCGGAATTGGTAGAGCAAAATGAGCTATACATTAGTCGACCTCCAGAAAGGGACCACGATTTTCCCTTTCGGGACCCATATTCGAAATAAATGCGAGATAAGCCGAAAGAAAACGTACGCTCTTGGAGAAGCTCTGACTAGCGCGCAGTTTCCTGTGTTGATACGCACGACGATGCACGCAGTCGAACGCACTTAAATATACATTTTTATTTATTTTATATTATTTTATATTTATTAATATTTTAAAAGTTTTTTATTATCCCCTTCCTTAAAGTATTATAAAATGTAGATTTGATATAGATAAAATATGAGGCCGGTTACGTAAGAGTCGGACAATGATGTAGAGGGGTCCGAACAGCGATTTTCTAAAAATATGACAACTAAGGTTTTCGAGTGTGCTGATCATCATGGTGTGGTTCATTTTGCATGAACTCGACAGGTAGCCTCAGGGCACAACTACGCCATATATCGTCTTTCGCGATTTTCTCGTGACTCTCTTTTCCGATTCACTTCAAACTTGGCCAAACACACAATTTCCCTATTCCCGAAATCATGGAATATTTTTCACATGCATTTTCTAACTTTATTCATGTGTTTTTTAACTTCATAATTATAACAAAAATGAGAATGTTGGGATTAGGCTCAAAAGATGCAGCTCGTCGAGACGATCATTTTCGTTACCACATTTAAAAAATTTTATCAGTGCGGACATACAAATATTTGCCTTTTAAGTTTTTCAAATGCCCACTTTTCACATTTCATTCCATTCCATTCCAACTAATCCGACCGCGCAGTTTGCGCGCAGAATGATTTTGATTATATGAGCCCGTTTGCGATAGAGTCGGACAAATCACAACGAGCGCCGGACAGAAGAAAAAATGAAATGTGAGATAAACATTATTTTCGGCACTTTCGATGGTGCTGATCACGATCCAGTATGTGTCATTGCTCACTAATTACTCTCCGACAAGATATGCTAATTCAAACATTTAGCTAAATACACGATTATTAGCAATTTATCTCAACTATCTCTCACCAATCTTGCCATAACTCGGAGAATAAGGTCTTCATGTGTTGCTATTTACACTAGCAACAAGACGACGTCTTCACAAATATAAATTTGCATATTTCTGGGCGGACGTGAATTAATAGCTCAAGTAGTTCTGATTAGAGAGGCATGAAATTCACATGGGATGTGGAGCACACTTCGAGTGACCTACCTTTGAAATTTGGGCACTCAAATCCGTCGGCAAGTCGAGTTATGATTTTTTTTAGTGAGATGAACATGAAAAAAATTCCATATTTCGACCGACCGCTCTCCCGAATTGCAGTGTCTAGGGGATTAAATGTATGATAATGCGGCATTCTTGGACGAAAGGATCTGATTTTCAACAAAATCCTCTCACTACAAAATTCATAACTCGACTTGCCGACGGATTTGAGTGCCCAAATGTAAAAGGTAGGTCACTCGAAGTGTGTTCCACATCCCATGTCAATTTCATGCCTCTCTAATCAGAACTACTTGAGATATTAATTCACTTCCGCCCAGAAATATGCAAATTTATATGTATGAAGACGTCAACTTGTTGCCAATGTAAATAGCAACACATCAAGAATTTATTCTCCGAGTTATGACAAGATTGGTGAGAGATAGTTGAGAGAAATTGCTAATAATCGTGAACTTAGCTAAATGTTTCAATTAGCATATCTTGTCGGAGAGTAATTAGTGAGCAATGACACATACTGGATCGTGATCAGCACCATCAAAAGTGCCAAAAATATTGTTTATCTCACATTTCATATTTTTTGCTGTCCGAACATTGTTCGACTCTATCGCAAGCGGCCTCATATTCACATAACTCTCATCTACAATCGCCTAATAAAACGACACACACTTGCGATACAACAACTTTATTATTAGAGGAAGATATCTTCGCTGTTAGACTTGATCTGATCGACAATCTCAGCGTATTGGTCAATCTCCTTGTGCTCTCTTTCAATTACTTCTTCGTCTCCTTCTAACTGCGGTTCCTGCGAGAGAGAGAGAAAATGTTCGTGCTTTTGATTAATAAAGCATACATTCTTGTTCTCTTCTCCGTTCCGAACACTTCGCATTCTCTGCTCGCCAACCTAGTAGTAAAAGTTTGTATATCGTAATCAAAATGGTTGATAAACCTCTTCCAATTCCGCTTCTCCCATTTCCGAAAATCGTCGCTTCCTTGAATTTCCCTTTGATCCTCCTCTCTTCTTCTCCTTTTCCTCTTCCTTCTTCGCCTTCTCCGATTCTTCTCTCAACAAACGACTAATCACAGTTTGTGCTTGACCTTGTGTGGGACAATCTCTAAGACTGAACATGAAACTGCAGTCGTCGTTCTTAAGATTCCGTATGATTTTCGCCACTTCTTTAGCGTCTGCTCTTCTTCCTGAACCACGCCTCTCCCGAAAGTAATCATGAATTCTGGTTTGTACGTTTTCGGTTAATCCGTTTCCTGAAGTATGAAGTAGCAAATACTTTTTTTTAATGCCCAACCTCGCTCTCTGACGACTAAAGCGAATCCTGCAGAAATAGATTTGGCAGAGTCCGAGAGTTCAGCCAGATTCGATGAAACTCGTTTGAATAAGACTCGTTCTTTCTCAATCGACGAAGAAAATATTCGTAAGGCTGAAATATTCTTGTCAAACATCTGCATCAAGTCGAAAAATAATCAATGAATTACCTTTATCAGTGACTGATTCAACTTGTTTCGGTACTCGGTGTTTGCCAACAAGAAGGTGATTAACCAATCCGAGAGCAGTAATGTACACGGCAGAACACGAATCCTCCGGGCAGTGGTGTAGGATCGGTCGATCGCTGTCGTTGTGACTAATAACAGGGCGAGCACATTCCTCCTCGACAAAATATTCATCCTTTGTCGCATTTGCTTTGCCTAATCGGCCCCAGAATCCAGGGATTTTCGACAAATGGCCTCCAGTCAAATGTTCAACAAAGTTGAACTGGTTTCGCTTGAGACTATTGGCCTTGAACAGAATCCCTTCTCCGATACCCGCGTGTCTCCAGGCCCTCACTCCTCCAGCCTGTACAATTATGCCTATTTAATGCACTATTTTATAAAGCGAACCTCAAACTTGGAGGCGCCGAAAGATTTGATACCTTTTTTGATACCTCCGAAAGATTTGATACCCCCACTAGTCAAAATTTGAAATGTCGTTTAAATTAAATAACGCAAACAATAGAAGCGAAATTGATTGAGTTGATGATACCTTAAGAATAACTCTCTTCTTTAAATCCTCCCATCCTTCTCTTGCCGAAATTCGATAAATGAAGTCAAACAATCTCACGATATCCGAAATCTATACACAAAATTATTGCCTTATACTTTACTTTCGGTTAACCTTTCGATTCTGAGTCGTTCGGTCCATTTCGTCCCAGTGAAAATCGGATGTTATGCGTTTCAACCCACAGGAGGAAGAGAACGATCGCAACAAATTTTCTTGCTAAACCAATTGCTTGCGTTGTAGTAATGAAAAATAATAACCTCTTTCGTGATGACTTCTAAATCGTCATCTTCTGAGAGTGGCTCATAGACCGATCCAACCTCTCCCTCCTCCTCAATGAATTGTTGACCTTCAACATTCCGGCCATTTTCCTAAAAATAACGAGTAAAAATGAAATTAATCTTATTTTAACCTCCACCCTCTCCCCAAATGGATTCTCCTGTTCCTTGTCGGATTCTACATCTTCAATTTCCTTCTTGAATTCAAATTTCTCAAATACGCCATTACGTAGAGCGGTGAAATGGATCTGTGATCTGCATACATCTGTGATCGAAATAAAATAACATAAATACAATGGTAATATTAATGATAGGTAAACACACATGTGCCTGGATGACAGATTATACGGAATTTCGACATGAAAAGCAACGCATCATCTCTAACCACAGTCGAATTTTGGTCGGGCATTTCTTCTTCTTTGTCTCAGCGTGAACAATCTAGAAATCAAAAGTTCAATTCACACGTAATAGTATGCATAGCATTTGCATCCATAACCAAATGTGATCCCATTGTAGACTCACTGAGAACTACCGATCGGTCAAACAAGAAAAAGTCACGTACTTCTGGGAGAGAGCAGACAGCTGTTTTCTTAGAACGTCTATTGTAATCTCTGTATTCCCAGTTTGTAAGTAGGCATTTGAGATGCTCTTCACATAGGTGTGCATTTTCAATCCGGCTAACCTAAGACAAATTATAACGTAAAATGTATATAAAAAGCGAGAAACACTTATCATACTTTTGACTTGTTTTCCCAGTCGATAGACTCTCCAGCACCACGCAGAACAACCAAATCGACCGTATTTTTGCATCCGTATAATGGGAAGATCATGTTATACAATGAGTCCATTCTGTAATGATAAAATATTAGGAAAGAATAGTAATAAAATAATACCTTGTGCACGATCCTTGACACGCGAAATCCAAATTACTAGGAAAGGATAGCCCCGTAGGGAGTTCCTTGAAATAGCAAGTCATTGAGGAATCTAATGGAAAGAAAGGAGGAATTATTATTCATCAGATGAAACACAATCAAAATCATTCTGCGCGCAAACTGCGCGGTCGGATTAGTTGGAATGGAATGGAATGAAATGTGAAAAGTGGGCATTTGAAAAACTTAAAAGGCAAATATTTGTATGTCCGCACTGATAAAATTTTTTAAATGTGGTAACGAAAATGATCGTCTCGACGAGCTGCATCTTTTGAGCCTAATCCCAACATTCTCATTTTTGTTATAATTATGAAGTTAAAAAACACATGAATAAAGTTAGAAAATGCATGTGAAAAATATTCCATGATTTCGGGAATAGGGAAATTGTGTGTTTGGCCAAGTTTGAAGTGAATCGGAAAAGAGAGTCACGAGAAAATCGCGAAATACGATATATGGCGTAGTTGTGCCCTGAGGCTACCTGTCGATTTCATGCAAAATGAACCACACCATGATGATCAGCACACTCGAAAACCTTTCTGAGATTAATTTGAGTAGTAGTTACAAAATTGCTGTACAACTCATTGTTCGACTATTACGCAACCGGCCTCATATAGATTACAATGGAAGAACAAATCATTTTTCGGGATTCATAAAGTTTCTAGTTTTATCTGAGTTTCACGAATCCCATAAAGGCTATGTAGATATCGAAAGTGTGATATAGATGTCGAAAGTATGGTTTTTGAAGAATGTTGCTTGCCATCCACTAATAAATATCATTGACATTTTGAATAACTTATAATGACAAACTTTTTTTTATTTTAAATTATGATTGATCTTTTTTGTTCCCACCGTTTTGTCATGTAGAAGGATACGAATGAGTACTCCAGCAAGACTAGAAAGATGAGACCCTGCAATAATAATAAAAATAAATAAATATTAATAACAATGAAGGCACGGTGTGTTGGCTTTTGCGATTGCGAACGGAGATGTCTGTGAAATGGACTAGTGGTGCGTGCACTCTCTTTCTAGACCTCCACGTTTCTCTCGCTTTGGCATGCTCTCTCGCAGCCGAGTGTTTGTGAATTTATAATACATATGATCTCGTCGGAAATTGAATAAAATCAGGGGCAGAATGCCAGTACACGTCCTCTCTCACTTTCTATCCTCTCTCGATGGCTCCTGATAGATCGGCTCTCTTTTGGTCTACCGCTCTCCCACACCCCCTATGAAATGCCGTGTGACTTGCGTCATCATTAGGCAACTTGTCTTGTTCCTTTGCTATTTGTGATGATGGAGATCAATTTGTAATTTTCCACCATGAATATTTAATCGATATACCTGTGAGAAGGTGAGCCAGATGTCGAGGGCCTTGATGTAGCTGACCTGAAAGCATTGGCTTTAAACACTTTTTATTTATAAAGTTGTTATATTTATCGAAAGCAATTTCTATTTTTTTTGCAGAAAATGTTATAATTTGTATATCATACTTTTACAACGAAATATTTAGTGATACATTCTACAGTCATGCGCTAACAAGCTGTAAGGAGCGAGATAAATAGCCCATCTCGTTTTACCGCAATTTCACGCCGCTGCCTCCTTTCTGGAGGATTCGAATCATTAGTTAAGCGCAGAGAGGAAATAGACTTGAAGACAGCCAGTAATCTTCTGAGAGGCAAATACAAAATCTCTAAAAAGAGACCACATCATTTTTGCTACTATTTCACTAGAAATGGAATGAATTTCACAAATTGTGTCTCAGCATCAAACTACAGACAGTATAGTTTCTTCCCTAGAGCGGCAAGGCTTTTTGTAAATTCCGGTAATTCGTCCAGTTTCGCTGAGTGACCAACCCCTTCCCCCGATATTCGTGTTTCGCTTGCTAATGTTATTGTTTCTAATTTGTATCCGCGTTTTTCCTTGTGAATTCGCATAAATATATATATATATTCGATAACTACAGTCATTTCTCGCCTGCGGTAGGTCTTGTCGCGCTCCGTTGCTCATGGTCGTCAGTGTTAGCAGCGATGTGATCGTCAGCGAGATTCTGAAAGTCATTTCCGCCTTTTAATTTCTGAATTCTAATTACCGGTTGTTCACATCCGGTTTTTGAAATCTCATTTACCTCGCGGGCGACGCGCGCGGGTCCAACCAGAAGGACATCCAAGAGATAACCACGAGCATCCCTGATAAACACAAAAACATTCTTTATTTTTCGATTTCACTAATTTTTACAGTGAAATTGAAATAAATAATAACTTTTTAAAGTCATAATAAACATAATATTTGAGCAGAAAAGTACCAGTAGGAATGTACGTCTGGATGATGTGGAAGAGCACCAGCCGTTTCATCACGATGAAAGCGCGAATGCAGCTCCAGCGGGCTGCAAAATGGCAAAATATTTGTGCCTCATGCTGGAATCGAACCAGCGACCTTCTGTTTACTAGACAGACGCTCTACCACTGAGCCAATGAGGCAGACATGAGCGATGCGCAACAGAGCACTGACTAACCCTGGCCGCGGAACATCGGGTACGGATTGGAGCAGACTTCGAACTCCTTGTCCGTTATTTCCATGTCGTTCAGCCTGATCTCCCCATTCGCACCTTAATAAGCAACATTAATTAATTTTAGTTAATTAGTATTAATTAGCTTACTGAGAGGAAAGACCTCGCCCTTGACGAACCACGTTAGATTGACGAGTTCCTCAACGTAAGCATCTGAAATTTGAATTTAATTTAATAGTTAAATAATTTTAATGAAATTCAGGATAATTACAATATTTTTCAGGTTTTATCAAGTTTTCGTCTTCTTTTTATAAAGTTGTCGATCACAAACATAACAAATAAAACATTTATTTATCTAAACAAACAATAAGCTATATAATGTAAGGTTTATAATTTCAAAAAAACTGACAACTCTGAATGGTGACGGGGCAGCGCTGAGTGTCCATCGGGAACCGCTCAAGGTCCATCGAGCACGAGAGGGTTACGTCGATTCTGGAGTGATCTTTTATTTGCTCTTTGGACTTTGAAACATCCGTCAGGAAACTCTAGGCTGCATTCTATTATTCCTTTTATGAGGGACTAGTGTTCTTAAATTTGGTCTGAAATGATGATTTTTGATCTTCCATAGTTTTTTTTCGCTTTAAAATACATCAGGATTTTTCTATTTCAAATTGATGATCAAATATTGATAATGAGCAAAGGAAACTAGTTTGATCTTTGATCTTTGCCAACCGACCTCATGGACTTGAACACCAGTCCGTCCGGATACACGATCACCATCATGTTGGGCGTTGTCACCTGTAAATTGCTAATTGGACGCATAATTACTCTGGTTTTGGCCCGAATTTGTCAACATAAATTGTGCCGACGGATTCCCAACGGTGGTGAACATTTTGGGTAACCCCCCATGGAGGAATCAACGACGACACCATTTAAAAATAGTTTAACCTCCTGGAGATATGCGAACTTGGAGTTGACAAAGTAGAGGTCCGGTTGCCAGATCCGATCGGAGATCACCTAAATGCAAGAGATATTCTAATCACATTTTTAGTTATACTTATCTTTCAATTGATGAGAGGTGGAGCGACTTACTTTTTTGTCTGGCCATAACCACTCCACAGCCAGAAACAAATCAATCGTGTTGGAACACAAAGTGAACGAGTTCAATATTTTTTTCCATTTTGCTCTAATGTGCTCTAATGGATCCCCTCGCCTATAACAACGACACAACAAGATCGGATCCCCGTCCTAGCCGGCTTGGTCTGTGTGAACGATTTCGTTCAGTTGTAATACGTTTGCGACTTTCTCTACCACAAAGTTCATCGGTCAATCTGTGTTCTAATCGTATCAACACTTTTGCTTTGAGCAGGTTTTACATACTTATATTTTGTTGTTAGTAACATCAATGCATTCGCACCAAATAGTTTCTCATTCCACATTGAAACTCAACTCAACTTTCGCTCCAAACCGTCACTTTTTTTTCTCAAAATTCAAAATTTATCTTCCCACTCGACCCCAGCAACTGATGAAAATATTTTATTTATAGTACAATAAAATTAAAAGATTTAAAAAAAATTAAAATAATTAAAACCTTGCTGGTGACGAGTATGGGATAGGTGCAGTTGTGAGCGAGTCGACGATCGAACCAACCCATAGCCAGATATGTGTCCACTTCGAAGTCCTGAGAGATCAAAGATCAGAGATCAATCAATAATTATTCGAAAACTTGAGAGTGAGAGATCAAAGTGAAGATATCAAACATCAGAGCTCAGCATTTACTAATCAGATGAATAGGAACAAAAATAAATACTGGTTAAGAGAAATATCTAAACAGAACAATGTCCACTACGAAATCCTGGAACGCAGAGATCAAATTTCAAAGACCAGAGTTGCCTGAGAGACTAAGGGTCAAGTTTTAGCACGGCTGCGAAAAGCATGCTACGGTGCGCAACAATTTCGAAAAGACAAACTCCAGAAGTCTTTTTCACGGCTCCCGGGGTTGCCATCCTTTGGGCTTGTATCATTTTAAAACTATAGATAATATTAATGAATGAATGAATTATAGATTCGATTGCATTTGTAGAGAGATCAAAGATCAAAGATCACTCACCATAGTCTGCGCCTTGAATGAGGACATTGACTCAATGTAGAGCGCGACGTGGATCTTCGTCTCTCGACCTAATTAAAATGTAATTTAAATTATATTTATTTAATAAAATAATAAAAAAAAACTCGGCGTAGTAGCATTTTGACGCGACAAATAGTGATATAACGGTATGCATCCAATTCCAAATGACAACATGACTTATTTCTAAGTCGAAAAATAAATAAATCGATAATACATACCTTTCGCCTGGCCGGGCGCCATGAACATGTTGTAGCCGCCCTTGACAACGCCGTTTCCAACTATTTTAAGAAGGAGATCGCCCGGCTCCGACCTGCAATCGATTGATTATTGATTTGTATTAATCGATCTTTGGTGTGCGCAATGTGAGACCACGAAGACCACGATCTCTTCATTTCGCACACTCTCTCGACCGGTCGGTAGGTGAGAGAGTGTGCGAAATGAAGAGACCGAGGTCTCACTATGCGCACTCTTTTCCCAAACGGCTACACGTTTTTTTATATTTTAAAGAATTTTTGAACCCCTCACCAAGTGAGATTGCTTCTCGGGCGTCCGCTGCGATTTTCCTCACAGATGTTGTGGATCTGGAAATAAGCTTAAAATAAAGTCATTACTCGATCAAAAATAAGCTAATAAAAAGAGTCAGTCATCGATCGTAAATTTCCGCTCCCATCAATCTCATTCATTCAGTTTTATTCAGTAGCCGCAGTAATAGCTGGGAATCAAAATGAGAGCTTCCGAACGAGGAAGTTTGTTTTTAATGTCCAGATCTAATAAAGATAATAAATAATAAATTAATATAAAGTATTACAATAAATAAACAAACTTTGGTGGTCGCCCTGTCGTGCCAGATCTCCTTGAAGTAGTCCTCTTCGCCACTGACATAAGGTTTACTTTAATATTATTTTCAAAACTAATATTTTCCAAGTCACTTTCATAGAATACCCAGAGGTTTCGGTTGTGTTTCAGACATTGCTCATTATTCCAACGATTGCGCATAATACAATATCTTGCGGGTCGCGATCAGGGGAAAAAATATTCTCTCTCTTTTTTCTCCACCACTTCGCCCAGTAACACGGAGGTTCGAAAACGAGTAAAGGTTTGACCCTCTCAATTGTGCATGCCCTCTCGCGCTGTCTGATGGATGAGAGAGCATATAGAAGGAGGAGAGTTTGATCATTACTCTCGTAAACTGCTCTAAAATTCGCGCGATTTCTCAAGAGCCAATTTTGTGCGAATGCATAGAATGTAACATTAGTAATGTAATATACTATATTTCGATATTTAATAATTAATTAATTAATAATTAGATAATTAAACGAACTCCTCCAACAGCTCACTCCTCGTGGCATCGATGAACTCCGCCGCCTGCTTGGGCATGTCCACGTTCATGTCGTTAATGATCTACCAAGTAGCAAATTTTAAAGCTAATTAATTATCGATTTGCATCCCATTCAGATTGCCCGTTCAACCCTCGAACCCAGTGGAAAAGGGCGCATGTAAGTGGACATTTTCTTGTCAAACCACTTTCTGGAGATAAATAAAAGTGTGCAATACATTAGAAATATGCGAATTCGTCTTACGAAATCGTGCAGTTCGCATTAAAACAAACGTGTCCTATTCTCAATGAATTCATGCAATTCATTCTCTCCATTTGCAACCCCGTAGAATCGTAAATGCGTCCGTCCGTTGCACTCGTCTATTCACGTATCCGCACTCCACAATGCACTAATTTATCATGGGAGAATGGCTAATTTTGAGATCTCGCTGATTTCAAATTTTCGCCCATTATTGAATGAGCGACGTGAATCCGAAACGCGTCCAAAATGGGATCAGGAACGAGTGAACGTGTGAAAGTGAGAGCAACACTCTCATTTTCACACCATCTCTCGCCCATGACCCCTTTATGGAAGGTTTGGAATCATGTGGAATGAATGGTTTGAATGTTGCCGGCGCTGACAGCCCATTAATCGCATTACGATTTTATGATACGACTCCGTTTTTGAATGGGAAAATGTGCGAAGGTTGATTGTCAATAAATAACTAAATTGTGATTATAATGTGAAAGTATGATTTTACTCATTTCACCACCAGGTTAGAACGAAACACATAGGGTTTTTGTGCTCAGCATTAAATGTTTTCATCATAAAACAGCCAGATGCAACTAATTCATTTTAGGAATGAGGAAGTGGCAAAAATACGCGCATCAAAATTTAGCGAGTGAGCGCATCCAAATATCATAAGCCACGTGCATTTCTAGGTTAAAATGTGGTCTTATTCTCCACGCCTCGAAGTCGAACTCGAACTCCAACTATAACATCTACATGCACCAACTGACAAATTAACCGACAGACACAATTTTACTATAAAAATCGATATAATTTGAAACTGACATCATTCGCCCACTGCACAGTGTTCTGGTCGTGTGGTCGGAAGGTACGGCGCGAATGGTCGGCTACCATATTCGCACGGAGGTTCTGCGCCTGCGAAAATCGATAATCACACGACACCGTAGGATACTGTAACTATCTCTTTTTGTACTATTTCCGTTTTTTTTTTTTTTTTTTTTTTTTTTTTTTTTTTTGTCTTTTTGTACTATTTCCGTTTTTTTTCGTTTAAAAAATACGATCGATAAAAAGAAAAATGCTATCGTACCTCTCCTAACGCCGCCGTGATCAGCACGAGTACCGTAATCTGCGCGACGAGTCCGGCGGGGCGTCGGCCGGGGCGCGCCCCTGATCCTTTCGTCGTCGTCTTCTGCGTTGTCGTCTGCATGCGGCGCCGCGCATCGGGTACGTTCGCCGTGGTCGGCAAGTCGGCGCTAAACAGCGGAAGTCTCGAATAGGAATGCTGCGACGATCGGAACGCGAAAATAGAGGAAATGCGGCGGAGGTGTGAGGGTGACGGCGGAAGTTGTTAATGGGGAGGTTAATAATTTAGGAGGGCTCTGCAGGGGAGAAGGAAGTGAGAGAAGAGAAGGTACGCCCCGTGACGCGATTAGTCTGCCCGCTACATCATTCAACAGTCCCTAGCAAACCTCCAGAAAGGGGTCGAGGAGGAGATATCGTCTTTGGATCGCGTTACTCGACTATGTGATACGCAAACTTTGCGCTTAATGTACATATCTAGGTTATACTATTCGAGACGGTTGGCCTATGAAGCACTATTGAATCAAGTTCCGAAACATAATGTAGACTTTTTGAGAGACAAATTATGGCGTATGGCGAATATTTCAGAGAATCGCACATAATAAGAGCATTCTTTCTGTTTCAATATCACGTATACTTTCTCCTATTGGTACTTTTTCAGAAACGCACGTCCCCCTATAATTTCAGGGGGATTTAGAGTGCGTTTTAGAGTGTTTTCTGAAAAAGGGGGCGGAAATCTTTGAAGGAAATAGGTCGATTGCGCTGCGCTCTCTTCCTGTCTCTCTCTCTCTCTCTTCTACCCTTTCTTTCCGTTCGTCTCAAGCAACGAAAACAATGTGTAATTGTTTACGAAATGTGAAGAGCGCAAGGCGGGAAAAGGCGATGGGAAGGAATTAGAACTCTGAGTGAGACAATCGGGAACTCGGAAAGAGGAGAGAGAGAGAGAGAGAGAGAGAGAGAGAATGCGCAGGAACGAATCGGAAACTACAGGCATCCTAACGAGTCGGAACAGCTCAATTCGCGCTGAAATAATGAGAAAACGAGTCGAAAACATGACGAATTGTCTGCGAACAGTGCAAAACAGGTTATTTCAGGTCAAATGGGCCGGAACAGCACATGAAGTCATCAAAAGGGCAGGATTATGTTGCACAAGGTTCCAATGCTCCATAAAGGGGTCAGAGGCGAGATAAAGATACACAATGGCACGCATCTTCCTAATAGTGGCGGGATTACTTTCTGAGACAATAAAGATACGTGTTTGGTCTCGGTCTGATGTGTGAAGTCCTTGTGAGATCGGAAAGAGGCGAGAGATCAGGCGAAAATGAGAGAGCATCTAAAGAAAAAATGAAGACAAAGGACAGCTTCTAGTGACGATTCCGGGGATTCGGGGGAGGAGAGTGGTGGTTGGGCACTGTTGCCTGGTTGCGGGGTAAAAAGGAAAGGGAGGCACACGGGCGCGATTTTTTCGGGATGTCACAAATGATTCCGACTCACGCTGACGGTCACGCTGAACGATTCACGTTATTGGAAGTTTATGATTCAAGTTATTGGAATAATGCATAAATACCACCAGGCGAAGAAAGCGTGTAGAATTGAACGGGAAACGAACTTCTCTCATAAATAGAAAATACTAGACTCTAGGTAGGATTAAATACTGGACTCTTTCCGCTCTACCGGGTGGATGCACCAAACGAGGGGCAATAAGCGAGAAACTGTGCACAAGTTAGAGGATTGTTTTTACGCTCTCTCACCTTCGCACACTCTCTCGCTCGCAGTCCGTCTGCCGTCTGGGAGAGACTGAAAAGTGAGGCGGGGAGGTGAGACAGATTGAGGGAAGATGGGCGGGGAGGGCGGGAGATGCTTAAATATAAATGAGCGGTTGAGGGGGAAGTTGGGGGTGACCACATGATCCCGAGACTACAGAAAGAGGTCGTCTCTCTCAGTTCCGCACTCTCTGCTTTCTCTTTTCGGGAGCTTTAGCACTGAAAGCGGTGAAATGATGCTAGACAAGTTGACGGAAAATTGGCGAAAAGACGAAAGACAAGTGGTTATAAAGACGAAAGAAAAGACGAAAGACAAGTGGAATCGTGCTTAGGATAAGACTTGGTACGGTTTTGGGGAGATTCGTCTGCGAGTGTGAGAAGCCCTAGAGTTTGAGGCGACAATTATTGTGAAAGAAAAACACACAGATAACCCTGCTAGACAAATGCGAAAAAAACTATGTTGCGCAAATTTAAGGCCGAATCATGTCGTGACTGTATTTAAAGCTCATGCAGTCCGGCAAACGACAGAATTCGATATGAACGCGAACCGGAACGAAAATACTAAATTGGAGCTGATTGATGCGTTTCGACAGCCTTTCTTCAGACAGCGCACAAGATGTCTTCAGCATCCGTAATCCAGAAACCGCAGACTAATCCTCGGTGCAAATATTAACGACAATCTCAGCGAATTTCCAGTGGCGCGGCGCCCGGTAGTTCTGAGTTTCGCTATCACTTTGTCATGCGCCACATTTCTTGTGCATCTGACTTGACAATACGAGTTTTGAGGGGGCAGCGGGGCCAAATGATGCGGCTCTCTGTCTCTTTCTCTGGCTTGGTTCGGCCTTAGCCTCACGGAGAAAGAGATGGAGTCAGCGTAGTAGAAAATAGGTGCACCACACCATCCCCTCTCTTCTTTCTAGTCGCTAATTGCATTTGACTGCAATGAGTCGAGAGGAGGAAGAAGGGGCAATAGAGGGAACAGAGGGAGGAGGAGGGGAGGAACGGGGGTGGAGGGCCAAGTATTTTAAAACATATTATTGTAAAGGTAAAAAGCAACAACAAAAACTGGCCAAAAGATGCATCCAATAAGCGTGATTCCGAATAGTGGAGATCCAGAAGTTAAAGATCCAGAAGTTATTGAAAAAGGAAAAAAAGAGGAACAGAGGGAGGAGGAGTTTGAACAAGATGCGCCGGCAGAAATATCGAAATTATGCGGTCTGCAAAATTGTTATATAATAAAAGACTAGCAATGAAGTGAGGCAAGAATAGCTGAACGGGCAGCTCGATGGCATAGTTCAATGAGCGGTCGTGAGGGCGGGAAGGGGAATGGAAAATTTAGAAGCTGTTTGGGCTATAAAACCTGGCAAAATCATCCACGAAAACTCCTAAAAGCGCAGATCCCGGTCCTAGACCTGGGGCAAACAACCCCATTTCCCCCTCTGTCTCTGTTCCTCTTGTTGACCCTCCGTGAATTGCACGGGCGCCGTACCCATTTTCATGCATTTGGGAAATATTACCCCCCCCCCATCAGGAGAGCGCAAACGATGAGAGAAAAGGGGCGATTATGAATCGGATAGTTAGACCCACGGTTATGGGACGGGACTTTTGTATACGAGGGGAAAAGCCAAGAACAGTATGTTTTTTTCCTGGTCTACAGACAGGGGAAGTATCCCAAAATGTGAGAAATTTTTGGGGAACGCCATTTCGTAAGTTTTTGAACAATGGGCTGGAAATGTGAGTTTTACTATCTCGCGCCTGATCCCTTACTGGAAGTTGGAAATAATGTTCCCTTGTGTAAGAGGAGGTAAGTGAGCGATAAAAGAAAGGAGGACTTGGGAAGCTATCAAATCCCGGCTCTTGATGAGATAAAACAAACGTTTGGATAGCGGCACTACGGGTGAATCAAAGCAGTTGTCGCATAGTGTCTTGATCTCGATCAAGTTGATTCACGAGATGAAAAGAAGACTCGGGAGGAGAGAGAGAGAGTAACAATGAGTGGAAGAGGTGGCACCTTTTTGCGATCACGGGGCCTGGCGCTAAGCTTCCGCAGAGGTGTGAGAGAGATCGCCTGGCAACCTTTTACGACTTCCCGATTTATGGGGTTAGATTCGCTCGAGCGGGATTGGCAAATAATTTGCTGTGAAAATGTGGAATTTGCGATTGTTTTAGTGTTCTGTTCGCTAGTTGCAAATCCTCAGTACAGTCTATCTATGACTGTTTCCCATTTAGAAAAGTGATAGCAATAAATCCGGGACATATTATGTTCGACAATTACGAAATATCGAGCGCGATGCACGTATTTGAGAGGACGCGTGATTACAGAGCAATAAACTACTTGAGAAGGAGGAAAAATATAGCCAAACTGAGGCCGGAAACGTGAGGCTTCCAATTATCAATCATGAACCCTGGGCAATATGACAAAAACTATTTTATCAACGAAGAAAAACGCGAAGTTTCAGACAAAAATCATCAGAGAAACGGGGGGAAAATAGCCAAACTCCCTAGTCCTGAGAGGCAAATACAAAATATCTAAAAAGACACCACATCACTTTAGCTATTACTTCACTCGAAATGGGATAAATTTCACAAACGCTAGTTCCACTTCAAACTACAGACATCATAGTTTCTTCCCCAGAGCGGCAAGGCTATTAGTGAAGTCCAGAGAATTGATCAGTTTCTCTGAGTGACTCGTTATTAGATTGTCATTGTCTTCCTACTGAATTCGTTTTTAATCTAACTTAATTTTGTACCGCGTTTCTTGTGATCGCATAAATATATATATATAAACTTTGAGCGGGCAACGTGGGCTTTCGCAGTATCCGCGTGTACTGAAAGAAGATCTTTTTTTTTATTTTTCAGGTTTCCTCCCGTTTCAGGCTCACACATCGGTTATGAGATTTTTCAACGGAAAATGAACACGGAGAGCGCAAATACAAATACATTGAGATGAAAGGGAGGAAAACGGGAACCACTCAATGAGTTTACCAGCATTTCTTCTGGCTTGCTTCATGAAAAAAACATAGTTTGACCCTGACGGAGCCGCGGAAAGATAGACTTTAAAAATAAATACTGGTGGAAGGGCGGTATTTATTGAGTTTTTTTTAAAAAAGGTTCCACATTGATCTGTTGACAAGAAACCATGTGAAATGGGGAGATTCTTACTCATTCTTTTTTTAAAAGCTCTATTGACTAGTGAGTTTACGTGCCGTTTTTGGGTGGCGTTATTTTGGCGCATTGCCAAGAAGTGGCTCGGTGCTTACGAGAGCAGGGGTTCGTCAAGCGGCCAGCGATTACACTTTGGAGCACCCGAACGAACGATAAACCACGACAGCTTCTTTTCGTCATTGCACTTCAAAATTGACGCGGTTCAGAGACCGACCGCTTGAAAACAACTCCGGATAGGGGTCATGACGAGAGAGTGTGTGAAAATGAGAGAATCCCTCTCGATTGAACAAGCTCTCTTCCCGCTTGTCTTGCGGTGCAACGATTCGCGCGCTGTTAGAAAACACAGGAATTAGTCTGTATTATTTTTAAACTGTTTTTAAAGACCATGGTAAGGAATATTCAGATGCTTTTAGGCGAGGTTCGCAAAAAAAACATTCGAAAACTACGAGTTCTTAAATGAAACAAACCCGGAAACGTGAGGAAGTGTGGGAAAACTAGACAAAAACTGGCAGAAATAGTCGAGTGAAGCAGTAATCCCTGCCGCTGTCCCTACGCCCATTTTTCATGCGGGCCGTCCAACCTTCCTCGCAGACCACTCGACATATTTCCATTTCTACGAAAGAAGAGTAAGACTCTCCTGATTTCGCACGCTATCTCGGTGGCTGCAATTGGCGAGAAAGTGTGCGAAATGAAGAGATTCTACTTGCTGCACGGCTGCACGATGTTACTTCGAGTGTTTTTCGCGGAACTATTTGCAGCTGCAGCAAGCTTTTCGTGTTCCTCCGCTTTTCAAGAGTTTATCCGAGATTTGGAGCGATTTTGCACAGGAAACGGCGCCCGGAAACGCTCAAATATGCAGAAACGGAAACAAATTCAAGGTATAATTGCAGGGGGGAAAGAACCGAGAAGAATCGGCAGACAAGATTTCGAATCAAAAAGCGCATAAACGAAATGCGATATAGTATAGCAAAAATGCAGACAAAACACACGTTACCCATCACTTGCTGGTAAGACATACTAGCCTATTTCTAGTGCGCCTCATCATCAAGTTAGTTACGGGTGTTGCAATATGACCTGCTGAATAAAGGAAACGATTCTAATAAAAAAATTTTAAAATCAAAGACGCAATAAGCAACGACAATACAATATATTGCGTATACGCCTACAGACAATACGTGTCAAAACTCCGGATCTGATTATCTGTTCCACAATTCTGGAAAACGGCAAGTGAGTCTGAGAATAACTCTGGGAGAGGTTTGAGACACAGATACCGTAATCAAGTGGGGGAGTAGCTCAACCATTCCCGAAAGACAGAAAACACGAAAAACAAAGAAAAAAGGGGGCAGATTTCCCATTAGGTCGAGGATGAGTGGACAGGAGAATTGGATTATTGGAGTAGGAGAAGAGAAGGAGAGAGATTGCTGAATCTGGGAGGAGAGAGAGAGAGAGAGAGAGAGAGAGAGAGAGAGAGTTTTATCTCTATTTTCGCAATTCCGTGCACTCTTCGAGGTCTTCTTGAACGATGTGTGATGCACAAAAAGATGTGATCGGAAATGTGGGGGAGCGACTCTAGTCTCCTTAACTGTTAAAGATGATAGGAAGTACGTGGGTGGGTGGAAAGCGACAAAATCAAAGAACGAAAAACCCAGCAAAAATTAAACGAAATCTAGTAATCCACTCACTGGATGAGATAATGAGTGAATTTGAGACTTCTTCTGACACTGGTTATTTATAAAGGCAGGGTAAGCGAGTTTTGATCAGTGTGGATAATGGGAAATTGCATAATGGAATACGTGAGAGTTGCTCCAGTATTAATATAAAAGCAATTGGCTGCGCGCAGGAACATGCATGTAAATAATTACTACTGGATAAACTGCATTTCTCCACTCGATAGGAAGTAATCACCGGGAGTAGTGAGGGAATCTGTGCAGGGAGGAGGAGTGGTTTCTAGTTTGGCCGAAAAGAAAAATTATGTGCATTTACAGATAGATTGATGGCACAGAGATCCTCTCAAGCTCACCGGGAAATAAGTCAACGATTTCATAAGTCTAAGCTGACCAGCGACGATTTCAAAGTCTAATAGACGCAGGGGAGCGAGGCGACTAGACTTTGAAAGTCGTCGCTGGGAAGCCCATAAGTCGTAGACACGCTTTTGGAGTAATGTGATGGGGATCACACCGCCGGGTGAAACCTACAAAAAAAGAAAAAGATCACTAGCAAACAAACTATGTTTATTATTTCAAGCATCGATTTGAAGAAAAAAAAAGATAAAAGAGATTTTTTTAAACAGAGAAACCATGAAAATATTGAGGCGAATCGTAGTTTTCGGTGCATAGACAAAGCATGAAAACGCTCAACGTTTGTTTAGTGAGTGGTGCGTAATAATTAGATAGCAGGCGTCGAAAGTCTAGTCGTTTAGGCGATCATCACGGAAGAATCATGCACTTTTTGCCGCTTTTTTTTACTTTTTTGAAACTTAGCCCATCCATCTTTCTTTCAGGAGAGACTAATTAATAAGAGGCTTTCTCGAGAGACTAATTAATAAAGTAAAATTTAGTAGTTTAAGAAATCGTTATGAAAAATACTCCTTTTACTGTATTTTACGTGCATTTTGCGCCGCGAAATAAAACCACTTGGAGTCAGGCGCGTGCTTGAGCTAAAAAGCGCTGTGGAGAATCTATAGCTGGAGTGTTTTTCTTCTTCCTTCATTATGGTTTTTTTCGTCGCCAACTTCAAAAAACGAGACGCAAAAATGATGATCGACTTGGGCAAAGGCACTCCACTACTATGCGTAAATAGCGAGTGTTTTGATGCGCGAAAAATGGCGGGTCGAACCCGCCACATGATTCCAAACCGACAGACAGGGGTGAAGGCGAGAGAATGTGCAAAAGTGAGAGACTCCCTCTCGATTTCATACGCTCTCTCACGGCCTTTTCTGTTAGGTTGACCGGCCTGTGGAATGTGTGCCACATTTCGTTTTTAATTTAAAAGTTTTTTTTTCACTTTTAAAAAGTTGAAAATTCGAGTCTTCTCATTGCATTTGCCGAAGGAAACGCGAAAGAGAGATTTTACTGTCGTACAAAAATCACATTTGCCAAGTGTAAGTGCGTTGGGAAGAGAGAAAAAACAACACAAGTAGAATGAAGACTTGCTAGATCGCGCGAAAAGGAGCTTGAAAGCATTCGCAGAACGTCACTTAAATTGTGAATGCCCTTAAAATTATGGCAAAAAGTAACGCCTGTTCATGGTAAGTGCGTCGGGATGAGAAAACAGGCACGAAATGAGCGCGAAAAACAAGACTTCGCAGTAGAGAACAAAAGAAGGAAAGATGAAGAGACGAACATTGAAGTTGCCTTGTTTTCACTCACAACAGGCTTGACCGCACGTAGAACTTTCCTTTTACAGAAACAGAAGACACGTAGAGAGGGAACGAGAAAGAACAATGAAAATGGCGTCAGCGAAGGAACAAGTACATTCTAAATTACACCGTAAAAAATTACAGGTGGAAATCAACTCATTAAAGAAAGAATGCAAATTTTGATTTTTTACACAGTGGAAAACAACCTCTAAACACTTTGCAGAAACATTTCGCACCCATCTTGCCTTCGTTTCACTGACAATACACTGCGCTAAGTGGATTGAGTTGTCGGATATTTAAAGGAGGGGCAACATTCGGAGTAAGTCGGAGAGGAAAAGCTGGAAAAGAGTGCACACCATTCGTAACTCCAGAAAGGGGTCAGGGATATGAGAGTGTGGGAAATTGACCTCTAGATAGTACACACTTCTGGCCCTTTTGAGGAGGTTATGTGAGAGGAGGATACCTAGAGAGGGCATCTCCTCACCCGCTTCTCACAAAGCACATAAGACTGCTCCCCCTTTTGCAGCCTCTCGAGAATCGGTTAGCAGTCTGAGAAAGAGTGCGCGAAATGAGGAGATCATAGATGAGCAGAGAAAGGAGAGAGTGTGCGAAAGTGAGAGAGCGCCGCAGCTATGAATCTATTGTGCGCTTGCGGAATCATGAATCAAGCAGTTAGAAACGAATGGTGCATCGTATGTCTTCGGGGAAATGTGAAATGGGACCGCTACCTATCATTACTCCTACCATCAAGGGAATGGCACCATTTTCACCGGGCAGTGAACGAGAGAGAGTGCAAAGTGAAGAGACAGTGGTCTCACATTTCGCACTCTACTGCTACCTATTGTCAGAAGGGAAATATGGATAGGGAATCTTTTTTTGCTGCCCTTACTGCAAGTACGGCTTCTTCAGGACCGTTTCAAAGTGTTTTCTTACATATTACAGGAGTTGCTAATGGTGGCCTAATATACCTATGGACGGGAAGAATTAGAATGTGAGACTTCCTCGTTTGCTCTCCGAAAACCGATACATTTTTTCATGCGTAAAACGTTTGCTCATCATAAAAAATGTACGCGGGGCGGGGGTTGTGGGAAATTGTGAGAACCAGAGAGCGTCGGAGCGAATTATCAACCAACTTTGGCGATCGTCTCAGTGGTCTGTGTAACTGAAGAATGGTGGGAGCAACTAAGACATCGCGGGAGCGCGTTGACAAACTTGGACACATGCAAAATGCATGCGCGGGCGTATGGTTTCATGTGGAAAACGAAGGAGTTGTTGAAATAATTTTCTGATTCGAAAATTGAGAGCCTGGAGGCGTGATGTTGTGTACAGTTCGTTTCTGGTATGGGAATTTTTTTCTGAATAGTTATGAAGAGCGAATGATTTTCGGTCGGAATTCAATTGACATTTTGCTGCGAGAACGAGGCAGGCCACATGATTCCAAACCTACAGAACAGGGTTAGAGTGAGAGAGTGTACAAAAGTGAGAGAGTCCCTCTCGATGTCACACGCTCTCTCACTCTAAAGGCCTTTCTGGAAGGTCGACCGGTCGGTGGAATGATGTGAGGCGCTCCCTTTTCTAGAACGCAACACATAACTTCCGAATAAAATTGCAGAAAATGGTTTGAAGTGAGAGGGACTTCCGCACTTTTGCACACGCTCTGACCATGGCTCCTTTCTGTAGGTTTTGAATCATGTGGCACGAAATCAACAAAAACAGTGCATCATTTACGGTAGTATGGTAGGTAGTGGGGCTCCTTTACGGATAAGTAATGGTGTTAGCGTTGTTACGGTAAGTCGGTATGGGTATGGTAAGTAATGAAGCTCCTTTACGGTTACGGTAAGTAATGGAGTCAGCGTGGTTACGGTAAGTATGATATGGCTACGATAAGTAATGGATCCTCGTCGCTGTCCCTTGTACGGTTGCACGGGGTAGCACGGGCGAGTAGTAGTGTTGTTCGGTAAAGTCACTCCGCACAAGTGTCAGGGACAGGAAAAAGGAGGAGAAGAGGCTCAGATAACAGAAATAGCGAGCCGCAAAATAGGCGGACCGCATCATTCCGCAGACCGGTCAGACCAGAAAGGGGTCGGGAGTGAGAGACCGCGTAAAATAGGGAGGGTTTCTTTCACTTTCATACAGTTTCTCGCTCATAACCTTTTTGTAAGATTGAAAAAATAGCGCAAGGTTCGGATAACAGAAATGGGAAGGCGGACAACACACGAAATGCGAGAAATCTAGCACAAGTGAAGTGGCTAATGACCTTCGGAAGGCGTGCGCAAGGGGTCAGATTCCAGAGTGACTATACAAGACATGTCGGACATCGTTACGAAGGCAAACTACAGAAAGGCCACCCTCCTCATTCCGCACACTCTCTCGTTTGCTCACCGAGACGAGAGAGTGTGCGGAACGAGGAGGGTGGAGAACGGTTCTCTAACAAATGAAACCTTGGAGAACCGTTCTCCTAGCAAATTTGCTTTCAGTGTATAAACTCGAGAGCGGGTTCTCTCGCCACTGGCCCCTCTCTGGTTTGTGACAATGTGTCCAGTTTCACGAACGAGTGTAGGAATATGCGATAAGACGGTTGACGTGTTTTTAGGTTTCAATCTGATCTTATCACACGATTGACGAATAATGAAAAATGGGGAAATCACAAAACACAACTGTCTAAATGTGAACTAACCTCAGCAAAATTTAGCAATCTTTTGTAAGTTTCGGAAGTTAAAGAAATATTGTCACACGCGTGGCCGGTTCACTTCCATGAATGCAGGACAAAAAAGAGACAGAAAGAATTAGTCACGCGGCTAATGAAGCAAGGGCTGACCTTTGCCAGATGCGGTATCAGATTTCGCCGTTTCCGGACATTTCAGAGCTCCTATCGCAACTATTCCGAGAAGAAAGGATACATGTACTATTACACTGAATTTTGACAGAACCTTTTACTGTAACACTCAATTGGCAAATGAAAATAGCAAATTATGGATGCGCTGTTTAAAAAAACTGATCGGATCGGTGTTTCAGCGACGAAATTTACAGATTACGACGTTTGGTCTCCTGTTTGCTATGATAAAGAGAGAAACGAATATAAACATTCAGGTAAAGGCGCCGTCGATTCCAAACATCCACAAGCCCTCTCCATTTTGTGTACTCTATCGCTTCCAAACTCTTTCTGGAGATTAGAGTGAGCCGTGCCATTACACAGGTCGATTTGCTCTACAGAGTGTTACTTGTAATTTCGTAAGTGAGATAGGGATTGAAATGAAGATATAGTCTCTCGGTTTCGTGCACTCTCTCATCTTTGACCCCTTTTTTTAAGTTTCAGGCGGGTCATGGGATCATGTAAAAAGCGTAATTTCATAGTAAATGACGTCATTGAATTTGAAAATCGTCCAACTGCTATCGGTCAAGCGGCCTTCTATCTCGCGCACACAAAAGCGTCGCTCTCCGAGAATAGGATGGGGAGATATGGAGGAGAGAGAGAGAGAGAGAGAGAGAGAGAGATACTCGAGAAAGCGCCGTGTGTGAAGCATCCCGAGAATCGCGCCGTGAAGGAGATGAGAATTGAATTGGCACACTCACTGCGAGGCGATCTCGTATATAGATATGGAAAGAGAAGAGGAAGGAAGGGAGAAGGCGAGCCGCAGGTCAACCCGGCACTACTTTTGAAGCCCAGACTCCGCAAATCGCAGAACAAGGCTGTTTGAAAGGACTTGTCAAGCGGCCTTTAAGCGGTTCTCATGCCCCGATATGGACTTCAGCTGTAGAGCGGTCAATCCGGACTGTCACTGCGCAGAATAGACAAGCCAGCAAAGCCTCCAGAAATTGGTCATGATTGAGAAAGCGTGTCCTGTGGAATGATGTGATATGGAGGGGTGGCAAGTTCAAGCTCGTGCGTCAAACATAACAGCGTGTTGTTTGACGCCGTGACTTAGTAGGGAGAGATGACAATTCAATTTATTAAGAGAGCGGGAAATGCAACTATGCAACCCGAATTCCTTCTTAAAGGGAACTCTCATAGATGTCGACATCTTGAAAACCCAGATCTCTCATATTCAAGGACATGCACCTCCACAAACCCTCTGTCACATTCGCGCATTATCTCGTCAAGAACGTGGTGCCCTTACAATTAGTGTCACTGGTCTAGACAAAGACGCCCCTTCTGAATGTATGATCTCTAGTTTACTCTCAAAACTATCTGGATACCATTTCAATCGGGGAGGGCGGTCTCTTCTAGGCCAGACTTGAAGCACCACAAATACTTTGCGCACTAAAATAATTATTTCTCGGTGAAATTGGAATGCGATTGCCATGATAATACGGGAGCAAGGCTCTGGATAAGTTAACCCGAACTCACTCGATTCAACATCCAAAATTAGATGGCAAACCAAAACGTCCGTGAGAAATGCTCAACCCTTTCTGAAGGGTTGACCGGCGATTTAATAGAGATGAAAATTTGATTTTCTGAATAAGAGGCGCACTAGAACTAACCAACAAAATGTAAATTTGATTGCCTAGACACGAGGGGGAAGGGTTCATGATAGCTCAACCCGGATTCACACGTTTCCAAGTGTCCAAAATTGTATAGCTAACCAAAAATGTATGACTATTGCTGTTGATCTTTTTCTGGAGGGCCATTTATCTTAAATATTAATATATATTTATATTATATATTTATATTTATTAAAAATGTACGAGTATTGCAGTTGATCCCTTTCTGGATGAATGGCCTTCCAGAAAAGGGTCAGCAGCCAAAAAATGGATTTGCTCGATAAGAGGAGCGAAAAGAAGGCTCTCGATAGGTCAACCCGCATTGTGCTCATCTAGTTTCGAGAGGGGGGGGGCTCAAGCCAAGTGGGCTCGTGCGGTGAAAACTTCCTCAAAAGTGCCCTGCGGGCCGACTAGAAACTAAACGAAATTTCGCGACTCAATTGCGAAATTCCTGCTCAATTGCCTGAACGGAATGAGAAACTGGGGGTTGTTTGTGAAATTGGAAGGGAGAAGGTGGATAGGGGCAAAACAATCAGATCCGATAGTGAAATCACACGTCATTTCCGGTTTGGCACGCACCAATTTAACCTTTCGAACTACTTTATTTGTAGAAAAGTAAGCCGAAATAAATTGGAATCTTATTTTAGGTGTTCTAGCGCAAATTACGTGAAAAATTAACAACAATGGGTTTGCATAGAGCAGACTCAATGAATTTTTTGAACCACACTCTTGCCCTTTTCGTCTTCTCACTCCATTCTCCCCTCATTCACTCCATTTCCTCTTCTACCGAGTGGTTTCTCCCTTCTCTCCCATCTTTTCTCCCCTCTCCTCACTCCAATATGGACCCGCCCGTCGAGGATTTTCTCATCGATCAGATAGCCGGGGGATATCGGACGGTTACGGTAAGTATACTGTGATTTCGAAGTACGGTATGCCAAGGAATACGGTAAGAGTACTATAGGTCACCGGAATGCGTTACGAGACCAACTGTACTCTTTCAGTATTCCTGTGAACTAGAGTACTCCCACCGTATTCCACGGCGCACCGTACTCCTGCCTTATTCTGTGACCTACCGTAGTCCTACCTTATACTAGAACCTACCGTATTACTCTATGACCTATCGTAATCAATCGATTCTTCAGACGCGCGACGAATTCTCAGGGAAGGAAGTGATTGTGATGCGAAGCTCGGAGACAATTGAAGGTGAAATCAGCCAAGATAGTCGAAGATCGCCTGAAGATATCAAAGATCAACCTGAGATCCGAGATCACCACACAAAATGATACCGTAACCCCCAGACCGACTACAGTACCCTCGTTAAAATAAACCTCTCATATCTCAGATGTGTTCCCCGATTGGGTAAAGCAGTCGCGATTGGACGCCAATTACTACATTCCCTTCGACCTGGTACGGTATTTACAATACTACTGTAGCCTTGAGTTTGGCAACAATTATTGTAGCCTTGACTACGGTAACTCAAACCTACCGTAATCCTCATCCCATTTCAGAACATGCCTCAGACGCTTCCGAAGCGTGACTCGTTCGCCGAAGCATTCGCACTCGATCCGCCTATCAGCGAGGTTAGCTACAACGCCTCTACCGTACTCCCACAGTATGCCCATCACATTCGAACTTCATCACTGACAAACTCCCTAACGAATTGGTAGAGTCGGTTTGGTCATGTGCAAGATAACACCGTGAACTCTTGTTTCACGGTGTTTGTATAAACCAGTGAATTTGGCCACCATCAGTCGGTCGATTCTACCAGCCAATAATATGTAAATTGCAGTACGGCAAGCTGACGGCGCAAGTCTTTGCTCGTCATCTCCAGTCTCGAGGTTCATCTATTTTACAATTTTCGAAATTTCCTAAAACTCCGCCCACTTTCCAAACTCCGCCCCCTTTTCAGGAGTTCCTCACAAGGGTCCAATTACTATCTACTCATCGCCCTCTCTCGCTTGCCTTCAAACCGCCCATGAGATCTACCACTACCTCAAGTAATCGATAATCGGATGTCGTACTTACCGTCTTCCCTCTTCCATTCAGGACTCACTGCAACTTGATTCGCATCGATTCTGGACTGGCGGGCGAGTGCCGTGGTTTCGATTACTGGCTGAAGGAGCCGGCAATTAGGAGACTCGGATTCGCCATCGATTGGAGCTACAAGTGAGTACTGTAGTCGGTGTGGTGTGGTATGTGGTGCATCGAGTGCAGCAATCGCGGTGATGTTTCCCAATCGTCGCCTTTCAGATCTCTGCAGCGCGCCGAAAGATCCGAGACAATTTACACGATTGAGGAGCGAATTTGTGAGGCTGTGAGAGGAATTGAACTGGAAGAGGGAAGAAATTGTGGTGAGAAGAGAAAAAATTGATCTTTGATTTTTCCCTGATAATCAATCGATTTCAGTCATTCTCATCACCGATTCACTCGCTGTTTCAATGATCAATCGAAGAGTGAGAAGACTGCCGATTCATTACACGGATGATATATTCGCTGAGAAGGTTTGATCTTTGGTCTCTGGTCTTTTCATCTTTGATCTTTGCAGGCCCGTGCCGATTCCGTCGTTCCTCCCAACTCCGGCATCGTTTTCCTACCCGATTGTGTAAGATGACCGTAATATCATATATTTTGTGTGTTCGCTTAGACGCAAGAATTCTGATGAAACGAGCGCATTTCTGGTCCAAAAAATGTCTTGCAAGGGTAGTAAAACACACCCAATCTGAGTTGCTGAAACGGCGCGCGCACAATTGTTGAACTGATGTAAGGCCGCAGTGCTAATAATTCTGCCTTTGTATTCACTTTTATTTAAGTGCTTATTATTTACTAAATCCAAGTAAATGGTATCACGATCGAATCTTAATAGTCACAGAAAATGTAATAGGCACGCGGAAGCACAAAACTCCCAAGTGTAACCGGGAACTGAATTTGAACAATTTCTGACTACCGAGTCCGAGTGGAATACCGTACTCGTAATTTATTCTTCCCTTCATCTTCAGGGTTTCCACCAATCTCTTCCCCGTCATCTCCAACCTCTCACAGACACATCGGGAACTTCCAGAATCGATATGGATGACGGAGTTGATTACACTCCCGGACGAGCCAGAGCCGGCAGTTTGAACAACCCGAACCGGATTTTGTCCCCGAGATTACTGTAGTAGTCATGTGAATACCGTCACCGTTCTTCTGCGAGAAGCAATACATAATGATTCCTTGCCACTGATAATTGACAATCGAAGATACTTTTGCTTTTGATATGTGAAACGGCATCTGTACATGGTTTATGCGTATTTTTTTGTAGCATCAATGGACAAGTATGACCAAACATGCAGATTAGTTAAATTCCGTAGCAAAAAACACGAAATAATTTAGTGCGAATACAACAAGGTCGATCGGAGATAAAATTCAATCGCTGAACTATGAAAAACTTAATTATTTTGTGTTATCAGACCCGTGAAAAGAGTTAAGAAATCTAATATCAATCAATAGGTCAATCAATAAATGGAAGTCTAGTCCGATGAAAATGAGCTGTCAAAATAATTAGGGGTTATACGGGAAAGTGGTGCTGATGGTTATAATTTACGGTGGAGTAGGAGTTGAATTAGGGGGAAACACTGCTCTCCTCACCGATGGAGCCGCCACTCTTCGAGCGCCGCGCGCTGCAGGGATAAATCGATAACTCCAACTCATCTACCGTAATCATACATCGCGTATTATATTCATGGCTACCGTAATTACCTGTTCGGGATGCATGGTGCGCAGAAAGGCGAGTTCGCCGTCCGCATTGGTTTGACGGAGGAAGGAATCCAGCGTCGCTCCGGCCAATTCGTCTTGCGCAATCGCCTGAAAAAGCATTTCATTTATTTCAGACATTATTTTTTAAAATATTTTATAACATCGAGTAACGCAGAAGCTGGTAATTAAATCATTCTATGATCACACTTCCGGAAAGAGTCGGGATCGTGAGAAAAATGTGAGAAAAAATGCACTCTGTTGCAGACCCGGACAGTTGCAATCCACGTGAAATGTCTATTGCAATTGTGCACTGGTCAGAGAGCAGCGTTTCCACTCTCTTACTCTACCGTATCATCACCATGTACCGTACTTCGTTGATCAGTCGATTGAGGAGGGCGAGAGAGGGACGCCATCATTTCCGCACGCAACTCCACATCCATGGCCGCGTAAACTGCCGTCGACGCCTGAGGTTTTAAGTTAGAAGGCCGAGACTATTAAATACCATAGCAGATTAGTCCACATGCGGATCAACCCCCTGAAAGGGGTTTGGGGCGAGAGCGCTTGTAAAAACGAGAGGGACCCTCTCACTTTCGTACACACTCTCGCCCCGCACCCTTTATTTGGGGGATGCCGTTTCTGTAGCCAACATATCGACAATCACGCACTCCCACGAAAGAGTGCAGTTCCAGCAGTCGCGCGTGCTTCTCGCTGCAAACAGTTCATTTCGGCACGAAACTGGATCTATCGACAACTGGTATATCTTTGTTTCTTCTTTTTTTACTCTCTCTCTCTCTCGTCGCTATATCGGTAAAAAAAGATATCCGGAAATCGGATAACCCAGTTTCCTAATTTAGTTAATTGCAATTATCATTCAATCCGTTTGTCTAGATACTGGCGAACCCACTTGATTCGCTGCATCCTGCCGGCGATATGCGATGGCACGTAGAGTGCGCCGCCCAGGAGAGAAATGAGAATCGCTGCACGGTTGTTCGTCGCTAAAATGTGTTATTTCAAAATATCATTAGCCATTGTTCGTAATTGTTAAAGTGCATCTACAGCAGGAAGCTGGTAGGCGAAACGATATTATACAAGGGTCGCTTTCTACGATACAAATTACTGTGGAAGTGGTGCTGACCAATGCCATCGAATGGGACGACCGTATGATAGTCAGAGAAGGAGAGGATGACCGAGCCGGCTAGAAGGAGGAGTGTGACGCTGAACGAACTTTAGTAATTTCAATTCATTTCCTCCTTGTCAAATTGGGATGCAACTTAGGATGCGATTTCGTCTCTTGTTTTGACGCGCTCTCTCGCACTGTCTGACCGGCGAGAGAGCGTGCGCAAATAAGAGTGCACGCTAGAGTCTCCTTTCCGGATCTCGTCTAGTTATCAAACAAACAAAATACTGAAATTTTCACTGACAGAACGTTGACGATATTGTCTACAGTCCAATTGCGGGGATGACCTTGACGAATCAGAACGTATCCGTGGGACAAGAAGAGATGGAACGTAAAGGACCACGTGCAGCTGCTTCCCATGTTGCCTCCCGCAGTCTCGAACTTCGGGCCTGAAACGATTTGTAATGTTGATTTTCGTCGATTCGGCTATTGGCATTTTAAAAAGGATGAGATAAGAAACAAAAGCAGAAGACGAGTCATACTCATCAAAACTAACACATTTTTTTTCCAAAAAGGTTAGTGGATCCTCATAATGAAGAAGAATACACATGAAAAGCACGCTCATTGTCAGTGAGTAATGCTGCGCAAATTTCATGGGGTGCAAGGTGCACATCAGTTTTCTGCACCCTTTCATAACTTTTTTCCTAGTGAAGCTAGAACTTCCAAACTTGATACAGGGATTGCAATCCACGTTTGGAACATTTTCCTTTTTGATTGGAGAGATTTCGTTCAGTTTGAGCAGAGTTACACGACTTTTCCACCAGCAGAGGGTGCACATGCACCCCTGAAATTTGCGCAGCATGAGATGCTCAAATTTTTTGTCTCTTCTTTTCTCGATTTTTTCCGCCGACAGACCATATTGTGTGCGTGAAACGTAGGGAGTTAATTCGAATTCCGCCCTCTAATGCTTGCCTTTGGTGCACTGTTCAGCCGTCTCGTTGTAGCTGCTCCACATAGACCTGCCACAGACGCGTACCCACTCCAACAGGGATCTGTTGGTCGCGACCTCGACCAATTCTCCCTGCTCGCACTGTGCTTCGTATCGGCAATCCTCCTTGTATACGAAGAAGAGATTGGCGAGGTAGATCGCACAGGCAAGACTAAAAGAGAATAATTCAAGCAAACTAATTGTGTGTATTGTCCGCTTCATTCCACGTGTCGGTCTATTTAAATTATCTCCTTGCCACTCATAACAGACCACTCACTACCTACACGTTCCAGTGAACGTTGCAGGGATCACAAATCACAGATCAGTCAATCCTCAATTGCTAGACAGTGCGCGGGGAAGGGAAAGGCTCTTGATCTACGCCTTTGAATACACTCAGTTGCGATATACCAATCAATTGATTGCTGGCTCATTCGGTCAGTTCCTTTGCTACGCTTACCCTTTCTATCTAGTTCGTTCCTAGTTTGAAACTGACAACACTAGTTCACAATATCATGCTCCAAAGACTTCCCTTCCCAGTAAAACCCCCTGGCTATCTTTATCTCTCCATTTCCTGTTATCTTTCTCTCTCTTTCTCTCTCGCTTCTCGGAGTAAACGCCTTCATTCCGCCTGAGAGAAAGATGGGAGAGTCGCTTGAACTGTCCGCGCTTCATTTACACTACGTTTTCTTCTTGAACTGTTTTGGAAATAGTAGTACCTCCGGTATACCCCTCCCCCACTGGTCTCCAGGCTCCCCTCCCAGTGGGAGAACATCAAAGGTTCCGACGGCTTCCCCCACTAGTCCCCCATTCTTCCCCCACTGGTCCCCCACTGTTTGAGTCGTCGGAACCTTTGATGTTCCCCCACTGGGAGGGTAGCCTGGGGGCCAGTGGGAGAAAAATACCAAAGACTGCGAGTTAGAAATAGATATGTCACGAGCCCGTCTCATTGCCTGACCCCCTCATTTCGCGCCCTCTTTTGGTATCTCTCTCATTATCAAATTTGCACTCGCCTACGTTCATTGGGATGTTGCGATGCTACAAACCCCTGTTATCCTTTTGATATTACTCATACATATCGCCGATTATCGTTTATATCGAATTGATTACTAAGTCACTTTTATCTATTTTCATCATCTAGAGTGAATTAAGATGTTTACTATTGTCTACTCCACGAGAGCTTTTTTCCTCTGTTCTGATTTGCATGTTTCCAAAACGACATAAAGGGGTCATGTTTACAGTTGATGCAAAAAGTGAGAGAGTCCCTTTCGATTTTGCACGATCTCTCACTACAACCCCATTTCTGTAAGGTTTGGTTCGCGAATCGGTTTCAAACTCTTCATTTAGCACACTCTGCGTATGTACGAAAAGAGCGCGAAGTAGAGTGTGCAAAATGAAAACATCGAAATCCGCTTATCAAACTACTTTCAGAGTACACGCGCATTCTACGTCGTGATAAAATGGCCACGGGCGATGCCCGACGAGCGAGTTCGTTATTAACAGGGGTGAGTTGGTTTCTTTAATCTTTGAAATTAATTATCCACCGTTCACCTAATCTACCACGCTGTAGAAAACAAATAAAAATAATATTTTTCAAAATAATTTTTAAGGATTATTAAAATGTTGATATGCGATAATGTAGCACATTGGGTAATATCTACCTTTCTCAGGAGTCTTCTCTACATCGAAAATAATGTGGAAGCACGACGTTACGAAGAGCCCGTTTCCCTCCCCCTACCCCACATCGGATGGTCAACACTACCTAAGGGTGTTGACACTGCGCAAATTTTACGGGTAGAATTTTACCCTCCAAGGGTGGAAAACTCGTGCAACTCAGCTCAAAGTGAACGAAATATCTCAAACTAATACGGTGTTCGAATTCCTATGCCTAAAAAAGATAATGTTACAAACGTGTTATACCATGTATCAAAACGTTGTAGCATTACTAGAACTATTAAGAAGTGGGAATTGTGTTTTCAACTTTCCACCCGTGAAATTTCCACCCGTGAAAACTTTAGTGTAAGAGAGTGCATGAAATCAAAAGGATTTCATACACTTTCTCACTTTGACTGTATTTTAAGTGAGAGTAGCTTAATTTTGCACCCTCTTTCGCCCTGGCCCTTTCTAATTGTTTGAAATCATGTTCCCAATTCTCCAAACATTTGTCGATTATTGTATTATTCGAAATAGGACACTTATTCTAAACAATGTAATGACATTTGTACTCGGATAATATGTTTGTGACGTTGAAGAAGACGCTAAAAAGTAGAGTGCGAAACGTGAGACCACACTCCACTCACCGGAAATGGATGGTAGAGCGAAATGAAGCAATAGTGGTCTTACATTTCACACACTTCGGGCGATCAGTCTGCCAGAAGGCGGTGCCTACTCGTTTTATCTCTCACAGTCGCACACTTTGTCATTGTAGGTCGGCCCCTTCCCCCATCGTATTCCGTCACATAGTCATTTGTTGTTTCTGCCACGTTTCAGCTGTTAAAGAATTTCCAGGAGTGGGGAAAAGTGAGGGATGAAATATCTTCAATAAATCAATAGTTGGTCAACTTGACCAACGCTTTTTATGCGGTGCAACGCCAATGGCTGACCACCACTGTTTGTTCAACGTTTAAGCATTAGAATTAGATGCGGCCGCGCGCGTCTAAGCCTCCCTAATGGACAACAAACAAGCAAGAGACCAATCCACCAATGCATGAAAGCGTGCCGAAAATTGCAAATGCGTATTGATGAGTAGTTTAGATGTCGATTGAATTCACTCTAGTGAAGTGAGAAAAAAAACTGACAGGGTGAGTGGCTCAAACGCCGCCATCAAGAAGCAGCGCAGTCTAGAGAGTGGGCGGGGCGGCCCGGTGGGAAGGAGTAGAACGGCGGGAGGGAGCATGTGGCGGAACATGTTTCTGAAAAAAAACAACTATCAGCGCGGGAAAAAAAACAAAATGAATATGCGCGCAAGAGAAGCGAGGGTGGATAATCTGAACTGACCGGGCTCAGAAGAGTAGTCTTGGCGCCCAGGCTTGAGCGATTGGTGATCTTCATATTGATTGTTGCGGTGATCTTCATATTGATTGATTCAGGCCACAGTATTTTGCAAATAAAAGTTTTTAAAAATCTCTCACATGTCATCATTCACCGTGAACCGGAATTTTTGCAAAAAGATGTTCTAAGGGATTGAACTCGTTAGTGAGCGATTGCAAGGCTAAGAATCAACCAACTGCGCCAAGCGTGCTTGTGCGATCTGCCTGTGAAAACATACCAGAACACCCTCGGCAGCAGGTTTTCATAGGGAAATTTGGGTGCATTGATACAAGCGGATATTCAAGTGAGTACTGAGGTCCAATTGAGGTCAATGTGTTAACGGAGAGTTTGGATATAATACAACAATATTGTATTCTCGCATTCCCATCTCACTATGAATTATGAGGTTGATTACTCTTTCCTTCTTACTCGCTGTCCTCCACTCGTTTTTGACTCAACTCGTTACCGTTTGGAGGATGGTTGGAGAACATAAAGAAGTAAGAATGGAAACCTTGGAGAAATTCTCCATTTCAAATTTGATCTCTCAATCTGTGTATTACGATTGACTCTGACTCCCTCACCCCTTCTCCATCAAGCCGTGCTGAAAAAGCAAAAAATAGTATTATAAAGTCATTGATCCTCCTAGCTATTGATGAGATGAGCACATTTCCGACGAGTTTTACAGTTTGAACTCATTTATCTAGAGTTTAAATGGGGTCTTCTTTGAGGGTTCTCGAAGGTCAGATGAGAGCTCTGACGTGCATGGCGTTCCATTCGCTGCTCCTTGCTTCAGTGAGAAAGTACGGTCCAATAATCTTTCAAAAATGTCACACTTGTTATCGGTGTTTCTCGTCGTCTTTTCCTTCGTCGGAACCATTCGATCTCAGGCTCCACTTCAACCAATCATTAGCGAGTTTTCCCACCCAAGACCATTTCCTTTTCAAAGCAGTCCGGACCAAACCGCACACTTCCGTCTTCTCATTAACATGATTTTAAACATGCAAACAGGAGTCAAGGCGATAGAGCGTGCTAAAAATTTATGCATGGTTGATTGGCGCGTGGAATGGCGTGCATTCCTTTGAGACGTGATCGAGTACAGTACAACCGACTAATAGTCATTTTTATCCTTGATTCACTTATATTTTAACCTTTTGGGCTCTTTTTCAGCCTCATGCGAAAAATAATAATATTTCGACAATGATTAAGAGAGCATCCACGAGAGGTCGGGGGTACCTCACGGATGGCTTTTTTGCAACCTATCCCAATATCTTGGGGGTGAAGTCAGTATCACGAGTGCTGATATTTAGCCAAATAACTAAGGTTCTGGGTCCCGCACCGAAACGTTACAGTAACCCCACCTTCCGACATCGATTTTTTACCATTTTAAAAAAAGTAGGTTTTTATAGGTTTTCTAGGTGTATTTTGCGAAAAAAATAACAATGAAAATATTTTTGAAGCGATCCGATAACGAGAACGGCTCAAAAATCATAAATTTCTCACTTTTTTAACTTTCCTGAAAAATAATTCCACACGTTTTAAAAAGTAACTTATATGTTTGGATTCTAAATCAAAAACTACGTATAATACAATATTTCACATGAGGATTAGTGCGCATTCCCGACTGTAGCAAAGTGAAGAAGATCGGGTCTTCAAAACTATTCAGATCCAGGGATGATGAAATCGAAACGATTGTAATTTCGTTTGCACTGATTTCGCATAGTATTTCATTCTAATCATAATTACTATAATATGGGAAGTGATTAACGTCGATCTGAGCAATTTCGAAATTTTAAAAATAATTTTTTCGATTTTTATATAGTTTTTTTCTAAAATATTTGTCTTACCCTCTTATGTGTACATAAATGTGGCCTATCTATTTTATTCATGTTTTATAATTAGTTCTGAGTGATATCTACTCTAAAAGAACAGAAATGTATCGGATATTACATCTGGCGAATTTTTAGAAATTGATGCCAGGAATCGCCAAATGTTGATAAAATTGAATTTTAGTAGACTTCTATTTCGTTCACTCAATTGGTGTTATTTGCGCTGGGGATGTGTTTGTTTTTATTTATTTGGCATGCTAAAGGTTTGCTGTTTTGCATTTTTGCTACATGAGATCCTAGAATTGAAGTTCCGTTCTCGAAGACTCTCAATAAGGGTGGACTAAACCTACTCCAATTTAGAGTTGACTTCTTGAGAAAAATGTCAGATTTTTTCACTGAAAATGGGAGAAATGATCTCCTATGAGATATTATCGGAGATTAATTGATTTCGAGATCTCGAAATTCGTGTGATATCTCGGGACCTTCCTCCTGAGCCCCGGCCTCTCATGGATGCTCTCTTAAGCATAACGTTCGACTTTCTTCCATATCACAAAAATTTAATGTTTACGGTAGAAAGAGGAAAGACCCTTCCTCTCTCCCTCCCACTCTGTCTCACTCACTCTCTCTCTCTCTTTCTTTGTCGCTCTCTCATGTCACCTTTCTTTCGTCTCTTCTCTCTATTTCTCTCTCTCGTATTAGCGTCGCGTCACAACCGCAACGCACAGAAAAGCGCCAAGTCCACCCCCTACCCACGCTAAGCAATACTTGTGGTAGTATTCAACCCTATGCGCTTGTGCTTGTCTCACGAATCTACTTTATTTAATCAATTTATGAATGTATTACGTCTCAACACTCCTCCCCAGTGCGATTGTGGTGCGACGCTAATACGAGAGAGAGAAAAAAAAAGATTGAGCAATAAGGTCAACATAGATCCTTCGCTTCTAAAAAAAGAATACTTAGATGCGAAGGATCTATGTTGACCTTAATTCGCTCTGTGATATAAATATTTTTGAGCGGCAAGAGAAAAGTTGATGTTGCCGAATTGTAATTTCCATTTTCCATATTTTGTTTGCTCTCTTTTTTTCGCTGAAATACTGCTCATTACGCTATTTGGTACACACACTCGATCAGCCGCTGCACTGATAGGGCAGAAAACTATTTCATGATTTTTTATCTGACAAGAAACGGAAATGGAGTCATTTTTGGCCTAGAGCGAATCCGTTCATCTCTTTCCCTGATTTTTCGGACAAGGGTCCTAGGTGCTCGAAGTGGTCCACGCCCTACAGGAAGCGCGATTCGATATAGTTTCGCTGTCGTTGTACGGATAAAAATATTCTTATCCTGAAAATAGAATTTGTGTAAAACATCTGTGCACGAAACATTTCACGCCTCTTACAAGCTGATCGGTCTTGAATTCCAACATTCGCAAACAGTTCCAATTTTCGCTCTTGTGATTTTAATGTTTCTGGGTGCCATGAAACTGTGTCTAGTTCTATCGTAGCCTCTCGTGAGAGGAGTGATATTTACTGTTGTGTACAAATTTATATTCTCACATGTTTTCCAACGCCGTGTTAAACGAATATTTATTCAGCTTTTTCTCCTTTACTCGTTGTTGTGCAGCGTTCGATATGCAACTCGAAGATTATTACTCATTGGGCAGAGTAAGTTAATGAAATATTTTTAGTTTCAAGAGTTTCAGTAAAAATGATGTCTCTCGCGATTCTGCTCATATGACGGATTTTTGCGTTTTTTTGCAGATGCCACTGGGTCCAACAAAGATACCTGAGAACTATTATGGCATTCAAGTCATTCTTTGCTGAGATGCTGCTACTGAAAGGTGCATCCCTCGAACTTTTTGGTTGTTTTTCGATGCTTTAACGCAATTTTCATGAAATGTTTTCTCTTGGAGCTAAGGTCCGTTTTCAACGATCTTTAGATCGATGTGATTTTTTTTGTTCACGGTATGCGAAGTTGTAATGAACATAAGAATTGATCGCGCGAATTTTCCCCTCATTTTAAGCCCAACCGGAACATTCAAGCACAAAAAAGAACGAAATTATGACGACGCAGGGCTCTGCGTCACCTACAGTTTTTGCATGATTCCATCCATGGACACGCGCCGGTGGACGCCACCAATCTATACACGCTGGCTCCTTTAGCACGTTCTCTCAGGTTTTCTCATGACTTACGCATCTCGATTCCTTACACAACACAACTCTTTTCCCACTTGTGCAAGTCGAACCATAACGTTCTGGAATAACCTCCCCTCCCGCCTAGTAACTGCCCCCAAAATCCTCTTCTCCGTAGGTCTTCGAAAGACCCCAAAATTAGTCATGACCACGTCGCGAATCCGTAAGTTGTGATTGTGACACGAACATTGCCTGATTCCGCCACCACAAAAAGTGCTCGATCTTGAGCCGAAGAATCCATCATAACGTCAAGATAAATCCAAATCCCTCCCAAAATCGCCCCTTGGAGAATAAAAATTAAAGATTGAAGATTCCGGTCCCAGAACGTGAAAATTCCTAAAAGCCGGTTCCCAGACCTGAGACCTAGATTAATAAATTTCTTGTCTCTAAGGTACTACGCCATAATTATTTGATCGAAATCAAAAATATTTTTTGAAAGTTTTTCCCCAAACGCCTATTTTCATGCAATCTCTCGTGATATTTGTCTTATGTTATATGGATTCGAATGATATATTGGAGCTCACGTAGCTCAGTTGCTCGGACGCTTTTCGTTCAAAAAACGTTTCATTTCCTCATTTATACATCATTCAGGGCACACCTGACATATTTGACAGCATTTCAAGGTTTCGCGAGGAATGACTCGAGCTCTCTCATTGTGTTCCATTCATTTATCTCATTTTCATTCTGATAACGATGTAATAAATGAGGAAATGAGACTTTTTTTTTCGCAGAAAATCGTCCGAGCAACCGAGCTCCAATAAAAATGAAAATTTCGTTAAAGCATCGAAAAACAGCCTAAAAGTTCGAGGGATGCACCTTTCAGTAGCAGCATCTCGGCAAAGAATGACTTGAACGCCATAATAGTTCTCAGGTATCTTTGTTGGACGCAGTGGCATCCAAAACTGCAAAAAAACGGATGTCGAAATTTGGGTCTGTGCCGGATTCTGATCATTCTGAGTCGAACCTCTCTTGAGAGGCGTGGTATACATTGCAAATCACATCATAGCGCCTTATCCGTGTCTGCAGGGCTGGAAATTCATACTCCATCTTATCCCTTTTTTCTACATTCAGTTTATCCTCATAATATTAAAAGCGACGCATGTAAGTCTTCATCTTATTATTTCAGCTCAAATAATCGTTTTCGTGACATAGAAACAACATGAAATAAATCTTCTGAATATCTTTGCTTTAAAACATTTAGAATATATTACCCTCCTTTTTAGGACAAGAAGCCACTGGACGCCTTTCGAAGGAATGACAGCATGGAGGTGATTTCCGACAGATAAAAAATTCTCGAGTGATCAAAACTTGATGCTGCATTTTTCTTTCTCGAAATTTGATTCACTTCTTAAAATTCGAATTTGTATCATAATAGATGAACTCTCAATCAACTAATAACAATTTTTAAGAAATAAATCGCTTTCTCACTGATATATTATTCTAATAATATTTTCAGTTAATTCGCTTGGATATTTTCCTTCACTCAATTCTCTGCACTTTTATTTATTTGATTCTGCAACAACCAATTTTGTTCACTTTGAGTCTCGCATTGGATGCTCACCATTTGTGGCGGTGGTAAGATTCTCTTTCTCTTTACGATTTTCTTACTTTTTCATACCAAATATTTCAAAAAAGAGGGATTCGTCCGAAAAATATTTTCAGGTTCTTCACTAAATTTGAAGATGACGATAATATTCACAATTATTTCGATTGGTTGTTAATTACGTATTTCTTCTTTATCGTATTTATGATTTGCCTTTGCGGTCACCAATTGAATTATTTTCCATGATAAAGACTCTGTTTTCAGTCTGCGCGTCAATTCTGCTGAGAATTGTTGGCACGGGCTCTCGATGCATATGATACACGAAAACGTTTCGAAACTGAACAGGGACATAACTAATTAATATTATGAAACAGATCAACATTGTTTCCATTTCTGATGGGAAATACGATCCTCTACCATTTGTGATTGTCTCTATTGAATGCAACCTCTTATCGGAATTTCTTCAGCTTGTTTACTTGATGATGTCACATATGTTAAATATATGAAACGTCAGATTCAAGTTCATTTCGATGCCTGTGAGCACACTATAATCAAACCTTCTTATGATAGCACTGTAAATATTAGTCATTGCCAGTTTTCGTATTTTGGTGTACCTGCGGGAACACATTTATTTGCGCTTCATTTCGCGCGCCCTCTCCACCTTAGGCATTGTTCGAGAAGGGATTTGCCATCAAAAAAAAGCATAAAAAAAAAGCTATTCCCGTACCTACAAAGCACTCTACTACTAGTCATCACCCGATGGCCTTTTTTCTCGCCTCCGGCCCTTTTTTGCTTGTTCAGCAGGAGAATTTTGTATGACCAAATTGAGCAGCCGCCGTATGGGTAAACATAGCCACTGCACCCGAACAACGCTGATAATACTAATCCCGATTACTCATCAAGCGTATATAAGTGATACTGCCACAGAACGACGCATAATTCACTCCGTTCTCACACCTAGATAAAGAGGTCGCAGCTAGACATCATGCCAAATTTTGGGGGATTTTCGCCTTTACTTTCTTTCTTCTCTTGATCTAACGCCTTTGGCCTTTCTAGTGGTCACTATTAGTTGTATGATTACTACCACAAACAGGGAGAAGCCCAGTCGACAACCTACAATGCGCGGGACAATTGTTCTCCTAGCATGGTGTGCGATCTCCGTTGTTTCAGTAAGACTTTAATTGCCTTATAATGACTTAATTTCCAAAACTGATTGCTAAATGAGCTACCGTATTGCAGAGCGAACTCGACATATCAAGAGCGGCGGATCGTCCAACACACCAAGTCTCTGAAAATTTCCATAGTAGAGAGGCCCCCCCCTATTCTAGGAGATATTCTTGACTACCGTAGTATACCCAGCGTACAGTACCCCTCATCTAATGTTCCACAGAGCGCAAATTTGCTAGGAGAACGGTTCTCCAAGGTTTCATTTGTTAGAGAACTGTTCCGCGCGCTCTCTCGCCTCGGCAAGCAAACGAGAGAGCGTGTGGAAGAAAGAGGGTGGAGAATCGTTCTCTAACAAATGAAACCCTGGAGAACCGTTCTCCTAGCAAATTTGCTTTCAGTGTCCACTGATCTTCAGGGTTTCCACCAATCTCTTCCCCGTCATCTCCAACCTCTCACAGACACATCGGGAACTTCCAGAATCGACATGGATGACGGAGTTGATTACACTCCCGGAAGAGCCAGAGCCGGCAGTTAGAACAACCCAAGCCGGGTTCTGACCCCAAGATTACTGTAGTTACCATGGGAATACTGTCACCGTTCTTCTGAGAGATGCAATAAAGAATGCTCAGAACACACTCTTGATACTTGTTCACTTTCTATATTCTATACCGTAATACGCTCTTTTTACATAATACGATTACTGTAAAAGAAAAATAAGGTTGCTTTCGTGGAATTCGTGGAAACGACAACTCAAAAATTTTAAACAATAAGAGAATATGCAAATCATTTATTTCGTGTTCGCATTATTTATGTTTTTGTGGTCAGATTATTTCATTCGAAAAATGGTTTAAATTGAAGATAGTCAAGTAAAATAATACGTTAGAGTGTTCATTCTTCGGCATTTTGGAAGGGGTTTGGAATTTGCTCCATGCCATCGGAGGGGGCGACTACTGTGATGGCCGTTCCTCGTGCCACAATCAGTCCAAGGTTTCGTGTCTCTTCTCCGATGATTGTGGGATCTTCGGCGTCTCTCAGGTGTTCCACAGCTCCGTCCAACACCAGATTCAGAAGCTGATCGTACCCCTTGAGAACGCCCGTCGCTACAACGAGTCACTGTATTATGAATTTATAACACTCGTCGGAAATATTAAAACGTTCCGCTCCTAAACAACAGATATGGCTGCGAGACAGCATGACAGTGCAAGAGACACGTCGAGGAATTTCATGAGCTTTTTAATATTGTAATACATCTATTACAATACATTAATACAGTTATTATTAATACATTAATTACAGTTATTATTTAGTTATGTTATTACAGTTGTCAGTTATTATTTAATACAGTTATTTATCGTGACACAAACCTTCACGGCCACCTTGGAACTTGACTCGCACTTTCTTGTCCAGGAATTTTGACAGATCCACGATGGATTCTTTCTTCTTTCGTTGAGAATCCTCCTTCTCGTTCACCATCTTAGAAGCAGTAGAAGCAGACACACTAAAACTTGGGTAATTAAACCTTTGTACGCGAATTTACACTACGACAAAATCGATTCAACGTGATCAAATTTCACCCTTTTCGAGAAAAGCGCGTCATCAAAATATTCTTAGTTTTCGAATCGACCTGTTAGACGAATGATTGATAATACAACCAGCGAAAAAGTGATAAGCGAAAATGATAAAAAGGGAGTTTTCAGTCAGAGGTCTCAAGAAACCGAGAGGGACTTTCTCACTTTTGCCCGCTGTTTCGCCCTGAACTCTTTGTGTAGGTTAGGAATCATGCACTAAATAAGACGCGACGCGACGCGTCAGAAACGCGCAACAAACAAGCGCCAAATACGAAATCGCTCTACCACGCGAGTGCATCACTATAGACGAATCGGACTGATGATTTTGCATTCTTTCTCCTTCGTCCGTCCACCCCCCCCCCTCCACATCATTCCACAGGCCGGTCAGCCCTCCAGAAAGGGGTCAGGGGGAGAGAGTGCGCAAATGGGAGAGGATCCCTCATGATTTCACACGCTCTTATGCACCTCCAGCCTGTGGAATGAAAAGAAATAAGATTGAAGTACCTGCAGCAAGGGGAAGTGCCGATTCCATTAAAAGTGTGCGACGACCAGTCGAGATGAGGAGAAAAGGAGAGAATGAAGGGAGGAGTGAGATAGGAGAGACATCCTTTGTGTCATTAAAATATCAGTACGTTCGCGTGAGGCACGAAGAACTGACCAAAATCCGTATAGCAAAAAGTGAATGCTGTATATCACAGCCTGCATTTAACATATTCATGGATTTGATTACACTCCGGGAAGAGCCAGAGCAGGCAGTTAGAACAACCCGAACCGGATTTTGACCCCAGCGATTACTGTAGTCGTCATGCGAATACTGTCACCGTTCTTCTGAGAGACTCAGAGATTGTAGGGTAATATTACCGCAAGTATCGGGTAATATTACTGCAATTAACTTGCCGAAAAGTAAGTTACCAGAAGTACCACGGTAAATTACCTTTTTCTTACAACAATTTAGCAATATTCCTGTAACTTACTTTTTGCTTGCTAAAAAGGCAAATTTGAAGTAAGCAAAAAGTAACATTGTAGCAATATTGAAATAATATTACTTTTTTCGAGAGCAGCAACAAAGTAAGTTTCTAGTTAGTTTTCAAATTTTAAGTAAGTAAAAAGTAATATTACTGCAACAATCAAGGTAACTTACTTGAGTACTTCTGGTAACTTACAACACTAATTGCAGTAATATTACCCTGCGAAACCAGAGGATGCAATAAAGAATGCTCAGAACCCACTCATGATCCTTGTTCAATTTCAAAATTGTCTACAGTAATTTCCATAATAAGGTTAATGTAACAAAGGAAAATACGCTTGTGGGACAAAATGGGAATATTTATCGGAGAAATGGTCATACTCGATATCGAAAAAAAATGTGTGACGTAAGAGTAACATTGTGGGTGCACGAATAAAGAAAGGCGAAATTGGGGGGGAACTTGCACATACCTATGTACAAATCAATCGATAATCGACAATCAGGGAGAGGGAAGGGGAGGAGAATACCGTAACCTTGCGGTAGGTCAAAGAAGGCGAGAGGAAAGGCATTATCGATCGAGTAAACGTCGACCGAATTGCATACTCTATAACAGAAAAAAGGAAGAAAAAATTGTGTCATACTTTGCACAGACATGCGGTGTATTTATGGGTGGGAACGAAAGAGGGGCGAAAGAAATATTTGGAAAGTATTCCAAATCAATAAACCGAGAAGATATCTACTCTATGCAAACAACTATGTGTGTCGAGATTAGCCTATGTACAACGAAGCATCAATCGATATTCTTCAAGTTGGAGAATGATGGGAGGGGGTACGGTAACCGCCGTCTATCTATCGATTGCGTTGATGCTACCTCATTCTGCATCTAGGGTGTTGTGGGTACCGTTACTAGGCAGCTGCGAAAATTAAGAAAAAAAGGAGATTTAGAACAAGGCTAAACATGAGCATATTTCTTAGTGGGACTAGCTAACCATCGCTACACCGCAAATCAATCGATAATTGGGAGGAAGAAGGGGAGTAAGTGGCAATAACAACGGTGCAGAACGAGAAAATAGCTGTGTAATGGAAAGGGCGGAAAGTTGATTTGGATGAAATGGAGAGAAAAGTAATAGAAAACACACGCGATCGTCACTGTGAGGACCTGTTATTTGTGATAAGAAAATTTTGAGAAATTATTACATTATTACTATCAAAATAGACCGAGCAGGGAAAGGGAAAAGAGAAGATCAACCCGAAAATTTAGCACAAGAGTAAAGGATCAAGGCTTTGATGAGAGATAACGCAGATTTGAGAGAGAAGGGGGAAAAGCGTGATACGGTAGTGGGATGATACTGTAATCAATAGAGAAGATTTGGAATGGGGGGAAAGAGGTTTGAGCTTTTTAAACGGGAAAATTTCGAAATGTTTGAATGATGTCTTATTGCGAGGTAAATTCAATCTGGTGATGATCACACACGTGGACGAATACTTGTTCTGGGGAAGCTCAAGCCAGTGGCAAGAATGCCAGACAGCCTAGAGGGGACGAGGGTGTTCAGAGCTACCGTTGGGAGGAAGAGACGCAAAGTTTTTCGCCTCAGCTCGACTTGTTCTTGGCCATTTTCTCCGCTTTTGCCGTTTCTCTGACCATTGAGGAGACTATCGATCGAACGATGACGTCATCAACACAATTGACGGAAGACGAGAGTTCCTCAGCCACTGAGAGCATCCTGTAAGTGATCAATTGATTTAGGGATACCGTAACCTCTTTGCTAACGCAAAACCCGTTGAATTTTTGATCTAATGTTTTTTTAATCTATAGCGGTATACCGTAAACTATAACGCGAGACAATCAATCAATATCCACTACCGTACCTGGATGGCGTCATGGGCGTCGTGGGAGTGGCTGCGGGTGCTACCATATGCCCCTCCTCGTCTTCCTCTTTTATCGATCGGGATGGGGAGGGCAATCGAGGGGGCGGGGCGATCGTAGTCAGAAGCATCGATTTCTTCCGCTCCACCGCCGATTGTTCCTCGTAAAGCTGAAATGGGGGATTACGGTAACACGGATATTGTATGAGAAGGTACCGTACTCGAAGCTTGTAATATCTTTCTGGTTACAATCTCCAATTATAATTAGAAAAGCATCTTCGAAATTAGTATTTGAGATGCGCGCATAACCCAACATCACCTAGTCGTATTTCACAAGATATCAGTCCAATTTCTTGTTTTGCCTAATTACTTATAATTTTGCTGTGAATAATTTTCCGAGTAATTTGTATGCTCCCGAAGAATATTTGACGGAATTAAGGCAGTGGATCTCTACTAAATACTTTTGAAATTCCGTTTCCGCAAGTTTTTAAAGACAGCGCAATATTTCATTTCTATCCGGAAAAATATATATTGACCCATAATCTGCAATTAATTACCGTACCTACCGCACTACCGTCATCCTCTACAGTACGCTTTCACTCACAATATAATTGACGAGATCCGTGACAACCGCCCGCACGTCCTTCTCAATCTTGTCCATTTCCAGTGAATTGAAGGAGAAGGGAGAGGAGGAGGGAGCAAAAACCTGGAAATGAGTCCAATAAGTATCTCAAGCAATGAAAATCGAACAGTCACGTCCATGTTTTGTGGTATAGCTATGAACCAAATCGAGACTAGAAACTCGTTTTGAGTAGCATACATGGGCGACTACGGAAAAATATACGCCGATTCACCCTACTTTTGCCACCTTTTTGTGTGTTTAATAGCTTCAAAGTTATCGTTTATTCAAGCATGATAAGCACTGGCAAAAATCAATTTCGATCTTCTACAGTACCTCTCCTTTCTCTACCGTAATCTACTCACTCACCGGACTGTTCACGACGGCGCTGTCCGCGTTGCTCGCGTAGATGCGGAACCGATCCGTCGCCGGGCTTCGCACTGCAAAAAATCAAAAATAGTTTATCTACAACTCAATCAAACTACCGTACCCCTCCCCTCAATCCGCAGCTCTCTTACCGTGTGCAAACTGGTCGAATCGCGGCGGAGACAGGCAAACGGGCGCGGATTGTGCGCCGGAAGGCACATCTATGGCGCCAGAAGAAGAGGAAGTGGAGGGAGATGACGTCACGGTTGACAGAGAGGGAGGGGCGAACATGTCGAGGGACAGAGAGGCCGGACGAATAGCAGAGGACTGAAAACGTCAGTTTAGGATAGTATTGCAACGCCCACTCTGCCAACTGTCTACAGTAATTTCATCAGCAATATCTAATTACTTCAAAACTTTAGATAACACCGGATGTACATTTCTAGATTTATCGATCTACAGTAACTACCGTATACCTTGGTAGTCGGGGCGAGATCGAAGGTGGAGCTGGTGGGAGAAACGGAGAAACGGCGCATCTTGCGAACCACCGGCGTTCCGGGGGCGCCTGAAGATTATTGATTGATTATAACAAAAAGATTATCGAAGAGTCGCCGTCAATAGTCTTAGCATGTAGTATGTGTAGCAGAACGCCCATCAATTAGTCTATTTTAGTGTTTAAAAATAGAAATAAACCAGTTATCAGTCCAATTGAAGAATTTGGAATAATTCAAAGATGATGAAACTCAAAAGTCACGAGCTCATCTCAATTCCCCCTCTAGTTTTGCGCTCCACTCATTTTCTTCATCATCTCAGTATGGCTATTACATTTATAAAATGATACGATCATACCAAAAAGCCGAATAACGAACTTCCGTTGTTTACCATTGGCGACCCTCTCGCTTTTGCGTGCTCTCTCGTCTCGGTAAACACAGGAAGTCCCCAGTTCGACACTTTGTTTGATCGTATCATTTTATAAATGTAATACGTATTCACTTACAGTACGGTGCTACGACTACAGTAACCCGTAATCCCCTACCGCACCTCCAATCTTTCCATTGGCCGTCATACTGTGTGTTCCGGCAGCATCGACCGCCGGTGGAATGCAAGGAAGAGAGGAGAATTCGACTGAAAATATTTGGCGGTCGAGATGTATCGAGAGTCGCATTAGGTTTTGGGCTTATTCACACGCACTTAATCACTTTCTGAAACAAGCATACAGCAGGAACAAACGCACGTTTTTGATTGCTAGAAGTATCTCTTTCGTTTGTTAAAGCATTCGCCCTTTACTACTTCTGAAGTATGGATGGGATTTTTCTCAAATATTTCACAACCACGTGAAGCAAGCAATCACGCGCTTAATCAATTATGCATATCCCACCGTACACCATCCATTGTAATTCCTCTACCGTACCTCTCTTCGCGAGTCCCTCAGCCACCACCATAATTGACGGAGAACTCGGTTCATTTGGCTGTTTCTTGATCGTTTTCACCGAGTCCTCGTGTGTCGTTCCCAGTAATTGATTGTCGAGAGATTGAGAGGAGGCTGACATCTCCCGGATTCGATCCTGAGATATTCACATTTCATTCAACTCATTAGGAATAGAAACCGTAGAAAGCCTATTACCATCAGAAAAGCCACCCTATCGAACAAGTGATGTGGCTGAAACTAATAACCAACTAGAGAGATTTGTTAAACCGCGGATATAATTTGAATTGATAGGATTCAGTTCACTATCAATAACATAGCTTCCCATTCGAACAAGGAATGGAGCTGAAACTAGTCAACACATGGCATTTTCTAGAAGCACAGGTCGTGTTCCACAATTATTTCGCATTCAGGAGTGGCAACCAATGTTTCACATAATAGATGCCAGTTCAATCATGCCAAATGTGGCGCCCGTGAAAAAATGTTGACTGGGTAATAGTGTTGTTATTTGGAATAATTCTATTCGAGAATAACAAAGGTTATTCGCGAATAACCCTTTGTTATTCTCGAATAGGATTATTCCAAATAACAACACTACTGGGTAAATAAACTCACATGGATATCGTGCACAGTCTCCGAGCAGGTAAGAGAGGTCGACCGCATGAATTTGTGCACCTATAAAAAATACATTTTCAAAAATTAATATCTAAATTTCAAAGGTAACAGATTTCGCAAAAAAAGAGCAAGAAATTCGTGATCAATTATTTCAATTGAAATCATCCCTACACACTCCGGTTTCACGATCGTCATTTCAATCGAAGAATTAGAATCAATATAATCGTACCTCTAGTTTGAACATCAAATATCTTTACAACACAATCCCACCCGCGTTCCAACAAGCTACAATACTCGACCGTATCCCCAACATTCAAAATACGCTACAGTACCACTCGCCTACCATATCTTTCAACATCACAATACACAGTATCCTCCATCTACAATATCCCATCACTGACCCTTCTCTTCTTCTCCTTGGCTGCTCCTTCATCACCCTCAGACAGCGACGCCGATTGGGGGCGAGGAGGGGGCGGAGTCCAGCTGAATACGGTAGACGACGAATCTGAAGAAGTTACAGTAATCATTGATTATTTTATCTATTTTCAAAATGAAATTTAAAAAAAGACCAAATACACTTAGGACAGGTATCACGAGAGATTGCATGAGGCCGAGAACAACATTCAAAAAAATATTTTTGATTTCGATCAAACTTTTATGTAGAAGTACTCTGGGGACGAGAATTCCAACAACCCTGGTCCCAGGTCGCAGAACCGCATTTTAGGAATTTCCCGGTTCTGAAGCCGGAATCGATGTAACTTTCTTCAAAATGTAGATACAATGCCGTTCAAGAGCTCCAAAAGTTCGGAAAATATGCTGAACATTTTTTCTGTTTGCATAATCATTCCAAAGAGTGAACTGAAAATGGTAAAATTGAAAAACCCAAAATTAATATTAAAATTAAATTCTGCCTTTTTCAGCTTTGAAGATGCGCAGAATTTGAAAGCGGAATATTAAAGAGCAAGTCAATATTAGTCATATAAAAATATAAAATTGATAAGAAAGGTGCGTTCACAGACCCGAAAAATCGCGTTGAATCTCGTAATACTGCGATTTTTCAGAACAAATATTTCTAAAATCTCGAGTGTCGATACCAAACTCATTGAAATGGACTGTAAATTGGTGAAAACAATGAAATAATGTATCCCGAAAAGTTTTAGCATCATTTCATAAGATATGCGAAAACTTATAAAAAATCGATATTTTCGTTGAAGAAAAATTAATATTATTAATAAATCTCATAATATTAGTGGCATAATTTTATAAAGAAGCTTAGATGATTCAGGAAAAGTATATTGATCGATTTTTTTAAAATTAAAAATGTCCCCTCCTGTGTTTTAGGAATAAAATTGACAAAAAATTAATCAACTGGATGAGAATACATCACGAAAGAGGATTTGTAAGAGTAGAAGTAAGTATTCCTTCTGAAAATGGTCATTCTATATCGGAGTAAATTTATTTGACTGTTACAATCGGTTTCTGAACAATTTATTACAAGTTTTTTCAAATATTAATTTTTCTTCAACGAAAATATCGATTTTTTATAAGTTTTCGCATATCTTATGAAATGATGCTAAAACTTTTCGGGATACATTATTTCATTGTTTTCACCAATTTACAGTCCATTTCAATGAGTTTGGTATCGACACTCGAGATTTTAGAAATATTTGTTCTGAAAAATCGCAGTATTACGAGATTCAACGCGATTTTTCGGGTCTGTGAACGCACCTTTCTTATCAATTTTATATTTTTATATGACTAATATTGACTTGCTCTTTAATATTCCGCTTTCAAATTCTGCGCATCTTCAAAGCTGAAAAAGGCAGAATTTAATTTTAATATTAATTTTGGGTTTTTCAATTTTACCATTTTCAGTTCACTCTTTGGAATGATTATGCAAACAGAAAAAATGTTCAGCATATTTTTCCGAACTTTTGGAGCTCTTGAACGGCATTGTATCTACATTTTGAAGAAAGTTACATCGATTCCGGCTTCAGAACCGGGAAATTCCTAAAATGCGGTTCTGCGACCTGGGACCAGGGTTGTTGGAATTCTCGTCCCCAGAGTACTTCTACATAAAAGTTTGATCGAAATCAAAAATATTTTTTTGAATGTTGTTCCCCGAAGGGTGTGTTTTCATGCAATCTCTCGTGATACCTGTCTTAGACAAGAAACGGGCACCATTTTTATTCAAATTATTCAACCCTGATGCTGGACAGTAATGGAAAAGGAAAACTACTCCCTTTCATAACAATCTTTTACAAATCAGAACAGCCTGGTTCTTTTTTTTTGAATTTACTCCTCTTCCTTCCTCCTCCTTTCCCTTCTTCCCCTCTTCTCCCCCCACTAACCCTCTTTCTCCTCTCTCTCCTCCTCCTTCTTCTTCTCTCCATTCTCCACCGCCGTCGTTTCTCCATTTGCTGCAGTTGCTGCAGGGGCTGCAATCTCGACGATCGGTGCAGCAACCGAGGTAGAGGGCGTCTGTAATATGCAATTTGCGACCAATGTGAGATAAAATTGAGATTTGCCGCGACCATCGTTACTCATGGAGCGCGTGAAACCGCGATTTCACACTGAATCCGGCGATGAATTTGCGGTTTCATTTTCATTAGAGGTATACGCAATTCTCGATTTAAGTCTCTGACAGAAGGACACTGCATCATTTGTATCATTAATGCTCCTGCAGTATCCTCCCATACTACAGTACACCTCTGACCTCGACATTTTCCTTCTCCTCTCCTTCTTCTGCTCCCTGCACTCTCTCCTTCTCTCTCCTCTCTTCCTCTTCTCTCTTCTCTCCCATGGGAGAGTCCACTCCGTCCATGATATCCTCTGCGTGCGCAGACATTGCAGCCAGAGCCGCGGTCTGTAATTAGTATAATTAATAATAATATTCGAATAAATCCGAATAAAATCCAAAACTATATTATAATGCAACCATATTTCCATCTATTATACAGTTTATTGAACAACGCAATCTAAAAAAGGGGGGGACCCCTATTCGACGGGCCCCGCATTACATTGAAACAAGCTGATTCAGTGTTCTGTCCAGTGTACTTCAGGTATCATTTACAGATTATTTCATTTACATAATCTCTTACTCCTAACTTAAAAAAGTACCTTATTCCTCTCGCAAGCCTCTCTGATTTCATCGTATAGTCGACGGAATTCCTCCTGGTACGGTTTCGTCTGGAAATGTAAAAGTTGATTACGGTAGTCAATCGATAATCGGCCATATAGATTACTGTAAGTTCATTCCATTCGTTGCAACTGACTAAGGGAGTGAAATAATGGATAGCTGTGGTGGTTTGGCATGAGAAGCTCAAATTCAATCTACTGTCTCTCTATTTCACATAATCTCTCGCTGTCAGAGAAAACGAGAGAGAGTGTGTAAAATGCAGAGGATCAGACAGATATTTGAGCATCTCTAGTGAAAAAAGGACACGAAACTTCTACGGTTGCTCTACAAACAACGAAAGCGACTGGCGCTGCCCCCGAGGATCGATCGATAAATGGAATAGAATGGATACCGTACATCGACGGGATACAGTAGGGACAGTCACCGATGACATTCTATTGATTAGGATGTTACATTTGATGAAACATAGATGGGGGAGAAGCTTGCTAGCTATCTACTACATGTAACCAAGCGAATCGTCTATCTACAGTAACAGAGGTGCATTGATTAACACGACGGCTGGAATACGGTAACTGAGAGGATAGGAAAGCGAAGGGGGTTATGGTGCAAGACACATGGGTGGATACAAATAATCAATAAACTGAAATGATTACGGTATGGTTCTCAGTGGGATCCCGGACCTCCTGCAGGAAGTGCGAGCTGGGACTGCTCTACAAAAGAGAGAAGGATACGGTAGCACGACATTATCGATCGATGAACCGGGTCAGGAAACCGAGTACAGTATGACTGACGCGGGTGGATACGGTAGCAGAGTAGGTATTCATTCAAAGTTGGTAAGAAGCTCAGAAAAGTCAGAGACAAAGCAGGAGAAGAGAAGAGTGTAGAAAATAAGGAGGTGTCAATGTAGAGATGTGTAAACTGATTTTGAAATGGTGGTGGGTCTCGAGCAGAATTTCCGTATACTGTAGTTCGAATTACCTTGGTGGAGAGAGTTGTCGCGGCGCTTTGGTCAATGTTGAGCAATGTGATCGTCTTGTTCATCTTCATCGCAGAATGGAGGGCAAGGAGACCTGTGAAATGGAAAATGAATCCTCACGTCATTTTTGTGTTTCTCCAAATTTATTTCGGGATCTTAATGTACATTACACGAACGAATTCAGCGCTATAAGCCAAACGATAGAGTGAACAGTTTTTTTGTTGATACGAATTCAAAACTATGTTTTATCTCAGGAGAGCCAGTAAGTATGTGAAAAGCAATAAAATATGCGATCACCCGCAATATATGTGTTTCTCCACATTTATATAGGAATCAGAATGAGCATTATGCCAACAACCAAACTATTTCCAGTCACTAATTTCTACTCACACCTATTGCATCATCCCTATGTAATCTTTCAATCTCTCTCTCTCTTCTCACCTGCCGATCCAATGGATGAATTGTCTCTCAAATCCACTCGAACCATGCTCATATTCTCCGCCAGACACTCGGCCAACTCGATTGCCGCTGCAAAAGATTAACGATCAATAACTTAGGATATTATTTTCGATAATCTATCTAATCAAAATAAAATAGCTAGTCGAATACACTATGAAATGTATTTTTTTTAATTTTTGTTTGGAACTTGTGTTTCACGCATTATCTAATACGGCTAAGACGACGGAGAATGCGATTTGATACAGCTTTCCGTTCTTGAATGGTCAAAGATCAAAACCCCACTCACCCTGACAGTCCAAACTCGTACTCTGCAGGCCCAGTCGATGCAAGTTACAGCGAGTGTCCTGCAAAAAGAGTGATATTTAAAAAGAGTGATATTTTAACGGCTGCACGGTAGTCACAAGATCGTGGGAAATTTTTGTTTCCGCTCACGATCAAACGAACATAACTCCTGCCTCTTCTTACGCCAAATGCCACATGCATACAGAAATAAGTTTTTTTTATCATATATTGCATCATCCCTATGCAATCTTTCTCCTCTCACCTGCAAAGCCTTCTTTAGATGGACGACTCCGTCGACTCCCAATCGATTGCAGCCAATGTTGAGTGTCTCCAGACGGTCGTTCACCATCTGAAATAGTGCACTTTTAAATTATTCTTCATTTACTAGGAATCGACAGCCAAATCGAAGACACAAATTGGCGTCTCTGCTTTGTTCCATGCATGTGACTCAAAACCGCCTACGATGTTCCCACAGTGCAAGTGCCCATTTGTTTCCCATCCCGCCCACCAATCAGCCACGTAATTTTCGTATAATATATATTCAAACCCGCGTAATATTTTTCACAAAGAATATTTTACCATCTACAATCAATATACATCATCACTAGATTGCATCATCCCTATGCAATCCCTCCCCTCCCCCCTCCACTCACAAGTGCATTCGCCAGCGAGTCCATACTCGCGCCCGTCAATCGATTATTCCACAGTACGAGAGCGGAGAGTTGACTTCGCTCTCTGGTCTCTGAGCTCTTGAGACCGTCGCAGATGTGACGAAGACCGCCGTCCTGAACGGAAGAAAGTGGTTACGGTAGGAATTGAGAAAAAAATGATTGCATTCTTTTTCATAATACAGAAACCGTATTCCCGCCCAATTAATGAAGCGTTATATAAGAACTTGTTATCACATGCCGAACAATATCAAATGTTGCGCACCGGTGCATTGGGGTACCGGATAAATATTATAGTTGCATGCCGATCAAAGTTTTCGATTGCTGGTACTTATTTTGTCTCGAAAATAATATCGCACCTGCAGTTGGTTGTTCCTCAGATCCAACATCTGGAGTGCTCCATTGCTGCTAATCAGTTGGTAGAGATACGCACCGTCCGAGGGTTGCAGCGAATTCTCACCCAGATATAGTTCCTGAGAGAAGATTATTGATTGATTTTTTTTAAATCATGGCAGTTTCTCGTCACATCATCTGCACGAGTTTATTCGTAGTGCAATGACTTCCACTGGCACAACGTTTCCAAATAAAAAACTATTCACAAAGGAACCCCACTATTCCACAATGAAGGTATAGAAAACGTTGTACGGTAACCCATCTGTTCCATCTACAGTCCCCCCTCCCGGTTTGACTACCATACCTATATTAGGCGACCGTGAACCTTCTCTCAATGCACAACGTTACTACCGTACCTTAATCGTCGTGTTTGCCTTGAGTGCACACACGACCATCAGCAGTCCCTTGCCAGACAGCGAGACATTCTCGAGATGAATGCACGAGAGAGCGATGGGAGGCTGACCACGAAGGGTTCGACACAGGGCAGGAATCGACTGAGAGTGAAAATGGTGAGATCAACGATTGCTTGCGAAGAGAAATTGGAATCATTATGATTCTGAATTGTTGTTATGAATACCAAAGCACACAGGAATCATCCCTGCTAGAAACTATGTGACCATGAAAGATATGTGAAACGAAATTTCACGGAATATCAGCTTTCTCACCTTATCCGACAGACTCGTGTAGCGCAGATTGAGGACGTTGAGTGAGGAACACTGCAATTATTGATTCTTTTCCCCATCTTTATTGCCTAATGATTATTTAAGAATTAAACATTTATCGAATACGAAGCCTGCCACCTCATCGGAATATTTTCCGCCGACCATACTCAACCAGTGATGCTGAAACCCATCGTCATCTAGTTCTCTGAGGTATTTTACATACAGTCCACAGATCTGTGGATTACCTAATAATGACGCAATTGTTCTCACATTTCTGACCGCCTTGAATATGGCGTTCCATCCTCTCATCATAATCGATTTGTTGAAGGAGAGATTGAGTCGATGGGAAGAATCGTAGAATTCGATCATCTCGCCCAGCGAAATTGCCGTCTGTTAAATTTAAACTGTTAAATTTTGTTAAATTGTGAAATTTATTAGTTTTTGTCACCAAGCCGTCACCGTCACCGCATTACCACTCTACAATCGACTGCGTATTTCACCAATGGTAAAAGCACCAAATCACCAGCTCCTCACAAAACACCTTTCCTACACCCCGCTATCGTATCAAGATGTACTAGGGATGCAAGTTCGGTTTTCGTATTACGACTCTCTCTGCGAGAGATCGGTAATACCGCTGATAAGGGAGAGAGAATTAGAGAAAAAGAGACGCCGTATTACCGAAACCGACGCCGAACGGGCAACCCTAAAATGTACAGTACCGAAACAATACTACCGTAATCCGTACCGTACCTCATCATCAAGGAAGGTGTACTCAAAGTCGATGGCCTCAAATTGGACCCTCTTGAGAATGGCTTCCAGACTCTCCATCTGTTCCAATCCCACTCGTTCTCCCTTGAGAGACAACGACTCCTGACGAACGCCAGCAACGCGGTGGAAGCACTGCAATTAAATAACATTTAATATATTGTAACGGAATAATGGCTGACTGGATAAGTAGTTAGAGATATCACTGCCAAGATTTACATACGTGCTGCAACGGAAAGATTGCACTAGCACCCACAAAGCGCCACTACAATGATGGCTGCAACGCCGATTCACGCAGGAATTGCGTTATATTAGCCATATTTTCAGTGTGTCTTCTTGCCGGAATAGTGAATAGATTAAAGAATAAGAGATCATTGATAGGATTGTTATTTGTGCTCGATGAGTAAACGAATAGAATTGATTTTCCATCAGAAAACGTCACTGGAAATATATTTGCAACACCAATTCACGGGCCAAGACGAATAAAAAGAAACGCCCAGTTCACCGTGTCCAATACTTCCTACATTTTCCCGTCTTTCGGATCACCTACCGTATCCATTACCGTTTCCCATCCTACCGTATCTCTCTTTCCTTCCTACCGTACCTTGATCTGGTTGATGACCATCTGGAGGGGTCGCGTGTTGAACAGCCGACACGCCTTTCTGTACTCCATAGTGATCTCCTCGGGATCGGGCGGAACTGCAATTTCCATAAATAAATTTCAAAAAATACAGAAGCATCTTGTTTAGTGCTTCACTGGCTCATCAATGTAACGACTTTCCTACTGAAATCGTTTAATCGAGTATCAATCCGGTCAAGCAGTAATTAAAATGCACACGCTTACTGGAGTTTCTTTTTTATCTGATGTTCAACATTAGGATAATAACGAACGCATTTTCAGGGATTATTATTTCGATATACTTTTTAATTACTCTACTTAGTGTAGTGAACTCACCAGGAGGCACGGCGGGCGAGCAGCTTCCATCAGCGAGGAACACGATGAAGGGAGAACGAGGCGCGTCGTGGAATCCTGAAAGGAATATCGATTGATGCAGTAATCAACGACTACAGTATCCTATTTTATTATCTATAGTCAAGTTAACGCAAGAATCATAGAATACTAGGATATTGTACTGAAACAGGTCTACCGCAACCTGAATTCAACATGTGCATTTTGATTTTTTTCTTAGTTTTTCGCATGAATGCACTTCATTCCTCCTATTAAAACAAAGAACATCGCCATCACAAAATAGTGTCTCCGTTGCACCGAATCACCGGCATGCGCACACTAATTCCACACTAACAACTTTCAAGTCTACGGCAAACTGCGTTCTGCACCACTCACCAGCGCCCCTGCACCATTTTACTGTACACAATTTCTCTCAGATGGCAAATGAGAATACTCACCTGTCACCAGCTCCTCCTCGTCCGGGAAGTGCACCGTGCGGTTGTGCGAGCAGCGCCGGATCGGCTCGTCTGCAATAACATCACAATGATCAATAATAAATATCGATTTCTGGCCTCAATTTTCGCTCAATTTTACCACATTTTCATCATATTTCTCTCATATTTTACTCATTTTCTACCCAAAAGCACCAGTTCTTGCATCATTATTCACTCATTTCACCCCTATTCCTCACCATTGGTCATCTTCCTCCACAGTCTCCTCACTCTCCCTCCAATCTCTCCAATCACCGTCCCTCCCCTTCCTCCTCCTCCTGTTCCCTCTCTGCTTCCCTCTCTCTTCAGCTTTCTCTTGCCATTGATCATGCCCTCTCCTGCCTCCTCCTTCTTCCTTCGCGTCGGCGCGTCAATCAGAATTCCGCTCTTGCCCGGCGTCACCGGCACCTCCTCGTCGTCCACCGGCGGTGGCGCCGGGTGAGCGCCCTCCGGCGCCGGCGCCGGTTCGTCGTAGCGCGGGCGCCACGGCAGCCGGATTGACGATGATGACGTCATTATCGGCGTGGGCGGCATCGACAGCAGGCCCTCGGCCACCACCGAAGACCCGGGGATTGCGAGCAGCTCCGTCGCCAACAGCTTGGATACTGTAGAAGGGCGGGTATACGGTAGGGGTACGGTACGTAGGTCGACGGGCGCGCAAACGTGAATAATACGCGAAGTACGGTGCACAATAAGAAGGAATTGTCGTTGAAAAACTAGAAGAGAATAATTCTAAAAGGATCCAAACAATAAGGCACACTCTCTCATATCCACACACTCTCTTGCCCTGACCCATTTTGGCGATTTGGAATGATGTGGCGCGCACTCAGAATTAGTGATAAAAAGACGATTCCAGCACTAAAATCATCATTGGAATGGCGATAAAAAGCGTGGATAAGCATTAATTGCGAAAGAGTTGGACATGAGGACAATAAGAGGCAGTGGAGGGCAAAAGTCGGTAGAGTCATAGCCATAAATAGAAAACAAAGAGAGCCAAAGCACCAAGGGGGATCGATGGTTCAACAAGCCGCGATCAACAAGAGATGCATTGGAAAGCGATATGACAAGCAGCTCAGCTAGAAAAAAAGTCAACGATACTGAATGATAACCATGGCACTTCGGCGTCAACATGCTAGTCCAATGCAAATCGCTCCAAGCCAATATGTAAACGCGCTTCCATCGATGGGGGAGAGATAGATACAGAAAGAACAAAAAGGGGATTCCTCTCTCCTTCTCCCCCTTCCTTCTACGTGGGGGAATCCATCAGCTGATTCCACGCACCAATGGAGCAGTGCACACATCGACAACAAGCCCCTCCTTTCCCCCCCTGGCTCCAGAGAACAACGGGGACCCAGGGGGCAACAAGCGGACCCCGAGGGGAGAGAATCCAAAAAATCAAAAACTACAGAAGGGGGTAATTGTTAGATAGTGCGCAAAAGTGAAAGTCCCTCCGGATTCTACCCACTCTCCCACTACAAAGCCCTTTCTGTAGGGTTGTCCGGCAAGTGGGATGATGCGGCCAGGAACAACATTCGAATCCCGAGGGGGGGGCAAGGGTTTGGGACGTCACATGAGCCCCCCCCCCCTTCCCCCTCAAGTCCACCTGATCCACCACGCAATCTTTGCGTTGTTCCCACCACAATCAACCCCAACAGTGATATTCGTGAGAGTTGGGGACGGGGGGGGGAGGAAGGGCTCTCTTGCTCTGTCGCGTAGGCATCACGGGTCCCTAGGGGAAACCGAGAGTACGGTATCGGGAATCGGGATATGGCCCGAGGGCAGCTAAACTCTGAGTACATCTGCTTCCACCAAGCCAAAATATTATGGGTAGTGTCACCCGAGATTCGTAATTCCTACGGACGAAGAGTACAGAGAAATGCGGATTCCGTAGAATGAAAGATCTTGTGGTTGTTTGTTGAAATCATATTATGGTATTCATTAACAGGTCACCCGTAACGTAAATGACGATGAGTTTGATCCAATGTCACGCTGCTGAAACCACAATGCGGTATGTCGCCGCTTCATGCGGAGTATTGTTATCGTTTATTGGTAAAAGGAGGAGATCGATCATACACACTCTCCACTCTCATCTAAGTGAACTCGCTGAGACGAAAGAAAGGCACCAGCGGATGAATCACACGTCTGCCGGCCGGTACATTGCGTAGGGCGCCATTTCGAATCGTCGGCTTCCCTTGTCTAGTCCATCACTAGCATGGAGTGGGCTTCCAATTTAGATTCACATGATTCCAAACCGACAGACAAGGGTCAGGGCGAGACAGTGTACTAAAGTGAGAGAGTCCCTCTCGATTTCACACGCTCTCTCACTCTAAAGCCCTTTCTGCAAGGTTGACCGGCCTGTGGAATGATGTGGATTCCTCACATTCTCCCCTACGACCACGGCGTGTAAATAGAAAGCGGAAGTTATGTGCATGGGCCGCCAAACGCGTTCGATGCAAGGGAAATTAGCAGGTTGAGAAGGGCGGAAATGGAAGAGAGGAAGGAATGTTGAGAGAAAACGAATTGATAGCGCCGTGACCGACGGATTTGTCATTCCCCCCAGATCGATGGTTCTGCTGATAACCGCAATACGGAGCACACTAACTACGGTAATGCTAATTATAACTTGGAAAAACAGATCGGAGATGCATATTTCGCATCCTATCCTATTAACTTAGTTTTTCTATATCTGTGACGCACAAAATTGATAGTGGAGAGAGCACGCATTTATCGACTCAATCAATCATATCAAGGAGTTAACAACGAGCAACAATCATGATTACTATTTCGGTGTACGAATCAAAAAGAAATCATCAACAGCCTTCGCTCTAGCATTTACTATCTAGGTGAAACACCAAATCAACAGTGAACACTCCGGCCAAACGTCAGAGCAATAAACGAGAACTCGAGAACTCCCTTCCTCTCTATCTCTCGAATCTCCTACCCACAATCTCGCACTTTTCGACCACAGATATCTCTGCATCTCTGCGCTCTCCCCGTTTCGCATGCTCTCTCATCGAGGGCGATCTCCACCCCTATTGACAAGCCGCTGCTCTCGGTCGGTTCACTGTTTGTCACATGATGACATTGTATGCGTGTGAAAGAGAGCGAAAAGATCTCAAACGACCGAAAGGAAAGAAGAAAACATTGAGAGGAGCGCCTTATCAGCAGGGTTTGAAAACCAAAATCTCCTCATGTCACACACTCTCCCAGCGCCCACATGGTTCCAAACCTATTAAAAGGGGTCAGGACGACGAGAGCATGCGTAGATGAGAGGGTCCCTCTCGATTCTACACGCTCTCTCAGTTTAAAGTGGGCAAGAGAACGTGTGAAATGAAGAGAGTCGTTGGCTCTTCGCATTTCACGCCTCGCGTTATCAGATAGCGACGCTAATAGCTCTTCTAATTTCCACACATGTCTGCAAAATAAGGGGAAAAGCTAGCCGCGCAAAATCTCGGATAATTACAGGTGCTTCTCGAGCACGCGGTAGTCATGTGATGGTGATGCTTACACGACCAACGGTCGACAATTCCAAACACCCATACACCGATCAGAAAAATGTCTATAATAAAACTGGTCAGAGCGAAACCGCAGGTTGATGGAAAGTTATCACATATTGTGCTCTAGATTGCATAGACATCATCAGAACAATCTAGTGAATAACAAACCTAATTCGCTCGCAATTATCACGTCATTAATAAGGCCATCAATGAGAGAAAGATTCTGCATGCACCATCGGACAATGGACAAAAGCTATTCGAATTTGATAACAGTATTGATTGCTATTTCAAGTGTACTACAAGTTTAATAAGTTAAGACTGTGTCGCTCCCTTAGCGTCAATACACGTCATGCGGGCTTCCGCTTTTGCTAACCTATTGCCTACTCCGCTAAAAATCGCTGCAGTATTCAGAAAAAAGGTGGATTAAAAGGGGTCCAGCGAACCACGCCGTCTCTGCGAAATCACGAGATATAGCAGAGGTTCCATTCAGAGCGGCAACAAAAGGGGGACCAGTGAAACGCAAAATCACCGCGGGTTCGCTTTGCAGATCATTAAAAGTTCGATACTCTCACTCTCTCACGTCTCCCACGCAAAAACGCAACGATCATTCAGTGACCAATACAGCCATTTCACTATTCGAAACTGTACAATCTTCACCTCTCTCTCTATACCTCTCTATAGATTCACATCTTACTTCTTTGCAAAAAAAGTCAAATCTAGAGAGGGCCGGAAGAAGATTTTGTCGCTTTATGACCGGCTAGAGATAGTGCCAAACGGAGAGACATTCCCTACCCAAGAGGCGTGCGAAATAATAGTAAGACTTTGGCCTAAAAATAGCGGGGTCGGGGCCGATTCTCCGAATCTCGGCGAGAACAGCAAGAGATTGTCCAAAACAAGAGGGGACCAAGCGGATTTAGTGTTTCAATACCCAAATATAGCGAGGTTGTCGTGGCCGGAAATGGGCGCTGCTAATCGTGTCTTGAGAGATCTCAGGCGCATGTAAGCATAGGCGCGCCTTCCTTCCTCCCGGAACGCACAAATAGCCATTGAACATGAGAGCTGTTGAATGTAATTCGAGCGCACGCCGCATTAGCGCGCCCATGAGAGCACCGGCCAACAACGCGTTAGCCGTTTTTTTTCTTCGCTCGTCCCAGCTTCAGGGACTCTCTCAGTTGCGCACACTCTCTCGCCTATCAGCTTTAGCCGCTTCGCTAATCAAGAGTGCATCATTAGGCGGATGCGCCAAGAGCGAGACCGGAAGAGACCACGTTTGCACGTCATCCATCTCTGATTGCATTAATCACTACAATTTCCTAAATCGACGATTGAAACAAAGGGGATGCGTCCCACTGATGAAATTTGAAGCATTCATCGAAAATAAGGGATACGGTAACATTCCATCTAAGCATGCATGCCAGTCACAGCCCCAAATTAGATAGGAATTGCACGATAAATCATGCCAGTAAGAGTACAATTTAGAGGGGATCAGACAAGAAACGTAAGAATGTAACGGGTAAACTGGTCGCATTGCGTAGGCAGTCGTGGCCTCATTCTATTCGCTGTTGAATGCAGTCCTCCCTCCTTCTTCTCTCCCAATATATCGGGTTACACAAAATGCGCGCGCATGCCTTGTTCTACGTTATACCACTGCGCAAGAAAACAAACGTGATCAAATTTTCCTTGAAAACGAAACCCAGAAAGTTTGGGGTGACAATACGGGCGAAAAAAAAACGTTTAAAAACTGTTTACTAGAGTTCTCAGAAGAGAAGAGTTCCAACGCTATCTAACGCCCAATCTTGTGAATAACACACGCAATCTTTTCAAAAAATTTTCGTTCCGAAATTAGCGCACACAAACACGCATTGTTTGCAATCGATAGGGGGAAGTGATAGTGATAAGGGAGAGAGAGAAAGAGAGAGAGAGAGAGAGAGAGAGAGAGAGAGACAGGAGGAGAATCAGAGTTCTCCATCGCTATTTCAGTACACACGCACACATTTCCTAGCAAACACGATAGGTCACGAAAACATCGTGGAGAGTGCGAGAGAAATCGTTGCCCGTGGCAGTTTGAACTCACGAGGGAACGACGAAAACAGGGAGGCCAATCGTACTCACAAACGCTAGAAAAGAGAGAGAGATAGAGAGTGAGACCATTAGAATCTAAGAGAGTGTTCGGGGGGTATAACATTCGTGCGATACTGCATCACTTCTCAAAGGATACGTGCGTTGAAGTGGGAAACGTTCCGAGTCTTGCGAGTCGGCATAATTTTGCGAAATAGCGCATAACACTGTTACGCGCAGCGCAGTAAACGCTCGGATCGGTATTCGCATTTCGAATTACGCAGTGGTGGGAGAGAAATGCAGAGAAAAAAGACAATTGATATGGACGGATACAAACAGTGACAACAGGTAAGAAAAGGTTGTTAGAGATATGTCGAGATAGCGCGCGAAACGAGAGAACCAGACACCGGGGTGAACGGACAACCCGAATTAGGTGGTTCCACTCTCATATCGAATCGATCTCTCAATGGTCAACTATTAGCAGCCACTGAAACCGCCCCCAAAATAGAACAAATTAGGGGGGGAAATAAGGTGAATCGGCTCGACAGCGAGATAAGACAAAGGTAAAGGTAAAGGTAAAGGTGTTAGGTCTTCTACACGCAGGGCGGTCTCGACCACCCCTATGCCTGAGGGGCAACGAGAGCCTGTCCTGAGATGATCAGCGGTCTGTTGCGAGGCTATTCTCGTGTTGTGTGCACGTGAATCGGGGACCCCTTTCGGGGCATGTTTGGATCGTGATTTACCAATCACTACCAACATTTCTTAACCCCCTTGGTTGGGTGGATCTGCAGACACGGGGGGGTCGAACTTGTGACCATTCGATTCGCATTCTAGCACACAACCACTGCGCTTGCCGGTCTGCAGATAAGATTATTTCAAATTATACAGCGACGAGGGAGAATTGCAGAGGACAAAACAATACTGTGGACATGGACAGCATGGACGGGGATAGCAAACACAATTGTACAATTGGAGGAACTCAAAACCACCGGGAGATCGCCGCGCTCATTTCCCCCATTTGCCTCTCTCGACTCCGCCCCCTCTCGAAATCCCATCTCCCCGCTCTTGCTTTGCTCCTACTACTACTCTTCCGGCCAACTACTTACACGCATCAAAACGCTAGCTCTCACTCATCAAAATGCTAACTCGAAGAGGGGTGGGAGAGAGAGAGAGAGAGAGAGAGAGAGAGAAAGAGGGGTTCCTCCGCTTACTAGCGAATCCAAGCGAGACGAACGAAAACATTGGCGGCCCCGGGGGCAAATCGTGTAGTAGGTAGTAGAGAGCGGCGATAGATAGAAGAGACGGGGGGATTTCGCAAATCTTCAGCCTCTCTCTCTCTCTCTCTCTCTCTCTCTCTCCCCCTCCCTCCCTCCCTCCTCTTCTCTTCTCAAGCCCTCAGGGCGCGCGCAAAACAATCGGTCATCTGACTTCCGGTAGGAGGACGACAAATTTCCAAATTTCGCCGGCCCCAAATTCACTCTCGCATGCAAATTGCTAGAGTCAAATGTTGTCAAAGTACGTGGTCTATTGGACGCAGCACAACACACAGTAGTTGATCAAATTTGTCGCGGCGGAAAAAAGAGCTCTACGCCGCACAAAAAGAGGGAGGAAGGGGTTCAGACTTTCCACTAGATTGGGCCACGAGGGACCGCGGCGGAATGTCGGATGAGAAAGTCAGTGAGTGAGTGTGAGGGAAAGAGCTAGTCGACCCGAAATAGAGGGAGAGAGAGAGAGAGACGACCTAATATTGCTAAGCTGTGCGTCAAAGTGAGCTTGAAGGGGAAGAAGCGTGACAAACTACCCTCATTTCCGCCTTTCTAGTGCTTCAAGTTGTAAGTCCACTTCTTTCCCTTCACGACTTATCTCTGCAAAAAGCGCAAAACAATATTTTTTATTATCGTACAAGTCTACCTATTTCCTTGCAAAATGTTCCTGGCAAAACAACTCTCGCGCCAATAAAGTATATTGCATTTGAGACAAGTCTGCGTATACCTTCTCTAAAAGCGGACTAATACAGTGCAGCATCTAGTGTCAACTGTCCAAAAACTTGTCTAGACAGACAGAGGGCCGATACTTGCCAAAAAACACAGACACTTATCTGGTGCCCAATGACAAAAGAAAAAAGCCAAGCGAGCTTTATCACCTCGCCATTTATTCTCCTTCTTCCCCTTCTCAACCAATGTCCCCCAAGAGAGTAGTGCGATTCGACTTCAAGAACTTAGAGAGCAGTCGCAGAATCATTGGAGCAAAACAGGGGTGACTCATGAGTGCGTTCAACCACGCTGATAGCGAGTAATCCAAGTGTTATTTGGATATTTTCATCAGCGCGGAACGAACCACAATCATTGTCCACACTCGCGCTCTCAATGTGGACAAGTTGTGCAAATCGAATCCCACAGGAGTCACAGAATTATGCTCACACGCAATGAGTCCTCACAATTAGGCACAAAACGAATAGTGAAGAGTAAACTGCGTTCGGCGTAGGAGAAAGCACAAAAAAGCCGCTGCCCGGACATCAACAACTTCCAGTAAACGATGTGCGACGAAAATCGAGTCAGTTGGGCGACTGCTCGAGGAGGGTGATTGTAATGATGAATAGTAGTGGTGGATGAGTGAGTCGTGAGATAGATGTGAAGTCAGGGGGGGGGGGGCAAGCGTTAGAGACAGGGGGATGAATGCGAAAAGTGTCGCATAATAACTTGGCTTCGAGGCCTCGGATCGTAATGCTGTGCTCTCTTTTTCACCAACATTCCTCGTCTACGAACAGCTATTTAGAGGCCAGCTCCTCTTACAGGGGACACAGATCAAAGACCACGTCTGGCGTGTCTCAGATGTGCACTACGTTCAACGCTGGAGGTTCGAACTCTTGTCGGAGAGACCAGACGAGACGGAAAGGTCAGGCGCCAAAATTCTCGTCAACACAAATTTGCCCTCGAGGAGGAGGACCAATGTGATCGCTCTTCTTCTTCCTCTGCGCCCCTGACGTCAACCTCCTCGGTCCCACCATTTATCTCTCTCCGACTCTCTCAGCAGAAACACCGGGTAGACCCGGACAAGAGTTACTAATAGCCTCGGGCTGCAGAAGAAGTTGGACCCACTTGGACTCTAATGGCAAACCACCCAAGAGTCTCTAGAAAATATTCTTTTTTTCAGACGGGCTCTAACTTCTAGAGGGCTTTCTTGGTTTTAGGGCGATGTGTTCCAGAAGCACGGCACGCAATCCGTTGCGACAAGAATAAGCTAGGAAACGAAAGTGGTGTGAGAGAGCGTGCGAATCGAGAGATTGACGCTTTCTTGGAGCGTGCTACCAACTTCCAGTCTGTGCCAGTTATTTACTCATAGCCTCCGGGCTGCAGGCAGCAACTTGGATCTCTGATCTCTCTCTCTCTCTCTCTCTCCAACCTCAATCTCTTCCCAGCACACTCGCAACTTTTGGCCCTTCTTTCGGCGGCTGACACATGTCAATCTCTTCTTGCCTCTTCATCGTGATTTCTCACAATGACCTGCGGAGAGATATCACGATGGATGCATAAAACGTGAGCAACCACGCAAAGAGAGAGAGAGAGAGAGGACGTCTCTGCAAATCCGCCTCTCGAGATATCACACAACGATAAAAGCCGGGCGTTTGATACACGAGAGTGAATCGGGAGGATAAGCAGGCCTCTTATCACAACAACTTGCATCCCCCGCCTACTCACAAGAAATAACTCTAATCCTGAGAGCGAGAGAGATAGAGAACGTGCAAAAATGTGAGAGCTGATCTCCTGTTTTTGTGTACTCTATCACAAATTAGAGTTTCTAACTCCCGCTCCGGGCACATGGAGTTTCCAATCCCTAGAGTTATTTATTTGTGGTTTTTTAAAAAGCTATTTATTGTTATTTACACGCGGTTGTGTGCTGCGGACCAGGAAGATCAGAGACAATTTGTATACGCAGTAATATTAAGATTGAGCAGAAGGCCAGACAAATACAAATATGTGAACGGCATGCGACGACGAAAATGGCGTGGGTCAACAAAAAACACTCCCATGGGAGGCAGGACGACAATTGTGTACGTCTACTCGTCAACATTCTGATGAATACTGGAAAAATAGTGTCTGCTCGTACATCGCACTTTCATACATGACTCGACACGTTTCGGTGTCGGTAATCCGCTTTCTTAGCCCGCCAGATAAGCAACAATGATAAACAGCGACTCTAGAGAGAGATTGAGGTGGGAGGAAGGCGTTACAGCTCGCCTCTATCAGGCTGGGAATACGGCACATGCCTCCGATAAGGGAGACAGGTGCATTCCGTCCCTCCATCAAGCTACGTCGCGCAACAAACTATACGAAAGAAGAAGGTGTCCAGCACAACCCACATGACTCCAAACCTACAGACTAGGGTTAGAGCGAGAGAGTATACAAAAGTGATAGAGTCCCTCTCGATTTCACACGCTCTCTCACTCAAAAGGCCTTTCTGTAAGGTCGACCTGCCTGTGGAATGATGTGAACCCAAATTGCATACAGTGATCATTATCATGGTTCCCCACATTTCTAGATTTCGCCACATTTCCCTTGTGATTTCGTAATCAGCGCCTCATGGAATCCAAAGACGAGCCCTCGTGCGCGAGGGGTTCCCGAATATAGAAAACGTTTAAAAACACTGATTGCACAACGCAGCGTGTATCGTCGAGAACAAGTTACACTGTCGATAGAGCGCGCAAAAGCAGAGGGTCAGACAACGAGAAACATTCTTGACGTGATGTTGCCAACTGGATAATGTGTGCGCTGAACAGTTCGACCGGTATACATGATGCCATGTAATGTGATGTGATGTGATGGGTAATGCGAATCATCTAGTTTGTCGACAACCAACACAAACATCAACTGGCGCGATAAATTTGGCCTCTTTTTGCTTGCGGGATCGATGCAAATAGCCAAAATTGGGGCTCCAGTAACGAGTTTGGTAATAACAAGGATAGACGTCGCCGTTATTGACATGCCAGTTCTCCCTTCAAACTTTAAAAATAGTATAATTTCTATCGACTATTCATTGATTGGCGAGTTAACAATAGAAGTAAGGTGTGAATCGTGGATGAATCGACGACACGCATACACACATGCGGACGAAGAGAGAGGAGACAACAATAACCGGGGGGAACGAAGAGGGAGACAGAGAGGAAGAGAGAAGTGAAGTGAAAAGTGAAGAGGGGATAACAAGGTGACCATGGGGAGGGGGGGAGAGGAAGAGGAGGTCTAGCAGGGCTCCCCCTTCCTCCCTCAACCACAACATCACCCATTCACCCGGGCAGGGGTCGGAAGTCGACTTTGAAAGGTAACTATGCAACTAGTTCGCACCCTCGTCATTCTCCGCGCTCTCTCTCTCTCTGTCGCTCGTCCAGATTCGGACTATGCATGCGCGCACCACCCCGCCATCCCGCATTCATCTTTCGGGGACGACAACTTTCTCATGGTTCATTGCGTAGAATGCCACGACAAATGTACAGCCCACAACATCGTGGGTCGCCAACGAATAGTTCGGATGGATCAATACGTCTTCTTCAACCAGAAATCCAGCTCAGCGTTTTGTCGGACACATCAAACACGAGACAAAAAACTTCTGCCTCCAATTGTTGTCTACAAATCAATCTCCTTCTCCCTGGAGCTACGCCTATCAACAGACGCCCATGACATCAACCCCTTCCGGTGTCCCGAAATACACCCGCATCTGTCCACTTTTCCATCCAAATGTTAGAGAACGGTCCACCCTTTCACGAGGGGACGTAGGTGCGCCATAATAAGCAGGCAAGGGGGAAATTGAACTGTGTGCGATGTCCGGCTAGAGCAATAACTGGGTGAAATGAGGGAGGAGGGCGGGGAGCAAATAGAAGATGGCTTTATGAATCACAGACGTGCGGGTTCTACTCGTCCGAATCAAACAGGAAATAGAATTGAGAGGAACACTGTGTACAACTGTGATGGCATGCTACACAAAATCTCCCAAACCACCTGCCTCACGACAGATTTCTCGCGTTTAAATATGAAGGCCCTCAGAGCGTGTTTAGACTGCATGTCTGATTTACACGGAAGCGGAAAGAGAGAGAGAGAGAGAGAGTGTGTCCGAGGATGGAGACCAGGTGATCGTGAAGCCACCAAATGGGGAAGAGCGGCACGAGTTCCACTCTATACACAGAAGACACCAAAGTCCAGATGGAGACTTATCATCTCCACTGCTCCGATTCAATCGACTTCCAGAGGATGACTAAGCGCGGTGTTTCTCACCTTTACTAAATTCAGGAACCCCCTCGAGGAGGTTACGGTGGGGCCATCACTGGTAAATTACAGAGGATATGTTGCGAAATCGGAAAATTCAGAGAACCATGGATCACTGGATTAAATTGAGAGAATGACTGAGCGCCACGAAACAATCAGATAGACATTTACGCATTACACTACACAAGACAGATCCAAAGTCCGAGAGCGCGAGATCTTTGCTCTCTCTCTCTCCGATAACCACTGAGAGTCGCTGTCTCCAGCCGCCCGTCCCTTATCGTTGTGTCACCTTTCGGCTGGTGAATGGGCAAGGAGGAGGTGGAGTCTCTCTCTCCGGGAGAGAGAGAGAGAGAGAGAGAGAGAGGGGGGGAGAGAGAAGAGGAAAGAGAGGGAGAAAAAGTGGGCTAAAACAGTGATCGATGGGCGTGATAGCGTGCTGAATTACACATCTTGCAAGGCCAGCTCGAGTGATGAGCAAGGGAAAGCCCAATGGACAAGGTAAACGGAATCGCAGCTTTGCAGATCAGCAAAGTCAATGCGATTCACGGCGCGCTCCGAGTCTATGCAAATTGGGGCAGACTGGGAGAGCAAAAATAGTATGTAAATCGACGATGGTAGGGAATTGTTTTACTACCAACTAATTCTGGGCATTTTGAGCAGAACGCTGAGGCACACAACTAATCGCCGCTAGCAATATGACTCACGCACCGTGCAAAACTGGTAAACATCAGTGGTAACAATAACACAATTACTGTTATCCAACGGCTAATCACAGCGGCGCGCGCCGTGCCAAAGTTGTAGAGGTCGTGCGGAACAATGGGTGATTATTATCTCTATCAGATAAGCCGAGCCGTAAAGTCGTTCTGGATGGGCCGATCTCTATAAATATCGTTCGATAAGCCGACGACCCCATTGAGGAGACGCGCTTTTGACAACAAAATACGCGGAGAAAGTTAGAAAGTCACGCGCAAACGTCTCCAATTCAGGAAATTACGAAATCGCATACGAAAATGGCGGGAAGTGCCAAACAGACGCTGGTTACCCAAATTTCCTAATTTCGCAACGATGACCCCTTATCGAGCGAGCGGGGTTCGCGAAGTTCCCCAAACATACACGGATTATCTCCGGTTCCAGATATGAAAGCGTCTCGTCGCGATAACGGGACTCTCAGCTACATTTGCTCTACAACGTCTCTCTCTCTCTCTCTCTCCCTCACTCTCTCCCTCTCCCTCTCTTTCTGAGCCATTCGGTGAATGGAGTGTCTGCCCCGGGGGCGAAAGAGCGAGCGAAAAGTGGCCTTTTAGTACAATCTATCCATCAAACTGATTCATGCTGCACCAATTCTGGAGCCAGCCACGACATGGAACCACACCTTAGGGAGAAGGAACAGTGAATGCCACATCACGAATCACGAAGGGGCCAGGGCGAGATAGCGTGCAAAAGTGAGAGAGAGTCTCTCTCCATTCTACACGCTCAATTATTCTAAACCCCTTTCTGTGGTTGACCGGTGTTTGGAATTATGTGATGGACTAGGGGAAGAGTGGAAGAGTGTCAGGAAATGTAGTGCAAAACTCAAGGAAATAGCAAGACAACTGCAAACATTTGTAAAAAAAGGGGTGAGGAAACGTCAAGCAATCGTCAGAAAAAGGGAGTGAAAACACGCTGCGCCGCAGCCGAAGAGAAAAAGAAATCTGTCATTTCATCAATCACGCCCCGCTCTCTCTCTCACTTTGTTTATCGCGTACAACACAATTATCCTCAATTCCAGGAGTCGCCTCCATATATTACTACATAACTGCCAAGAAACATACTCTTGGATACGGTATCTGGCCGATCTTTGATCTACGCTACTTCTTTTCTCCAAGATAGACACGCATATTACTGCACAACTGTCAAGAATTATGCGCAGGGATACGGTATCCGATTGATCTTTGATCTCCACTACGTGGAAATAGCGGCAGAAGATTCGGATCTTATCGGTGGCTCGGTGTTTTTCCGACTCGCCCTTCTTCTTACTCACATTCAATGCGGAGGAAAATACTTTGAGAGTTGAGAATGGACCGAAAAGGGGAAAAGAAGAAGAGGTGACACAGATAACGATTTATTCGTTCCGTGTTTATACACGATTCCGATCAGGCCGCTATTATTTCAGTATACGGTAAGGCACATTATCGACTCGGTGCCAGTTCAACGCGGAATGAGCCTGTCCAAATCAGTGTGGGCAAGACAGTGCGCAAAAAGAAGAGGACAACTAGAGACCTTCTTGACATGGAGCCTAACCGGAATCTCCAGAATGAAGGAGGCCAAGTGCGGTGTTCCATGGCGAAATAGCGAGCATTATGAGGGAGGAAGAGGGAGGGAGGGAGGGAGAATAATGGATGAATGGCAAACATCTGCACATACACACACGTGACTCCTCAACTGCATATTCAACCGATGGGAACGGAACAGTTAGAGGTAGGGGGGGAAACATTAGCAATGGAGTGCGCCACCACGCGACAACGGTTATTGCGGAATTAGGAATGACTAGCCGCAGGCCGTCGAACAAAGAATGGACCGGAACGAGTTGGTAAACTCCTCTGTCCGGTCGCATTTCTCAACAAAGCAACTTTTCGACACGCCAACTCTACGTAGAACGGTCCAGCGAAATACATGATATATTTCTATGCTAACTGCCGGTTATAGATTCGCATGATCAGCTGATTGTGAGGTTCAACTCCCACTTTCTTCTATGCCCAAATCGATCGATAAGTGACTACAAAAATAGACGGGGTAAACACGCGGGCGGCTAGAGAGTGCATGTTGTCGACCTACGCAGACGCGCGGCCGTCGTGAGCCCAAACTAGACTGGTAATACAGGACGTGAGCCCAAACTAGACTGGTAATACAGGGCGATAACAACTCTGGCATGTATTTCCCGGTAGGATCCTGGTATACTTTAACGAATCCAGCTAGGAAAAAATACCAAAGAATGCGGAATTCAGTGAGAAGTGACTCTCCCCAAATCACGCAGTGGAAAAAGAGTGGGCGGGACTTGGGATAGTGAAGAACAGTTCCGCTCTATCCCTCTCGCTCTCCTTTGCGTTGTAAGAGATATGCGCACACTCGCTCGCTCGCAAAACCACACATACTGACGGAGAGAGGTCAGCAGGGGCTGGTTCGCCGGGTGCTCACCCCATATCGTCAGCCACTTTCGAAAAAAAACATTTTTTCGAAACAATGATGGCGAAACAAATAGTATTGAAGTTAAAATACAGGCAATGCGTAAATTAGAAAACGTATGTAGTCACGATCACTTCAGGGAATTTAACAGCGCGAAATCAGCGGGTGAAAGAATTCACGTATACTGACGCAGTGAGGTCAGCAGGGGGTTCACTGTGAGCGAGCACTACTGCTGATCCCATCATCCGAGAGAGAAAACAGCTAATTACTACTTGCTATCATTTTCAGCAAAAAAATATAGCGAAACTTTCAATACTTTACTCCCCTGGCGGAAATATATCTATTTTCTATTTGAATTCAGACAATTATTATCGATGTTGATCTAAAACCACGCAGGATTAGCGAATACATTGAATACTCACACTTTCTTCAGTAAATTGGATAGCACGAAATCAGCGGGGACGAGTCACAACGCGCATTTTACTGACGGAGTGAGATCAGCCAGTTCAAAGTGGGAGCGCTGTGACCCCATATCCCATATCATTTCGCGTTCCACCGATTTGAAGGGAGAGAGAGAGGAAAAGGTAATCCCTGACGTGATTCTTTTTGATCTACCATCTCTTTCTCTCTAGCTCAATTGAAAAAAACAACGCAAAAGGGGCTTGTTCAGAAACTATGGAGCAATATCGAAATATTTGGCCAACCGATAATGCAATACTATTGAATGAAGGATCGCATTCTCAATGTCATGACTACATCGTGCAACGCCAAATCGACAAGTCGAAAAGCATAGTGGCAAAATTCATATAATTTATGCCAAGGATCGCTTAAAAGGACCATCGTCTACAGTGTTAACAGAACATGTACGCGCACACTTTATCAGAATATGCAGCGATGAATCACCGGGCCAGCGACTCGCAACCAATCTAGCCGTACAACATGCGCCTCAATCTCTCTCCTACATCTAATTGGTTCAAGACGCCTCGAGTCGAGTCGTTTGATCGCTTTTTTGACCTACCATCTCTCTCTCTCCTCTAACCATGTGGTTCGCCGCTTCTTCCTTCCCTCTTTTCTTTCCACTGCACTCTGTGTTTTTCAGCCTCTATGTTTATCCGGCTGAGAAAGAGGGAAGGAGAGGGAAAGAGAGAGAGAGAGAGAGAGAGAGAGAGAGATCGAAGAAAAAGATCTTCGCAACGGAAGCGGGCGCTCACGAGATGAGTGATAAATAGCATGTGCACGCTTCTCACAGAGATTCTCTGAATCTTCTCGACCAGCTGGGTGCAGTCATTGCACAACAGCAGATAATCATAGAATCTACCAGTGTCTCTCAAGTTCCCTAAATTCGGGAACCCCCTTGCCAGGGGGGGGGGAATGACTGCGAAATCGCAAGGGAAGTGTTGTGAAATTGGAAAATTTTGAGGAAAATAAAAAGAACAGGTGCCTCAGCGCTTCAAGCTGTTCTCAAACAGGATAAATTACGCCATACAGTCAGTAATGCGGCACTTATCCAAAGAAAATCGCACGCTATTCTCTTTGGGGCAACCCGCGATGTCTCTGATCAAAATAGTTAAATTCCTTTTGAGAATCGCGTTTCACACAAACTTTAAAAGTGCGCGTTTATTCGTCGAATCGCGTTTTGTCCAATAGAGTATTTAAGAAAGCCACCAGTCTCCCATTCAACAACAAAAACTCCGATCGGATTAGTGGGGAATTGTGCAGTCCGGCAATAGCTCCCATTGAATCCCATTATTCACAATGGAGGAGTCAAACAAGGAGAGAGATAGAGAGAGAGAGAAATGAAGAATAAGAGGAGAAAAAGAAGGAAGTATTTCTATGAAAGTGAGTACAAAAGCGATGAAACGTGACGGCACGTGGGACAGATCAGCAACTATTGATGATTTGGCAACTTTTGTCCGCCCTATTCATTCAAAACTTTGTTCAAATGGGTGTCAATTCAAGAATTGATGTTACGATAAGTAAGATATAGACAGTGAGTGAGTACGCTAACAGAGGCTGACTGTATTGTTTACGAGTCGATTAACTACGAAAGGGAAGCCGATGAAACACAAACGCTCTTGCTGTCAGAGTCCAAATTCAGTCCACAGTATGACTCCACACAATTCTATTTCCGATAAATCAGGAAAAGTAAATCAACAAACCCGGTCCCTTCTCGTTTCGCCAACAAGCTAACATGTAACCTTTACTGGTTATGCAATTTAGTCAGTTACATTTCGGAAAATAATCCGTAGAAAAAAAATTTAAAAAGCACTCTGTCATTGTCTTATCACCCCACCCGCCTTCCTTTACAAAATTAACTCCACCATGCATTTCCTCGTTTCATAAATAACCTAAACTCACATGCCTACAGTACGTGGTCAATTTTTCTCAGACACTAGCATCGCACACATTTTAAAAAATACAATAATTTGACAGTCGCCAGTAGTCTCCAGTCTACCTCACTTCCGCCACCACGCCCATTCCCGTTTCAAAACCGCCTACACACATCGCTCAGCGATCTTCTCAATACGATGTCCTTCACTGAGGGGTAAAAACTACAACAAAAAAACTTCATTCTCACCTAAATAAATACAAATAAACTAACCATCTCTGGCGCGTGCCTCCACCCGGTTGACCTCCTGCGCGCTCCGCTTCCGCTGCAGGGAGAGAGAGGAGGAGGAAGAGGAGGACTGTTGCACCGCCGATTGAATCTGCAAAAATATAATTTTTTTTTTAAATTAAAAAAAACATTTCGGGTAACGATTGACAAATTTCTGAGGCATTTAACTTCAAGTGATATTTATTTGCAAGCATGGTCACTGCTATAATTAGAGCCAAAAAGCCGAGAAAAAAAATTTAAATTATTTTCAGGCAAGCAATGCTGAAAAAAAAATGTTCCTACAGACAGTGGCACACTAACACCCACTAACCAACATTCAATGAAACTAGTATTTTGAACAGGTTCATCCATGTTTCATGTGGTAGATACAATCACCAAGAGCCTGATGAATCAATGAGAGAGAATAAAAGATTACTTTTAAATCCAAAATACCCGTACTACCCGCTCCAGTCATGGTTCACAAGATCTACGATCCGCAATCGTACAATCAAGCTCGCCCCCCCCCACCCCAATCCCACAGGACCCCTACCGTACTCGAGTAACGTACTCGCACCAACAGCATCCACCTACCGCACCCACAACCACTCCATGCCCATCTACCTTACCCAGAAGTACAGTACCCTCCTACCGTACCCCCACCTACACCGTACCTGATCCCTCGTGAAGATGGGGGCGATGGGGAGGGAGGGCGACTGGAGCTGGGCGAGATGAGAGGGCGCAGCGACGGAGGAGGGAGAGGGAAGACGAGGGGAGGAGGAGGAGGGAAGGGAGGCAGAGGAACCTGAACAGTGAGAGAGATAAATAAATAAATGTTCTTTCACTTTTGGAAATTAAAATCTTTGTTTTACTATGAAATCCTATGAAAAAGAGTTCGATCTGAAACAAATTTCATAATTTCCCAGCGCAGTTCTTAGCTTTTCTACCGCATGGTGATTCGATGTCGCAACAGTTATATAAGTTCCCTACATTTTCAAACACAGACAATAAACAAATTGAAAAGGAGGAGGTTTTTTTCACTCGAAAACTATCAAGGAATTCGCGTGGGATGACAAGAATAAGAATCAGTTGAGATCTGACCCGTTTTATGCGACTTGAATAAACGTTCTGAGCAATTGCATGCGAACATTGACAAGTTTATACATTTCGCAATAAGCCGTTTAATCCGTGGGACGAAAATTTATGACTACTCCATTTCATGAATACAATGCTTATTTTTATTTCCTACTACAAACATAGTACGGTCATTTATTTGTTGTGAAATTGGTGCTGATCGTTATTGAGATAAGAATAAGAAATTTCTCTAATCGATCGTAATATAATAATATATTTATCATGCAATTTACTGAGGCTAAGTATGGGGAGAAATAATAAGTTAGTCTAATAAACAAACGGCAAACATGAAATACGATGTCGCATTATGTGACAAAGAGTTTTGTTGAGATATACTAATACAATAATGAGAAGACAAGAGAGAGCGAAATCTAAAAAAGTGTTCTATTAATTTGCATTTAAAACAATGCATTGCTAATATAATGTGAATCAGCGTTTCAGTACTACTATGTATATATTCGGTAAACCATAATCTCAATTCAGCCTTGAAATATTTTCAAAAAAAAATCTAGTAATGCGGAAATCCGTACCTGAGCTGCCGGGGCTCGTCACATCAGTATTGATCGTCGGGACGCCCGCATCGTACATCCCCAGCAGGTCCTGCAACGAGAACCAAATGAGATTACGGTAGTCATCATTGATTTTAGAAACAGTATGCAAATTCTTCACACAATTTGCTTGAATTCACAGAAAAAGAGTAAAAAAATGATAGCATGCCAACTCAATTGAATTCCTAGCAATTCCTTGGGTCCCCGGTGACCTCTAGTCGGCATTCTTTGTGTCCTTTAATTTCTTGCTCTCTTGTCGCCTCCTCCCAATCACAATGGTCACACAAGGTTTCTCTGCTGCCCAGTCTAATAATAATAATATAATAATAATGTTTATCATGCAATTTACACAGCAAATTGTAATATAAATTTGAGACTAAGTGAGAATAACGGCATACATGAGATACGATGTCACATGTAGTGACAAAGAAGGTGTTCTCAGAAAAGCTGAGAGAGAGATAACCCTCCCCTATACTTTTAGCTCCTAATACCGGGTTTCACACGTTCCGTAACTTCCAAAGAACAGAGGTACATCAATCCGGTAACTGCTGGGGTTTCAAAAAAAAAAAGAGAAAAAGGTGCATACGTTTAATACGAAAACCAACCAACTGTCTACCAGAATTCTAATCAGATCCATTCTAATCCAAAGTATAATGTACACGCGAAATGCGTAGCATAATAATTACCCTGCCAGAAAAAAAACCGCCTCCTAATTAATTCGCGTTTCATGTTCATCACAAGAGCTGATATCGCAATCCGCCTACTCGTAGAACGGGGTCTGGTGTTTAAAAAAAACAAACAAAAAGATTCAAAACTACTGGATAACCGCGCAAATCTACTATAAATTCTCTACAAACCATCATCGTTCTCAGCTTTGCAGCCCTGCTGCAAGTGATGGTGCAGCTGCTGCAGGTGTCGGGCGGGTCGCACGGCTACTTGTGCGAAAGTAGGGGGCTCTCGACAACAACGGGCAGTCTTCTCTTTTCACGCGGCGGCGCACAACGCGAAATGGACAGGTGCAGTCAAATTCACTGTGCTCTTGGAACCCGGTGGAATCATGACGAGAGACTGCGGAAAATGGAGAGGTGTTAGAGAAAGAGAGTGCGAGATAACAGGAAAAATGCAGAGAGCGCAGAGAAAGAGAGATACGGCAATGAGGCTCGCATTATACATGCAATTTTCGTCGTCGTGTCGAGTTCAGTTTGCGGGCACATGAATCGGCAAGGGTGGAGGTGGAGAGAGAGAGAGAGAGAGATAGTGGCAAGTATTTGGTCGCAGCGGTTCGGGGCAAGCACAAACAATTTACGCAAATGGCAAATTTTGAGTCGAAAAAAAACACACGCCAACCACGCAAGTTCATGTTTCAGTATGACCTTATCTCAATCTCTTCCTGCCCATTTTAATCGACACGCTACCCATAGTTCTAAACTCGAATATACGAAAACGGGAATCTAATCTAAATATGTTTCAAGAATTACCATGTCGAAAAAATCAACAACTTCAATACAAAAGTGCAGACGCAGTGGAAATGGCATCTCCCCCGATACTTCTCTCTCTCTCCCTCTTCCCCCCTCACGCTTCATTTCTTCATACAATCCTTCTAATCTTTCAGGCGGCGCTCATTCTCTCACATTTTCAGAACGACCTACTTTCTCATTTTCGAACTGCTGCTCTCTCTCACACACACATCTTGCAGCTGCTATGCGAATGACATGGGTTTTTCACACCTTTCTTTTAAAAAAAACTGGAGAAAAAACTAATGGTCATAGGTTAAATGGGGTTCTCGCAGTTATTTCATGCAGAAGCACCTACAATTGCGTAGCGGCGTGCATACTACATAATTTTCGATAAATGTCTCGTGAAATGGGTCAAAATGAACGAAAAGTAAATGGAATATGCCGCATGGATCGCACGATGTACAGAATTGCTCCTCGCTAGCAAGATGGCCTACGGTAATGGCCACCCCAAACGCATGTTCCAGTCAGATTGCTGTTTCTCCAGGATGAGATAATACGTGGTCTCAGGATGTTTATTATACGCATCCCTCGCGCGACAACTCATCATTACTCGCACGCGCTGATCTATATTTATTCTACAGATGATATGTTGACACAACCTTGCGGTGTACGATAAATATAATCATAGGTCGAAAAGGTGCGTTGTGGCAAGTTGAAAATGCGGTTTGGGTTGAAAATGGGCATGAAAACCGAAAATGCGGGCTGATTTCCTAGTTTTTTAACGTACCTTTCGAGTTATGAATATAATAAAATTAAAAAATCTTCAAGTATACCCGAAACCACAGCTAACAGTCTTCGCATAATTTCCTATTTCCCCTCTGTTCACCACCATAAACTGCCGTTGTTACGACCCTGTTTACAAGAGACTAAAGAGAGAGAGAGAGAAGAGAGAGAGAGAGAGAGAGAGAGAGAGAGAGAGAGAGAGAGAACGAGCTCAAGGTGCCCGGAGGTGACATCTCTATCCATGGTGACTATTGCGCACATGTCAAAATAACAACTTCTAGAGGAGATACGCCTACCGTAGGCAAAAAGGCTGTACAAGAGAAGAAGTCCAAGATTTTGTCTGATTTTGAAGATTTTTCGGAGAAAAATCGAACGTGTTTACCTTGCGATCCTGAGATCTTTCGAAATTCAACTTCGAGTGTCAAAATGCGCCAGTCTGTGTTTCCTTACACGTACCTTTTGATCAATGACACCCCCCCCCCAACAAGACCCCAAGGAGAAGCGATGCCAGAGTGCAAAACAACATGAACCCTTGGTAAATATCGTGGAAAGGCTTCTGTTGATCTACAGTCAGAACGCACTAACGGCAGTCTTTCCTATCCCCCCTCATCAATCAGAATTGGCACAAAAACAATATGCCAGAGCCCGGAACAAAAAGCATGAGATCAAAGCGGTCCAAGTGTATCATTGAACACTGGCTTATTTTTAAAGTTATGTATTCTTTAATGCGCAGTAGTTATGTCATGGTCGACACTCCAGTATTTTCAAGTACTACAAATCGTGATCGCTGCTGGAATCAATTTTTCCACCCAAAGCCGCTAACCTCGCCCACTCCACTCCCTCTGCACCTTTGCAATGCATTCGATGCCTTGCTTAGGAGCAGAGGGGGCAGCAAAAACTATACCCAACGACACCAGCCCCTGCCTCCCTTGGGGACAACGCACACACACAGCTCACATGAGTCCAGGATAGAGAGAGAGAGAGAGAAATGGTGCGAGAAATAGGATAGAGGAGGAGGAGGAATATGTGAACACGACAGAAAGAAGAGAAGAGGAAGATGAGGCAAGAATTTGGAAGAAGAATAAAAATTAAATATTTCAAATAAGGCTACAAATATTTCGCGGTTCTGCCACCCCCAAGATGGCCTAAAAATCTCCAAAACTACGACTTCTATCACATGGAAAAAATAATACCGACTCGAAAAAAATAACACCGACACCATTCAAGGCTGTCTATGTAAATAACAATTTGAGAAACAATAGACTTACGGGATTCCAAGAAAAATGGCAAAAATGTGAGCGACAGAACAAAAAGAGAAGAAGAAGGAGCAAGTCTCTCTCTCTCTCTCTCTGACAGCATTGGATTGTGGAGAGGAGGAAAAAATAAAGAGAAAAATAGATAGAGAGCGAGCGCGAGTTCACTCGTCTTTTTCTACAGACAAACACACAGCCTCTGGGGCCGTCTGGGGTGGGAGGCCTGGGTGCATCGGGACCCGTGTTCTCTCTCTCACTCTCTCTCTCCCCTCATATCACGCACTCTCTCGTCGTGGTTAGAGATGGCAAGAGTTCGTGGGTCACAGAGAGGCGCAGAGAAAATGAAGAAAAAGAACCAACGAGAGGCACACCAGGTGGTCTCTTTTTTCTTTCTTTTCATCTACTGTACTCCTTTCCCCCCAGGTGCCTAACATGCACACTTACTTGTTTTCTCGTCGTTAGAGAGGCAGGAAAAGGGAGAGAATGCGGATAGGAGAGAGAGAGAGAGAGACTGACTGTGTGAATCGCTTTTACAGCTCTCTCACACACTCAACGCTATTCTATTTTTTTCGCTCACCCTCTCTCTCTCTCCCCTCTCGGGTCCGGAGAATAGTATTTGGAGAAAAGAGGAAAGGACGGGAGTAGGGAATCAGACATGCTAGGGATAGAGAGAGGGAGATGGAAGAGAGAGAAGCAGAGAGAGGAAGAGCGGCAATCGATAAAGACCGTCCCGGCACGCTGCGACGAGTACCGTAACCCCACGACATAAAGCGATAACAATGAGGTGGTAGGAGGAGCGGTGAAATGCAAATTGGACCCAATGGTGGAATGGGAAAATCGGGCTACATCAACAAAATTCAGAATTCCGACCCATCCCCTAGTATGACAAATAATTAATATTGGTTCATAGACTATAGCCAGAGCAGATTCAACAATCGATATTCATAAGTACTCCTTTCGCATTTATTAAATGGTACGATAAAACAAAATGTTAAAATGTTACTCCCTGTGTTTACCGAGGGCGAGAGACCGCACAAAAGTCGACAACGGGCTTGTTTGGTAAACAATGAAAGTCCGTGAACTGGATTTTTCGTTATGCTCTTATTATTTTATAAATGCAATAGTAGAAACGCATAGCCATTGGCTATAGGTAACAACATGATTATTACGCCCGTATTGAATTCTGAAATAGCATACCGTCAATGATCAATGAGCGGCAGGCACTTCTAAAGAAAACTTCCCGCATCTTGCGAAACATTAAAGATGCCTACCGTAATCCAGGAACGCGTTTCATGAGCACGCTTTCGCAACTACTCAAGGGGAAATAAGTCTACGACTTCATAAGTCTAAGCTGGATATCGATGAAGTCTAATAGCGCGGGGTGGTTAGAATTTGAAAGTCGTCGCTGTCCAGCCCATAAGTCCAGAGTAGTGGATTTATTTCCCCTCTGAGTAGGTTGCTCAAAACGCAGGCCGGCCACGCCTATAGTACTCCTACCGTAACCTCACTAGATACTACTGCATACTATTACAGTAGCCCAACATCTTATGACCGCACAAATTAGTACAGTACTCCTACCGTAACCTGACGTACCATAACCTTTCTAGATAACGCTTCTGGTCGCGAATTTCTGCACAAGAAACCAACCAATAAATAAGGGCCTACACAAAATAAAAATTAAAACACTAAATAACTAAATAAAGGCCCAAACACCAAATAACTAAATAAAAACCCAAATAAAGCACTAAATAAAGAGCGAGAAGTGGTTGTCACTCTCGCTTTCGGTGAAGATGTCCACACTATTGACACTATCTCTCACTAGCAACTTCGTGTTATCAGGGTGGACCCGGTCGGTGATTAGAGAGCGTGTGAGTGAGCGTCAGTGCGTAATCCCCGCTACGAATATCGTGTGTCATATAAGAATGGTGAAACAAACAAGCGACGGGCTGTCTGACCAGCGAGAGGAAGCCTTTTGCAACAGCCGTTTAGGGAGCCACAAAATATGTTCCGAGGATTTGATTGGGGAACGTTTCATAACATTTAATTTTTTTTTATATTTTCAGGTTCCTAAACGGGAGTAGTTCCGAAACCACATAATTCCACAGATCTGTGAAGTGTGTTCTGTGAAGTTAAGTGACACAAAAGTGTTTGAAGTGAGAGAGGGTGTGAAATCAAGAGGGGCTCTCTCGGTTTTGGGGGGGGGGTGACATTTGAGCAACGGACATTTGAGCAACCGACATTTGAGCAACGGGTAATAACTCAGCTAGGAGTGAGCCTAGAGCTATGGGAGTGGTACCATTGTGATCAGCATCAGGTAATTGAGATTTCATAATTAATTAGTTAATTAATTAATATCTCATTAATTATGCTAATTAATTAATTAATTACGAAATCTATTTTTTTCTGATGCTGGTCACAATGGTACCACTCCCATAGCGCTAGGCTCACTCCTTGGTGAGTTATGGCTCGTTGCTCAAATGTCGGTTGCTCAAGTGTCGGTTGCTCAAATGTCGGTTGCTCAAATGTCGGTTGCTCAAATGTCACCCCCCCCCCCGGTTTTGCACGCTCTCTCGCCGTTATGTGTGTAAGGAATGATGTGAAAACGTAAATCGCCGTCTGCCCTCAGGTCACAGAGTGATTCAAATCGCTCGCGCAAGATCAAAGCGCCAGAGTGCCTATGAATTCTAGGAATGGCACTCCGCTCCGCACATTAATTGGTCGTCACAGGTGGAGAGTGCCGCAAAATGTAGCACAACCATAAATGAAACAGTGGGCCCCCCCACCCCCCCCCCCACCCCCCAATCTCGTGGTTCCATAAATTTCGCCATTTCGTAACAGATCCCTTGTGATTTCTCAATCATGCCCCCCCCTATCGTAACCAATGGACGTCCCTTCGCGCGCGATGGAGTTCCCCAATTTCGGGAACGTGAGAAACACAGAACGACCATAAATGAAAGAGTGAGAATTCTCCCGAAGGTTTAGTTAATTATAATAGGTAACCTTGCTTCGAGAAACTTCCGGTTCAGAACTAATTTTTTTTATAAATTTTCAGAATCATCGCGGCAATGGAAAATAAATTCAAAACTCCCCAGTTCCAAAAGCGTACCCCACTTTCTTTCACCCTGTGCTTTGCTGCTACATCAGTTGTATGAATTAGTTCTGCCGTCTGAAATTAACAATACGCTGCAGGCCTCCTGTATAATCCGCAAACTATTGCCAAAAATTGCAGTACACGCACAAAGCTCCTGATTCCAATCTTTTTTTGAGTTACTGTCCCCACTAACGAACGACCAACGAGTCGTGCACTCATACATGCATACCAAAATGTATACACGAGACTACCGTATCAAAGTACATCATATGTCAAATCGAAAAATGGCGCGGCTACCGTACCTGGAGTCCGCTCAGGAATTTGATGGACATTCCCTTGATGCCTGAGGGCGATCGTGGCGGGGAAGTGAGCAGGAGAGGAGAGGGGAGAGAAGGGGCGGAGGAGGAGGAAGGCGAATTCTGTGAGAAAATTTATAAAATTAAGTTTAAAAAAAAGATTTTTACAAGTACAGTATTCATTTATTTCATGGACGGTTCATTGTCACACGATTCCAAGAATAGAGAAATGGGCCAGGGCGAGAGTGTGCAAAACTGAATCCATTTAGATTTTTCCTCTCACTCCAAACTCCTTTCTATAGTTTTGACCGGCTTATGGTATGATGTGTTGCGCTTTTCAATGAGCACAGAATCTAGGCGCGTCAGTTGTGAGCCCTTGAACATAGGTCGAAAGGGTGCGTTGCGGCAAGCCGAAAATGCGGGTTGGGATTTTCAAATATGAGCATGAAAAACCGAAAATTCTGGCTTGGTTTTCAATTTGTTCACCCAAAAATCTGACTTCGTCGTTTTTACGTATCTTTCGACCTATTCCCTTGAAAGAGTTTGCAAATAGTCATAGAACATCTGCTACAATTAAAATATGGAAAGACTATATGAGTTTCGATATTGCCGTACACTAGTCTACCGATCAATCAAATAAATTTAATGTGCTGATTTGTGTTTTCTTATATGTGCATGGAGACGATAATTACAAAACAGTGAGCTATCAAGGATAAAGTAAAACAGTGAAACCCGAATAAAACTGGACACGAAGGACGCCTTGTTTTTAACGAAATATGCCAGTTATTATGATGCTCATCTGGCTATAAAAAGTTAAAATAGAGAAGCTGTGAATATGTTCTTGATATTCAATAATATATCGCGACCTTCCTCTATACTATCTCCAAAAAAACAAACAAAATATTAACATACGAGGTTAGCACCAGCTCTATTTCTATACTTGCGCCAATAAATATTATATTTTTTTCGTGATTTAAGCCAAAGCCAATTTGAAGAGAGTACGTTAACCAAGTTGCCTAGGCTAAAGCAAAATAGTAGAAGCACGAATCAAACAGGTCACCACTCAGGACACATGTTTTTAACGATGTTGATTTGATTTTATTGATGTATTCGTACAGATACCGTAATTAATTCTGACACGTTCGTATCGTATTCATCTCAAAAACAAAATCCACAGTAATCCCTCAATTTGAAAATTACAGTAACCCTCCCACAACTTACCGTACTACTGCCTGCTCCGTGCTGCAGATTCGACGTTGGGATCGCTTTGGGCGGCGATCGACTGAAGAACCTCGTCGAGAAGGAGGATACGGTAGGCGAGGCTGGTGGAGACGCCACGATGGATGGAGATACTGTAAGGAGGAGATACTGTAATTAGGAAAAATATTTTTAAAACACGTCCGGATATGCCCGTGAACTAATTTTTGAAGGAGGCAGTTTGACACTGTAACACTATTTGGAAATACGCAGGAGGACGCAAATAGTATAAATCATCTGCATCTGTTTTTGTGGGCTTGGACTTTAATTCTGACAGATTTGTGAAGAAAGTGACCAGTTTGCACATTTGACAATAGGTTTTGGAACCAAAAAGTATAAATTAGGAGAGATATTGATTGGGCCTTTGAAAGTAAAGTAGGGTAATATTATTTTTAGTAATTTGGAGAAGACATATTTTTACAACATCTCGCCCAATTTTAGCCACACTAATATTGTAAAAGAAACTGCGATAATTGTGAGCAATCGATTGTTGACATACAGTCGCGCCGGAAAGTATTCGTACACTTTGTTTTTCTTGTGTAACTTTCGCAGTAGTTGAGCAATTAACCTGAAAAATTTATTGGAGCTAGCAAATCCATTTCCTAATCGGACGCTTATATTGCGGTGTTTGGAACCAGTCGTCTGGATTGCATAGTGCTGACGCAACTAAACATCACTTTTTTGAAAAAGTAACTCTCGGAGGAAAAAAATCTACGTGCCAGTTTAACAGAAGTTGTAGATCTACCCATTGACTACCCAGAAAAAAATTTTCAAGATGCTGCGATGTTTCTCCTTTGCAACAACCTTGCTGCAAAAATGAGGCTGCAAACTCATAACTCGGCTCCCAGACAAGCTAGGGACCCGTTCTAGTGTTCAAAATGATCCGTGTGGTGAGCCCAGACATCTCTGAAAGTTTGATACAGATTGGTCAATATTTGCCTTTAGGGCACTAAAAAGTCGCTTTTTTGCATACCCCAACTTTGAGGGTGCTCAACTCGAAGGCTGAAGTTTCTAAAAATATGGTTCCTGTGTACGAACGACCCAAAACCATCTAAGAATCGATGCCCAACTTTTTGTAGCATCAGCATTTTTTTCCTGCATGGCGCGATCGCATCCCTGGCGCGCGCTGGTTTCGAAATGTATCGTCTCTCCCTTTGCATAATCTCGCCCCGCCTCGTTTCCGAACACCAGCGCGCGCCAGGGATGCGATCGCGCCATAAAGGAAAAAAATTTTGATGCTACAAAAAGTTGGGCATCGATTCTTGGATGGCTGTGGGTCGTTCCTACACAGGAACCATATTTTTAGAAAATTCACCCTTTGAGTTGAGCACCCTCAAAGTTGGGGTATGCAAAAAAGCGACTTTTTAGTGCCCTAAAGGCAAATATTGACCAATCTGTGTCAAACTTTCAGAGATGTCTGGGCTCACCATACGGATCATTTTGAGCCCAAGAACGGGTCCCTAGCTTGTCTGGGAGCCGAGTTATGAGTTTGCAGCCTCATTTTTGCAGCAAGGTTGTTGCAAAGGAGAAACATCGCAGCATCTTGAAAATTTTTTTCTGGGTAGTCAATGGGTAGATCTACAACTTCTGTTAAACTGGCACGTAGATTTTTTTCCTCCGAGAGTTACTTTTTCAAAAAAGTGATGTTTAGTTGCGTCAGCACTATGCAATCCAGACGACTGGCTCCAAACACCGCAATATAAGCGTCCGATTAGGAAATGGATTGGCTAGCTCCAATAAATTTTTCAAGTTAATTGCTCAACTACTGCGAAAGTTACACAAGAAAAACAAAGTGTACGAATACTTTCCGGCGCGACTGTATAAATACAACAAATGCCAGACGACCTTCTAATCTCTAAATCGGTCTTTATCAACCATGAAAACAACGGAATCAAAAAGGAATAGTGCACACTGTGGTTTGTCATCGCTGACAAAGTTGTTTGCCAGCGGTTCGCAAGAATTTACTATCCCTGGAAGCCACATCAACATTTGTCCAATTATAGCATGCATCATTCTGGCGAGCCTATGTACATTTAGACAGCGAAAATACAATGTACATGTGCGATGGTCTCACCACGAATTCAGTTTTGCAATTTTGCCCAGAACGCCTTGGCTAGCAGCTACTGTGTTCCTAATCAATAACGGATTAGCAGCGTGCGCCTAATCAACCTTATCATTGTGTACCGATAGAGCACAAATATCGACGGAACAAGAGAGGAGAAGAAGAATAAGAGAGGGGCGCGAATAGACGGGGCAGATGCCATCGGAAGAGGGGAGGGTTGATAGTGATAGGGAGTGATAGAGGGAGGGAGAGGAGGCATACAAAGCAAGCGAGAGAGTGCGGCAAATGGAGAGAGCGCAGAGTGATCGACCAACATTGATAGGCGGCGAACGACATGCAAACGTGGCCAAACGCCACCAATATGCAGCAATTCCAGAGCGAAAACGAGTGATGTTGAGGGAGTGAAAGCACCTGTTTATTGAGAATTAAAGGGAAAAAAACAAGAATTCGAAGAAAACGCTCATAATTCTGCAAGCAGTTATCAGTTGGAGGTTAGAACGAGAGAGAGAGAGAGAGAGAGAGAGAGAGAGAGAAAGTGATGATACATACACAAAAGGAAGCGGCGTGCCTCTTGCGGAATCGTGTCACACATAATCGATGAATCACGTCATTCATACGTCGAAAAGTATGTCAAAAACTACGAAGCCTTCACATATTTTACATTTGCCCAGCTACTCTTTTGAGAATTTTAGAACGAGCCGGACGAACTGTGTTTTTTTGCACAGCATCCAAAATAGAAATATACGAACAGTTAGAGAGAGATGCATAGCCAGAGAGCGCATGAAATGAAAGAGTTAGACAGCGAGAGAAAGAGAGAGAGAGAGAGAGAGAGAGAGAGAGAGAGAGAGATGCTGTTGGCATGCTGTCAGCGGAGCATTGTGGATTCTTCATACCATTCGCCGAATTGCAAGCACATTCCCGCAGTACCTGTAGACCCTCGTGCATATTGCAACCAACACACGGCATTCTACAGGGGGCGCGGTAGAGTGGCAGATCAGTGAGATAGTGTCTCTAGCCTGATCTAATCAAAAGAGCGAGAGACGGGAGGGAATGCTTTTTTTACAAAATGCTTTTTTACAGCATGGAAAATACCGGGAAAAAGGCTATGGGTGTCCCCTAAAATTCGAAACAAAGTGCCAAAATGTATGTAGGATAGATCAGAAATGTGCAACAATATGCCAAACTGTGGGTAGGCTTCGTTGTCATTCGACTTATAGGCCGACGCACAATCAATTAGAATTGGAATCTGACTGCGCGCGTTATCAGCGAATCATAAAGTCAGGCAGAGGTCAAATAGCCATTACGGCCTGTTGAACTGGCGTCGATGGCGTGATTACACGCAGCTCGGATCATCGGCCATTGATTGTTATCTCTGCACTGATATCCTATTCTTATCACTTCTTATCAGGCGGGGTGCGGCTATAACTGTCTGCCCTTTCAGACGACGCTATCAGTGTGATAAACTGATAATCTGATAATCCATTGTTGTCGGTGAGGCCAATGATCAGCTGCGAATGTCTGTGCCCTGCGGCCTCACATCGTCATATCACTCATTATCAGTGCGGAATGATATCATCACACACTCATTCCACACACTCCGCATTATCTCATTGTTCTTCCGGAAAGATCACCGGCAAAATTTCCAGAAAAAGGTGATTCCTACTTGGAGCAGAAAAAGAACAACAAGAAGCGCAGAGACAACACGAGAAATAAGCCGAGTCAGCAAAACAAATGTTAACAAAAAAAAATCAATAATACAGACCTCAGATCTCCGAAGTGCAGCCGTCAGAGCGCGCTGGCGAGGTTTTTTCCTCTCGCTGTCGCGCTTCTGGAAAAAATACTTAAAATTACTTATAAATCATTTCATTAGTAGTTAAATATTTCGTTAAACTGCCGAGGAAATCGGAAACAGTGGATTGTTCAGAAAAAAACCTAAAAATTGTTCAGAGGAAGCTTACCAATGCGCGAACAAATTCTCGCAATGGTGTGCAAGTACTTGCAGAGGTAGCGTCTCAAGCAAAATTCCAAGAGACGCAGAGAGCACTGCAGAAAGAGCGGTGGAATCAGTGAGGGAGAAAAACATTTCTCGGAAAACAAACAGCCCATCTCTCCATCTCTTTCCGTCTCTCTCACTCACCCTGCTGCCTATCACCACCAATCATCAAACAGACGACTGGGAACCAGTAGGGCACTAAATCTATAAACTGGCTGGTCTGACCCTTCCAAGAGGGGTAGGTAAGAGGGACTCGAGAGGGAGGCGGGCGTACCTTTAAAGAGGCCTCCCCGCACTCACCCGGCCACGGCTAGCAATCGATGCAACACCCTCCTGCCGTATGTGCCAACGGGGGTGAAAGCGAGGGGTGACAAGTCGAGTGTCGAGAGATAACAGGGAAGAGAAGAGTAGATCAGGGGGAGAGAGTAGATCAAAGTGCTCTTTCACTTTCACCTTTCCCCGGTAATCAACGCGCCCTATCACACGTTGATCGTTCACTCACGACGCGACCTCCCGTACAGTTCCACCTCTTCTTCCTCTCTCCTCTCTCTCGCTAGCACGATATTTACAACCGGGTGCAATCACTGTGCTCCAAAAAAAGAGTGGCCACACATCTGGCCAAACGTTTGCGCCAGCAAGGTTACCATTCTCTCTCGCCCAAACTGTTTGACGCTCCTTGAACCTCTTACAAAACTACACAGTTCTCTGTCCAATCTCGCTGCGAAATCGTACTTTGTTGTAGTCAGCCAATTGAAAACTCTCCTGCATACCACACCCCCACTTGCATTCCTCGCGCAACAACACACCCAGGTCGATACGGCAAATGAAGCTCTCACCTTTGCAGACTGCTTGTCAGGCTTGGCTTCTAGAAGGCTCACAGGTAGCAGAGATCACTTGGGGCATTACTGGATGGGCGCACTTTCTTGATGTCCACGGGCGCCGTTCTCGAGCCGGTGTGTTCAACTACTACTCCTTGTGTGTGTGCCTGTGGTCTCTCGCCCCCTCTCCGTCGCTGTCCGCCAAACGCTGGTCTCTCTGGACGCTCTCGCCTTTCCCTCTCCTCTCTTCTCTCCCCTCTCCTCTTCTTCTTCTATCATCGGACACACAGCCAGACAGACACACGACGGGGGCCTTCTCTTTCTCTCTTCTCCTCCTTCTTCTCTTCTTCTTCGTTCTTCTCCTTCTTCTAGCCTGAGGGGAGCGCGTCGCGGTCGCGCAACGCGGTCCTCCTCCTCCTCCTCTCCCTCCCCGTCCAATTCCTTCTCTCGGCCGATCGATACTTGCGCCGAGCTGCCGTCGCCCGGTCGGTGCGACAGCTGCAGCGCGGTCACACTGATCGCATGCAGCTTGCTTTGTCTGAGCCCATCGTGCGAAGCTTCACTCCGCCCCCCCCCCATTCTCTACGTCCAACACGCACCGTGTCCACTCTCTCTTCCCGCGTGCACCTCCTCACGTCCTTACAGTACACCATATTCGGCAACGCAGACAGCGTTTAAAAATTTTGTTCTTTGCCCATCATAATCGCTCGATTTTTCTCGTAATTTTAACACCAATCTTGTGTGAATTTGTCACAACCCAAGGCTGTCATTTCACTTCCTCATAAACACCGCAGCACTACCGCGGTTTTTCATCCCACTGCTTTTCGCTCCAACCGTATCATTATTTTCCCTCCCCGAATTGCCACATAATGCCCTTCCATCCATCATGCGAACCTTGCACACTCCGTTTTGATTTATGCTTTCCTATCTGTCGTGAGCCATTCTTGCCTTTTCGGGAGATACTCTCCCGTTTTTGAGCCAGAGCCCTCATACCCATTACATCCATTTCTGCCTAATACTCATCTCCCGATTCTCTGTTTCTCTGAACGCTCTTGTGATTCCATTATCTCTCGCTGTCCTTTCTTACATCTCGTCAGCGTTCTTCCATTACATTAACTCGTCGAGCCTCTCTCATATCGGGATTCTACTATTGGGCACTGAAGCACGAACTCTATGGAAAACCCGAGAGAAAGTGGTAGTATGGATAGATAGATGGATGGATGTGGAATGGGAGAGATATCGTGATGGAAGGCGAGACAGCGAGGCAGGGATAGATAGAGCGAGAGTGAAGTAGATGCATATCCCCTTTCTCTCTATCTCTCTGTGCTTCCCGTTCTCCCTCCGATGAATCTCTATGCACATTATTCCACATGTCATCGAGCCTTTCACTCGAAGACTCCTCCTCCGTTCACTTGCCTCACTTTCTGTTCTATCATCAATATGCCATTGGCCAGTCGTTTTATGGTCTTACGCACCTCCTTTCGCTGCCAGCCGAAGCGGCCAGTGAAAGGAGTCGACCGAGCGACAACCGCCTCCAAACATGCTCCTCCTCATCCCTCTCTGCCTCTGTCACTTTCAGCCTCTCGCTTCCTCCTTCTCTCATACTACAAATGTGTGTGCGTTACCCTTTTATACGCCCCTAAACTCCTTCTTGTTGTCTACTATAGCACACTCTTAAACCTCTCGAACAAGGAAAGGTATTCCCCAGTCCGTTCGATTGCGAAGAGAGCGGGCAGAGAAAGAGGGGGAGAGCGGGAAGGAGAGGGAGCGAGTAATTAGTGACGTCATCTCGCCGATGTCCGTTTCTTTCCTTACTCTGCACCCAATCTAGCTTTCTATTTTGGGTGTTCGTCCGATGTTCTACCAGATTCCGATAGCACCGCGTCATTTCTTTGACTGTCATTATCATCAGAGATCCACACTCAGGTGTTTCCAATTGAGGTCGTTATTACTACGCCTCCATACTCTCTTACCACATGTCATGTCTCTGAATTCTCTCAATTAGGTTCACTTCTCGGTGCGACTCTCTCTCTCCCTCTCACTCCTCCTATTTCCACCCATTGATCCGTCTGTGAAGGAGGGGGGAGGGGGATACTGCTGAGTGAGTGAGAAGAGAAGAGAGGGACACACAAGAATGAGAGATGGAGAAAACCGAGAGATAGTGAGAGAGAGTATATGTGTGTCCCCTCTCCTGATGATGGCTACTATTCACTACTACACCGAATCTCTTTTTTTATTGCGTCATCACTACGACATCATTAGTTTCAATTTCCTCATGCACTCATTTCCAATCTCATTCTTCCCTTCATCCCCTTTCCTAGTGCAACGCGGAGCCCATTATTCACTCAATGGCTCCTCATCTCTCCTTTTTCTTTTCCTCCTCATCTGCTTCTATTCCTATCGTAGCCGGAAAAGAAAGAAAGAAAAGCATGCCGACGATTTCCGTGTTGCGTTCAGCTACGTTCCGGCTCGGGAGTTACTGTGTTTAGCGACGACCTTCCAGATCTTCTATGTTCTCCTGAGTCCCTTCACCATTCGTCGCCGACGCCGTCGCTCGCCTCCTCTCCTCCCACTTTCCTCCTATCCCGCACTGTGATCCACCATGGCGATCCCGCGACTTCGGTACTTCTTTCTTTCACTGTTTCATCGTTTCTCGAGGCGGTTACTGTTGCCCGCAGCTTTCCCGGGTTTCAAAAGGATACAATAGTGGTATTGCAGCGCTACCGCGAACGATCAGGAGCGCATGGTGCATCCGAATCAGATCGTCTACAGTAAGATGGAGAATATGGTGAGGCAGATGTTGGACAACGAGATCGGAGTGCCGATCAAGACGGTCAAGAGCTTCCTTAGCAAGGTCAGCAAGGATAATTATTTATCTTAATTTATTCTATTTTAAAATTTTGTATATATCTCAATAGTTAGACTTTACAAATATGAAAAGCATTCACATACATTGCGTTAGACAAATGTAAAGCCGTTTCCACGTTAGGTTTCGAGGCCAATATCAAGGCGTGTTTCACAAGTTATCATTTACCGAAATCGGTTCTTTACTCCTCGCTCTCTCAGGTGCCCTCCGTCTTCACCGGTCAGGACCTGATCACATGGTTGCTAAAATACATCGCAGAGCGGGAGGGGGGCAAGAAGCCGGATGCAGAAGGTAAGTCTACTCTCGCGTACCTTTATACAATAATTTTCTGGGGGCTGTATAATCTGTTTAGAAGTTGGCCATCTTTTCGTTTTTCTTTTTCGTCAGTTTTTGACTTAATCTTAATTCCTTTGCATTAGTTCGATAAAGCACGATGAAAAAGTAAGTATGCCAACGAAATCAACATAAAATATAATGTAAGCGACTAGCAAATTCGTGTTAAAGATGGCCGAAAACTAGAAATAGGTCATCTTCTGTTTGCGAGGGCTAGACAGTGACGAGAGAACACGGGGATCGAGGAGAGGGAAAAGTATGCATGTGTTGTTTACTTTTATTGCGAAACTCTGCGCTCTCACTTGTTTACGTGCTCTCTCGTCACTGTCTAGCCCGCGAAACAGAAGATGGCCAACTTCTAATTAAAAGATGGCCAACTTCTAGTTTTCGGCCATCTTTAACATAAATTTGCTAGTCGCTTACATTATATTTTATGTTTATTTCTTTGACATTCTTACTTTTCCATCGGGGTTTATCGAACTAATGCAAAGAAATTAAGATTAAATCAAAACTGACGAAAAAAGAAAAAAAGAAAAGATGGCCAACTTCTAACAGATTATACAGCCCCCTGAAGTGCAAAAATTTATGATCAGTCCCGCCAGGTCTGATAAAGAATCTTTAATGTAAAATGTTGCCAACACTATATATATATATATTTATGCGATCACAAGAAACGCGGTACAAAATTAAGTTAGATTAAAAACGAATTCAGTTGGAAGACAATGACAATCTAATAACGAGTCACTCAGAGAAACTGATCAATTCTCTGGACTTCACTAATAGCCTTGCCGCTCTGGGGAAGAAACTATGATGTCGGTAGTTTGAAGTGGAACTAGCGTTAGTGAAATTTATCCCATGTCGAGTGAAGTAATAGCTAAAGTGATGTGGTGCCTTTTTAGATATTTTGTATTTGCCTCTCAGGAGATTACTGGCTGTCTTCAGGTCAATTTCCTCTCTACACTTTTCTAATGAGACTAGACCTAACTGCATATTTCTATTAGGGAAATTCGGCATTGTTTGCCAGGTCGATTTGTGGCATCTCATAAATAGTCGTCTAGTGAAATAGTTCTGAACATTTTCAAGGATTTCTTTGTCACGTATTAAGTAGGGGTTGAAAACCATAGAAGCGCTCTCTAGTATGGGTCGAATGTAAATAGAGTAGGCTTTGAGGAGTATTTCAGCGTTATTGGTGCGAAGAGCTCTGAGAATAATGTGGCACGCGGATACACCTTTCTGAGCAATTGTCTTGCAATGGTCGGAAAAAGTGAGCGATTTTTCTAATATGAAACCGAGATCTCTCATGACTAATTTCTGTTCTAGTATAGTATTGCCTATTTTGTATTTATTCTTCGCATTTGCTCTACCTAAATGTAATGAGTTGCATTTATGTGCAGCTAATGGTAGCTGCCACTCTTCAGACCAATTGACTATGGTATCAATTGCGCTTTGTAATGGAATAGTGGTTTCCGTTCTTTTAAACGGGCGGTAAATTTTGATGTCATCTGCATACATTCGTGCAACGACACCATTTTTCTGGACTAGTAAGGGGATTTCAGACGTGTAAATCAAAAATAGCAGTGGACCTAATACCGATCCTTGCGGAACGCCACTTGTAACTGGGAATGATGACGACAGTTTCTCACGTACTCTAACTTGGAAAGTTCTGTTCGCAAGATAACAAGTAATCCAGTCAATAGTTTTATGATTTTTCCTAGTTTGTGTTTTAGTTTAGGGTGTGATACTCTATCAAAAGCCTTCGCGAAGTCGAAATATATTACATCTACAGGTTCGCCATCACTAATAGACGCTGTCCAATTTTCCAAAGCGTCTAGCATTTGAAGCTCGCGGGAGCGTTTCTTTCGGAATCCGTATTGTTCATCAGGGAATATATCTAGGGTTTCACAATGTTCTATGATCGGCTTACACAGGAGTCTTTCAAAGACTCTGCAGAATAGTGATGTGATTGAAATGGGTCTATAGTTTAGGGGGTCACAGAAAGGAGGGGATTTCTTAACTGGTGTTACAATGGAATGTTTCCATGCCTGATTCGTATGAAAGGCGAAAGAACACTCTCGTTATAGTTGCTGTGATGCACTAACTTGACATTGCAAGCAGCATTTAAACAAACTACAGTAGGTGTTATCATCGAACATGAAATTTTTAGCGATTCTCAGAGTTAATACTAGTCCTCACGTCCGAAATCACTGTAGAACACGTAACCACGCAATCTCTCTCGAAATAACTTCTGCACCTTCGAGATAAATATTCTGATAAGTGACGCGCTCAAGATGATATCGGCGCGTTAATGTGAAAGTCATCATCGTAAATGGGGTGACATAGCAGTTCTCTGAGCCTTCAGATACAGTACATGAGAGGTCCCTCAACACCAACGCCGGGCAAAGCAATCCAAAAGACAATCCAATCAAACGCAGTCGACGCGCCAATAAATCAATAAAAAAGTCTCTCTCACTTTCAGCGGACGCCCTGCATCTGGCGCATCTAATAGCCTCGCACGGCTACCTCTTCCAAATCGACGACCACGTTTTGACCGTCAAAAATGATGGCACCTTCTATCGCTTTCAGACGCCCTACTTCTGGCCCTCCAATTGTTGGGAGCCAGAGAACACCGATTACGGTACGCAAGACTACGGTACGACTTAGCGATGGCCGACAGCAGTCGTTGGTGCGGGGGCGTGGAAAACATTGACTTATAACCTGAATTACTTTTCTTTGCAAAACTTTCCACGCCTTCGTAGCGATGCAACGCGTGAGTTCTATCATTGGAGCATACTGAAAGGGATTTGGAAGAACTTGTTTTCCGTTCTTTGGTATTTGCTCCACGAATGAAACAGAACAGAACTTGGTTGACTCGCTTTGTGAATGCGCATACACAAATGGCAGATTGATAGGTTGCCAGCTCTAAGCCGCAGTCCGGCAGCCAGAGCCGGCAGCAGTCAGATTGTTTATCTCGCAGTCTCAGCTCATCAATACACTTTGCAGCCGTCTACTTGTGCAAGCGGACGATGCAGAACAAGGCGCACCTCGAGTTGGAGGACTTTGAAGCTGAGAATCTTGCCAAGCTGCAGAAGATGTTCTCACGCAAGTGGGAGTTCGTCTTCATGCAGGCCGAGGCGCAGTACAAGTACGTGCAATAGAACACCTGTTTTATGGATTTGGTTTATTAGTGCACTCGCGCAAAGAACAAAATCATTTCGCACAATTGGAACTAAACGCTGCATTGCATCTACGACAGTCGCGCTATTAAGAAAATGATGGTTAAACAAAATGAACGGACCTCTTCCAATAGCTCCATGAAATTACCACCTTGTCTGCAGGGTGGACAAGAAGCGGGACCGGTTGGAACGGCAGATCCTCGATAGTCAGGAGCGCGCCTTCTGGGACGTCCATCGACCCGTGCCCGGCTGCGTAAACACCACAGAGGTACGATCCCCTTTTTTTAAAGTGAAAACATTAGATCAGTATGCAAAGCGAGCATACCAAGCTGGTAGTTGAAAAGATATTTAGTAGTCGCCACTATTGGACGCTCCATAAATAACAAGCTGCGGTTTCAATATTTCTCGTCCCTTTGAACAATGTGTTCACTCTCATTCAATCAGCTGAGACGTGGCGTGCGTTTTGACGCAACATTATTTGACGCTACTTCTCCTCTGACTGCCTGACGCCTAGAGGCGAAAGACAGGGCATCTAAAGCGCAACTCGATTGGGGTCTCTCCTCTCTCCCTTATTTTCTCGTCAGTTTTCCGCCCTTCTCCTTCTCGCCGGGTTCGGCCCTTCGGCCGGCCTTTCATCCGCCGTCGCGCCTCTCACTCTCTCACTCTTTTTTTCTGTCATGTCTCTATCGACGTCAGTGTAGGGGCCTCCCCTCGTCCTCCATCCCTCCGCCGCCTCGTCCCTTTTCGCCCCACTTATTCAGCACAGAGAGAGAGAGAAAGATAGACCTCCTCCTCTTTTGAGAGTGGTGCGGGCGCCGGCAGGGGCGTACAGTAGAGTATATATGGAGAAGGAGAGGAGCAGGAGGAGAGGAGGAGCGACGGATAGAGGACGAAACACACACACGCATCCAACACACATTCTCATCGATTGAGCGGCAACGGGCAGAGTGGAGGGGACGCAGGATGCGAAATGTGAGAAGCGTCTCCTCCTCTCGGCGGCGGAAAAACGCCCCGTCGTCGTCCCCCTTCCCTCCTTTCATTTGTGAGCTCTCGATCTCTCTCCTCCTCCTCTTCCTTCTTCTCTCGTCGCGAACTTCAAGCCCCAGACTTGACAGATGAGCTGCTCGCCCGAGGCTGAAATGCGATGCTGCTTTTCCCATCGTGTGGTGGGATTACCCGGGGTCAGCTCCCCCCGAAGTTAGTGGTGCCTGGGAGGGAGAGGGGTTTTCTTCTCTCCACTTTTCAAGCTCCTTCATCCATCTTCTCTTCTCTCTCTGTGGTGGTGCAGCAGCAGCCAATTGGCGCGTCTCTCTCTCTCGCCTTCTCTGGGGAGGAAAAAAGGGGGCTGTGGACAGAGGAGAAGAGCCCCCATCGCAGGCAGCAGTGAGAACTCTGTGTCGTCTATTTCCCCTTTTTATATTGCACTCCCAAATGAGGGAGGAGTGGGGGTAGATTCTCCTGAATCGGGATGTTACTTCTCTCCATCTCTTCTTCCGCTTACACAAGTAGATACTGAGAAAACGCGTGTTTCTTACCATATGGTGGGAATTGGGGGTCGCACCTGAGTCACAACTTCCTTCCTTGTTTCCATTGTGTTTAGCCCCGCGCGGGCTTCTGTACTGCTGTGGAGCAAAATCGTCCTCCGATGCGCTAAGCGAATTTGACGTGTGGTGGAGGGGGGAGGAGACAGAAAGGAAAAGAAGAGAGGGGAAGAAGGAGGGGGAAAACGACAAGAAGCAGTCAAAGAGTGAAAACGACGGCACACACGCGAAATCTCGAGAGACGACGATGACAGAACACACACAGTCAGGCACAACAACAGAAGCGGATAAAGTTAGCAGCGAGAGCAGTAAAGAGGGAGAGAAATACAAAAGAATCTAGAAATCGCTCATACTTTTTAGCTCGAGAAGGAAATACCGTTATTTCTGACTAGCTAACTGTTGAGAAATATTATCACTAAACGGTACCCCCCGCACATTTATTGATCGGTTTCTTGATTCAAAAAATTTCCGACCAGAATTTCTGGCAAATGAAATGCATGAAATCATTATTTTCCAGGTCGATTTCCGGAAATTGTCGCGATCGGGTCGACCAAAGTACAGCAGCGGCGCGCACGCGGCGCTCAATGCAAGCGCGAGCGGATGTTAGTATATTTTAATTAATTAATTATTAATAATAAAAATCAGTAACAATTTTTTAAAAATAAGGAAGTAAATTTAGCGCAATGGTTGAATAAAATTATATTTTAAAAAAATAAATAAAAGAGGCGAAAAGGAAAACTAGGGATTTATGGCGCTAGGAAGCCATGCCTACCTCAGTTTCGATCAAACTTCATTGTAGTATGCATAGAAATGGCTATAGATATTAGCAAACTATTTGAATTGCATAAAAACCTATCCATGTTTGCAGCATGTTCACCCTATTCGACGTCAGCGGCGGCGGCACACATGCACGCAGCGCAGTCGCAACCGTCGACGTCAAACGGCGGACCAAGTACGAGTACCGCCACCCCGCCAACAACGAGGTAATAATTAAGCATAAAAAAATTAATTAAAATATAAAATTAGAGCAATAAAATATAAAATAAGCAACTGCATTAGTAGAGCGGGAACTGCAGAAAATAAAGAGCGGCGTAGCACTCGAGGAATTCAGATAAACGCATAATTGAGCGCAGCAAACATGCACGGTTCTCCTGCGATGTTAATAGAGCAACATTGCCGCAGAACGAGCCAATAAAGAGTAAGAAAACAAAAAGAAAACGGCTCAAAATCAAGAGAATTCACAATGTTCCTCAGAAATCAGTTACTCGAATTGCTGCTGCATTGTACGGAGTAAATATACAGCCGCATAAAAAGGCGTCTACAGCGCTGCTAGAGTGTGCGCATTGTCGAATTGGGCGAACATAGGCCGGCTAGACGAAGAAACCCGCTCAAAATTGGGAGAAACACTCACAGGAAATTTGGCCGCCTCGGCAACGCTGTAATGGGAGTGGAACTGATGCGTTGCCTGCGCACACGAGATGGTCGATGCCTGGAGCATGTATTAGTTACGAAAATAAAATAATAAATCGTACAAGAACAAGAGAAATCGATTAAGAAAGAAAAGAGAAAATTAGGAATCATTCAATAGATATTTCGAATACCGTATGCCTATTCGTTTGATTGTAACTACGCGCGTACTGAACAAATAAAAATTTCATTGAAAATCAATATTCATTGGTTGAAATTTCATATTCAACATATTTATTAATCAATTTAATAAAATCTTCAGCAGTAGTGCGTCCGGGTCGTTTCGCAATAACTACTCGCACAAGCCGGGCTTGCGACGATGCACGCAAGTGCAGGACACGTTGAAACAAGAGGTTTGTTGTTTTTTCTCTCTTTTTTAGTATTAAAAACATGGCCAGTGAATAGCGATCGAAGCTGTAGCAGATTCTCTTAAACAGCAACACTTCCTCGATAAACAATGTTTATTTCAATAAATTGTATTTTTAAAATATATTTTCTGTTTTTTTACAGATCCAACAGCTCAATTCGCGGTTAGCAAAGAACGTGTTGAAAACATCGAAAGTAATCGAGAAGTGAGTTCATTGTATTGATTACCGTATCTCGAATAACCGAGATTATTGTAGGCAGGCTTACTCTAGCTAGGACTACTGTAGCTATGATTCCTGTAGCCAGGATTACTGTGGCTGCTACGAATACCGTTTCTCGAACATGATTACTGTAGCAAGTAGTACTGTAGTTCAGTTTGATGTTTTCCAGGATTGCTGTAGCTAGGATTACGATATTTCAGCTACATCGGCTTCTACGAGCATCGACGGTTGTTCGATCCCATGCTAGTAGTTCTCGCCAGTCAACAGGACCCGTTCGCCTCGCATCCGAATCCGTGGTTGAGCGACACGGTAGACTTCTGGCAGCACGACAAAATGTGAGTATACGGTTGCTTGGGATATTCAGATAAATGTGACGGGACGGTAGATGAAATCTGTCTGTCTTCTCTTTTTGGATACTGTACCAGGGTAGTATGTGGACAGTGGCAAAGTACAGTTTCTCACCAAATTTGTATATTGTCCTACGGTGCTCCTACGGTAGTCCTACAGTATCTGATCACTGTCAATCGATTGCAGCACGGGCGACATCTCGACTCGTCGGCTGCAGTTGTGGGAGGACTCATTCGAGGAGCTGCTCATCGACATTGTCGGTCGGGAAACGCTGCAAAGGTTCCTCGACAAGGAGTACTCGGGCGAAAACCTCCGCTTCTGGTGGGAGGTACGGTACCCGACGATTACGGTATCCCCCTTAGGAGATGATTCCCAGTCTCCAGCATGGGATCTGCATCTCGCTTTGACTCATTTCTGGATGGACAAAATTAACAGCTATTCAAGAATCCGCATCAAATCAAATATCAGAGGGACTGCATATAATATACTTACACTATGAGATTACTGTAAAATCAGTCGATCAATATACCGCAATCTCAGGTGCAAAAGCTGCGGAAGTGCTCGTGTCGCATGGTGCCGGTGCTCGTGACGGAGATCTACAACGAATTCATCGACACCAACGCCACATCGCCCGTGAACGTCGACTGCAAGGTACTGTAGGCACTCTACCAATCGCGAACTGAGTTCATTTCTCCGAACTACCGTAATCTTCAACACCAATTGCAGGTGATGGAGATCACCGAAGAGAACCTCAAGAACCCGAATCGGTGGAGCTTCGACGAGGCAGCGGTGAGTGTTGGTGGTGGTGTACCGGGTGCATCGGGCGAGGTGACTTTTCCTAAAAAACGTCGACTTCTGCAGGATCACATCTACTGTCTGATGAAGAACGACTCGTACCAGCGATTCCTGCGCTCCGACATCTACAAAGACTTGTTGGTGCAATCGAAAAAGAAGGTTCGTTGCGTCCTACCCGATCAATAATCCCCTTACTTACCGTAATTCCTCGCTCCAAGATTCCTTGTAGATAACCTTCTAACTTTCTGAAAACGATAAATCAATAATTGAGATACTTACCGTATTACGAGTGCGCCAGTCTTCCTATCCCACTGCATTCCAACCTGTTGTAATCGCATGATGATTATGATGAAATAACCCTCGCGAGATACCGTAATCCCATATATGATATCGATTAGTTTGAGCAAGCACTAGCTAAACAGCACTACTCTTGCATGGAATCTTACTGTAGTTTATCGATTGGCTGCATAGTTCTGAGTTGCTCTGCCGCTTCCGCTGATCAGTTTCAATCGATAATTTTGCCGCGCACATGTTATAGCCTCGGCGGCCAGGCAGCCGGGAGGGCTGCGTGGCAGCCGGGACTGTGCAGCAGCCGGGGCTGCCACGCAGTCGCGTCAGTTTCAGACCACTTTCTCGTCGCTGATTGCGCGCAAAGCGTCGCGGAAGGTCTCCAAGCAGCACACGCATGGCGGCGCCAAGTCTCCCGCCTCCCTCTCGCCCGTGACGCTGCCCGGCAACGCGTCCGCGCCCTGCCTCCTCGCGGCGCCCGCCTTCCGCCAGTGAGGCGCCGCGCGCCTTCAGCGCGACGCCCACGCGCCATCGGTAGGACCCACACACCACACCTCAGTTTAGTCGAGTAGTGATTAAAGAGTAGATCAGTAAGCGAGGGGAATACCATACGATTCCGAATTGTCAATTTTGTTTTTGCTTTCTTCATCTAACTAATCCCGCCACTAAAGAGTCTGACCTACCGAGTGGCCGACCGAACCAGGTTACGGTGGTCGGCAGGCCAGTGCTCGTACACCCACATTTTCACCTTTTTGCCTCCCTCCTACGTTCTCCCTTTTATTGATGTCTACGAGGGTCTCCGCCAGATTTTCCCGTCCGTCCCTTCTCTCTGATCTTTGATCTCTCCATCTCTCTCCTTCTCTCTCTTTATCTCGTTGTCTCTCCTCGCCTCCTACACTCTCTCGCTTCTCTAGGCAGTGGTATTCCCTACGCTTCTCTGTGTGTTTTTGTTTTCAGTGTGCCATTTGAGTGAGTCTGTAAGTCTTCCGTGTGTCGAGCGTGTGTGTATGTGTGTCTGCGTTCTGCGAAACGTCGCCAGCACCCCGCACTTCAACAGCACACGCATCACCACCAACACTAACTATGTCCAAGCGTGTCTTTGATCTCAAATTCGCGCATTTCCTTTTCTTTGGTTCTTCCTTTCCTACTCATTCTCCTTCTTTCCCCCTCTAATGACCTACCGAATATTGCAAAACCTCGCACCCAACATTGCAGTGTGTGGAAAACCTTTAGATGCCCCACCCGCTGATCGATTCCTCTCGGGTACCGTACCCGGCACTTACCGTACCCTTGCAGGTTCCGGTCAAGATGAATCAGGGCCTCCGCTTTCCCAATTTACCCGGCTTCTCATCGAACACTGTAAGTTAACCGTCGATTTTTTTTTAAATAAATGATTACGGACTATATAGAGTATACATATTTTAATAGAAATTTTATATTAGAATTTGGCAATTTATAAAAAAATCGATATTCAAAACAGCATTTTAGATGCGGGAGGTTAGGAGCAGGACCAATCTAGGCGAATGCACCGAGACCTGTGAGCAGCATTTACAAACTTTTAAATATAGCGTGAAACGCAAGACCGACTACCTTCATTTTGGAATCCCTTCTCTAATGCTGCGTTCATTATTGATGTGCAACCATAAGTGTGTAAAGCATGGAGAGTTTTGACCGCTCAAAATGATCGGACATTGACAATGAATGCAGCAGTACAGATCGGTGAACAAAAGGGCGTGCGAAATGAACGCAGTCGGACTCGCATTTCAACCCCTCGTTTTGGTCTAGATGGAAACCTGCATGGTCGAACAACGTGGTCCTAGCGCGTTTTGTCCCTCTTCTTACAGTATATTATCGTGGTATCCTCCGTATGTCATTTTTTCAACAAAAAAAATTCGCAAAATCATTTCAGAGCTCCTGACTGTGATTGTCGTGGTGTCGTGTCATGTGGTTACTGTAGCCGTCGAATGCAGCTACCGTACTCCTCTCTTTCCAGAACAATCGGCCAGCGCTGCCGCACGTGGCCAGTTCGACGCAGCTGTAGTATCGATTATTGCCCCTAATTTCCCTAGCCCCGCCTCCTTTCCCCCGGTGAGCAGTCCTGACCCCCGCCCACAGACCCATCATGTCCATATACCATAGCGTGCTAAGAGTATTCCGTCTATTGACCCCCGATTGTTTCCCCTGTTACCCCCCCCCCCCCTTCCCTATTTGTCTCTGTCTATGGGTTCTCTTGTCCGCACACGCACACCCCTGTTACCGTACCCCTCCTTCCTCCCACCACTCTTTCCCCCCGCCATCGGTACCGTATTCAGCCGCCCCCCCTACAGTATATGCCTCCATGCCAAGAGTGTGTGTATCGATCGATGAGAGATGTATATATCGATCGTCGACTGACTTTATAATTATAATTATTTCGCGCGCGCTGAGTAATCGTAACAAGACGGGCTTCCCGACTTTTCAATCTTTCTTTCGTTTGTGTCTCAATTGTTCCTCTTCCGATGATTTGTACCCTCCCACGTATTACCACCGCCCCCGCCCAGATGCCAATATATATTTTATATAGATTTGTTCATATATAGCATACGGTAGACCATCACACATAAGAGATTAGCACCCGCCGATCCCCGATCGATAATTTACCGTACTACCCATTACAGAGTCCATAGCCAGAGAGAGCTTTACCCAGCACACGATCGATTGCCATATACACCCCAGACGCATAATACCAATCGATATTAGGCTCTTTGACGATCGAGTTATGACACAGACACACAGTTCCCTCCTCTGCCATACCCAACAATCCCCCCATTTCTAGTCCCCGTTTCCGCGCCCCGCCCACCTGTTTTAATTCACAAGCCAATTCCACTCTTTCTTTTGATAAATAAGAATTGAAAATTTGTAACGGTGCAATTTGGAAGTGATCGATTACGTTAAAGCAACGATAACATTAGGAACATTTTGCCACGGCATGAGTAAGGCTGCTAAGGACCGTGTTTTCATTGATTTCTCATATTATGTTTCAGCGCCTGTACATACACAGTTTTGGGCAATGCCCAATGTGTTTCCAGTACTACTAAACAGCCTCTAGATTTCAAAATCGAAAATATTGAGTTCAACAAAGATCTCCATCCACAGCTGTCTGAGTACCACTCTGCCATCCCCCGCAGCCGACTGAATTATAGCCATATTACAAAGGAGCGGAAGGTGTGTACTATTTGAGATGAGTGTTTGCGAATTTATAATAATAGACCGTCATTTTCAAGCTTCCGTCGACCACAACTGCCAACGATCGCGTCATCATAAGTGGTCAAAGGGACTCATTAAAATGGACGGGTTAATATTTTATTAGAAGTGGCACCTCCCCGCCCTCATATTGAAATGCCGCAGCGTCGCTACGCACTTCCGGCGCATCTTGATTCTTCGCTATTTTTCAGTTTCTTTTTTTCAGTTTTTTTCCAGTTTTTTATCTCTAAGAAATCATCCGAACCTTTACATGCCCAAAGCGAGTGTTTAAAAAACGTAGCGAGAGTGCGAAAATAAGATTTCTTACATCTTTTTTGTGTGCAGTCTTTCGAAATTTCAAGTTTCAAACTCCTAGAGTGCTGTCTTTGGTGAGAAGGGAACTGTCGACTTGAAATTAATCCTGATGAATTTCGCACCGTTCAATATATATTCATTAAGTTTCCCAGAATCCGTGCAATCCAAACCGTCCATTCTGGAGTTCTGATTATTCAGCCAATATTCGAATACAAAGAATCAAAATGAGAAGGTAAATCCAGTGTGTTCAAATTTAAGGAAATAGTTAGAGGGTGTGAAAGAATGTAGTTTGTAAATTGATGATGATTTCATCACGATTTAAATTTTGGCATTCGAGCTGAACGAAGTTCGAGCTCCGTGTTCGGTGTTTTGCGATATGTCTCCATTGTTATAGCCGTGCAAGTGCATTACGAATTACGAATTACGAATAATGCATTACGAAGACCAATGACTGCTCCCTTGTGAAGCCAATTTTTATTTTATTTCTCTTTTATTTCTTTTCGCCTTGCCTCATTTCGCTCTCGAAATCATGACGAATTTATCACGGGTGAGGTGAAAATTGGTTTGATTATTGTTCATTTTTTAAGGAGAAGAGAAGATAATAAAATAATAGGGTTTGCGTTTTTTTTCCAGAAATCATTTTACGTACATCGGTATTGGAACAACTTTTCCGAGTGAGACAATAGTATTCTATTTTTAAGAGGAAAATTCATTTTGTAAATTATATTAGACATATGAGCCATATTTATTCTGACATCACGGCAAGTGGACTTACAGGAAGGAGGCTTCGGGGTCTTAGATCGAGGATCTTTAAACTCAGTGCTTGGGTCAAGGAAGGACCATTCTCGGGTTATTGTTTCTCAAATTGAGCGTTAATCGGTTGCGATACATATTTATTGAAAAAGTAGATCATCCAGCGGCGCCCTAGCGTGAATCGACCGAAGCGGGAACGCACGTCGTAGTCTGTAGACCTTAATAAACTTCTTAAAGTTATCTGGAATCATCTTCATGAAGTTGAATAGTAGAGTGTATCGAGGTTGAACTACGTTATTGCATGATAAATTATCTCACTTCCCTCTCTCCGCTCTGCACCTATTCTACAGGAAATTAAGCAGTAGTTGCAGTTCTCTGACGTAGCGCGCCTTGTGGCCTTATGGTGACGCGAGATTGGCCTCATTTCCTCGTTTCTTCAGAAGTCGCTATCGGAATTGTAGTGTCGGCCCCTTCTTATTCTTCCTCCTAGTCAACGACCGCTGTATCCCCCCTACGCACAGCTGTTTCTGTCACGCACGCATATATCCTGTTTCTATAATTTATCCAAGCTGGATTAGAGCCTGTATATATTTATATATATGCTATTAAAATGCAAACGGATAGGCAAAGCAATCACACACTGGGTGCATCCGAACGCGCTCGTTTTCCCCAGAATCACCCCCTGTCGCATGGCGTAAGAGGCTGACTAGTCCACGGTATTCTACAGAAAGAGAGTTAGATCAGTGAGAGAATGTCTCTCGTCTGATCTAATCGATAGAGCGTGAGACGGGCGGGAATGAGAGAATTTGTGTGCTGGCATTCTGCCACGCGTAGCAGGGTGAAGTCGTATTTCCACACGGAAATATTCAAAATAAATGGCGCTAAAACGCAGTGCATTCCTGCTTGTGTGCTGGTTCAATTACCGCCATTGAAAGAAGTAGTACAACTGATGTTGCGAACAACTGTTCCATACTAATGCAGTCCCTGAAGCACGTGTCTTTGCTTCCATTTATGGAAGCATTATGAAACAGGAACATTTATGGAAGTTCATAAACTACGATTACGAAACGGCAATGCAAATTATCTCGTCCTCTTCAATATTCTCGCATAATTCGAACTCTTCCCGCATTTCCGGCATCAAAAATCTCGGATCTTTAATGGAATTCCCTCTCCGTAAGTGACTAAATTAGCGCCTAATCGGTCACTTTCCGTCTTGTCTGTCCCATAGTGATAATAAGATAAATGATTTGCAGAATTAACTAACTCAATAGCTCCACGAACAAATAAATGTTCCTTAATCAAAACAAGTAGATTTTCACGTCAGATCGCAAAATGAAGAACCAAAAATTTCACAAACAATTTTTGAATATTTGCAAACTTGTGCAGTTCGGGTTACTATTTGGTTCAGATCTCTTCACTTCATGATCTGAACTGAACCATGAACCTTCATTCGTGTGAACCACCATTAGAGTGTGTGTGTGAAATGAAGAACTTGATCTAATTACTGCACAAGTTTGCAGATATTCGAAAATTATTTGTGAAATCTTTGGTTCTTAATTTTGTGAATCATCTCGTGTATTTGGTCGTCGAGCTATTGAGTTAGTTCATTCTGCAAATCATTTACCTTATTATCGCGATATCATAGGAAGCAATTTATCTGTGCATTCAAGAACAAAATACGTACGATTTTGAAATCACAATTTTTATTACATTCTTTTATTATTTCGACATAAATATTTCACTGTCTCTCCGCTGAAATTGTGAATATTTTTCTGTTTGCATCATCTTGTGACAACACGGTAGCTGCGTAAATCTAGATTCTTTCCTGCTGAATACCACGTTTCGTGCAGGATTGGGTAGGCGGCGTTGAGTCACTGCTCATCAATCAGTCAATAATGCATTCAAACAATCATCTATTCAATATTTAATTCAGACAGCGTAGGACTGAGTTAGCGACTGAATTGCACAATGGCTGTACCATGCAGTAGAGTGCGAAATGAGAGGCACGGCCTCTTCATCTCTAGATCCCTCTAGACCGGCTCTCTAGACCGGTCGATAGGCGATAGAGTGTGCGAAATGAAGAGACCGTGATCTCACATTTCGCACTCTATGTACCATGCAGTCATTTCTATTGTGCATATTGGTACAATTGATTGACTTTTGTGTGTGATAGTCCCTGTTCTACAAGGAAATGGGGCATCATCATTCGCAATTTCTGGACCAACTTGATAAATAAGCAAATTCGAAATTTATCATGTGATTTTTCGTCAGCACGAAAGGGGGTTTTTTTAGCATTGCACCCCTTCGAAAACTCCAGTCTGTAATGTGACTTTTGTCGTCTTTCCTCCAAAATACACTTTCCATTTTGACAAGAGTTTAGTCCGGCTCTCTTCACTCTTTCCTCCGGTCCATTTGATTCGGACTCAACATTCACTTATTAAAACTCCAATTTCAATCCCTCTCCGAATTGTATCTAGACATTCGCCAAACCTACGCAGCGACCGAATAACTGAATACGAAAATCACTTCTTCGCCAAAGAATAGAATACGAAACAGAATACCCCAGTGATTTCTTCTTTCCTTTCGAGCCAACCACAACAGACAGGTGTGTTGTGCATGTGGACAGCTGTGATAACGGAACAAGACACTAGGTCGGGGATGATCACTGTCGCATGAAAACTAACTTAAGACATATACTTATTTGCCATCTAAAGCGCAGATTCTGATTAGAAAAATAGATTCTCTAATTCACACCTGTCGTTTGCGTGTTTTTCGTTGTTTTCACATTTCATTAAACTCCCTGACGCGGTATGTGTTTGCTTTTCACAATGCGAACTGGTCTGCATGTCGACATAACTTGACGACACGCCACTCAAATTTACATTATTTGTTTGTTTTTAAGCAGATTTTGTACAATAAATACAGATATCTTCACAAGTGAGCGACGATATCTGCATAAATAATGTTTCTCATTTGAACTTGAGATTGTAGTAAAGGTACGCATTTTCGTATAGAAGATACGGTGCACCAGCGAAAGCTTGAGAGAGAATCGTCGATCGTCGAAAATAATGACGACTGTATTGCATAGGGAATATAATTTTCATTATTGTTTGTGGTGAAAGACCGCGAATTGGCCTGAAAAATACTGTCTAGCTTAGAGATTTGAATATTGATATAATACAGTTGCATAGGAGTTATTCCAACTCGGACTCTGATATGCCGCTGTCCACCTTATCCAGTGGCGCTCCATTGCACATGATTCGAGAGTGAGCTCAAGTTATAGAGGCCCTATCGATTTTGCGCTCACTATCCCTCCAAATCTCTGTCTGTACGGTTCACCGGCCTGTGGAACGATGCGTTCACTCGTCCTCAAAACACCAGTTCCACCCCGGGCCCTTTCTGGAGGATTAATCGTGCCCTTGAACGATTCGTGTAACGTCACCCTGTTGACCGGTTTCGCATCATTCCTGACACGATAGCACCGTAGAGAGTCGTAGTCAGTGCACGTCGTGTTCTATTTCCAACCCAATTTTCGCATTCTTCCCCTTCTAATTCCCCCTTTCCAACTAATTACTGCGACCGCTTCCTCCTTAGCGTCGCCCATTTTCGACTCATTTTCGCAGAAGTCTGGCGAGAATTTCAGCAAGTCCCCATGCTAACTTCCTCCCAGAGCCAGAATATAACCACAATTGCCGTTGTCTTCCAAAATGCAAGGTCTATTTCCTGGAAGAATACTGCATAGGTAGACAGACTCTACGCACTTTTACACCCATTGTCTCAAGGTCTCCAGCCTTTTCAACCACTTTCCTACTTCCTTACAGTAGTAGTACAGTAGTTTCGTCACAACTAAGGGGGCGGTATCGCAAAAACAGCAACGCGCGCGCGCGGAACTGACCTGTCCACAGTAATTTACGCAGCGCGCGCTCGCGTCATCGCTCGGCTCAGTAGTTGTGAAGCACTACACAACCCGCCATTGTTCTCCCCACCCTAAGACATCAAGAGTCCATTTCGCGAGGAACAATGTATAGGAAGTGAGGGGCTACTCACTCTCCTGGGACCCATTGTGCTTGTTCACAGGCGCATTTTAGAAGAACAACGGCATCTGACGCCGTAGTTTCAGCGGAGTATTAACATTTTCTTGGATATCAAAAGATCCCGTCATTAATAATTATGCATACACTTCCGTTTGTCTGACGTTTCCTGTTGTGTTCGCTTACCTCTGCACACATGACATTTCCGCGGAAGTTGCAGATCCCCATGGGGGGAGCCTGATACTACAACTACCAATGCAGGGTGCTACCAACAGCACACCACTGTTGCTGTTTGCTCCATGACACCTTCCTGATTGCACCCACACACATTGTTATCGCGACTTCGCTTATCTGCTTTTAACCTCATACAAAAAATTCTGCGGCGACGCGAACATCATCAGTGGGTGGTTCGGGCTGCGCAGACCACCGTGCATTGCATTGCACATCATTCCACAGGCCGGCCAACCTTTCAGAAAATCGTGAAATGGCGTGCAACAGCGAAAGAGTGTTTCTCACTTTTGCACACTCTCTCACCCGAACCCCTTTCTCCCTTTCTGTAGGGTGGTAATCAAATGGCGAAAATCTAGGTGACATTTTCGTACAGCAAAATGCGTGGTGGTCGTGCGAGAGCTCTTTTTTTGCGTGCTCTTTCAGAGTGTCCACTGTAAATTGCCCCGATTCAATTAGTTGATAAATCGGAAAGATCCCTTACATCGCAAGCGAAAACGAGCCGCTCTGACGCAATATCTGCCACTTTCGGAAGTAATCGACAAATTCTTTCGACGACTTTTGAATAGAATTGCGCTGTACTGAATTCAGAATTTATATTTTTTTGAAATGGTAAAATTTAAATTTGTGTGCTTACCGAAGGCGAGAGAGCGCACAAAAGTGAGAGGGTCAAGTAAGCACCTGTGTGGCAATCAACGGAAGTACGTGTTTTGACTTATTGGAATGATCGTATCATGCTATAAAAAGTGATACCACGGTGCGATTCGGTATGTCCCTCGACATGTTCTTTATATCTTTACCCACATTTGGATGCAATCTTTCTTTTGCGAACATTGCGCGATCCTCTAAAATTCCGTGTGTGCATGCACGCGAAATTTGCGGATAGCATCGGAAATGAGTGCGCGAGGGTGTTGCGGAAATCTTTCTGATTGGCATCATGCAGCGCCACATGACTCCAATCTTCCAAGCTTTTCGTGGATGAGTAAGTGATTAAATCAACATGCTCAATCTCTGTGGAGCTTGAACCCCCATTTATGGAGCCGCACAGAGAACTAGTAAAGTACAGCGTGCCCACTTATTTTTAAGCAGCAATAACCCTTCTTTTTGCGCTCGGGGGTTAATTATTGAGCTCTAGCCCGCTAGACCCATTCTCTCCGTTACGGGGGTGGACCACGACGGCTCATGAGAGTAGTAATAACTCATTTAGGGCGTTTTTTGGGGCAGTCTAGCAGGAAGTATAGACTGTATTACCAGCCGGTCGCCTCATACAAACGTATCACGCATAATTTTTATAAATTCTGATAGGTAATTGGAGTTGACCTGATCTTTTCTGAATAAAGTGCGATGAATAGATGAGCTTCGTCTAGTCCATTCCATTTTCCCAAAAATCACGAGGAAATTCACCGAGATATTCTCGCATTGAGCAGAGAACGCTTGCGATTTTGTCCGATTAAGTTTGCAGAAGTCTCTCTCTTCTACTCTCCTCCCCCATTCTGCACACATTTGCCTTCCTCATACTTCCGCGCTTTTTCCGCCATCAGTCACAAGACCAATCTTGCGTGGCCGACGATAGGGAGAGATATCCCCATATCCAACTCTCATTCATTCATTAACTCATTTATTGCTCTCGCTCTCGAGACGCTCTTTTTGTGTGTCTTTTGGTCACATTATCCTCTCTGAATTGAACCCGCGACCAAACTTGGAAAGACGATCCCGCGAAGTTCTTTTGCTGCAACCGGATGCGAACCGGAAGCTGTCTGGTGCACTTTCTATGAGACGTGCGCGCAATTAGTAGTCCGATATCTTATCCGTTCCTCCCTAAAAATTCCATGCAGTTTCAACCAAACAATGACGCGATCTTCGTTCGAAATAATAAAAACGCCCCGTCATTTGCGCTGCTCTCGCTCCGGAAATTAGCAATTCATGCGCATTTGGTTGTTGCGGGCGCGTCTCGATTTGCACAAATTTACTCTCGTCTTTTAGAGAATATCTCATCGCGTTCAAACAACCAACGTTCTCCGCACCCTGTATCGCATAATACCGTTAAATAATAACTTTGCGTAAAGCAAGACCATTGTGCGAACAACAACGCACAACGCCAGTAAAAAATATACGGTCCCTTTGTTTTCGAATACTCACAGTAGTTCCAGAATACTCTGCTGAGTCACAGTCGCGTCATCTTTAGGGCTAATTGGAGTTTTTGGTGGGCGGCGAGCGCCCTTAGACGTGGGACAATAACTGGTCTGTCTAATTGAATGAACTCATTAATGGTCCATATTTGGGTGGTAAGAAGTTCTGGAGTCGTTTGAGAGTATGTTTGTGCCTGGATTATGTATTAGTTCGTCATTCGGATGTTCTTCATAAGGACGCAGGCTTGATGCCCGAAAACACTTCCATCATTTTATGATCTTCGGATATGACGGCGGACACTGGGCTTTGGGTGCGTTGCGCTTCCAATATCGCTATTTTTACCTGATATTTCTGCATTTTTTTCTTCGCGCTCTTGCAAGAATCTACATCACCGCACGCTATATACCGTTATTGCTGTGAACAATGCGCGCGCGAAGCGGTTCAACAACACTCTTGTCAGACACTCAACAAGCACGATGCGTGCGCTCCCAATTCGATTGTCCCCTCCCACGATGTGTTGCTTGAATTGTCCATTTATCTTTTCTTCAGTTCTATCGAGACCTATATCTCTGTTTTCCCATTTACATTCCTGGTCCTCGAGTTCGTTTCCTATTATTAGTATAGAAAGTTTTATTACTTTTTTTATTTTCTAGGATAGTAAGTTTTATTATATTATTAGGATAGTAATAATTCTGGGTTTAATAATAATGATTTCCGATTTTGAAAGTTAGCATAAATAATCGAGGGTTCTAGAAAAAATAATGGAGATTAATGCAGGATTGCCCCCCCCCCCCCCGAGGAAGTTCATAGGCTTTCCATATTTGCTTCCGGTTCGGACATCGCCTCTCATTCTCAGTGCACCCTCCCACCCGGAATGAACTTGTTTTTTATAGAAGAGCGGGGGTCGTGAATACACATACTTAGTATGTTTATCACATGGTCTCATTACATGTATGTTGAATGCGAACAGGCTATTAGGGAGCGATTGTGTTGTGAGAGAACTAAACAAGTAGCTCGATACAAACATATATTTATCCCTAGTAGCTGTTTTGTCAAAGATCGTCAGCGCCCGTCGGAGTCCTATTGTAATCCGGTTTGGTGACTCGTCGGACAGCAGAATTGGAAGGGAAAAGATGGGAGCAAAGATGGGGCGAGGGAGTATCATCATCATGCGCCTAGTACGGCGCGTTGCATCAAATTCGTCATTTCTCTCAAGGAAGACGACGTTTCTGGAAGACTACACTGATTTGTAGGACGCCAGTTTCTTTTCCTAAATTAATTCTCAACTTTCGCGTCGTTTGCTTTCCAAAACCGGATGAAGAAAACACTGAATTACCTAGGGATGACGTAAGACGTGTCCCGTGATTGGTGTTCGACCCTGTTTCGCTGCAATGTGTGTATCTCCATTCCGCTCCGGTGAATTCATGACATGTACGTGGCCCCATTGTTTGAGGGTTCTGAAGGTTCGGCTCAAGGACCAATTCTTGAAACCCCCGAAGCAAAAACGCTGCATTCGGAATTTCGTGGACACATAACTCTTTTAGATGTCGACACCTAGATATCCATTATCTTTGCAAAATCGTGCGTGAATGTGAGGCATCGAAGCATCTTGACTATAAGAGAGTTGGCCTATCTAGATATCCATAAGAGCTCTGAGTAGAGAGCGCAACGATGCAGAAGTTGTCACTGACTGTTGCCGCTTACTCGCAAACTACGTAATTAATAATATATTAAACTGTCTGTTCCACTCATTTCACCGGTCTACTGACTCCCCGTAGTATGAACAGCCCCATTACAATGAGCGAGTAAGTTGTTTGCTCCTTGGAGCTTTTCATGCATTTCCATTGCCACCTCATTCTCTTTCTTCCCGTCGAATGTCATTTATGAGCAATGACTCTTTCTCTGTACAGTACGCCGGCTCAGCTGTATTACTGTTGCACAACCGCGGTGTGTCCGTGCGTGCAGCGAGTGTGGCAACGTGCAGACGACGTTTCGAATTCGTCGCCGTCTGTGCGTGGCGCGTTCCATTTCACGGGTGAGCGCTCAGCTAGGAGGGGGTGGCCCCGGCGCCCTTTCAAAGTCTTGCCTACCCCCTACAACGACTATTTCCAGCAGGCAACTCGATTGTTGGGACGAGGTCGCCCGGCTATTCCTAGAGGAAGAGAGGGGCGCGATGAATTTAGACTAGAAAGTCTTGGAGCAGAATGCCGATGAGAAACCGCAAACATACCACATCATCTCTCTGACGTCATGAGAAAAAAACTGATTTGGTTTTGTCCATTTTCTTTTCTTGCGCATCAATTGGCAAAACCGTGTACTGATGGTTTCATGAGAATATTCAGCCTCAGTGATCTAAGGTTGCAGCGAAAAGTTCAGAGCCGGTGGATAGGAGACGTTTCTGGTCCAGCGGAAGCATTAGTTGCATGCGCTGCACTTTAGCAGCTTTCGAGAGAGCGGAAGAGAGAGACCGGACGGTCAGCAATTGTTGTTCGGTGTGCTACAGGCTGCAGACAGCCGCGTGTGTAGGCGGCTTCCTTCGTTTCTAGCTGTTTCCGGTTTCGCTTAGATGGTGTTCCCTATATTGTTTTTGTATATAGGGCAAGTTGTTTCATTGATTGTGACGTGAAACGGGTCGCGTTATCAGAAAAGGTGTGAACATATCTGGAATATTAGATCGCATGTATTACACTTCCGCAATACGTAGTTCGTTCCTGAAACGGCACTCATTTCTTCGAGTCTCTGATCTCCTTCCTGGGACTACTTTCATGCAAGTCGCCTCTTTTTGAGCTTCCGCATTTACCCACACGCAACAGAGTTTCTCCTGAATGCAGTTACTCCCCATTTGAGATGCTTGTATTGCGTAAACCTTCCTTTCAGTCTCTTTTTCTCTGAACCTCTTCGTCTCATCAGCCGAAATACCGATCTAGCCGTAATACGAATACCGAACTTGTATCCCTAGATGCTCCCCATAACTCTATGTAGCATCTACCAATTATGCACGGGAGTTCCCAGAGCGCTAGCAAATATTCCGTCACGATTTTCTGTAGTTTATTAGGCGAGCATCGCGCGGTGTCAAAAATTCTTTTTTACAAAATTATTCCGGTTTACAAACTCCTCATTTCACAGCGCGCGAGTCGACGAATTCCATTGGAGCTCGTTTCGAATTCAGCTCAAGAACTCATCTGAGAGAAATCGCGATGTTTTGCACACAGCGACGAACCTTGATCACCTGTCGGACTCCTGTCTCTCAGATAGTACCTCATCTCACCCCCACATAGACCGCCGTGTTTTTTCACGCATCACAAATTTCACAAGGACACCTAATCGATTGGCACGAAAAAGGTACCATAACAACCAGGTGTCGCGGCAACCCGGTACAGGGAATTGCCAAGAAGCATTGAAGGTTGCTTGATTTTTGTAAGTTCCGCGGCCGAAAATAGCCCGTGTGGCCTCTAGCGTCTCTAGCATGGAAAGTAGGTGACGTGGACAATTATTTCCGTCCCAAACATTCCACGAAAATATATAAGTCACTTCGAACTTCCAGAATTGGGCCGTACTGAAGGTCTGTTGTTGAATCTGTTCTGTATTTACTACCTACTTCCGAGCATACATCCGGGGGGAGCGATGTTTTGATGAGGTGCGCTTGCAATCTGCCTTGCTATGCAACCGCTGTAAGCAACAAACATAGCAACGTTGCAGTAAATAAGTAAATAAGCACGACGGTGAATAGAAAGAGAAAGAGAGGCAGAGTCATCCATAAAGTGGATGGGCGCATCGCACGGAATGGCAAAAGCTCACGTAGTGCTCTTGTAGGCGTTGTCCATTCCGCATTCCGCCTCCCCTTGCTCTCATTGTCAATGTCCCTCTCTCTCTCCATGAGATGAACCATTGTGCCTCCGCAGCTAGCTACATTGTGCATCCTGCTGCTATCCAGAAGATGTCTTCCGGTGCCGAGACTGTGATTCTATGCTAGGAATGTTTTAACCAAATGCCCGTTCGGTACTCTAATTATGTTTGCACACAGTGCTTTGATGCTGTGACAGTACGAATACAATTGCATTTGTTCCGCGGGTGGGTGGGGGTCGCGTGATATCGTCATTGCCTGTTGTGTACAAATGCCCGCTGCCATCTGGCACGTCGGTTATATAGGCAGAGGCACGACGAGGGAAGGACAGCGTACTAGATAGCCTGTAAACCGAGGAGAGTTGGTACCTTGATGCGCGCGATTGTAGGTGGCTCTATCAGGATTGTCGGCTGCTGCGAGAGCGCGTGCCTCCTGTCTCGGAGATCTCGCGTCGTCGTCGAGGCCCTTGTTGATTGTTGTTGTGGCCCGCTACGATTGGCCCAGGACGATTGTAGCATGTGGTCGCACTTGTGAAGGACACTGGTATTGTCTCTTCATTATTCGTACACCATCTCACTGCCATCACCGTATCGATGGTCGCAACAAGCTCACACTACGCAACTGCACATTTCCAGTGCGCTATGCGATGAAATCCTTTAGATTTCCGTAACCTCAAGACGATTGTAGCACATGGTCGTACTTGTGAAGGTCGCTGAAATTGTCTCTTCATTAGCTACGCTGTCTTACACTGTCGATCAATGCAACACGCTTACAGTACGCAGCTGCACAATTTCAGCGCGTGATGCGACGAAACCCTCTAGTTTTTTTTCTTGCCCCGGAGTGTTTCATCAGTTCCAGGTTCGACGTGGTTAGGAGAAGAACCTGAGTAACGTTACTTCCGTTTTCTGTCAGGCGCGCACTGACTTGTAAAAGCGCTTTGAAATGTGATCAGCGAATCAACACACATAACTCTTGACTAGTGAAACTCTCTGAGAGCCATTTGTGGTGCTGTTTGTTCATCGTGAGTCAATTTAGCCGGCGCGCTGACGATATCCACGAATCACACTTTCCCTATTTGCCACTTTTCTCTGTCTTGATGACTTGACTCGCGGATATTACTCACTAACTTCATGGATCGCGAGCAGCGCGACATGTGAGAGAGTAAATATATAAATGGCGCCGACGAGACGCACAAACTTACTCATTCCTTCCCGACTAGTCTTTGGAAAGTTACCGTTCAACTAGTTTCATATTACGGATATCGAATGTCTTTGCGATAAGGGATGCGCTAAATGAGAGAATCTAGTTGCATCATCACTTTAGAAAATCTATTTCCGACTGAAAAGCGACGACTTGCAGTGCAGTTGAGCGCGCGATTTTCAATAGGACATTACAATCGTGAAGGTGAGAGCATGAGGCATTGAGAGTGTAGAGGGGTCGCAGCTCTTGAATGCTAGGTGGATCTTTAGAGAGACTGCGCCAAGCGAGAGAAATTATTCTGAGTGTGAGTTGACGTTCGCTGGGCGAGATAGAATGTGAACCGTGTTCTTGACTTCAGTATCACATCCCACACAGTAGAGTGCAAAACATTTCGCGCCGTACTTCACAGTTGGTGTCCTGTGCGATTAAACTCAAGCCCGATTTCATTTCCTGATTTTACTCCATCAATTGACCACAAGTTACGCACTGCCGTCTCTTGTTTGGAGCGAGCGAGCGGACTAATGCGCGTAATGACTATAATTGGCACAAAGTATTGCGACCGTTCTAAAGTGATAATGTGGCTTATGCGTATTCGGCTTATGCGGACCAACAATCAAATGCGTTATTTTTAAGCCGATTCTAAAAGTCGTTCGCCGGACATTTAAATGTATCCTGCGTATGCGACAGCAACGCCTTGTTTACGCTTTTTCTCGTTCGCACGGATTTTATGAGGTCTGTCTAAAATAGGCCAGTTCAGGTGGGCAGTGAGTGACTGATTTACTACTCGCAGAGAGTACGATATGCGCCCACCTATTGTTTGTTGGAGTCACGTAGGACGATCAATTTCTCACTGGTTGAATAGTTTATGCATGCCGGGTTTTGAATTTCAATGAAATGACAAGAAATATGGAATTCAAAATCTCAATTTTTTAACATTCTGCTACTCTTTTCAGATTATTTTCGCAGTTTTGTGCTGCACACTTTGCCCGATTGTTACTCTTTCAACTCTTCCAGAGGAGACAAAGACTTGGAACTCTTTAAATGCCACATACACCCACTTTGACGTATGCAGTCGGATTTCTATAGGTGTGTGTGCCTGAATTGCATCGCGTTGTCTTTGCTTGCCCTCTCCTTCCACACACAGAAAAAATATGTATTACTTTTAATAAATGCCATGGACGAGGAGAGGAACCTAGTCCATGAAAATATATTAGATTGAATACATTTTCATGGACTAGGTTCCTCTCCTCGTCCATGGAATGTATTAAAAGTAATACATATTTTGCTGTGTGCACCCCATGATCGTGTGACGTCGCACTTAACAGTCATCAGCGCAAATATTAGGGATCAAATATGGAGAGGACTCTCGTCGCCCCGCTGAGGAAATTCGAGAAGCACTTCCCCTTCACGTGCGCGCGCCGCTGCAGTTTTGCAGAGAGCGCGACGAAGCGTATGAAGGTCGTCGTCGTTCACGTACCTCTCAAGAGGTCCCGACCACTCGGAACCCTCCCGGTGCGCTCGAGAGCCTGCGCCGAGACGCTGCACTTGGCCACAGAGCCTTATTCAGCGTCCAGCCCTCCCACACTTGAGCACGAAGTCCTCCTAGGAGCGGATGTTTCCAGAAATACCGCAGACGGAAGGCGGTCTGTCACCGCGAATCTTGTCACATGCCGTAATCGTCCCTGGAAACGGCGTATCCCGACAAAGTCTCCTAATTTATCGGACGGCGGCTGCAGAGGGACACAACAACAAGTTGTGACAAAGTCACCGAGCCGTGTTCCCGAACTTCCGGTGTATGGTGTTCGCCCCGAGGGCAGCAGTCGTTTTTCGCGACTAAGAACCGTTCGGTTTTGCCGGGATCCACATCATTGGTATGGGCCATGTAACCAAGGGGATACCGTCAGATGATCTGAACCTGATGTCACACACTTTACTGCGCAAACTAGAAGCTGCGTGTAGAACGGACGAAGATGCGATGATGAATGGGGGAAGAGAAGCATTAGAGTGGGACCGCGAATTAGCGTTCGAGGAGTCCAGCCCTCAATCGGAAGCTCTACTGCGGTTTTTCGGTGGTGGTGACAGGCCCTATTAATTTTGCGCGCGCCTGACATCAACGTGTGTATATATTTGTGTGTATACGCTTTGGGAATGACGGGACTCATTGCGGGTGGGTTGGCATAAGTTAGTAGCTGTATAAAATGGCCCGGACACGCTGTGCGCGGAGCGTACCGAGTAGGGAGAAGCGCAGCTCTATTCATCAGAAAGTTGATTCCGCGAAGTACCTCCTCCTCCTCCCTAGCTAGCAGTCCATTCATGTGAGCACACAGAAGCAGTAGGCAGGATGAGATACTCATAAAAAGCCGGACCCCCTGAGCCGGCGCACTTTCCAAGTACTACTAGTCTGGCCCGTGTGCTTGTTCGACGTATACTCTGTTGTTAGCTTTCCATGACCATTAGTGGCATCCATAGGATGACTCGTGGCTTTCATACCACCTTCGGCGCGTCTCGATCGTTTTCAGAGGGCTTATGTAACCTTTTCATCGGTCTTACAGATCCTTTAAAGCAGCTGCCGATTCCCCGCATAGCCGACCCACTTACGTAGATGCAGCTGCAGACCCGCCAGAGGACGTAGGCACCACATTCCACACCGAGTCGGCTATCCCACACTTTTTCGGAAATGAGCAATTCTCACGCTCCATATTCGCGCAGATGAAAGAAAGTTTGAGTGTATGTGTATGTTCGTGTCAAAATCGAATCAGCACCCATTACTCTGGCGAGGCTTACTTCACGTCAGCTCCAGATAAATAGGGTACCAATTTGCGATAAAGTTAATCAGCCATACTACAGTTCTGCGAACGGGGAATTCGATCTGTCTTTGTGGTGGCGTTCAAAACAGTTCTGAGTATATATCGTGGGGGGCAATCGGCCACTTCAATTGCCTTTATCGACTGCGTAGGTCGTTTCACAATCCAGAGTGCAATCTCCAGTATCTGATGGAGGCAGGCGAGGATCTGCACATCCCCCATAGCTCACGGGGAAATAAGTCTACGACTTCCTAAGTCAATGCTGGCCAGCGACGACTTTACAGTTTAATAGGTGCAGGGGAGCGAGGCGGTTGAAACTCGTCGCTGACCAGCCCATAAGTAGACTCATAGGCGTATTTTCCTCCCATCGCTATCTCATATGCTTCATGTTTCCGCTACTCGCTTTGGCAGTGTCCCCTCCCCTTTTCTCAATTCGAAGAGTCCTTCCCATCCTCCAGCCCACCTCTCCCCTTCCTTCCCCCTCCTCACGGACTCCTAAGGCCATCCCCTAATTCAATCCCTGTCCATCGCATTTTTCGTTACTACTCATGTAGAGTTGTGGCATTTAGGGAACATTCACCGGATTCTCCCTGCCCATTTTTTATCCCCAATCCAGCGTTACCCTTTCTCATTTCTCTTCTTTCTCTCTACCTTTCGTGTCTCCTTTCTCTACTCCGCAAGCTCCGCCCACTTCCCTCCCCCTTTCTCTCCCTAGGTCTTTCCTCCCCCATTCTAGACCACCCCCTATCTCCAGTAGCAAGTGCGCTCCTGTGCTGCTGTGCTCTTGTCTTTGCTCATTTTCTTCGTTCTTTATCGCGGTCGCTTGCCAAACCCGTCTCGAGTAATCACCTCACTCCGCTGTTCAGGGTACCCCTGGTTGGACGCTCCACAGCATCCACACTCAAATATCGCCATGCAATCTTCCGCCGTCATCGTTCTTATCGTGCTTTCAGTAGCGCTACTCGAGCGCGCCCACGCCTCGCCCATTAGCAATAGAGGTACGGTAGAAGTTATCGACAACTGATCACGACCAGTATCTAAAGCCGGCAAATGTCTCCCAGAACCGGAAATTGTTGGAAACCGGCAAATTGCAGACCTCGAGTTGCGCGAGCAGTTTCTCGAAGACTTGATGGAGAAGGTCAATGAGGAGGTGCAGATTCGACAGATCGAACGAGAGATTTTGCAGCAAGAAGCGGAAGAGGTGCGTGTTGTTTCTTTACTCTTTTTCAATTTTTTTCTCTAAACACCCTCCTCAATACACACACTCTCTCATCATTTCCTGTGCTCCGCACGGCATGCCAGCGAACAATGGGAGACTAGCTGATGCGTGCGCAGATATTATTGTTCGGGGATTTCTGCTCATAGGATCCCCCGGAAATAGATCTTCGAGTTAGTGTAGTAGTAGGGCCGCCTAACTACTTGCACAAGCCAGGAAGTAGTGGTAGCAGACCCGTCTCTAGAGTCCTTCCTCCCACCTTCTATTGTAATCTTCCAAATTGGCCTGGCACCACTACAACATGTATACTTTGTGCGCGCACGTTTCAATGGTGCCTCGAATATGTGATGAGTCCATCAGGCGTGCTAGCATTTTAGTCTGTGTATGCGCCAGAACTTGCGGCGTAAAATTCGTGAATCATCAGCAGCTTCCAAACAAATATGACTATTCCTGGCCTCCCACGCGCGCGCGCGGTTTGAACTCATCGACCTATACCCGAATCAACCACATTAGTAGTACCCCCGGTGCTGCCCCTGTTTTCGAGCCCACTTAAATGCATCCTCGCGGCCAACGATGAACCGGAAATTCGTGAAATCACAAATTGAACTTTGGCTTCGTGACCGATTTTTGGCGTCGTGCGGGGAGTAATCGTCCCTTGAGGCGCAATTAAATAAATATGGCTTGCGGGTCCGACGCCCTTTGCTGTGTGCTTTTGTGCACACTTCACATTTTGGAGAGGGACATTTGATCAGCTTGAGAGGTTCCGGAGCGCGCGGATGCAAACGTCGAATGCGTGCACGACTAGAGAGAGATGACGGGCATTTTGGGCCAAATAAAAGACACAAAACAGCACAATAATCAGACTAGATAGGAAAATTTACAAATTGTACAAAATTGATTTCATTTCAGATTCCGCAAATTTCGTCCGCCCCCACGAAGCGCGACTCGAACGAGAAGCGCAACCTGTCCCGATTAGCGACGATGGGCGCGCGCGGCTTCGGCAGGAGGCGCTGAACGGGCGCCGAATGGCGCCGAGCGGCGCCAGCATGGCGCCGTTTCTCCTCCTCCTCCTCGAACTCCACCGCACCACCACTCCCACTACCCCTGAAAATCTGTGATTAACTGAGCCCACTCTCCATTCATAAACTACCATAACCTAGAAAGTTGAGATCTCATCTTCTTTTCTTCTTTGCGCCACAATTTCTGTACAATTTCCTGTCTTCACTTTTGTTTTTTCTTCTTGTGTAGAGTCGCGAGTGTGCCACACAATCCCCCTCTCTTCCCCCACCCGCGGTGGGCTGGTTCCGCGCGGGTATCTGGTTCCCGGTACCCGCTGCGACCCAACCTGAACCCAGCACCAGTACCATCTCCCCCTTCCCACGTCCGTCGTTGTCCACATTTTGAGATGAGTGTATTCAAAATGAACGATGATCTGCTGTACACAAATACTTGTATGTGAATGGAACAAAGCTGCTAAATGATTCAGAATTGATTCTTTTTCTCAAATGAGTGTTACGAAATGGAACTTTTCCGTGTTTTACACCTCAATTCCGATGATACTGTTTCATTCGTCTATAACTGGCTTTTTGTGTATCGAAGATGTTTCATTATCGAACCCTACTATGTGAGGAAGAAAGGGACTGCGTGACTTCCACTGAAAAAAAGAATTGTCTTGCTAGTGGTCGAGCACTTCCGGGACGATTGAAACACAAAACAAATTAAATTTCAACGGTCTGAATTTGGATTACGATAACATAGCTGAGCACGGGATTGAGGAAATTGTTTTGTATCTCATTCTTCATAGCTGAGATTTCCCACAATTGTGTTGCTATTTGTAAAAAAATAAACTAGAAATATCAGGAAAATAAGAATCACGTTAGCCGTAGATATTATTCTGTACAATTCCCATAATATTTTTATGTCTAGCTCAATACTTTTTTTATAAATTAAATTCGTTCCAAAGTCAAAAATGGTTTTGTCGTAAATTTAAAGAAAACTGTTTCACCAAATGATATCACAAACTTCGCTCTTCCTTGTGTAATTGTATTATTTTTAAATATATTTTTGCAATTATTAAACACGCTATAAATGCTGTTCAGCTTGTTCTGTAGAGGATGTTGTTTAGCTTCTAGAAGGTGGCTCGAACGGGCTGAATATCCGCGTAGAAAATGAGTTCCACCCTCATATACTAAAAAAATGGAACAACAGGTCAACCCAGCCGGTCAAACACCAACAGTTCCACGACATAGAATAGTGAGTGGGCTGCTTCAGAAATATTTCAGGCTGGTCTGTTTTCGCAGTGCAAAAAGTCGAGAAATTCTCTCTCGAGTCTTTCCTTTCTCTGATGTGAAAAATGTTCTCAATGTCAGGCTGAGACCATTAGAACAACAAGATTGAAATTCAAACGTTCAACTTTTATTTCCAGAGGATATGACGCAAGTGATGCAAAATAAAAAAAAATGAATTTAAGACAATTCTTAAGATATGTAGAAAAAACGAAAAACGGAAGTAGCTGAATTCGGCATCACTCTCTGATAATCGCTGTGCGTATTATCACTGCAGAGTATCCAGACAGTTTCCGATTCTCAAACACTCGCTTAGTTTTAATTCGAGGAAGTAAAATACCGTTCTTTCCTGTAGATACCCACGGACGCAAAAATGCACGCAAAAATGCACGCTCCAAGTACCAGGGAGTACCGTAATCGGATCAAAAACGCATTGTGACTTATTATTTCGGAAGCTAGTTTTCCATTCTTCTGCCAAGGTAATTGTATTATGGCTGTTTCAGTGTTTCACATATTATAGATATTCGGGTGAGGTTGATAGGGACCGATGTTAAATTACCTTTTTCAGGTTAGCAATCGAAAGAGTAAGCAGAAAATATTCGGCAAAACATCCCTCAAAGCTGTAGGATAATGTAAATATAGTTGCTTAGTATTCAGGACAAAATCAATTTTTACGAAAACAAATTAGCTAGTTGTAGAAGTGATCCAGAGTGTGCTGGAAGCACGAATTGGGGCGAATTATAGACACGTGTCCCGAATCTTAGCGGAATCTAGATATAGATAGAAAATGCAAAAAATGGGAGAACCGAGGAAAACAGGACGAGGCACATGTTCAGTCCCAATAAACTAATGAATCACCCTTGATAAACCTCACACCTTCGTGGATCTCCGGATCATGGGAGCAATCTGCGTTCGAATATTTTCCGCACATTCGCACGCTCGAAGGCCAAACATGTGCACAACTCGTACCCGCAAAATACCCTCCTTTTAGCACCAAAACAACAACAAAAAAAGAGATTTTTTTCCAAGCGACGTTCTCTTGAATTTTGACCATTTTCGAGGACTTATAAATCAATAATGGCCTAAACTTGCAAGATCTCTTCTCACAGGGAAATAATTCTACGACACCATTAGTCTAAGTTGGAGAGCAGCTTTCAAAGTCGTCAATGTCCAGCCAAGATTTATAGAAGCGTAAACTTACATCCCCTTGAGTTTGCTTCTTTTTTTTGTTGTAAAAAGTTGATGTTGTAGAGAGGATGTTGTAGAAATTTGGATGAAACGCAATTTTATTGCAATTCGGATGAAAACGGTTCTCAGCATATTATTGTTATGTCATTGTTGTTATGTCATTTTTAGCGGCGATATTGCGGTGGTGATTCTTTTGATTGTCGATTTCGACAAAACGCATACCTGGAGGGAGGAGAAGGAGCGGAAATCGTCATGTCTGGGTGGTTGATGAATCAACCGATCGAGCTTCAAGGGGTCGATCGGCACATTGAGAAGTCGAGAGAGAATTCTCTCAGTGCGGACGAACAAGAGATGCGGGTGATCGTCCTCCTTTTGCTCTTCCACGCGGCAGCTGCGATGATTCTGCGCGGCAAAATCGTCAGGAGAAGTGAGCTTGATCATTCGCTTAAAACCCCCATAAAATATCAATCTAGCGCGGAATGTAATGTGCAGCAATTTAAGAAGTAATTGAATTAGGAAATTTCAAGGCGCGCATTTTGGAGTTGTTGCAAAATCCTATTTCCTCCTAGTCTCGCGGCTATCAACAACAACCAGCTAATAGCCGCCTTCCTTATTCCACATACCTCCAGAAAGGGGTCAGGCGTTAGAGAGTGCGTAATATACAGAGAAGCTATCTGATTTTCAATGTCCCTTCCTGGAGGTTTGAAATCATACGTTTATGAGTAAGCAACTGTGATTTGTTTGAGCCCGGATTCAAAAACCGAAATCGCTTAGTCATTAATCGCGGAAATTAATTTATGAATATAACTGGTTTCCGCGTGTGCAAAAGTCATTTAATGACGTCATCTTGACTGTCTGATTCGAGTAACTTTATCGCAGTAAAATACGCGTCACACGTGTTAATCGCATTGATTCGAACGTTCTTATTGTTGGGGACGGCAGAGATGAGAGATACACAGAGAAAACATGGCTATTATATGTGGCTGAACATCGTTTGTATGTTAAATTTGTCCCGTTTCGACACACATGCACGGTAAATGTAGTATGTAAACAAACGATCAAGATCCATATATTACAGACGTTTTTTTCTGAGTGACAACACAGCCCAACACGCTGTGAAATGTATTTCCGGCACAGCGTACCCGCTGTGCAGGGTAGTTTGCGTGTAACTTGAGTGGTGGTGTGCCGGCGGTGCATGATGGATGGTGTGTTTTCCGGTTCGGCACCGCGCTGGATGGTCTCCTACCACACCGACAGCCAGCACCAGTTCAACTGTGGAGGTGAGTGCGGGGGGGCTAATGAACGATGTAAAATCCGTTTTTACTGAAAAACGAAATGATTTTTTTTTCGAAATTTCTCGAAATTTGACCACACACAAAATGATATTTAAAATTTTTTTTAGATATAATATAATGTTTATGTGTAGTGCCTGACAATGTTATCCATTTGGCTGAAAATTGGCAAATGTTCGATCAGAGATAGGGCAAAATCCACAGACCAATACGATGCCATTGTTTTCGTGATTCTAGAACCGACAATCCGCTGTTAGAATAGCCACGGAGCTTTGCAAGAGCAGCCATACTACGTGTTGTTGTACGGCGGGCATTGCTCGGGGACCGTAAACAGCCGGCGGATCTATGTTTCGTCGCGCCCCGTCTTAGAAACCCTACATTCTGTACGATTAATCAAATTTGTGGGGGATGTTACGTGCACCTCCTACTCTGATTTCAAGATTAGTCTCAACAAATAAGAACAAACAGAAGCCGGGCGCTAATTAGCCTTTTGAAATGTCTCATAGAACGGCTTCTGATTGAAGAAAATTCAAAGAGCAAGGAACGCTTCAATGTTCAATTAAACACGCAGGAACACTCATCTCGCCACGGATCATTCACACCGCGGGACACTGTCTGAAGAAGGCCACCAACGAGTCAGTTGTCGATTGATTCCGGGGGCCAATTACAGTAATCGAAATAGCAATTATCAGCAATCACTTCGTCGTGACGCTTAACAACTACCTGGCGGACACGCCCGAGAAGTCGGACATTAAGCGCACCGGCAGTGACTGGTACTTGAGAACAAGGGTGCGTGAATAGGGATAGTCACACTTCCGATTGATCTTTGGTCTACGCCAATCAATAAATGCGGCACAGTTTTGGATATTGCTCGAAGATGGGCCCAAGTTATACAGAACTAATGATGTTGTTCGAACTGAGAAAATAGATAGCCGAAAGTAGGTCCGCCTGATGGCTTCCCGTGTCGTAATTTTGCCATTTTTGATTTGCAACGCACACAAAAAATATACCAGAATTTCCTCCAATCCTTGGAATTCCGGGGGTACGACAAAAAAACGATTCTCTTCTCACGGATTCTCTCATCTTTTCGCAATTCGCGCACTGAGGCGGAAAGGAATTTGATGCATCTTCGATAAATTGCAATGCCACTCGTTGCGTAAAGGAGCATACCTGGCCAATTTCGTCACGGGCCTGAATTATTAATACCACTTGGCTTCCGCGTGGCTCGCTTTGACCTACGGGGATGATAAATGGGGGGTAGCAACATGGTTCGAGACCGGGAAGAAAGCGAGAGAAAACTCTCTTCCTTTTGCACGCTCTCTCGATGCTGTGATCGAGAAGGATGATAAATGGGCGAAAGTTTCTGCCAACTTGTCACGTAGTATTGCGCCCATTTTCAAACATCCAAAAGCTAGAGAACCTGTGAAAATTAGGGGCTTCCTAAGGACTCTCTAGTGTCCCCGACGCCTTCCTGCACCGACCGCCAACATTCTTAGACGTCGATATACAAGTGTCTCTTGACGAGATAGTATGCGAACGTAAGGGACTAGAGAATAGAGTATAGTAGAGTAGTCTCTTGAACAAATTGGAGTCTCGAGATCTCCATATCCAAGATAGTAGCTCTGGCAGCGCGTAACGACGTGCAAATTGCGACGATGCAGTGCACATAGTCCACTTGACCGAAAAAGCTCATTCGAATTATGACGCAAACACATGTCTGTATGCATACTTCATCAATCTTTGCGCGCGCCTGCCGTATTTTTAGGCTGCTGCCCGAAGATGTGTATCGAGGACTGACTATTCATGGCGGGCGCGGGGGTTGCTGTCGTACAAAAAGCGGACAAAAATGGAAGAAAATGACGGATTGATGCGTGTGAAAACGGACCAAAAAAGGGAATGGGACAAGGTGAGTACGTAAGCGATTCGTCGAAAATGCATGGGACATTAGACCCCGCTCTCCTTCGCCGGTCCAACGCGTTGTATCGTTTACGCGACAGTAAAATTCGTAAAAAAACAAGGGGAACTAAGATTTTTTTAAAAATTAGATAACATCATGCGAAAATGGGAAAATTGTGAGCAAAACCGTAGATATGGGGAGCAAAACTAGAAAGGATATGTTATATTTTTTCACCAAAAAAGCAGCATTTTCGCAGATAGACAGATGCAGATACGCCTGTTAGTTCCTTGTGTCTTTCAGTGTAAAAACTGTCTGAACTCGCTTAAAACGCATGGGAACTGGTAACTATGAGAAAATCCTCGAAAAAATGAACTCTTTTTTCATTCCACAAACTTTTCGTCATTCTTGTGATGTGAGCCTAACACACATGAGTGAATTTGCACATACAGAGCGCACTAAGATTTTAAAAAAAACGGACTCTTGTAATATCCGCACTCTTTTGGCGCGGAATGATGTGCGCAAAATTGTTCGCGCTAAATTAACGTGTTGTATTAGCAGGCGTCAACAGACTACACACGCGATTGTTATTGTCCCGGAACTAATAAGTGGAACGAGAACAATTTCATTGCGCATTCTGACAAGTGCGCGAAAATGTCGCAATTTCTGACGAGGAAGCAGCAGAAAACAAGCAGCATTTTAATTTTAATTTCAATCCACATAAAAACAAACCAAAAGGGTCCAGACCAGATATTAATAGTAATCAAAAGTAAGCGCGTGACGCCAATTTTATCGAAGCAGAATGGAAAAAAAGCAGCGAACACGGAATTGACACAGACTGTAGGACCCTGCAGAAATAATCTTCGTAGAGAAATGAGCCAATATTCCGTTGAGGAAACTATAAAAAAAAACTATACACAAAACTTCCTTGGTACTAAACCGAGTTCATTTGTCATCGAGAGAACAAAGGAAAGCGAGAGAATTTGAAAACATTTAAATATCAAATGAGCTCATCAATATATTTTTTTAAACACGTCAATAAAACATGTTTTATAACGTTTAGAAGCATGATTTGGAAGAGAAGAAAGACGATTACGGACTAATTTTTCTCGACGAGCCTGTCGATGTTTGTGAGGACATGGATTCACTTCTGGTAAGTATAAATTTAAATATTTCGTATGTCCGTCCGGGCAAATATTTGAAATGAAATGATCTTTTCAAATTATTTACACGTAGTTCAAACTCTATCGCCCACTCTTTCTCTGTGGAAATGGTGCGCGCAAACAGCTAGTACCTACAGGCAGCAAACACCTCCTCGGATCGACTCTCGAGTTGATTGTTGATGGTTTCTGTAAACACTCGAGCCCCCGCTCACACTTTTTGTGAGGGAAACTCGGAATCAAAAAAGCAACAAAAAAGTAACCGAAAACACGTACTTGAGCGAACGAAATTCGGCGGTTCCTCACTAGTCTCGGTAGCCCGTAGAATGCACTCTGTGAATTCGGTACTTAAAAATACGGAAGTCGTGAAAAGGGGAAGACATTTTTTCGGAATGCCATTTATATGTAGCACGTAGCCTCTGACAGCCTCTCGATCTCGCGGAGTACAACGAATACTGAAACTGTTTCCGTAAAAAAAGGCAATTAAAAATTAAAAATCGATATTTCAAAAAATATTTAAAATCCTATTCACAGGTGCCGATCATCATCGATTCGTCCATCTTTCCCAATGAGACGGCGGTCTTGGAGCCGGCAGCGGAGAGCTGCGTCATCACGGGATGGGGCATGAACGGTAGTCACAAAATTACATACAGACAGGGCTTTATAGCTAGAGAGTCCTTAAAATCGAGAGGAACTCTCTCACTTTTACGCGCTCTCTCACCTGGATCCTTTTTGTTTGTTCGGAATCATGTGTAGTCTTTAAAGGGACCAGGTAGTGAAAAAAATAAGTTATTTTTAAATAAAAGAAAATCCTGCTCCCGGAAGAAAGCTAAAAATCGCATATTTTTGCGATTTAAAAAAAATTAGTTACGAATTTAAATTTTAGAAATCTGTTTGTGCACGCTGCCTGGTCCCTTTAAAAAAATAATTCCACGCTTTCGAAAGTATAAAACATTTATTGTTAGTGAGTAGACCCAAATTAACTACACTTTGCAATCATTGAATTATGATTTGGTAGATGTTTTACGGGGTTCTCTGAAGAAATTAGTCAAATTCTGACTACAAACAAATCAATAGTTAAAATGCTCCAGAGAAGGGTCGGTACGACCCGCCTCTGCGAGAGGCGCGGCTGCAGAAATGGTACACGGCTCGAGGAATGATCGTCGCAGTCAAATACGATAACGATGCGCGCGCGTGCAACGTGCGTTTACTCCTTACAGTATCCCCCGGTTACGGTATCCCGTCGTCAGTGATACGGTATGCATAGAAGTAAGATATATGAAAGACACACTGTCAAGAAATTTGTGTTCCTGGTAATGTTCCTATTGTTCCCGGGAACAATCGGAACATTACCAGGAACAACAGTAGGAACATTACAAGGAACACCAGGAACATTACCAGGAACCAAAAATTATTGAACTCTTCATCCTAGCGTTGTTTTGAGCGCCGACTATTACAGACACGTGAAACATACGTGCGACGGCTGTTTAGTGCGACAGCTGTTTAGAAGATGCAACATTTTACAGTGCATATTTATAGTTGCATCTCAAAATTGATTTATTTTGTATATTTTAAATATATGTTGTTGTTTTTTTATTCCAGGGCGACTCTGGCAGCCCGCTGGTGTGCAATGTCAACAACATTCCTGTGCTGGTCAGGTTTTCCCCCTATTTTTTTGGCATTCTGGCGATTCTAGAAATTATTTTTGCGTTTTTCATATCGTCGTCACTCTGATGCTATCTAATATTAAGAGAGGCTTTTAAAAATTTAAATGGACATATTTTCATAAATATTAATATTAAAAGATTGGAAACGTGGCGGGAGGAATAGCAATCAACGAGAAAGCAGTGGCAGATGCTGAGGAAGACTGGCAGAAGTGAGATATTGATTTTTTTCCAGATTTATTTATTTCCAAAATTCAGTTATGAGCGATGGTGGGCACTTTCTTTCTATTTATTTAAACACAATATTATCCCGTAACTTTCTCACCCCCTACTTCCCAATTCAAATTATCCCAGAATATCTAGTTTTAAAAAAATTTATCGTTCCGTTAAATTATGTCACACCCTTCGCGGGTGTATCAAATAAATTAATAAATAATTTGTAACGTGTCATTTTTCGCTTTCTTCAGATGTGATTTACGTAGAGACGTGTACGCCTACATAAATCGGTACGTGTTTTTTTCTAGAACTTATGAAATAAATGAAATAAATATTCTTCATCAAACGTTATTTGTCAATCGAAAACACATTTGTCCTTGTGTAATAGAAATGGGCGTATCCGTATTTTTCTCGAATAACGAAAAAAAATAGGCAAAAGGTTTTGACCACTGAGCGGATCGAACGCCCAACCTTTCGATCTGGAGTCGAACGCGCTACCATTGCGCCAAGCAGTCACATCTGCCTCCTGTAGAATTCGGCAATACAATGTCTGTCACCCCTCTCTATTCTCCTTTCATTCGCCAGTTCGCATGATCTCTCACTTTTTCGCACATTCTTTCGCTCGAACCCCTTTCTGAGTTTGTGGTATACTGTGCATCGGTAATCTCTACATATTTTTCTTTTATCGATTTAAATAATTAATCGTACTAAATCCAGCCAAATGCCTGTGCTCGAAAAGCAGATTCGCAAGCGCGGCATGTGGAACGAGTTCGTAGCCACACAGAAACGGTATGTTTTTTTCTAAAAAAAATGTTTTAATTTTAAGAAAAATCAATATCTTAAAAAATACAGTTGCGTCGACTACTACATGAGCAAGAATGGCGGTCAATGGATCCACGAGTATTGATAATCAATCGATAAATTACTTTCAACTATCAATTTGTGCGAACCCTAAAGTAGAATACTGTTAAAAAAGGGCACTTTTTTAGAATGTTTTAATAAAATCCTTTCACAAATGATGATTATTCGAATTTCAAATTTGCATATTGTGAAAGACGGGTAGGGAAGGGACACGTTTTCTCACTTTGTTCACTCATTCACTCGATCTGCGCTCATTCGGAGCGGTCACTCCGTCTTTTCTCGCCCTCACTCCGTTGATAGCACAATGCAGACGGAAAGCTCGAGTTCGTTACTACTCTTTTATTATGAAACGAAAGACCAAAGATCACACCCTATGTCGATTCAAATCAGTTATCAGTGATGTGTTGCACCAGTTCCCAATAGCTGCTTATAGACTATGGTATCATGTCTCCTGAGAATCGTTCAATTCGCTCGTTATTTTATTTCCACCATATCCAATCAATTCTCGATAGCTCCTTCCCACCGTACTCTCTCCCCACCGTATCTTCCTATCTACAGTTCTCGATAGGTTTTTCATACCATATCTTTTCAGAATCAATCGATTATCTATCGATGATCTTCCTGCCGGCCTCTCTTCTCCTCTTCTTCGGATCCTTCCTCTGCCTCGTCGTCTGCTGCTTCCAGTACAAGGCACTCGACGTCGAGCTGGAGGATATTGTGAGTGGGGAGTACGGTAGGAGAGAGGGGCAATCGAGAACTGTTGTACAAGGCAAGGCTGGCGAGGGGATACGGAAAGCAGGCCATCGAGAAGTGGGGGGAGTATGGTAGACGGACGATCGATAACTGAGGGGAGGAGGAGTACGGTAGGGAGAGGTGCTCGAGAATTAAGTGGCAGAGGAGGGATACGGGAGGTGGACAATCGATAACTGGTGGGGGGAAGGAAACGGTAGGAGAAGCACTCGATGACTGCTAGAGAGCAGGGGTACGGTAGGGAGAGGTGTTCGTGAACTGAATATGAGAGGATACGATATTATTGAGCGAAGATCGAAAAAACGAAGGGTCACTGTATGATGAAATGGGCAAAGCAACTGTAACAGGGACGATAAGAGAAGTTATTTGGCTGGTAGTAAAAAAACAAACTGAGCCGACGGGCGTACCAATGGCGCCTATGGACCATAGGCTATGGTCACGAAACACAGAAATTAGGTGTACACCTTTGTGACCTTTATGAGTACGCATTTGCACACAAACACACACACACACATCTCGCGTGAAATTCACACTGTGCAACGGCAAATCTGTCTTCGATTCCAACTGATATGAGTGATAGGGCGCTAACTAGGGTTCCCATCGGGTACCCATCTCGACCCTCATGTTCCCATCGGGTTCGGAGGACCCTAAAATAGGGTTGGAACCAAATCGGAAGTTGAACCGGAAGTGAGTTTCAAAATCTCTCAATTATTTCAGGAACTCGAAGAAACGAAGAAGCAGATGAAGTGGTGTGGCGAGATCGTGTCCAACAAGAAGAAAACCTCGGTAGCCATCCAATCGCCCAAGTATTGATTGATTATCGATTGATTTATCGATTTTACAAGAAGCTAAACGAAACTTTCAACCATCTCTCGTTGCGATAAAATGCTATTTTGATTGTGAATGGAATATTCCCGGTGACTTTTCATTCTTATCTAACCTTATTCATTCCCCGTGTTGCATGGTTCCAAACCTACCGAAAGGAGTAAGGGGGGGGGGCAGGGAACGCTCCTCCTCCAAGCCCCTCTCTGTAGTGTTGACCGGCCTCTGGCCTGGCGTCCCGTGTTGCTGATCACGAGCACATCAGTCTCTGGCCTAGTGACTATGCGAGGTCAAACGTTCGTTTACCGGTTTACTGATAGTCTCCAAGGCGTGCACTATTCCCGTGTACGTTGCCCCGATCAAACGTTGCTACCGGCATAGTCCGAGGCCTCGCAGAGTACTGTCTGCGATTAAAAAGTGCAGGCAAGGAAGTGCATGCGTTTTCGTAATGTCCCGTGTAGTTTTAAACGACTATACATTGAAAGCCCGAAATAGCCGGAAAGTTCGCAGGTACGTGGTGCGAAACAAATGCGCAAACTCGGTTCATACAGTCTCATGGATTCATAGGCACCTTGGCAAACGGATACCCTCAACAAGGGATGTTATCTGAACAACAGCACTGATGATTTTCCTGACAAAATGTTTGCCGCGGGGCAATGTATCCGGTCTCTACTAGAGAGATCCAGTGGGCAAACACAATATCACGCCTCTCACGAGAGGGTCGACTCACTAGTGAACAAATTCTGGCACAGACCCTGTTTTTCGAAATCGCGTTTTCGACGTTTTCGGTTGCCTATAGACCCAACTAAGATCCCAGTAAACTATTATGCCACAGAAGTCATTCCCCAAATTTATACAGTTACTGTTCAGTGCAGGTTGCAAACTTTGAGACACTTTTTCAATGGTTCATCGAAGTTTCTGTGAAAACTTTTTGCTTGGAGCTAATGTTGATTTTCAATGATCTTTCGACCCATTTTATTTATTTTGTGATTATCATCGAAATTTGCATATTGTTCATTTTTGGTAATTTTCCAGAAAACTGCTCGAAAAGTCAAAAATGTATTCAAATAAGAAGCCGCGGATGGTGATAAGGATTCGAATGATATATTTACGCTCTCATAACTCGGGAGGTAAGGTGGTGAAACGACTGAAAACATGAAAAAATGGGGAAAGAAGCTCGACAAATGAGATAATACCGAGTCATTCACCGACATTGAGGAGAATGAACCGGTGAAGAACAAAGGAAATCCACAGTGAAATTATCAATTGGATGTTTTCCTAATATTTTCAGATGTTTTGCCACCTTACCTCCCGAGTTATGAGAGCGTAAATATATCATTCGAATCCTTATCACCATCCGCGGCTTCTTATTTGAATACATTTTTTACTTTTCGAGCAGTTTTCTGGAAAATTAACAAAAATGAACAATATGCAAATTTCGATGATAATCACAAAATAAATAAAATGGGTCGAAAGATCTTTGAAAATCAACATTAGCTCCAAGCAAAAAGTTTTCACAGAAACTTCGATGAACCATTGAAAAAGTGTCTCAAAGTTTGCAACCTGCACAGAACAGTAGCTGTATAAATTCGGGGAATGACTTCTGTGGCATAATAGTTTACTGGGATCTTAGTTGGGTCTATAGGCAACCGAAAACGTCGAAAACGCGATTTCGAAAAACGGGGTCTGTGCCAAAATCAAGCCGAGTCTTTCGTGAGAGGCGTGATATGGAATTTTCACGTCACACATCGTCTGTCCCCCACTCCATTGCTGATGATGCCACAATTATTGGCCCGATCAAATTGTTCTGGCAGAATAGAAATGTCGCGAAAGGAGACAAATGCATATGCTTTGCGATACTATCCTATTCCGGGCCGATGCCAGGCGGTTTTACGCCGCGTGCATTGCTCATACCGCCTTTTCGAGAGTTTTCGAGAGTCTTGCGCCGATCCCTACATAGAATTAGTTGCACAATAATCAAAAGCTATTTCGACAAGCACGATAATGTGTACTGAATCAAAAGTGTTTGGTGCATTGATGTTTCGCTCCCAACCGCCAACGCTTTTGATCAAGCTTCCGTAATAGTTCGAAACACAGAAGCTTTTCTAATCTTGACAATCTCTGTCGACGATCTCCTCCATCATTCCTACAGAATGAGCTTTGAAGCGAGAGAGCATGTGAAATCGAGAGGAACTCTATCTCGCATTGACTCTGTGAAATCGAATTGCATCTACCTGCTACCCGAATCCACGTGGCACATTCATGACTTCCCCGCACTCTTTCCGTCATTAGGGCACCAATCAAACATCGTTCTCCTGTCCTTGTACTCTCTGACATTCTTCCACTGAAATCATACTACCATTGTCCCTCTCCTCCATTGTTCCGATTCCGTAGTGTTTTGCACATGAAAGACGGAAAGTGATGCACTGATCAGGACAACACACACCTTCTGATAGGGAGGGGAGATACTGATATCAATCGTCATGGGTTCATAAGCGGACGACGGACGTCCTATCACCCTCCCGTAGAGACCATTCGAAATAGTGTGCCCTCGGGCCATTATTTTCTAGAGGTAGTCCCTCTCAAACTGTTTCAGTGTTGCCCTATCGAAGGCCCAACGAGACGATGTTCCTAGAACGAATTGCAGACTCGGTAGACTATGGACTATAATAATTGTGAAAGCTGGTGTAACAAAATTAAGCACGTGGAAAATGTAGGCTTTTAAATCCCCTACCCCTCATCTCCCTGGCCCCTAGACAAGTGTGAACAAAAACGTGTACGCGTGTGTGATCACCCTCTAGATCTACGATCCCTGGACTGGGGAATAGGCGAGACCACTACGCCTTTTTCTGATTACCGCATCAGAAAAGCGAGAGTGGTACGGGGCTTATCTATGTGTGTACACGGTGCACGTTGACCAATACTAATCACACCGAACCGCGGCGCCACCACTTTTCTGCTAATGAATCCCCTTCCCGCCTCGACCTTATGACCGGCGTGAATCGCCAATTCACCGGGCACCGTTGAGTCACCGATTTTAATGGGGTTTGCTGAATGTGATGCGCAATTCACGGGGTTTCAAGCAAATGTCAAGATCGAATTTGTGGTCACCAACTGCTATTATCACACTGTCTATCTGGTTGCGTGAATTTGAGTAGGCTCGCCAGGATGTCATGCAATTTCAGATGGAGTTAGAGGTGCAACGGAAAACGTCATCGTTGATCTACAAAGGAAGCGGGAAAACCGCGAGCAACCAGCGATTTCGCGTCACCATAAAGAAGATTGTAAGTTGATTTTTTTAAAAGATCGATAATTGAAATAATTTACAGAATGGCGAGTACCGTCTCAAGTGCGCCATGATGCTGCCGGATCGATTTTATCGAGAAAGTAAGCGTGGGAATACCGCAACCGATGTCAGCGAAAACGGAGCAGACTCTAAGCACCGTCGTGAATGATTTTGTAGTGCCAAATGATCGTATCATAGTTATGAAATAATATATTAATTATTACTAAATATATATTTCAGAAAATTCATCAGAATGCGTGCACGTTGAATGGTTCGATCAGGGGAAAGAGTGTCTCAAGACGGCTCTAAGATTGCACGAACACCTCCAATCGCAGAAAGGCACCCTGAGAAGCAGGGACAGGAGTACGGTAATTACTGTACTCCTATTACATCTTTTATTATCGATTTTCTAGTGTTTCACCAAGCACCTTCTGCCCATGGATTGGATGGACGCACCGGATGTGTGGTTGAGGAAAAGTTGGACTTTGTTTGCGCTTGGGAACACATGCTTCCAACACTACATAAGGGGGTTTCAAGTGAGAGAGCAGGTAAATTCGAGAGAGATTCTTTTACTTTTGCACATGCTCTCACTCTGACCCTTTCTGTGCGCTTCGAATGATATGGAAATCTGTTTGGCTGCACTTCCGGACCGAATATCGATTGCATGCACAACATTTTCTTTTTTTACTCAATGCCTCATTGGTGTTGTCCAGAAATAGACCATTAGCACTCTAATTCGTTATTGTATTGATTAATGCGGCTTCTCCATCGCTTCCGAGGTTCCTCCCCTCACTCATAATTCCCGAGTGGTTGCCCAGATCTCTCCCTACCCTCCTGTGAATTCCCCATTCCTTAATAAAAATTTTTTTAGTTCGCCCATTTATGTACATGCTGTCGCACCCTTGTGGTGTACGATACATAAATAAATAAATAATTAATTAATTAAGGTGACGTCATTTGTCGCCGAATGGACGGATTACTGGGCATAATGGGTTTGTGGCACGGCGCCATCTACATCGGCAACGGAGACGTCAGTCATTTTTAAAAATATATTTTCATTATTTTTTTGCACTTTTCTTTATATTCGCACTACAGCGACCACTAATTCGACTGCGCGAGTACAACCTAAGATGTATCAGTGAAACATACCTTATTGGCTGATTAACCTTACGGAAAGTGGTTTGGAGTGAGAGAGCGTCGAGAGTAGTGCCGTTTTATCGGAAAATCTTATTTGCGGATAACAAAGGACAATTCGCGAATAACCTTTGTATTCGTGAATAGAACTATTGGATCTAACAACACTAGTCGAGAGCAACTGTGACCCCTTTTGTGAGTAATCATGTGATATCCCCAAAATGTAGTTTATACTTTTCTTATTTTCCTTTACATTACTTTAATTGTTTTTTAGATCGTTCACAACGCTGTCACGCAGAGCACAGTGAGTTTTATCTTTCTTAATTAAATTGGTTTTGAAATTGAAATGTAGCATTTGTTTTTCAAGTGATTATTCGGATATTTCTAGGTGTCCTTCCTGTCGAGTTTGGTGAAGCACCAGAACCAAGTGCAAGTGAGCGACATCCAAGACTTCTCCGATGGACAGAGGGACACTTTTGTCATTGTGAGTTCTTGTTAGGAGAATTTGCTCGAGAACGGTTCTCCACCCTTCTTACTTCACACGCTCTCTCGTTGCGGTTAACAAAAAAAGGGAAAGAGCGTGCGGGATCGTGAGGTTGGAGAACTCTTTTCCTAGCAATTTTGTGTCATGTGGAAGAACCGGCAACCACTATAATTCCCATAGATTATTTTCATGTAGACGACTAAAATATTTTTTCAGGAGTGGTTTGAATCGACGAAATCGGAGGATGAAATGGTCAAATCGGCGCTTTCTCTTGTCCGCGAGCAATCGTGGCTCACAATGTTCGGCACTCTGCAGGTGGTAGAGAAAACATCCTGAAATCCCCCGACCCCGCCTACTCAAACCCGGTTCCCAAACCCGAACCAACATCGAAATCCATGCCCGGAGCCGAACCTGAACTTTACCCCTGTCCAAGTCATGTTCTCTTATGAAAAGGCTCCCAAATTCACACTTTTCGCATGTATGTATTGTAAATATTGTGAATGTTATGCACAAGATTCGAGATGCAAATTTATTGATGATTCATTATTGTACATAATAAACAGTTTGAAAGACGTGGAATACTACCGTAGGTGCTCATGGAATTAATAACATCATCAACGGAATAAAACGTAGTTCTCCGTTAGAGACACATATGCTAATGGCATATAATTCTCGTGAAACATGCGACTTGTTGAAAATATATTGTATTCAGTTAAGGATAAGTTAGAAACAATTATTCAAACAAAACGAAACAAAGCGCTGAATCAAAATCGTGGTATAGAAGATTAAACAATACAAGTGATCTAAAACTTCATTTCCATGTCTTTGATGCTTCACTCGCGCTTATCGTATCTACAACATAAAAGCAATCAAATATTATAAATGTACAATGAGACTAATGGCTTACATGACTGAATGATACTCTGTTTACCAATCAGAGAGAACACGCAGAGGGTCACGTTCCGTCCTGACGGTAGACAACGGAAGTGTGAATGTTTGTCATTTGATCATATTATTATATAACTGCAATATTGGTTCTTTGACTAAAAACTAAATTTTTCAGAGATGCGAAGCTCCGTCTCGGTGGAGGCTACACCGTTAATAACCAGGGCATAAGTGCTTTATTAATGCACACAAATGTGGCATTAAACCTGATCATTCCATTATGATGAGCACTCCTCTACACTCAGAGAAAAATTACTTCGTCGCATGCATGAAGTAATTAATTACTTCTGTGGAAATAGGCTAGAACAGCAATCGAAGTAATTGATTACTTCAAACACAGTTCAAGCTTATTTCCACAGAAGTAATTAATTACTTCATGCATGCGACGAAGTAATTTTTCTCTCAAGTCAAACCACAATGATTTCCGCACAGAGAGGTAGTGCTCGTGACTAGAATTAATATAAACCTTTCCAGTTCGTATTCTATTTCCTCTTATCTATGCTCTAGCAACGAAATTTTACAAATCAATTTAAAATTAAGTATAACGTTATCCTGAATGTATCTGAACACATTTCGCCTGACGACATCGTTTAAACAAACTGAATTAAGAAACAGTGAAGGCACCGTTGTATTCCAGTAAATGTCGATGGTCCCGCCATCGTTGGTTGTCATGGGAAGTACCAACGCAAAAGATATGCACAGGGTGGGTACCGAACAACCTATGTCACGTTAGCAAGATAAACGCAATTCCTCTAATCCACTGGGGCTTATGGTAGCTAGATCACGCACTTTTAGATTCACAAAATTATACGATCATACAAAAAAGTCAAAATACGGACTTTCGATGATTACCAAACCTCGAGGTCGCAGAATCTCTCAGTTTGGGGGCTTTCTCGCCGTTTTGCTTTATCGTATCATGTTATAAATGTAATACCTCGATCGCTATGTAGCTCGCGAAAAAGGACATGATGATTACCAAACCTAACAAAGGTAATGATTAACAAAGGTTTGGTCCACTTCTTGAGCACCCCCAAATAACCACACACAGAGGCAACGAGTTTCAGATGCCGTCGAAGTCAATTTTAGTTTTGTCCGGACACACCTTCAAAATTCCCCTTATCAGTTGTGCCCCAATATAATTAAATTGCTCTTCTGCCACCCAATTTCGAGCTCTTTTCTCGGGTCTTCATATTTCAGCAAGACAACCTAATTTTAAACAAAAATGATGTAACCAACTGCAGAATATTGTTGACAATTCTATAGCTGAAGACTGATTAGTATGCGGGTATGCACATTATTTATTTCATCTCTCAGAAGAACGGTTACAGTATTCGGATGATAACCTCTCGTTTCGGAAGTTCCTGTGGAACGGGCCTCGGTGCTGGAAGCCAGGGAATCGGTCTGGGTACCGGTATTGGTACGGGTCTAGGAGCGGGCCTGGGTCCGGGTCTAGGAGCAGGCCTGGGTACGGGTCTAGGAGCAGGCCTGGGTACGGGTCTAGGAGTAGGCCTGGGTACGGGTCTAGGAGCGGGTCTGGGACCGGGTCTAGGAGCGGGTCTGGGCCTGAATCTTGGGGCGTTTCTGGGTACAGGCAGGGATTGGGACGCTTGCGTCACTCTGTTGCCGACATCTCCAGAGACTTCGTTGGTGTGAGTTGAAGACTCCGGAGCTCCTGGCAGCTCCGAATCGCTCCTCTGCAATACAGTAGTTCTATGAGTGGTTGCTTTGGAGAGTTACGTCATAACAAGGCTATAAGTCTCACCGAGACAGCGAGAATCGCACACCATGTTATGAGAAGTACCGCCACGCGCATTGTAGAATGTTAATTGGTCTCTTTCTGATTGTGGCAGCACTCTTATACGTTGGTTGCCTAGGGGATTATTATTATCATTTGTTGTTATTATGGACAAAGACGATGTTTGCTCAGGCGGGGCTGCACAGTTTGATTGTGCATGTTCGCCAACACAGCGATCAAAGCACAAACAGACGGAGATTTTGGACGAAGACAATGGGGGCGATGGTCAGTAGTTCAGAATTATATATATTCCTTCTCTATGCAGGTCTCTTTTCTAGGTATTCTACTAGGGTTGTGGAAGAGATGAAGAGCATTGAGAGAATCTCTCGTCTGACCTAAGCCATAGCGCGAGAGGTGGGAGGGCACGTAAATAGCAGGACGGCCCAAGAGTCGTACACGGAACCCTGGAACGCCGTCTTATGGCTACTATTTTCATTTGTGTAAATTTAAAAAAATAAATTGTGCAATTTCGCGGTATCCAGAAAGATTGGTTATAAAAATATTTTCCGAAAGATGCTTTTTTGAAAATCTTGATTAATTGCTAGCCAAGTTAGGATTACGAAGTCGTCCATCTCCCATTTTCTCGTGTTATGTACTGTTTCACTGTTAAGGATATGCAGAATTTGTGATGCCAATTTATTGGGTATTCATTATTGCACGCAATAAACTGTCTAAAAGAAGCGATAACAATCTCAATAGGTGAAATAAAATGTATGTGAACTCTCGTGACCAAAAAGAAGTACCTACTGCTTGTATCAAGTAATGAAAAGAAACACTTTGTGGACTGGCATAATACGAGCACTTGGGTAAAGGTACACTAGGGATAACTCTTTGAGCCCTGATATTAAAATTTGTGGTTTCCTCCTTTTAAAGTTGTAATATTATTAAAATTGTAATGTTTATTTCTTGAAGGGTATTGTCAGCTTCGCGCCCACGTTTGTCTCCGTTTGGCCATGATTATTGACTGCGACGCCTCCACCGACACTCAACGTGCCCGGCCCCACTCTGAAATGTTGCAGCACTTCAATGCACTAATCGTCGCTAATTGTAATAGAGCGTAAAAAGGGTGTAAAACGTGTGCGAAATAAGGGATCTCTGGGATTTGTAAGCCTATTACTGTCAAAACAGCTGAGGGGCTAACTGTTTCTCGAGTCCTAAGTGGAGGTCGGTCTTGCCCTCATGCCCGTTCGTTTGGTGTCCCACACCACCGGTCAAGCTCGTCTTGTCGTCGATCCTAATTAAGGAATTAATTATTTATAATAATTTTAATACTAAATACTTACACGAACAAAGGCTAAATCGCTACCTAAAATAGGGAAATGTATGAACACTTAAAAAACCAACGGTTTGCTGAAGTCGATTTTGCCTTGGTACACTGGCTTCTCGCCCTTCTCAAATTTCGCTCCCAGAGTCCCGTCGACGTTTGGAGATAGCGGAATCTTAACAAATTATTTTTAATTCCTAAATAATTATCATACACTTCTATATGATACAAAATGAAAAATTCCCTTATTCATTTAAACAGCGAACTGAAAATTTGTTTGCGCCCCTTGCCAACTAAATTGTCTCCATGACCAATACCTTGTAGTCCACTTGTCCATTAGCATTTGTTTTGCCATGATTATCGACTCCTGCCTTTCCAGAAAGTGTTAGAGTACCCGGGCCAGCGCTGTAATTGTTTTTGATTCCAGAAAAAAGGAACGAAATATGTATCGCAATTTAAACATAATCATACTGGGACGGGTTAGGGTGCATGCTTTGAAATCAACTTCGGCTTGGGCGGATTGGGATGGGTCGGGGTAATCAAACATTGCAATCAAACATTGTTTGAATATGCTTTCTTTCACAAATACAACAACGGACTGCAGGTCAATGTATCGCAATATCGTCTGGTTGAAACTCACTTCTCCCTGGTGAGCGTTCCATGCACATTCGTGTTGCCGTTCTTTAGATCAGTCGTATGCTCGGCGCCAAGTTTGAGATTTGTATTCTTGTTGAGTCTGAAAATAGGAATGTTTCCTCCTTCACTTGGAAATATATTCCTAATATTTCAAATTTTGTTGAATAGAGCCTTCAACAGGCAACAACTTACTGCTTCTCATAGTCCAAATTGCCCGAGTAGATTGGCTTCTGACCGGTTCCCCCGCTTACTCCAAGTGAACCTTGTGTGTTCGGACCCAGCGGCACCTGATATTTAATAAAATATATCTTTTTGATGATCCAAAACTGTAAATTATGCATTGATAACCGAGTTTCGGAAGACGAACACCATACAATCAATAATCTATTTTCCATTTTTTATTGGGAATTCGTTTCAGGGCATCATCCTGAATGAGCGTGAAAAAGAGGCTGCCAGGTGGTATGAACCACACAAAATCCAGCCATTTTTCTATACCCACCTTGTAGGTCAGATCTCCATTCATATTTGTTCCCTGACCATTCTTGTCAAATATCATCGTTCCCGTCCCGGCGACCGAACCAGTGGGGAGTCTTAATTTTCATAATTAATCGATTATGCACTACATTTGATAAAATTTGCTCTACAAATTATCGTTAAGCTGTTAAAGACAGTGACTAAATTCGAAAAAAATGACAGATATTAAAATGCAACATAATTGCGCTCTAATTAAGATCATGGCATTTTTTTATAAATAATAATAAAATAAAATCTCACTTCTTCTCTCCATTCACAGTGATTGTCTTCACTCCAGTCAGCGGGTCCTTACTACCGTCAACCTGGAGGCCGCTGGGCTTTTCTGGCACCGGCTTGGAACCGAGACCAGCTAGCGGAACGGGTACGGGATTGGGAATAGGTTTTGGCGCGGGTACGGGCTTAGGATCAGGCTTGACTTCAAGTTTGGGTGCGGGTACAGGCACTGGTTTAGGTGCAGGTACAGGGACGGGTTTGGGTGCAGGTACAGGGACGGGTTTGGGTGCGGGTACAAGGACTGGTTTAGGTGCAGGTACAGGCACGGGTTTGGGTGCGGGTACAGGCACTGGTTTAGGTGCAGGTGCAGGGACGGGTTTGGGTGCGGGTACAGGAACTGGTTTGGGTGCGGGCACAGGGACTGGTTTAGGTGCAGGTACAGGCACGGGTTTGGGTGCTGGTACAGGTACTGGTTTAGGTGCAGGTACAGGCACGGGTTTGGTTGCGGGTACAGGGACGGGTTTGGGTGCTAGTACAGGCACTGGTTTGGGTGCAGGTACAGGGACGGGTTTAGGTGCAGGTACAGGCACGGGTTTGGGTGCGGGTACAGGCACTGGTTTAGGTGCAGGTACAGGCACGGGTTTGGGTGCGGGTACAGGCACTGGTTTAGGTGCAGGTACAGGGACGGGTTTGGGTGCAGGCTTTGAAATCGGTTTTTTCGGAATGGGCGGGGGTCGGGGAACTGGTTTCGGCATCGGTTTCGGGAGTTGTGGAACGGGCCTAGGTGCTGGAGGCTTGGGGATCGGTCTGGGTACTGGCACTGGTCTTGGTGCAGGCTTCGGCATCGGTCGAGGGACGGGTGCGGGTCTTGGGGCAGGTCTAGGCACTGGTCTTGGAGCGGGTCTTGGGGCGGGCCCGCGTCCGAACGAAGTGTAGGGTCGGGATTGACCATGAGACGCGGCTCGGGCTAGTCTGCTACGGAAATTGTCTGAGTCTTCATCGACCCCAGGCGCTCTTGACAGCCCTCCGGGATAACTTCTCTGCAATACGATATTGCAAAACGATATTCCTTTAAAACAATAAAACGTTCCGCTTGCAGGCATTTTTTTCACTGGCAATGGAAGAGACGCACCGATGTGTACAAAGTGAGTACGTTCACCATAATATCATTTTCTGAATTATCATGGTAAAATTGTAATAGCTCAATGGGCAAGCCGAGTAAGATAGTTACGTCATTACTAGGCAACGAATCTTACCGAGAAAGCAGCAATAGCACACCATGTTAGAAGAAGAAATGCCGGGCGCATTGTGTGATGTCGACTGGTATTTTCCGGACTGCCGTAGCACTTTTATACGCTGAATGACTAAGCGATTATTATTATCACCATTGTTCCTGAGCAAAAAGGATGTTTGTTCAAGCGGCGCTGCAGTTTGGTTGTACAAATTCACCGGCTGAGTAAGCAAAACAAGGGCAGTCAGTGATAGAAATGACCAATGGCGATGAGTAATAGGTTGATTTGTTCTGAATTATTGTTTAGTGCGAGAAAAGCGTGTGCGAGATGGAAAACCCATTCAAAGAGCAATATCGCCGAATTCATTTTTTTTAAAAAGTGGCTTGCTCACTATGTGTTAGAATTGTGGCTTGGACTGAAAACACTCTCAGAAAATGCTAAAAAGTGGAATAACTAGCAGGGTGTGTTGAGGTTAAACTACACACAGAGAAAAATGTTTAGTTTTCAAAACATATGTATGTATTACATGCGTCTTGATTAACATAGGGGTTATTATATTTAAAACTTTGCAAATGTTTTGTTTTTCAAGACATGGCATGTCTCAAATATAAAACATTTGTGTTTTAAAATGGCGGAGCCGGGCCCGCGCCCGCTCCCGCTTCTCCCCCACCCCCCCCCCCCCCTTCCGGCTCCTTCTTTCGTCATTTTGCTCCTAGATCAAATTTATCCCCTACACTGCATTGATGACAGAATGAAGAAGCAATAAATTTATTAATTCGGCCTCAGCCAAGGTAGCAAACGAGAAACAACAATTTTGGAACAAGAAGAATCACAAGGTACGGAAAAGAATGATTTGTATCAAACTATGGCACAACACTAATTCACAGACAAACTATACATGCAACCCTGATTCAACAATTCTCCACGAAGCAATTTCTTTCGTAACTATATAGATATTCTATTCTATTTCATACTATTCTTCTATAGTGAGCAATACAAATTGTATGTAGTCAATTCAGATGTCTAGTGAGTCTCTACCAGCAAATCAAATGCATTTTTGGATGAGGTCGGAGTGTGGCTAGTGGGATTGTATCCTATGATTAGCTCACATAGGGAGAGAACGTCGGATGTCCCAGGCGCGTAGCTGAGATCGTAGAGCATGTGGTAGCCAATGAGTAGGAAGAGGGCTCTCGCTTCGTTGTCGCCGCACGAGACTTCTCTGCCACACAGAGCGATGAAGTATTTATCGTCAATCCTGCAAACAGAAATTATTGCTATTTGAGAATGAATAATCTATTTAAATTCCCAAAAATAAATAGTAACTAATGGTTCGCGGCCAATTTTACATGTTGATGAATTAAATAATATCTAGAAAAAAGTATGAATATTAGAAATCTATGTATAGAAGTAACCGGATAAGTTTTTAGAATAGTAAAATAATAAACGCTCGAATCCAGGATCATTAAATGAAAAGATAAAAAAGTGGTTACATGAAGAGAGATGGCTGCACAGCTCTGTTGATCTTCTTTCCCTTGACTGTCCTCGTTCTTCTGCCAATCGAGAGAAGCGCGTCTTCTCGCGATCCCTCCTGTATTTATTTTATGATCCACTGATAATTTTGACTTGCAATTATCAGTCGCGCGTTTTCGTGGTGTGAAGAGCACACGATAATATAGTAGAGGAAAAAGATTCGTGTTCAAAATGTTAAGAGTTGATAAATAAATAATTGCAATACAAATTACAACTCTGTACTACAATTTTAAAAAAAATATTTAAAAAAACTAGCCTTGAATATGGTAACGATGGACTCGACGGAACCAACTCTGCGTGCTCTTCCTTGTACTGTATCAAGAAGTGAAGCGAGTCTTCTGAGAGTGGAGGAAAGATCCAGACGATCTGCAATTAAACTAGAATACAAGAAAAAACAACAAGCACAGACCTCCAATTTTGGAGAATATGATTTCCTTGAGATTGGCTTTGGCCGCTTGATGTACAGTATTAATCACCGCATCATAGCGATTCTTGAATGAATCGAATTGAACGCCCGGGAATTTGGCTTCAATGTCATTGATTGTCTGAAGCGAAAATTGTAAGCATTTTAAAAGTGCAAAAAAGTTATCCGTGTCCTGGTGCACACATTGGAATCGATACGGTTAATTGGGAGGACAGCTAAACGTAGTGTTCAATCTTGAAATTTTTTTAATATTTAGTACACGCCCGAATAAATAACCACAAAAATTGATCCGGACAAACAGTTATGAAAAGGAGTTGCCAATGTCAAACATATGAATGTGCTGCTGTAGACCATATCTATTAATCGTCAAGATTAATAAAATAATCTATTTTAAAAATATCAAAGCAAAAAATAGCATTGTAATTTGGAGATAATAAGTGGAGGAATGTTTGAAAAGTCTCACCATTTCAGTCCACTCAACAATTTGTCTAACAAGAGAAATGGTGTTAGAAAGATCAGCTTGTCCGGTAACGATTCGCCAGTTTCTGGGTGTACAGTTTAAAATATTAAATATGTAGCTGCCAACCTCGTAATCACCATCATTGCTGCCGACTCGGCAGTCCCATCTTGCCCGACTTGCAGCTTTTGGTTGATTTCCTCTGGCGTCCAACCGACGTATTGATTAGGCGTCTGATAATATAATAATGATCCGTGGTGTTGCCCTAGGGTTTTGCGGTGGAGAGATTGTTTTGTGGGCAAAGTTTGCAAAAAGGCGACGAGACTACGACGTGAGTTCCCACTTTGGTTGATACACGCTAGTCAGGACGTCACTGGAAGCTGGAAGATCTACTTCTACGCTCAATGTCTATCGTCCAAGATCGGCACTACAATTGACCAAGGAAGCCGAGCATGATCCATTCCCTTGACCCAGTTGCCTCGAATTCGAAGATCCCGACCACCTCTGTCTCCGAATGATACCTCCTGCAGGCCCTTGCCTTGATTTCAGGATAAATAAATAAATAAATACATATATCATCATGTTCTACCATAGAACACTTCAAGTGCACACACTGCTGGGGGGGCGGCATCATGCAAAAACATTGGAGGCAAGCTGCCCATTTATGATATGGTTCACCTCTGATTGCTCCGTGTTTGTTGTGATACTGCCAGCATTCTTCAAAGAAATTCGCTTGTTGATACACCTTCTCTCAAGGCACTTGTCCAGAATATCCTGAATTTAGGTTAGGTCATAAACGCGCGTACAAATGGCGTATCCATACATTTCTGTTGTGAAACATCGAATTAACATGGTCAAGGAAATAAATCACTGTCAGGAATTTTGGTAATTTATTCGTTGTAGCATGCCTATCTTGGTGCACAATCATTAAAAAATAATAAATATCTCTCACCGCCCGTAGTTGAATTCCAGTAGATTGAAGTTTAGCAATGAAACAAAGACGTTCGTCTTTGCAAGGGTAGAGGTATCTGGGATAGAGGGATGTTTTAATGGGCTACTAGAGTCACTTACTTTTTAGATCTCTTCATGATCTGTCGCTCGAAGTATCGAATCAAGCGTGGACGCCATAACTTATGACGATTCACGTTCCCAACTTTCTTAATGAAAGAAAGAATTTTCTTTCCGTTCTTCGCATATCTCATATTTCCAACAAGATCAAACTCGAGAATTGAGCCGGAAACCTGCAGATGAGAATTCACAATATTGGGGCCACATTACAACTACTGCGGATCTATATTTAACAAGATTATGTTGATAAGGAGGAAATGATAGTTTATTGGTAAATATTAATGAAAATAAGACGATTTATTAAAATGGGAACACACTCTGTAATAGAAACGCATTATTTTTGATAATAATAATTGATTTAAAATAAAATACTTTTTCGCGATCGAATACACATATTCCATGCACTTCATGAACTGCTGATTCATCCATATCATCTTCATTATTATCACTGATGAGAGAATTTAGTTCCTGAAAAAAAGGTTTCAAAGGATCTTTTCATGTTTTTTTTCTGAGAAGAAAAGATTCACGAATGTAAAACGTGCTTCCACTCTCACACCTTCCTAGTTTCGAATTACTACGATGATTTCTCTGTTTTCATTTTGCACTCAAAATATAGTACCACAGTCAAAAAAATCAGGTCACCAATAAGTAGTGAGGCACTTCCAGGAAAATAAACACACCTCTCCATCAGAAGATTCGCTAGGTTGATAGCTAAGTCCCATCTCGAGGGATAGGTCAAGAGATCAAGAGGGGAAGGGAGGGGTGATAGTGGTGATAGCGGTGATAAGGTAAAGGAGCGGGGCTTGCCCCCTAAAGTAATGAAGATTTACAATACCGTTTTCAGTCGAAATGGCTTGACCTATCTAGACGAATCGATGGAAGAGTCGCCTTCCACATCGACATCGTTGTCCTAAATACATTAGTGTTTTTGTTTTCTTACATCGATACCCTACAATTTAAAACGCAAATCCAAGACACTCCAATCAAAAAAAATATATGAATAGTATGAATTATCTGAGTCTTGGCCCCCTTTCTGTCAACTGTGTAGTTGAATTGAAAAATGTGATAGCAGACAAACATTACCCGCAGTGAGAAGACTGCTCACCGACAAATATTGGAACAGTTTCAGAAAAATAAACACACCTCCTCATCGGAATCATTAAGTCGGGGAGTGGGCGAACGCGACTCATGAGAAGGAAGATTCTGAAATGATAAAAACCTGGTTTTATATTTATAAAATTATGAAACAAACAGGTTTTCCATAATAAATTGCACAAATAGTTTGAATAATTTGTACAAAAAATGATGTGAACAGATATTGCGGTGATTCAGAAAACGTATTTTGATCTATCTTTCACTCAAAAACCAGTCAACAGAGTGTGCGATGTTGCTGCATCATTTCGAACTTGGCAGTGACACTTTTCACAGCTTTTGAGAGCTTAGAAAACCATGAACCAACTGGTAGAACCATGAACCAACTGGTCGCAAGTGCTCACCTGATTTGTGTCGTGATTGAGAGGCAGTGGGACAGATGCAGAAGACGTGGTGGAAGTTGGAGATGTTGTGGAAGGCTCCTGGTAAAATTGATGAATAAAAGTGAACAATTAATTAAGTTGAACTCACCACGTATGCCCGATAGTCCATGTCCTGCGCGTGTCCTTCAATAGGCACTTCGGTGTCACCAATAAGAGTCGTCACACGAGAGATACGGCAGAAACCTTTTTGAGCGAGGAAAGCTCTACAAATAGAACAATAAGGTCGCATTCCTATCACCTATAGCATGAAAGATACCTCATAGTGTCTTCGGCGTGTTCTAGGTTCACATCTAACCGTATTGACCTTTCGAAATTCGCCCCGAAACATACCGTAAGAGGCATTGGGGAGCCTATACACTCACTGAAAATATAGAAGGTACTTAATAATGAAACAAATACAAATTACACGGCCATTGTTGTGCGTAGTAAAAGTCGTACAACGATTTCAAAAATGTTATTTTTTGTCGCTCTGGCTCTAGCTGCTAACAGCGCTGTTTTCAATGTTTCTCAAATTGTTTCAACTTGTTTTGGTCCCATTTCTTCCGTTTCATGTAGAAAAATGCTACTTCTATCATTGGTTATAAATTCACGATATTATCGAAATAGAATTATTTGATATGCTTTCGTAATAGACTCAATCTAAATAGAATCAGTTCCTGATCAAAACCTTTTCATTTGCTCTTGTTAAACTACTGTAGGTTTGGGCAGGTGAGAGCTTCCAGTCAACTCCTCTCTGTACTATACATTTTTAATAGTTTCTTTTGCTAAATTTGATATATTTATGCCACATGTCACTGTAGATCACGATCTCTCAAGGTGTGAAACGGTGTGATCCCATTTCACGTCTTTTGCAGATCAATTTCTCATCTGTATCACAAACTTGCTTGTAGCGAATCCCCCCGACTCTGAATCGTCGTCAAATTCGCTGTCAATTTGAGAAGGCTCTTGAAGGTGGATCATGTCGAGGTTGGCATCGATTACATCATTTTAGCACTAGGCGTGAGTGTCTAGTCCTTGATTATCGATCGGCCCGTCGCTACGTCACTACGCCACTTCGTGGCTCCGTGGCAACTTTTTTCGATCGCTCTCAGCCTCACGAGCCTTTCACAACGGAAACGCACGTTACAGTGCGTTCAGAACGTTCCCGACATTACAAAACGCTTTTCCTATAATCCCCTACGCTCTCTGAATCATTTTGGAACTTTTCGAAAATTCGATTTTCCACGTTAAAACGTGTTAGTATACGTTCTGACACGTTTCTGACATCGCAAAACATTTTTCCTGTGATCCCCTACGCTCTCTGAATCATTTTGGAACTTTTCGAAATTTTCGATTTTTCACGTTAAAACGTGTTAGAACACGTTCAGACACGTTTCTGACATCGTAAAGCACATTTCCTGTGATCCCCGACACTCATCGGTGCGTTTGGAGAAAGTTCGAGAATTTCGATTTTTCATGTTAAAACTCGGCAAAACAGGTGAAAACCTGTTTCACGGTACTCAAAACCGTGTGAGAACAGTTTCTGGGACTTGCGAAAAATGCGGCAAAAGGTTCGCCCGCGGCGGGGATCGAACCTGCGTCGCTTGGATTGCTAGTCAAGCGCGTAACCCACTTGGCCATGGATTTTGTTTAATTTTTTTATTGCGCAAGTTACTCTTGTGGAGGTGCATGTGATGGCGAAGGAACTCAGTCGATAGCTCTATCCGTTGGCGAGATATTTAGCGTGACCGCCGGACACACAGACACACACACAGACACACACACACAGACACACACACAGACAGACAGACGTTCTGAAATAATAGTCTTTAGGAATTGAACTCAAGATGGAAATATCAATTTTATATTCTATAATTCTTATGTTTTTCGTTTGTCTTCTGAATTTCGAAACTACGTTATCAATGATTCATCAACCCATTACAAACATTCGCATAACGAAACTGCCAAATTGCAGAGTTTTTTTTCATTTTAGCACTTTTCGAGATTTTCCGAAATGTTTCATCACCCAACAATTTGCTCGCGATTTAAAAAAAACTACCTACCATCTTAACCAATGCACGTAATTTCCAGGTAGTGTCTTGATCGGGCAGTCTTGACCTGTCTCATACTGTCGCAATCAGGGAGAAGATTGGAGAATGTTTGATTGTTGTTCATAATTCCAAATCTCTGTCGTTACCCTAGAAATGTGAGACCACGGTCTCTTCATTTCACACACTCTCTCGTCTATCGACCGGTCTAGAGAGTGTGCAAAATGAAGAGACCGTTGTTTCACATTTCACACTCTACTAGTCATGTGTTATTCGGGCGTTAGCTTCGGAAACGTTTGGTTGCCGTGTTATCCGAAACGGATATTAGAGAACATTCTTTATCAAGCGAGGGGGTTATAAGAGAGGTATCACCAGAGATTGCAGGTGGCTTGGAACAATTTTCGAAAAAGTATTTTTGATTTCGATCAAACTTTCATGTGGGAGTACCTTGGAGATGAGAATTCGAAATATCCGGGTCCCAGGTCTCGGAGCCGGCTTTTAGGAATTCGCCGGTTCTGACACCGGAATCGTCATAACTTCTTTTAAAATAAAGCTAGAAAGCTGTACTTGGGCTTAAAATTTTCGAAATAATTCCCTACATAATTTCTCTGTTGAAAGCTAAAACGGACACGGACAAACAAAAAAGATGAGGCTGAAAAATGAAATTATTTATCAAATAAAATTATTTATGGTTCTAAGATGTGCGAAGTCGCATGTTTTTAATGCAGAATATGAAAGAGCATCTCAAATATAATATTAGAAAAATTTAAAAATAAATGAAAAGGGGGCCTCCCATACCTGAAAAATGACCTCGAATGTGAAAAATCGAAAAAATTAAAAAATTTATTTTTCAGAATTCTTCTGAAAACATTTTTTCCGAACGTATTAATTACCTGACTGTTTAGGAAAATTTATTTCAACATATTTCATTTGCGTATAGAGTTGTCAGAATATAAAATATGCATAAGACTGAAACAATATTAAGGAAAACCAGAAGTATTCGAATTTGAGAATTGTTGAATGAACGATTTATGCAGCAGTAATGATTGACAGCATCAAATAAAAAGTTGTATGTTTTATATAACCCAGTGTGATCACTTCTGCTCGTTCTAACCTCAGTTTTTAACAATTTTGGTCAGTTTTTATAGCTAAAAATAATATTTTATTTTTTGACAGCTCTATACGCACATGAAATCTGTTAAACTAAATTTTCCTGAACAGACTGGTAATTAATACGTTCTGAAAAATTGTTTCCTGAAGAATTCTGAAAAATAAATTTTTCAATTTTTTCGATTTTTCACATTCGAGGTCATTTTTCAGGTATGGGAGGCCCCTTTTCATTTATTTTTAAAATTTTCTAATATTATATTTGAGATGCTCTTTCATATTCTGCATTAAAAACATGCGACTTCGCACATCTTAGAATCATAAATAATTTTTATTTGATAAATAATTTCATTTTTCAGCCTCATCTTTTTTGTTTGTCCGTGTCCGTTTTAGCTGTCAACAGAGAAATTATGTAGGGAATTATTTCGAAAATTTTAAGCCCAAGTACAGCTTTCTAGCTTTATTTTAAAAGAAGTTATGACGATTCCGGTGTCAGAACCTGCAAATTCCTAAAAGCTGGCTCCGAGACCTGAGACCCGGATATTTCGAATTCTCATCTCCAAGGTACTCCCACATAAAAGTTTGATCGAAATCAAAAATACTTTTTCGAAAATTGTTCCTCGTAGGGCCTGTTTTCCTGCAATCTCTCGTGATACCTCTCTTAAGGGCAAGGACTTGTTCCGAATAGGACTTACTCATTGTGCACTATCTCGGTGTGTTTTCGGAATCGTAACTTTACCACACCAAAAAAATCGATAGCCACAGATTTGTCTTATATTCTGGTTAAAGATAGCTTAGACTATGCCCTGTCTAACTACGTCGACAGAATTGCGATATCTCGTTTTAACGGTGAGTACGAACACTTCACATCCGATAATTTCACCTAGACATTTTCAACTGATTCTCTGCGAAAACTAGCTATGGGGCAAGTCTGTCGACGCAGTTAGTCTAAGGTATGTATTCTTAAAATAACTAGCCAACTATTTAACTATGCTCAAAATCGAGTGAGAGATAAGAAAATATTTAAAATAGTGGAATTGCGTGAATAAATTGATCTATGCCATGAAACAAATTGAAGTAAAATTATAATTAATTACCTGGGCGATCAAGACTATATCATCATAATAGTAAACTCCGCCCATGATAGAGTAGCATATCAGTGCAATTTCTGCCAAAACTTGTGAGACGTACTGGAAAAGTAGAAATATGTTTTTTAAAGAAAATATGACTGATACTACTAATATTGACCTACCACTGGGCAGCGGCCACAGATGGGCTGCATGAAGAAAGGCATCGGTAGAGAGATGCAAGTGCGAAGATGAATTACCTCTTATCAAGCAGTCTTATCGCGATCTGTCGTGAGACCGTATAGCGCAGAAGGAATGATTCACTGAGCGCAATTCACTACAATTCTGTTGAATCCCGCACACAGTTCAGACAACAAAAGGTGCATGATTTCACTTCCGAACAACCCAAGTTCGACCCCACCGCGGGCAAAAATTTGGCCACATTTTTCGTAGTAGACTAAGACACTGGAAACGGAAACACAGTTTCAAATTATGACAACAGCGTTCGAACTCTTTTTTTTTGTTTTTTTTGCGAAATTTAATAAAAAATTACACAAACCAGTTTCACGAGTTCGACCCCCGCCCAGGTTCATCAAGCCTTCCATTCCCCTGGGTGTCGGTAAAATTGGTAGCAACTTGATTGCGGAAGGTGGAGTGCCTCAGAAGCCTAGTCAGCAGGGGATGCGTAGACCTCGTTAGCAAACCGGCCTTACCGTTGAGCCCCGGAAAAGTTGCCGCTAGTCGATGTAAAGTTCTCTAGATTCCGGTGGTAACTTTACAAAAAAACCTACGGGTACCAGTGGAAAAAATACCGGCGCTTCCATCTGACAGAACGCATGATTATTACAAATTCACAAACACTCGTCCGAAATATTATAACGTTCAGATACATCTAGCTACCTTTGTGATTTCACCTCTACCAATTTTTATACATTTTGTGGGGCTGTGCGGTACGCACATTCGGGAATCGGGCACTTTGTTGAACGGAACAAAATTCACCTTACACCACTTCGACCACTGGGTATGATCAATATTTTTTTCATATTTTCTTCGAATTTGTTTTTTTCCGTCGACGTTTCGCATTCCGTAACAGTGTGAACGCTATCCAATCCCTTCCGGGAAGTAGCTTGTCCAGACACACTGGGCGAGGCACATTCTGATAAGGTGGTGGGTGATATGGAGCGAGTGATGCGACAGACCCGGTGCGTCGATGTTTCGATGCTCCACTTGCTTCGTCCCTATGCTTCGTTCCTTGTTCCCCCTCCTCGCCCGCGCACCCTTCCGCAAAAATATCATTTTATAAATGAAATACTGGCACGACTACTGATGGCACTAACACAGAGGACTCGCAAACTTTGAGACGCGATGTTTGATTTCCGATGCGCTGCGTATGGTCGTCATAAATGTGCCTGAATGTATCAAATTTTTGAGCTTTCTCATATTCCTTTTTTCTCTTTCCACTTGTAGTATGGAAATCGAGATTTAGCATGCACTGAGCGCACATTTTCTAGGACAATGGTTTTGCAAAGTTTCGTTTCTTCAAGAGCGGTATGCCAACCTCCTTATTTCACACACTTTATCACCTCGTTAAGCAAGGAGCATATTATTGGGGGTTGGAGATTCGTTCTCTACGAAACGAAACATTTGAGAACCGTTCTCCTAACAAATTGCATGTTTTCAGCAATTTTGCTAAATTTAATCAGCAAAACGGAAAACATTGTTGAAATGCCACAGAATTCGTCCACGATCTGAAGAAAATTGAGAAAATTGAGAAAATCTATCATTTTTTCACTGCAGGACCTTCGCGCAATCGCGATCATTGGAGTTTTGCTCTTCCATCTGTTCCCCAAGCGATTCGTCAATGGTTTTCTTGGCGTGGACACGTAAGTGCTTCAATAAACTAGCTATACCGATGTAAATCTCCATTTATTCGCAATGCGTAACCTCCGCGTTATGGTTCGGTTTAGTATAGTAGACAGACGCTCCACATCTATCGCACAATAACATCTGAACACACTCTAAAACGGTGCACGATCGAGAGAATGTTTTTTGAAGAATAATGTGGTTTTTAAGCTAACACTGGATCTTTTTTTAGCATTTAAGCTACACCTTTTTAAGCTAAGCCTAAATGTATGCTAATTCTCCAACCTGCTCGTATTATTGAGAGTACGGCTCGAATTCTCCGCAGATTTTTCGTGCTTTCGGGATACTTGATGTCGTCGATTCTGTCGCGAGAGTCGATCATCGACGGCGTCGTCGTCCGCAGCTTCTACGTCCGTCGATTCAAGCGCATCGTCCCGCTCTACTCGATTATGCTCGCCATTCTCACTGTGAGTGTAGAGAAACTGTTGTTTTCTGAGAAACAGTCACTAGGATCAGAACAAAAAAAGATCAGCCACATGTGTGTCCTGATCCTTATGCCTGATTTCTTAGTGCATTACCTCATTTCTCATCTCAAATTTGCTCTGCTCAGAAAGTGAGTGTCAAAATTCAAATAGCTTTCCCAGGCAAAATGACATGAATATACATTAGCGGCAAGAGTGGAAGATATTGAACGGACGAAATACAGTTGTGTACGCTTACCTACCTTGACAGCCATTCTCGCATCTCAACATGCGTAGAAGAGGAAAAAAATCGGTACACTCACAAATAATAACAGTTGATTGGAGGTGGTGACGCCACTGGTGTTTCTGCCCAATGACGTGTCGCACTTTGTCTCCGACCTCGAATGGGCACTGCCATTTGCCGAGAACATGCAGAATGTGTTCAAGCAATTCGACTACTGGGACGAGGTCGGTGTGGACATTAGAAATAGCAACAAATAGCTAGAGTTGTATGTCAATTAAATAATGAAATAGCATGAATGCTGACAACCTAAATTTGTTAGTCAGTATCTCAAAACTAGTTCCCATCGAAAAATTAGTGATCGTACTCAATAAGTCTACGACTTCATAAGTCTAAGCTGGACAGCGACGATTTCAAAGTCTAATAGGCGCAGGGGAGCGGGGTGATTAGACTTTGAAAGTCGTCGCTGTCTAGCCCATAAGTCTAGAGTCGTAGACTTATTTCCCTGTGAGTACTTGCGCGTGCAGGTGTTCAACTCGCCGGTCCTGCTGCACGCGTGGTCACTCGGCGTCGAAATTCAGTACTACCTCATCGTCCCGCTCATCATGATCGTCGCTCGAATAGGGCAAACTCGACGTTTCCGACTGATCTGCTTCACCGTCCTACTCGGCGGTCAGATGCACCTATTAATAATTGTGATCTCTCATTAAAATTGATTTCCATTGGAATCATATCAGTGTGTTCGCCTAAAGAATTCGATACCTCCGTACAGCAAAAAGTGACTACTTGATTATTTCACATATTCTGATAGGACTTGGTATGCTCTATCGATTTACGGTTCATTCATGATCTGATGGCCCTAATTTGCATAGTTACATGAAGTCAAAGTTTGACTAAATTCATAGTTTTCGAACTCTAGCTCGTCAGGGAGAAGTGCTACACGTTCGGCTGTAACAGCAATATTGTCCGCTTTGACGAGCTTATCGGACTGTGTAATTTGTTTATTCAAATATTCATTTTTGAAAAACTCGAAAAATTTTAGACGAATATCTCGAAAACGAAGCCGAAAAGCATTCCAATTTTTTGATATGTTGAAGCCCTTTTCAAGATCTACAGGATAGACGCGATCAAATACCGTATCGAGGGAGGGTAAGTACTCAAATCATGGAAAAACTGAGGGGTCCCTTTCGAGAGAAACCACTGATTTCACTCTCATTCCACTCAATCGACGGGACCCGCGCGGTTTAAATTGATTGAAATGAGAGGAATGGAAAAAGAATCGGCCAGAAGTCACGTATATTTTTAATTTAAGACCGCGCGGGCCGCGTAGAATGGGTGGAATGAGTGTGAAATGAGGGGTTTCTCTCGATTAGGACCCCTCAGATTTCCCATGATTTGAGTACTTACCCTCCCTCGATACGGTATTTGGTCGCGTCTATCCTGTAGATCTTGAAAAGGGCTTCAACATATCAAAAAATTGGAATGCCTTTCGGCTTCGTTTTCGAGATATTCGTCTTTAAAATTTTTCGAGTTTTTCAAAAATGAAAATTTGAATAAACAAATTACGAGAGGTATCACCAGAGATTGTAGGTTGATCGGAACAATTTTCAAAAAAATATTTCTGATTTCGATCAAACTTTCATGTGAGAGTACCCAGGAGATGAGAATTCGATTTATCCTGGTCCCAGGTCTCGGAGCCGGCTTTTAGGAATTAGCCGGTTCTGTCACCGGAATCGTCATAACTCAGCTTAAAGTTGAGTAGGAAAGCTGGCATAGAGCTCAAAATGTGCGGAAAAGATTGCCGAACAACTTTTATGGAGTCAATGAGTACGTATCTCTTCATCACAAAAAGTTATGCGCCAAAAACTAAATTCCAGAATGTTTGAAAAAAATCTCCAAAGTTAGATGAGCGATAGGTGCTATTTTTATTACGGATTATGAAAGAGTACATCATGCAGTATTAAAATAAAAATATAAACTGGGTGATTAGGGTATCACCCGTGGGGTAAAAACTGCGTTGAATCCATTTTTCACCGTATTTTCGAGAAATAAGCTTACTCTAAGTTTGCTCAAACTGTTCAGAAACATCGGAGTTCACATTTATAATTTATATTTGAACATATTGAATTGTAATTAGCCACTTCTTGGTCATTAAATTCATATTCTCACTTGTGCATTTTCCGATGATATGTAGAAAATTCATGCAAAAAAATTTTTTAACAAAAAAAAATAATTATCTTGTATTGTAATGTTTTGTATCGTTATTTAATATTTATCATCATGCATTTTACTGACAAAAATAAATTCAACTATATTTCGAGAGAATAAAAGTGCTTCCGAAAAAAAATATGTTTTTGCTAAATTTCTCAGAGCTTCGCCAAATGCGCAAGCGAGAAAATGGATTTAATGACCAAGAAGTGATTAATTACAAATCAATATGTTCAAATATAAATTATAAATGTAAACTCCGATGTTTCTGAAGGGTTTTAGCAAACTTAAAGTAAGCTTATTTCTCGAAAATACGGTGAAAAATGGATTCAACGCAGTTTTTACCCCACGGGTGATACCCTAATCACCCAGTTTATATTTTTATTTTAATACTGCATTATGTACCCTTTCATAATCCGAAATAAAAATAGCACCTATCGCTCATCTAACTTGGGAGAATTTTTTTCAAACATTCTGGAATTTAGTTTTTGGCACATAACTTTTTGTGATGAAGAGATACGTACTCATTGACTTCATAAAAGTTGTTCGGCAATCTTTTCCGCACATTTTGAGCTCTATGCCAGCTTTCCTACTCAACTTTAAGCTGAGTTATGACGATTCCGGTGACAGAACCGGCGAATTCCTAAAAGCCGGCTCCGAGACATGGGACCAGGATAAATCGAATTCTTATCTCCTGGGTACTCTCACACAAAAGTTTGATAGAAATCAGAAATATTTTTTTGAAAATTGTTCCTCAAGGGTCATGTTTACCTACAATCTCTCGTGATACCTCTCTTACACAGTCCGATAGAGCTCGTCAAAGCGGACAATATTGCTGTTACAGCCGAACGTGTATCACTTCTCCCTGACCAGCTAGAGTTCGAAAACTATGAATTTAGTCAAACTTTGACCTCATGTAACTATGCAAATTAGGGCCATCAGATCATGAATGAACCGTAAATCGATAGAACTTACCAAGACCTATCAGAATATGTGAAATAATCAAGTAGTCACTTTTTACTGTACGGACTTTTGGATATTTCTGCGCTCCTTACACGAACGCACTGATATTGCAGCTCCATTATACTATGACTGAATGGCGGAAACATCCATACTTTTCCCACTTTTGCTTGGAGTATAATTATGTTAGCAGTAGATATAAACTACTTCTACCAACGATACTTGCAGGTTCGTACACTCTTCACATCCTCACGTCATCCTCCGTCTCCTTCGGCCTGCTCTTCTCGCGTGTCTGGCAGTTCCTAACGGGCAGCGTCTTCTTCGAGCTGGAGGTATTAAAATCACACAAACGCTCGTCCTTTATAATAGGTATAACTTTATAATGGGCTATTCAATGTTCAAAGAACTATTACTATCCGCCCATCTCTATTACTTCAGGGCATCGTCGATGATTCGACTTCGACGAGTGACTACCAACCGGTGGTTGATCAGGAGGAGAAGCTGCTCGATGAGGACGAGGACAGCTTTGAAGACATGGATATAAGTTAGTAGCTTTTTGCTTATTTTTTTGGAAATCCTCAACAATTGTTTTCCATGATTTGTTTGGGATATGCTTCCTAACTAGGGATGGGGAAGGAAGAGTGAGAGGAAGGCCTTCCTCTCTCTCGCCTTTGTGATTATGATAATGGGGGATGGAAAGGAAGAGTAGGCAAAATGGGTCGAACTCTTCCGGAAGAGTTGGAGGTCTTCCGGAAGAGTAAATGTTTCTACGGACTGTTTTAGCTGTAAAGGATTCATTTTACGGTGCAATTTGCATTAGCACAAATTTGACAGCGATGAGGCTATTTTGCATGCCGTGGCACCTCCATTCTTCCCCTCCTCCTCGCGTATCGCTAGAATCAAACTGAGATTAACTAAGTATATAATTTGAAAAAAACAGCGGTTGACATACACTTCCGCGCCACCTGTGGGCTTGGCATGGAACATTGGACCCATGAAGGGGTCCCAAAGTAGGGTCGGTGTTGGATCGTCGAACCCAAAGTGGCCTATGGCACTTAGTCACAAGGGTCCCGCAACGATAGAATAACTAGGTAATCAAACCTATCGTAACCCAAAAGCATGTAATTTTAGGAAATTTTCCCGGGATAAGTTGCATTACGCAGACCTTGATTGTGAGTAGTCATCACCGGAGTGGGGATACCGTATCTCATTTAAAGTACTCCCGGCTACAATAAAAGACTTAAATGTAACATGTCACAGGATTTTACAGCAGCAAACTAAAACGCTAGATGGGGTAAGCCGGTAAGCCAGTTGCAACGCGGGATTTCGTAACCCAATCTTTCCCAAGGCATCTAAGACATGTTGCCTTTCGCAATCATAGATGATACCAATTTACCGCACCAGGGCGGATGGCATCGTTGGCCTCGGTGGTTATCGAACTTGTGACCCCTCGAATGAGTAGCGCATGCTTATACCACTCTGACAATGCCTACTCGAGAACTACCTTCTTTAAAAAATCCCAAGACGATATCTTCAATTCAGAAATCCGGGATACGGTAGATCTATTGTAGCCGGCAGTACAGTATATGAGATACAGTATCCCCTTCTGGAAAAGAGTTCTCAAGCTCTGCCACATGCAACCTATCCCACTGTTAATTTGTTTAATATCATATTTCGGGCAACGGAAGGATTAATTATGGTAGTAGTCTTTGTTGTGGGCAGTTACAGTATGTCTCTTTGGATTCGACCGAGTCGACCCCAACCCGATTCGGGCCAATAACCCCCTTTTAGGGTATGTGTTTACCAATATTACGCATTTCTTGCGAAATCGCGAAAAGAGATGGGCTAGTAACTTCGTAGCACAGTATTATTCTGATGCGCCGTGTAAAGTGAAATAATGTTAAATATAAGATCTAGCCGGAAGAGTCACGACTCTTCCGGAAGAGTTGGCACTCTTGCGGAAGAGTGAAGGTCAATTAGCATGCGCCTCTCTCACTCTTCCCTCTTCCTCCCCATCCCTATTCCTAACCTTAAGACATTTTTTTAAAAAAATATTTACGGGTTCCTAAGCGGCAGTCGAAAAACGTACCTTCTCCGAATTCCATGCTAAACAGGTGATTCAAGGAGGGAGGGGGGGGGGTTACGGAACGATCCAATTGTGGAAAAGATGCGTTGTCGGTGCAGGCATTCGGTCGAAACATGCGCATCGCAAGCAGTGGAATTGTTCCTTCGTGCCACTGTTCGTTGCGCTCTCCTACATCTTCACTGGAAAACTACTGTGGATGGTGACAGTGTCCACTTCAGGCTCGACTGTCAGCCGGTTCTTGGTGAGTTTACAGTCCCTGTAATGTTCGAATGTTTGCACCAACGCGAGATCATAGGAAACAGGGAAAGTATCGTTCTAATTAGGCTGGTAAAAGATTACAGGTAACATTTGCCACTGGGAGCCTGCGTTTGTACGGGAAGTTCACTCAGAACAAGATCGTTGCTAATGGGTGAGCACTTCCTCAATCGCTATTGAAAATTTCCCTTCTTGTCACAAAATCTGATGATTCTTCCAGAATCATGGTGTATGTCGGCGACCTTTCCTACATTGTCTATCTCGCACACTGGCCTGTAATCGTCCTCTACAAATACTACAACGACATTACAAGTCTAACAATTCCTGGTGAGATTGAACAAGCGATCAATTATTGTACCTACTCCAATTGTATTGGCTTAGCAGTGCGTTCGCCTAAGCACCGCCACCATGTCGTATATGAAAAAAACTACATGTGAATTTAACATATTTAGCTCTTGGTGTGGCCACTATATTTCTGTTTCATAAATGACTGCAAATCTCAAATTTGCATATTTACACGATCGCAAAGTTGGGTTTTTTTGTGTATTATCAACTCCAGTGCCTTTCATGACGCTGTGTTTGCTTATTCACGCCTGATCAAACACTTTCGTGCGGCACAATCAAGTCAAGGACTTTGTGCGGAATCGTTTCACGCAATTCAGCACAGACTCTACATGGACAGGTGTAAGATAAGATGTGGAGTCTGTACTGAATTGTGCTGAATCAATTGCACGTGCCTCTTATCATTTTTGATTCCGTCAGAGTGATTCAAAAAATATAACGGTGGAAGGGGATCCAGGGATGGATGCCCGTCTATGTCGAAGAATCGGTGGTTTTTTTTGCAGGAAGGGCATGGGGGGAGAGGAAGAGGGGGGGGAGCCTCATGACCAATCTTTCATAATGGATTCAGGGAAGAATGAGATGGGTTAAGAACGAATTAATTTGGGGAGGGGAAATCATGAGAGGTAAACACTGACTGCCATTGGACTTACCGATTGATTGTGTTTGTTCTTGAAGAAGATGTGAATGAGAGGTCTGGAGGAAAGAACGTCATTGCAATGCGGAAAGGGTGATAATCGCGTATAAAACGAGTGAGAGGAGGGCTAGTAAGAATTTTAAAAATATCAAGATCCTATGGCGGGAGGAATGCAGTTACTATATTCAGAGCTGCTAAACGATTACAGTGGCTGATGGAGGGAATGGAACTTCGATAATACAATTTCGGGCTGAATGAAAACGGGCTGAATTCTTTCTATTTCCCTTGTTATTTTAACAGCATGAACTGGATTCCAAATATCTCGAGACCAGAACGAATATAGGTTGTAGATAAATTTAAACAAACAACAGTGGCATTACTATAGATGTGGCATTACCTCAGAAAATATACAATTTTGAAGGGGCTTTAGAAATATTAGCAGAGAAAGAGAGCGATTGGAAGAAATTACTCCTAGATCTTTTACAGTTAGGGCGCAAGCGCAACATTTTTTTATATAAGAGGCCGTTTGCGTAAGAGTCGGACAAACCTCGGAACAGCAAAAAAGTGAAGGTCTGAGATAACAACGGTTTTCAATGCACTTAAGCTAAGCTGAGAACACTGGCCAAATCTCTTGTCATGCAAATTTGATTGTAGGTCACTAAGAAGATCACTGGAATTGACGGTTTTTCGAGTATATCTGGATACAGAGCAGACGAAACAAAAAAGTTCAAAAAGAGAGTATACTCTAATTTGCATGAGGAATCTAATTCTTGTGTCAGAAAGGTAAAATTTACAACGACAACTAGATAAATAATTTTAACTCATATACTAACAAAAAGTGAGCAACCACTCTAGGGTCAGGATCTGGAGCATGCATTCACTGTCCTACAAAAAAAAATTGGTAGAAAAAGAATGCTGCCTTTTTGAGTTATGATTTTTCAACCGACGCCAATCGACTGTCAAAACACTCATTTCTCGGAGAGAAAGGTCATTTACATGAATTCACCCTCTCATTTCTGACTTTCAGACGCCGCGCAGAGAGAGTGCGGGATGTAAATGACCTTTCTCTCCGAGAAATGAGTGTTTTGACAGTCGATTGGCGTCGGTTGAAAAATCATAACTCAAAAAGGCAGCATTCTTTTTCTACCAAATATTTTTTGTAGGACAGTGAATGCATGCTCCAGATCCTGACCCTAGAGTGGTTGCTCACTTTTTGTTAGTATATGAGTTAAAATTATTTATCTAGTTGTCGTTGTAAATTTTACCTTTCTGACACAAGAATTAGATTCCTCATGCAAATTAGAGTATACTCTCTTTTTGAACTTTTTTGTTTCGTCTGCTCTGTATCCAGATATACTCGAAAAACCGTCAATTCCAGTGATCTTCTTAGTGACCTACAATCAAATTTGCATGACAAGAGATTTGGCCAGTGTTCTCAGCTTAGCTTAAGTGCATTGAAAACCGTTGTTATCTCAGACCTTCACTTTTTTGCTGTTCCGAGGTTTGTCCGACTCTTACGCAAACGGCCTCTTATATAAAAAAATGTTGCGCTTGCGCCCTAACTGTAAAAGATCTAGGAGTAATTTCTTCCAATCGCTCTCTTTCTCTGCTAATATTTCTAAAGCCCCTTCAAAATTGTATATTTTCTGAGGTAATGCCACATCTATAGTAATGCCACTGTTGTTTGTTTAAATTTATCTACAACCTATATTCGTTCTGGTCTCGAGATATTTGGAATCCAGTTCATGCTGTTAAAATAACAAGGGAAATAGAAAGAATTCAGCCCGTTTTCATTCAGCCCGAAATTGTATTATCGAAGTTCCATTCCCTCCATCAGCCACTGTAATCGTTTAGCAGCTCTGAATATAGTAACTGCATTCCTCCCGCCATAGGATCTTGATATTTTTAAAATTCTTACTAGCCCTCCTCTCACTCGTTTTATACGCGATTATCACCCTTTCCGCATTGCAATGACGTTCTTTCCTCCAGACCTCTCATTCACATCTTCTTCAAGAACAAACACAATCAATCGGTAAGTCCAATGGCAGTCAGTGTTTACCTCTCATGATTTCCCCTCCCCAAATTAATTCGTTCTTAACCCATCTCATTCTTCCCTGAATCCATTATGAAAGATTGGTCATGAGGCTCCCCCCCCTCTTCCTCTCCCCCCATGCCCTTCCTGCAAAAAAAACCACCGATTCTTCGACATAGACGGGCATCCATCCCTGGATCCCCTTCCACCATAGACGGGCATCCATCCCTGGATCCCCTTCCACCTTCCAACGACAACTAGATAAATAATTTTAACTCATATACTAACAAAAAGTGAGCAACCACTCTAGGGTCAGGATCTGGAGCATGCATTCACTGTCCTACAAAAAAAAATTGGTAGAAAAAGAATGCTGCCTTTTTGAGTTATGATTTTTCAACCGACGCCAATCGACTGTCAAAACACTCATTTCTCGGAGAGAAAGGTCATTTACATGAATTCACCCTCTCATTTCTGACTTTCAGACGCCGCGCAGAGAGAGTGCGGGATGTAAATGACCTTTCTCTCCGAGAAATGAGTGTTTTGACAGTCGATTGGCGTCGGTTGAAAAATCATAACTCAAAAAGGCAGCATTCTTTTTCTACCAAATATTTTTTGTAGGACAGTGAATGCATGCTCCAGATCCTGACCCTAGAGTGGTTGCTCACTTTTTGTTAGTATATGAGTTAAAATTATTTATCTAGTTGTCGTTGTAAATTTTACCTTTCTGACACAAGAATTAGATTCCTCATGCAAATTAGAGTATACTCTCTTTTTGAACTTTTTTGTTTCGTCTGCTCTGTATCCAGATATACTCGAAAAACCGTCAATTCCAGTGAACTTCAGAGCTCCATAGTGACCTACAATCAAAATTGCATGCCAAGAGATTTGGCCAGTGTTCTCAGCTTACCGAAGTGTATTGAAAACCGTTGTTATCTCAGACCTTCACTTTTTTGCTGTACCGATATCTTTTGAGAATTGTCCGACTCTTACGCAAACGGGCTCATAACACTAGGGATGCCAAATGAAGAGATTTTCGCGAAATGAAGAGTGGATGAACTGAGAGGGGGGGGTCTTCTCTTGTTCAAGAGGTGAGCTGTCGTTCCCCACTCTTCAAGAAGATCGTTGTGTCAGATGCATCACTTTGCGTGCTGACTACTCTGCTCGTCTCCGTGGTCATACATCACTCGCTGGAGCAGTTCTTCATCCAGGTTATTAGAAATGTGACACCACCGACTCTACATTTCGCACACTTTCACATCCACATTTTTTGGAGATATTTCGCACTCATAGATTCCTACTCAAATCGACATTCTCTTCATTAATGCCACAAATTGTTGCTCTCGGAGTTCGAGTTGGGCGTCTGCGATAAGGCTCTTAGAATTTAGTTTCCTGAATCACTCATATAGGTTAAAATATACGTTTGTATAACTTCAGTCATCGACGGCGATCGCCGCTGTCTTCGTTGCTGTTGTCTACGCGATGATCGTGCTAACGCTTCTGGCCGGCGGGGTGCAGCAGCTGTCGCAGGCTACACACGGCGGAGAGGCGGAAATCGTGCAGCCTATTATTAAGCTGCCGAGGATGAGTAAGGAAATCTCGGGGATGGGGCGCTGAATGATTGGTTCTAGACGAGTTCTACTGTTCGGCTGACACTGCTTAGCGGGGCACCATGCTACTAATAACATTTGTCAAATGATATGATCAAACAAAATGCCCAAACATTACTTCCTGCGCTTAGCGAACGCAGAATAAAAATGTGAGGCTCGCCAGCGTGACCACTCAAGTCTGTGTGTTTACTGTTCGGCATGATCGCATAATTTGGGAAATGTAATACTATCCTTGCCACTTACCATCGCGCCTGCTTACTTTGCCCGGTCATTGCAGGGCCGACTGTTGCTCCCGTAACAAACGTTCCGTCAAATGTATGGCTGCCTTCGAACATCAGCACCTCACCGGTTGCGCCACCTACGACTGAAACACGACCAGGTGATTTCTAACAACGTGAACAGAAAAAGAGAAGCCTACACCTGGCCCCAACCATTCCTCTTATTCCGAACTGATTCAAACTTTAAAAAAATAAATATTTCAGCCAAATACGACGTGATCCGATGGAATCAGGCGCAGTCGAAGGTAGTCTATTTTGCGAATCCCGATGGCTGCGTGCGCGATTTTGAAGCGGAACAGTGAGTAGCATTTTCGTTGCATCTTTTTGCACAGAATTACGTACTATAAACTATTGAAATCTTGCGTTGTCTATAGTTGGAACATTTAAACATTTTATATTTCTTACGCATTTCGTTCTATTCTATTCGCAGATGGACCGGCTTTACTGAAGAGAAGTCGCTGCGCTGCGTCTCTGTACGTTTCGCGTGAACTCTTACAATTATTTACTGCACATCCTCTCCAATTGCAAATATAATTAACTACCAATGTAACTTGTTTTAAAAAGCATGTGAAAAATAATAAGAAAGACATGTCATCTTTCGAGCATGGGTCTATAGTAGGTCATTGATGTCAAGTACACCATCAGAGATCTCTAAATTTTTGTCAACTGCCGAAAAGTCGGTTGAACTACTGTAGCTTTCTGTAGCCGCATTGCTTCACAGGTTGGTAACGGCACCGCGAAGGTGCTTGTCATGGGCAACTCTTATGGCTACCGCGCCTTCCCCGTCCTGCATAGACTGTTCGCCGGACGATACGCGCAGATGCGACTATTTACGAGAAGCAGTGAGTTTGTAGCAGACATGCCCAAAATTACTCAGAAGGTTTCCGTGCCTGAAGGATCGTCAGGAAATGATCGAAAAAAGTGTAGTGTCTTTTTCCAATTGGGAAAAGGCACCTACGAGGCGCTGTTAGGCGCCTTTTTCTAATTTCGAAAAGACACTACGTGGACGCTTTCAAGACGACCCTAACATTGTCGACTGTTTGCATGCAAACATAATAGAAAACTACTCTTTTTCATAGTTGTATACCTCCAATATACAACGTAGATTACGTTGGACATTTATAATATCGCCGCATTTCAGTACATGTTTTTCTCACGAAAGACCCCGAGAACACAATGTACGCTGACAAGGAGCGAATTGTGATCGAGAAGTTCCAGCCCGACATCACATTTTTCATTGAAAAGTTTGTGGACTTACAAATAGTAGAACCGCTTCTCAAACATTTTAGCAGCCACTAATATGTTTTTTTTCTGATTATCTGGGAGAAATGAAGAGTTCAATGAGGCTCAACGGTCCTGTGATCATCACTAAATGATCAATTATTGTTCAGGGATTCCTTTGTGACTTTACTGAGACCAATCTCCGGTCCCGTCGAGCAAGACCCGGTCACTAAGCAGCTGCAGGAAGCTATTGACGTATTAAGGTAGGGATCCTTCATTATTGGAATATTACTCGATAAAAAAAGTGTTGATTAGGTTACAATATCTAGAGCCATTTCGAGTGTACTGAATTTTGGTCAACGCCATACAAGCTATGACTGTTTCGCACAATTGGTGTTTCACACTCATAACAAAATAAGGCAAAAAGGGTGGTACATAACTGTTCGTGGAAGGGGAAAAATTGAATAAACTGCAGCAATAATTCGGGTACGGTAATTGTCGATCGGCAGTACTACAAGACGCACTTCAATGATGGCACCGCGTACACTATCCAGAAGCGAATGCAACAAGGAAAAACCGATTTTGAGGATCTGAGCATATCGAAAAAGGTGATCTGGCGATGCGACCTGTGCACAAGATTGCCCAACAATTCCGAGTACCTTACATAACGCTTTTATTTCAAAAACAAGTGTCCAATGCAAACTTGCAACATTGACTAACGTTCTCAACCCAAATACAAAGCGATGCAAAACCATACGCAGCGCAATCGTTTCTGGATGTCTTTAATGTGTTACTAGTCGAGTAGTTGTTGCACCCCAAAAAATATTGAGTTTACAGGACTACGAATCGGAATTTGCCAACGAGAGCGCTCGAATGGCCACAATCAAGAACGGTAATGTTCTAGTGAACAATGTACAGGACCAGCTGTGCCCCGGCGAGCGGTGCTATCGTACGCCAAGATCACTTTCAACAAAGGTGTGCCACCGTGGGGCACGGTGTGCCACTTTAGGACACCTTTTCGTTTTCATTGATTTGTACCACGAATATTTGATTGTTTTGAAGGATCTTTGATTCTATCGCTTTCATATCGATATTTGCAACGTGATAAGGGAAAAAATGGAAAAGAATAAGCGAAAACAAATTATTTCGAGTGCGTCACTTCAAGTTAATCTTTAAATTCCTCACTTTACGATGCGATTGGTTCACGGAGCGGGAAAAGGCGGTTACCGTAACCCTGAGCATTTTAAATTTGCGCGCGTTGACAAGCGCACTCGTTTTCCCTCTATTTTTACACTTCTCCGTTATTTTTTCGATTGTTATTCTTTCCTCATCCCTCCGCCGATCAGTTGCGAACACCACGCGGTCGACGTCTAATCGCCAACACGCGTTTCCTGCTTGGAGCGCCCGTTTTCCCGTTGCGACCTATCCCTGTCGTCTCTTTTATTTTGTCTTCATATTGCTCATTCTTGCAGTATCTCTTCGCAAGGACAACAGAGGAGGATGGAGGAGACTCAGCAGCATCTTTAGAGGTACTTACTTTAATTTTTTGTGCATTTTCTTGAAAAAAACTGTACCATCTCCGTTTCCCGTGCTCTCTCGCATTGCCTAACCGACGAGAGAGTGTGGGAAATTGAGAGAGTGCTAATTATATTTCTAAAAAGATTAAAAACGCTGATTTTCTTATTGCAATTTATGGACGACACAATACGAAGGTATCAGTAGTCACTCTCCCCGTTTCTAATTATATTATTTTCATGTCTGCTCCACATCGCCCGCGTGTCCGTCTCTCACAGCCAGCCGTCTTCTTTTTTTGTCAGGTTGGTGAGCATTTGGTGATGGCTTGTGGCTTGTGGAATCATGCCCAGGTCCTCCCCGCTCACATCACCTGCCGTTCGTCTCCTTGCTCTTCATGATCTTCGCTCGCTTCGGACCGTCTTTCGTCTCTTCTGAGAAGACTCTTTTCTTTCTTTCTTTCTTGTTTCTTCTGTAGTTGAAGTAAGTGCGGGAAGGGTAGGCGGGCTCTGGCAATAGTCGCTCGATTATTGGAGGGTACTGTGTTGCGTTTAAATCTGATCGATAGTCTGAGGTTACGGTACTATCTAGTCGATAGCATCGGGTTGCTGTAGTTTTAGGCGCTAATTGTTCCGTGAACAAGCGTTGCAGATAGCTTGCTTAAATCTGTGCATAGTTGTGTGATTAGGTATGACACTTATTTCGCTGAATGGGTGCAATTTCAAAAGATGATGGTGTCATGAAATAGGAACGCTTTGTTTCGTTGAACCATTTCTTCGGTGTTTGTTAGATCAGACTCGTATCTTTCGATCCAATTCAATCAAAAAGTGATGCTGACGGTATTAGCGCTGTGGAAAGTGGGCGGACCAAAAAAACCTAGTTATGGTATGCTGCAGATATCGATTGATCATGCGAGAGTGGACTCAGCTTCTGACCCAATGCACTCTATTTCGATGCGACTTTAAGGAGAGCGTGACAGGGCACGTAGTTTTGCGGTGCGAACGAAATTGATCGATCTTTTGAGTTTACAGTAGGTCATCTTGACCTTTTCACTTGCATTCAGTGTGATCAATCGATATTCTAAACAAAGAGCCCCAGACGAGTTCCACCGGATTGAGATCCGGGCTCTCAGCCGGCCACTTCTCAGTCTGGAAGCAATACTTTTAATGCAAATAATGTTTCAGTTCAATTGAGAGCAGGTAAAGTATAGGTAGTACCTCGATCTCCTCCCTCTCCAAGAACTCACGAGTCAGGCGAGCAGTGTGACAACGTGCATTGTCTTGCACCAATTTCGCCTTTCCGCGGTACGTGTTCCTGAAAAGTGAGTTATAAGTTTCCGATTAGGATGATTCATAGACAAAAACTCACATTTCCCAGTCGACATATCCGTCTCGAAGTACTTTACAGTACTCGGGTCCGTCGACGCGGCACGTCCCATTGAAGATTGTGAGAGGTGTGACCCCTTTCCAAGAGATTCCACCCCATATCATCACCTGAAACGCGATTACTTTCAGTAGCAAATCGATAATTCTCAATTGGTCTACCTTCTGAGGGTGCTTGAAGGTGCTCTTGATGCGACGATGACGAGCAGTAGAGTGGACCCACACGATTCTACTGTTGGGATCCAGCTGCACCATGCTCTCATCAGTGAAAACATGGTGGCGAAAAGTCGCCTTTTCTTCTTGCTTCAACTTGCAAAAATTGACTCGAGGTAGGCGATTTGCCTCTCTTACGGAGTGGCCATAGCGAGTGTTCAGGGCACATAATCCAGCCTCCTTTCGGATCCTATCGATCGGATACTCCGATACCTGTAATATTGATCTTTGATCTTTCAGGCATGAAATTAGTTATCATTTGCTGATAGATTAGTACAGTTCATTAGATGAGTGGATCATGGTAGGCACAGTACTCGAAACGATTCAGAAAGATTACGGTAGGTGCAGAAAATTGGATCGAAAAAAGAACGGTATTATTGATTGTAACGACTAACTCTTAGACCGAAGTTCCTCTCCACTCCCAAGAGGATTTCCGACATTTGCACCTCGTCATCTTCATCGTACAAATCGATAATGTACTGCTTGACTTCGTGGTAGATGACGGGTGGAATAGTGGTAGCTCTTGGAGTGTACGGTTCCTTCGTGATCTCGAGAGGAAGAGCAAGGAGTCGACTGATTGCTCGAGGGGATATTGTGTGTCCCATGTTAGCACACCGGGACGACATCTCCTCATAACTGATCCCTTCGTCTTGCCATCCCACTAGAAAGTCCTTCCAGCTCTTGTCGAGTCCCTGTAGATTAATGAACGCCACGTGTAATCAGTGTTTCACCATATGAATAAAGCAATAATGAGAGACATACCGTGTAAGCGAGAGATTGAGCCATCCGGAAATGTATTGATCGAAGACGGATATCTGAGCACGAGAAAAGCGGGGGAAGAATGGTGTTTCCCACCAATTACCAATCAATATCACGGCGATTCTATGCAAATAACATGTAAATGGGCGATGTTTTCCCCACGAATTCTATTTCGGAAATTCTTCCAGAACGCCGTGAATATTTAACATATATCTCCCACATCCTCGTTTTGTGATGTTTATGATGATCAAACAACTCTTTTCTATGTTTCAGATGTCAATCATCTGTCGCTTGGATAATGAGTATCACATTGTAAATCGTGATGCTCTTAGGAAAGGAAGCATTGAATTGTGTGGGGAGAAAATCAGAGTCGATTTTTTCGGCGTTGTTAGGGATGCCATTTATTGTGAGGAAGGGGCGAGGAAGACGTTGTTGAAGGAGAAGGAGAAATGGGAAAGTGGCGAGAAATCCATAGAGAAGGAAGGGAAGCTTCCGCTTCCGGTTAGTTCATACCTTCCCTAAATCATTTGAATAATCGTTCTCAGAAAGTCGTGCTTATGCCTGGAGGGGAGAGGGTCGAAGTTAATCAACGAGTACAGAGAAGTACAGCTAAACGTACTCAGCCAGACGGTGAACTGATTTTTTTGCAAAAAAATTTACTATATTTTAATTGCAGCAAGTCCCGCCAAGTGCAAGAGATCACGTGGTACAAGTAAGTCGAACCTCCGCTATTGCTAAAAAAATGGCATTGGTTAAATCATCAATAATTGTTTGATATCAACAGGTGTCGCCCGTGGGCAGAAATCAGGAGGAAAGGGAGAATCAAAGACTACCATGAACTTTTCAATAAAACAAGGTTTGATTTCTCATCCTATTGATCATCATATCTGATTTGATTAGAACCTGCCGATACGGTAGCTGACAAGGATACGGTGGACGACGTAGTAGCAGGTACGCAATGCTGAAATTGCTGTAACAGTAAGTACTCATTTTCAGTACCTGTGGACAGTGATGTACCTAACGTCATACCCCTGTCTGGAGGACCGACCAACTCATCGGCATCGGGAGGTACGAAATTATAGAACAAACTCAAAGACAATATAAAATAAGATCAAAGATCACACATCACATCTTTATAATCACAGGTCGCACACGCAGAGAAAGAAGATTGGAAGATCGAGCAAATACGACGCCGAGTGGTAAATATTTCGGATCATTAGTCGCATCCCTCCAGAAAGGGGTCAGGAGCAACAGTCGGTCACGGTAGAACTCACTCACAGTAACTTTCACACTCCTGACCCTTTTATGCGGTTTGACGGGCAAATACCTTACCTTACAATATCCCAACTACAGCAGCAACTACCTCTATTCCAACTTCTTCCCCTCTCACCACTAACGGTCTCTCTCATGAGACTGCTCTCAGTGAGACAAACTATTTGTTTCTGCACTTCAAAAATGATCGTTTCAGTTCTGAATGCCGTAAGGGAGATGAGAGACGCTATGACTACTCAGTTTCGGGTAGTTGACGAGCGCCTTAATGACTTGGGCAACAAAATTGTCAATCTAGAGGATCTGGCAGATGAGATAGCAGATGGATTAGAACAACAAGGGAATAAGGTTATTTCAAAATTTATTGCAAAATTACAAAATATGTTAAACAATAGATTGGTGAAGTCGCTACGGCTACTCCTTCTATCTCTACCAACTCACTGAAAGCAGCCAAGGCTGTCGAGAAGCTCGCCGAGAGACTGCCACTGCCTCCTCCTTGTCCGTTTTCTGAAAAAAAATGCTTTAATGTATTTTCTTTAGCGTTCGCCTACAAGTTTATCAAGGAAGAGAGGGTTCGAGTACTCGACAAAGACTCGTTTCTCTCATTCGCTAATCGATTGGATCGTGAACTTTTCACTCCATACCAGCGCCGTCTCCCTCTCAATGAGCGCGATCAAGAAAAGGTTCAATGGATGACTGAGGTTTGAAACATAACATTATTATGACATGATTAAGTAAATAATTTAAATTAATTGCAGTGTCTACTTTATCGAAGGAGATTCAATGTGAAGGGAGAGAAAAAGACGATGGAAGCGAGCATGAGGAAAAGGCTGAATAACTATGCACAGAAGAGGCGCAAAGTCCCTTTGGGTGAGGATGCGGTCGAGGAGGAGGAAGTTATTAGAGAGGAAGAAGTGATGGGAGAAGAGGGAGAGAGACCGAAGGATATTGGGAGAGAACATGAGGAAGATGAAGAGGGAGAGGGAGATTTTGATAGAGAAGAAGACAATGAGAAGGAAGAAGAAGACATCTTCCAGGACGGAAACTTGTCCATTAGAGTTCTTTAAGGAATTTCCGAAACGATTAGTTCATTCGTTTTTTTCTTGTTCATTCTCTTGTTCAGATAGAGAAATTCTTGTTGTCATTTTTTTGGGTAAACATTCATTGAGTTATGAATATCGATTGATCACACTGAATGCAAGTGAAAAGGTCAAGATGACCTACTGTAAACTCAAAAGATCGATCAATTTCGTTCGCACCGCAAAACTACGTGCCCTGTCACGCTCTCCTTAAAGTCGCATCGAAATAGAGTGCATTGGGTCAGAAGCTGAGTCCACTCTCGCATGATCAATCGATATCTGCAGCATACCATAACTAGGTTTTTTTGGTCCGCCCACTTTCCACAGCGCTAATACCGTCAGCATCACTTTTTGATTGAATTGGATCGAAAGATACGAGTCTGATCTAACAAACACCGAAGAAATGGTTCAACGAAACAAAGCGTTCCTATTTCATGACACCATCATCTTTTGAAATTGCACCCATTCAGCGAAATAAGTGTCATACCTAATCACACAACTATGCACAGATTTAAGCAAGCTATCTGCAACGCTTGTTCACGGAACAATTAGCGCCTAAAACTACAGCAACCCGATGCTATCGACTAGATAGTACCGTAACCTCAGACTATCGATCAGATTTAAACGCAACACAGTACCCTCCAATAATCGAGCGACTATTGCCAGAGCCCGCCTACCCTTCCCGCACTTACTTCAACTACAGAAGAAACAAGAAAGAAAGAAAGAAAAGAGTCTTCTCAGAAGAGACGAAAGACGGTCCGAAGCGAGCGAAGATCATGAAGAGCAAGGAGACGAACGGCAGGTGATGTGAGCGGGGAGGACCTGGGCATGATTCCACAAGCCACAAGCCATCACCAAATGCTCACCAACCTGACAAAAAAAGAAGACGGCTGGCTGTGAGAGACGGACACGCGGGCGATGTGGAGCAGACATGAAAATAATATAATTAGAAACGGGGAGAGTGACTACTGATACCTTCGTATTGTGTCGTCCATAAATTGCAATAAGAAAATCAGCGTTTTTAATCTTTTTAGAAATATAATTAGCACTCTCTCAATTTCCCACACTCTCTCGTCGGTTAGGCAATGCGAGAGAGCACGGGAAACGGAGATGGTACAGTTTTTTTCAAGAAAATGCACAAAAAATTAAAGTAAGTACCTCTAAAGATGCTGCTGAGTCTCCTCCATCCTCCTCTGTTGTCCTTGCGAAGAGATACTGCAAGAATGAGCAATATGAAGACAAAATAAAAGAGACGACAGGGATAGGTCGCAACGGGAAAACGGGCGCTCCAAGCAGGAAACGCGTGTTGGCGATTAGACGTCGACCGCGTGGTGTTCGCAACTGATCGGCGGAGGGATGAGGAAAGAATAACAATCGAAAAAATAACGGAGAAGTGTAAAAATAGAGGGAAAACGAGTGCGCTTGTCAACGCGCGCAAATTTAAAATGCTCAGGGTTACGGTAACCGCCTTTTCCCGCTCCGTGAACCAATCGCATCGTAAAGTGAGGAATTTAAAGATTAACTTGAAGTGACGCACTCGAAATAATTTGTTTTCGCTTATTCTTTTCCATTTTTTCCCTTATCACGTTGCAAATATCGATATGAAAGCGATAGAATCAAAGATCCTTCAAAACAATCAAATATTCGTGGTACAAATCAATGAAAACGAAAAGGTGTCCTAAAGTGGCACACCGTGCCCCACGGTGGCACACCTTTGTTGAAAGTGATCTTGGCGTACGATATTTGTGAGTTGCCTTTTAAACAAGATATCCACTCAGAAAAAAACTCAAATAGGATCAGGACACGAAGTGAACATGTTCGCTTATTGATAGCTATAAGTGAATGTATATTTTTTCTAGTAACTTTCACTTAAAGGTGAGTGAACATTTTCACTTAGTTTCCTGATCCTAAAGACTTTTTTCTCAGAATGTTAAAATCACCGCCAAAAATGTGCATAAAAAATCTCATCTTGAACGAATCATTTAGATATTAGCGTCTTTTTATATTTCAAAAGTTCAGTTACAATCGCGAAAATCTGCATTCCTACTACGGCGATGCGGCGAGTCATCTGACCAGTCAAGGGCTATTGTGAGTATTTATTTATTTATTTTATTTATTTATAAATAGGGAGTGAGATTCATGTTGTCCTGTTCAGTGTACTGAAACTTTAAATCGTTTGACATCGGCTTCTTTGAAGGAAAGAACCATTTCCAAGATCAGTGCAATTCAGTTATTATTTTGAGGTTACTCGAAGCGAACTACGCGGAGATCATCGAAGACTTCCTTCTTCGACTATCATCAAGAGCAATCGAAGCAAACTAGACGTGATTCTAGAATCGCCGATGGTCGGACTAGTTGCAAATGGTGGTCGGCTGGTGGCACACACACACACTAGCCGACCACCAAATGCTACTATGCAGTCCGGCAATCGGCGATTCTATAGGAATAGTTGTGTTGTTGCTGCTAGTAGTAGGGTTTACAATTGGCTCAAAACGAGAAGATAATTGATAAAAGATATTTAGTTTTGTTCTTTCCTCTCGCATTCTTGATGACTACACAAATACAGAGGGCCAGTTTACAACTTGGCACACTAAACGAAGAACGGACAGAGCCAACGCACATTATCTTACCAGTTTACGTGGTGTTTTTGGCTCTCTACTATCGTGTGCTGCACAGTTCACAAACAACGACATCGGTAGAGAGATGCAAGTGCAAAGAAGAATTACCACTTATCAAACGATGTTATCGCAATTCACACAGCGCAATTCTCTACAATTTGATTGAATCCCGCATAGAGTTCAGACAACAAAGGCGTATCATTTCAATTCCGTACAACCCAAGTTCGATCCACTGCGGGCAAAACATTTGCCGCATTTTTCGCAGCAGTGTAAGACTCACAAAGAAAGCTACCCCACACCCCCCCCTCCTCCCAGGGTCATAATCTTATTCTTGATACGTTATTGAACAACTAATCCACATCTATTCATAAACGAGTCGCTATTGTATGATACTACGATATGATTCGGAATAGAGTTCCACAAGGATACTGCGCGATTGACTAGGAAATGGTGATAGAAGGTAGAGTTTTGTGCAGTTGAAACATATTATTACGTCTAGCACGGAGAGGGGCAGAACAAAGAAACCGGGGCAAGACAATGACAATGTCATTATGAACAACTGTGTAGATGAATGATAAGTCTATCAAAAATTCGGCGATATTCTAATGGTTTGACTTTGAGAAGGTTTAGTATATTGGGGTAGGGACGATACGGTAAGCCACACTTGTAAAGTGCACGTTCAGAGAAATTGCGTAGTACATTTTCTAAATCGAAGATTTCGGGAGATCGGGGGGACTAGAGTTTCAAGCTCAGGGCGAACATAAGATGTGTAAAGACGGGCATATAGAGACAATTGTAGAATACATTGTATAATTCCGGGTTACGGTAGGACTATTGTAGCTTGAATTACTGTAGGTGAGATATGAAATTTCCCTCAGGCTATGAGTAATCGACGTCTGTCGCATGCAACCTACTCCGAGTCTATTTGCTAATTTCCATGCGTTCGGGTTAAAAGATGGTTTACGATAGTTCGTTTTCTGTGCGAAACCTATGGATCGAGTTACATAATGCTAGTTTGGGTTCGACACCGACACCTTTTTGAATCCCTTCATGGTCGCACTGTGCCCACCAAGTATGGCCACGGCACAACACAAAATTTCAATTTATTCTCGAGCAGGCCGGGTAGCGCAGTGGTTATGTGCTAGAGTGCGAACCGAATGGTCACAAGTTCGACCCCCGTGCCTGCAGATCCACCCAACCAAGGGGGTTAAGAAATGTTGGTAGTGATTGGAAAATCACGATCCAAACATGCCTCGAAAGGGGTCCCCGATTCACGTGCACACAACACGAGAATAGCCTCGCAACAGGCCGCTGATCATCTCAGGACAGGCTCTCGTTGCCCCGCAGGCATAGGGGTGGTCGAGACCGCCTTGCGTGTAGAAGACCTAACACCTTTACCTTTTCTTTTTTTACCGCTCAGCTCTAGAATAAAACATTGAAATTAGTCAAGAATAATTCTACTCTCTTTTCAGAAAATTATCATCGGTTACGAATTATTCAATCTATCAGGCTGTTGCAAAAGTCCTGTCGTTTTTTGTGCATTCACTTTCGCGGGTTATCTCGGCTCTGTTTTTTTCTGTTTAATGTCCCTTCCAGTTTACAGTAGAAGGGGGTCCATTCCTTCTGTCTAAAGCATGGCAATGATTAGTCCCTTCTAGTTCTCTGAGGGAGAAATACGAATTGTTTTGTTGACGTTCCTCACCACCTTTGGGGAGTAGTATTGTTCGTCTTCCTGTCTGGCTCAAAGTCACCTGAATTTGAACGTCATGTGGATGAGCGTCATAGGTAATATGTACCCTCTTTGCACAATGTTAAAAGTTCGACTCTCGCTAGCAAAAATATGGACTTTTCTCTGGCCGAAGAGGTCAGATCCGGAAAATCCTTAATCTGTGTTTCGGCACTCTGTGCACAAAGCAAGAAACAGACCCCTATAAAATCATGCGCAAACTGGGCGACTCACTAGGGGCAGACTTTACCATCATACATTGGGGAATTCACGAAATTGGAACGAAGTAAAATATGGGACTGATTTACTACGAATTCTCGGATCCAGTCACTTTTTCGAGGGTGGATATGTCTTTGATTTTCCTAATTTTCCACAGGGCCTTCAACTATCTGGACAAAATGGTGACGGGGGAGTATGCATGGGTACAGTGTGAAAACGTTGTACCGAAACACCAGAGGATTGATGCAGGATTGATGTAGAAGGCAGACGATGTTCCCAAACACAGTTTTCGGTTGTCAAAAAATGATGTTGAGAAATTCGTGGATCGACCGGGGCGCTCAATACTGGGAGCTCCTAATCGAAGGCACCACTATCATTGCACATGTGTACACTATTGATACATAATAAGCCAAGATCCAAGTCGATAAGAGACGCGAATTGTGGGCAAATGTTTGCTGCCAACACGGCACTGCTCCACCCTTACTGCGAGGACGACCAATTCTGAATTGGCGGCGTATAGCAGCACCATCCTAATATATCCTTCTTAGTCGTCAGACACTACCCTCTCAGAAAATAACTTGTTCCCCACCATCAACAACTTCCTCAGAGAACAGCACTTCAAGATTCGAGTCGATATCGTAAACGAGTTGACCGTCTTCTTCAAATTATAGACCCCGGCAATAGAGGGGTACTACTGGTGTGAACGTAAACTATTCCCAAGTTCATAGGTTCGTCTTTGAAGATGGTAGGGATAAATATGTTAGTACCCCGAAACACGACAAGACTTTTGCAACAGCCTAGTAACAACACTATTGTGTAGAGACACTGGTTCTTCTGTTGAATCCACCCATAGAGGGTGAGTACTGATACGGCTGTCTCAGCTCTCTCTGTCTATCTCTCTCTCTCTATTTCCTTCTTCCTATCACGTTTATTCCTTTCTGACATGGTCCTTTTAGCTCGACGCTCAATCGCAATATTTGCCCTTCTCTCGCTGCTAACATATCTTGTTTTCTTCAATTATGAATGTAAGTTTTAATTAATAATTACTGTGTACATTCCACGCCCCCTAAAAAGGGGCCAGGAGTACTAAATTAAGTGAAAGTGTCCGAATCCTTCTTGTCATTGTCCACACTCTTTCACCCCTGGCCCCTTTCTGGAGGATTGGATTGTGAAATGATGTGAAATATGTGCGAAAATCAGCAAATCATCTTTGATTCCAGATTTATCATTGTCTTCTCTCAGTTATCTCTCGTTTTTCTCCAAAAGCAATTCGTCATCGCAACTTTTCGCGTATTTTCCGCACGAAATCAACTGCGATCGAGTATTTTCCGGCGATTTAGAATACACAAAGGCAAGCTTGCAATACAATTTGAAATGTATATTTTTATAACACACCTATCTACTCTTTTCGCACACTGCCTAATCAACTCAATGTCGAAAAGTCTTTTGCATATCAAAGCACATATCTACCCTACCAGATCACATGTGTACCCTATCAGATCACATTTCTACAGAAAGCCATTGACAAGTGTTGGGGTGAGAGAGCGTGCAAAATCGAGATTTACTATCCGTAAATTTGGATTCATGCGAGATCATGATTAGGGATGCCAAATGAAGAGCAATTTTGCAAATTTTGTGTCGCTTAAAACCGCTGTAGTGTGGAAATGAGGTATGAAAACATGTGAAGAGTTGATTCCAATCATTCTATAATCGTATTCAGAATATTTATCACTGTTGAACTTGGGAAAAGAGCTACGTTCTTCAGGTTTATAAACGACTCTTCATGAAGAGCCTGCGATTTTTCGTGGTTTTCGTGTTTTCCAGTTCTCAAAATCTATCATCATGTACAATCATCCCATACTTAGTTTCAAAAGTTTCGTATTGCTGCCCAGAAAAGATTAAAATATTAAGTTGGAGAATTGGTTGGTGTGTATAAGTTTTATGGGTGATAAACCAATTCCCAGAGTTCTTCATTTGGCATCCCTAATCATGATGCTTTAGTCTAGCGAATCCTTCGGTAAAGTGTAGAAGAAAGGGATTGTAAAAAGGGCTTGTGTTAATTTTCCTACCCATTAATCCTATGAAAATAGCAGAAAACAGGAATTCACAACATTGTTTTGACCCGCTTATGCAAATGATTCAACGTGAATCGGTGTTGGCCTCTCGCCGATTTGTATAAATGTTGTCCTTTCAGATTTGAATTCAGTCTTGGAGTTTTTAGTTTAGAAGTCGTTTATCGAGATGCTATTCGGGTTCACAGGGAATCGAATGGGAGCTCTGACGACCTCGGAGTGTGCAATCCTTAATTTCAGAGCATTGCTTTGCATCGCTTGAAATTGAACAATGATACGCTCGACATGGACTGTGAGTCCATACAAGTGAGCAATCAATCAATAATTATCAATCAATAATGTCTCGGGCAACATTATTGACCTTGTTGTTCAGGCTCGATTCTCAGCAGCTCCTTCTCTGAGCGAGCCCTACTCGATCGCCTATGGCAAGATTGTTTACAAAGTGAGTGCGAAGTTCATTTCCGGTTTGCGTATATTTCAACCTTTTTTCATAAGGATTATCAATTTCTCGAGCAGCAAATGTGGAATTCATATACATCTGCAAATTGGTACTGCTTCTCAATAGATTCGAAAGTACGTTATCTGAAATTTACATATTATTAATATTACTATTTCAATATGTTCAGTCATCAGATGTGTTTCGCTCCCAGTTTCATCAGTTGGCCAAATGCCTGCCCAATGTTCTCATCTCAAAGTACGTTTCATCCTGTGCCAAAGGGCGCTGATTTTGAGGAAACTACACCAAAACATGAAGAAAAGGTGTAAAAATACAATTGAAGGGACAGTAAAGACACCGTTGAATTCCCGCAAATTACAAGGTCTTGCCACGACTTTTGTCGAGTGAGAAGAAACAAAAGCATAGGCTGGGTGGCGAACCCGCGACCTTACGATCGCTAGGGAAGCGTTTTACCGCTGCTCCACTTGGGCTAATAACGGATAGAGCGCACACCATCCTCTATCCTTACGTCGCTCTTGGAAAGTGGATCAAATGAACAAGAATTTGTATGATTACTGTCCCTTTAAGATGTGGTATGTAGATATGTTCTGGCCTGTCTCGGACATATCAGAACTCAACATTGCTTGACGCTGAACACGCCGGTGCGGTCGATTTCGCAAAAGTTCCCCTCCGAGAGCAGGGATGGCGCCGTGCCCTTTCTGCGGATTAAATATTTCGATTGTATTTATATATTTATTTATATTTAAAATTTCGCATAACTTTTCGATTGAAACAAACGGACCAAAAATTTAACACTATTAATCAGAATTCGACGCTCCATCAAATGACACTAGGGTCTCATCTTGTTTGTTTTTCGGTATCGTCAAAAAGTCGATTAATTTTTTTTCCAGTGTGAGTCGAAATGTGAAATCAGATGGCGTAAATCAGAATTACGCTCATCTCGACTGCATGAAAACACTCGAAAAGAAGCCATTCGAGTACATATTCCTGCTCCAGGTAAGCTCCAAGTTTTGTATCGATTTCCTTTCCTGCTAACTTACGGCTGAGAAAGCCTCTTAACCGCGCCTGTTGATTTAACCTCTAAACAGGTATGTCATTCCCATTTCATACTTCTGATTTCATTATCATAAAATAGGCATACGCCTGTAGGGAGGATACTCAAAAGAGAAAAAATGGTCATTGAAAAAATACCGAAATGTACTTTTTTTCTGAACAAAAAAATCTTGATCGAGTGGCAAACTGTAATGGAGAAACTCTCCAGATCAGTCTGGAGAATTCTCAGATATTAAAAAAGAACCTTTCCAGAACCACGATATTCTGGCGCGTACCCATCGAGAATTCGCTGAGATCCTAAAAGTTCTAGAAGGTTCCTATTTCTATTATTATAATTGTATGTAAAAATATAAGTAATGGGTTCTCCATCGAAAATTATTGTAACCCCTTATAAATTCTAACAAAACTGAAATTCTGCTGAACTTTGCGTTTGATTGTATTGGTGTGAAATATATGCTGAAATTTCTTTATGCATCTAGTTACTACACTCAAGTAACGTCTGAGAGATTGCTCCCCCATTTCTTTGACCATAAATAACTCTTTCTCTCTTGAGGTTCTACAGTCGTCGATAAATACCATTGTCCAACCAATCGATGTCTTCGTAGTTATCCAAAGAAACTGGGCCAACTCGGATTGTGCCCGAAGATTTTCAAGGGAGAGCAGTGTCAGTTGAACTAACATATTTATAAATTTCAAACCGTTTATTCGAAGGTACACCGAGAATATTTCTTGATCATTCCATTTTGAATCCTCAATACGAATTATCTAACTATCGTGAATAGAAAATATAATAATAGAACGGTAGGTAGTGAACTTCTTCCTTATTAAAAAAATAGTTTAATTGTTAGATTTGTCGATTTATGAGTTCAATCCACTATTAGTTGCAGTGACTGCATGTGAAGATTCTGATTTCGTGTACATGAAAGGCGGCATGCAGGTTCAATTCGAAATCCTTTTCTATAATACAAGCATAAAATCAATAATTCAGGTGCTCCTTCCCAAATCCGCATCGGATTACATCGTGAATCAAATCAACGGCACTCCATTCATCGATATGTTCACTAAGAAGGTTTGATATTTGCTCAAATATGAAAAAAGTACGTTTTCACAAAATTTCCATTTTCTTCGTCATTCAAATCCAGTAAAATATAGCTTCTGGGATAACTGTTTATACATCAAAATAAAAAAAAGAGAGAAAAAACGATTTGGTACGTCAATACTAGAGATTTCGAGTCAATATTAGTGTTGAAGCATACCTTACCCCAGGGGGTCAATTCACCAAAGTTTGAGCCCGAGGCGTTCGTTTTGGCCGAGTTGTGCAACTTTACCCGACCCTTCCTTGCGCACTTACACTGAACGCGTTTTAATAGTCCATGGGAGGAAAGAAATAAGTAAGATAACGGAGTCAGATATAGTACAAAAAATTCAGTTCTAAATAACTATATTTTTAAATTCGAATTTTTTAAAATTTTTTAAATTAAATAAAATCGCAGTTTGGCGGTGACGAACAATACTTTCCCACTATCACAGCAACAGAAAGACTCAAGATCCCTGGAAGATACTCGGCCAACTGTGGGTTTCCGAGATATCTCAGGTGAGACAAAGTGTTTCCACAATTTTCGAAATCATATGTTTGTGAAGCGGAATGTAGTCAAACAGTCCTCATAACAATACTATGACTATCGAAACGTATAATACTATACACTTTGCACATTTTCAACTGAAAAGAGTCACTTCAAATTTGCACAATTGATTCACTGTTGGTTCAGACATGTTGTGTGGTACAAGCGAACCAGATGCGGATCTCGTAATTTGAGACACGGGGTGTGCGTTTTTGGATTGGAGGACCTCCCATCACTGAGGAATGTTCCACAATTCATGATTAACAAGGTACAAAGATACTAAAGTGAGAATCGAAACTACGATTGAAAATGCGCTGTATTCGCCTCACATTTATGATCATCGTCTCACAACGTTCTCGTCAAACCTCCAGAAAGGGGTCAAGGCCGAATGCGTGAGATTAAGAAAGATCTCTCCTCTTTGAGCCCTGTCAGGAAGTTTGAAATTGCATGTCGCACAGCGAATCATCATTTAAAAAAATCTTATTTGCGAAATTCAATGTAATAGTTAATTAATTAATTACTCCTCAGATGCTTCCATCCTTTGACAACGGGGCCATTCAATGCTTCAATGAGCTTCTTCTCAAACGCAATCTCGGTCTTATCTCACCTCCAGACTCCATCGAATCTTATGCAAACGGAAATGCGGTGAGAACATTCTCTTCATCTCTCTGAACATCATAATACCCCAGAAAGGGGTCAGAGGCGAGAGAGAGAGAGAGAGAGAGAATTTTATTTGGATTCGAAAGCAAAAAACCGCATATTTTTACGGTTTTTTTTGAAATTAGTTATGAATTTTCAAAGATCACATTTTTGGCTGGAATGCCCCAGCACTACTGTGTTTAGCGGCTAAACACAGTAGTGCCGGGGCATCCTAGCCGAAAATGATATCTTTGAAAATTCATAACTAATTTCAAAAAAATCGTAAAAATATGCGGTTTTTTGCGTTCGAATCCAAATAAAATTCTCTTTAATCTGAAACTCACTTCATTTGCAGTGCCAGGTCCCTTTAAATAAAAGTAAAATAGAAATTCGATTTTAAAATCGTAAGCCACATATTTCCTCAGGGAGGTCAACCCTATACAAAGGGATTTGGGGTGACAGATCGTGTAAAATCGAGAGGGACTCTCTCACTTTTGCGTACTCTCTCGCCCTGACCCCTGTCTGTAGGTTTGGAATCATGTGAAGCGTCATTTTGTAGGCACGATTTCAACGGGAAATGCGACGACCCGGCTTCGATCCTGCCAAATTCGTGTGCAATGAAGATATGAACAAGACCACGACCACTGCCAAGCCCATTTCTACAGTAACCATGACACCACCCAGGAGTGCGGTGCAATTAACAGCCACTGCCAAGGCTAATTCTGCAATAACGATTGCCCCGCCCAGGAGTACGGTACAAGCTAAATCGATCTCAGCAGTAACCATTTTTCCTGTAAGGAGTACGATAGGAACTAATATCACAACTCCGAAATTATGATACCGATCGATATTATCATTTTTTGAGTAATTATCGACACAGTATCGGCTGAAATTTTTTCTGTTGTAGTTCGATGGATAGCCGGCTGGTGTTGTTGAGCTCTCGTCGATAAAACATATAACAAAATTATTTCTTATTCTTTCTGACTGTCCCAAAAAAAGCCAATAGATCAACAATGAGGCAACAATGAGAAGTAATTAATTATGTCATGCATGCTGCGAAGAGACTTTCTCTCTCTCTCTTTCTGACAAAAGGTGAACTTCTACTGATCCCAAGCGCATAGTATTCAATATCAGTGCGTTCGCGTAAGGAGCGCAGATATTGCTAAAATTCCGTACAGCAAAAAGTGACTAGTTGTTTATTTCACATAATCTGATAGCCCTTGGTACGCTCTTTCAAAATATGCTTCATTCATGACCTGATGTTTCTAATTCGCATAATTAGAACAGGTCAAAGTTGAGCTACATTCACGGTTTTTGAAGTGTAGGTAAATAGATTCAAATGAGAGGAATGGAGAGAGAATCGGGCAGAATGCACGTACATCTGTCATTTTAGACCGCGCAATCCGCGTCGAATGGGTGGAATGAGGGCGAAATGAAGAGTTCCTCTCGATTAGGAACGATCCTTATTTCCATGATTTGAGTCTATACCCGCCCTCCAAAACGTTTGTGCTTGGGCTTGTTCGACAGCTAATGACCATGACCACAACATATCTAAAAATAGGAACCCTTTTTTGCTTTGTTTTCGAGAAAATCTTACTATGAGAATGATAAAAATAAATAATATTAAACTAATTTAGCCTTTCCCGTTTCTGTACAGCCAGGCCATCGTCTATTACATTGTTCCGTGTAACGCCGAGGTTCCTACACTCAAGCTGACCATTGGTTCGGAGAATTTCGAAATCTACCAGAACAACTTGGTCATTAAGGCGAGTTTAGACTAATTGTTGGTGCTTCTTCGTCCCATGAGTGGCATAAGCTACTAATTGGCGGGAAGGCTTTTGTTTTAATCACTTGTGATCGTTTGTACTTCACAAGTAATGTATACATGTAGATCACCGAAAACGTGTGCGGTCTCGCAATCCAAGGAAGGAGGAGGATTCGGTCTGCTGCTTTATTTTTTCAGTGTTTCTTAGTTCTCGTAATATCTAATTTCGAATTTTGCAAAATTTCGAATTTTGCCTTGATGATTTTTTCTCATTTTCGTTATTCGTTGCAGGTCCTTCGTGGATTCTCGGTGATCCCTTCATCCGCCAGTACTACCATGTTCAAATCCGAAATTCCCCTACTTGAATAAGTGCAGATTCATTCATTCGAAGGCAACAACGAGATCACACAAAGTCGGGAAAACGAAATGAAGCAATACGTGCACCCCTTCCTTTTTTCGCTGCTATACCTTGCGCGAGAAGACGAATCTGGAGAGTAACGGGAGAGATTACGTCATCTCTAGGCAATAATGACGTTATCATTAGATCATAAAATGCATGAAGACGATTGAAATAGAGTGTCGGAAATGTTGCGAGTTTAGTGAAACCACATTGTATCCAACCCTTGCAGCACACAGAGAATGAATATACTAAGATGAGACACCGAGTATATGATATACTCAATATTGAGTTTATTCGCGCGTCGAGAGAGCGTGCGAAAACGAGAGAATTTACTCAATATTGAGTATATCATATACTCGGTGTCATATCTCAGTATAGAATATACTCAATAGTAAGTATATTCATTCTGGGTGCAAACCGGTCTTACCGGTGAGCCCGGCAGAGTATTCGCTTACGATGTAAATTCCTCTTGATTCCGGTAGCAACTTTACCTTCACTTTTTGCAGCAACGTTACGGACGCTCAACTACGTCACTACTACACCACAGGTGCGGTGTTTAGACATCTCCTCTGAAACTTTTAAAACTCGAAATAGTCTGTAAATCTGGATGGACCCAACAGCTCGTCATTCTAAGGGTCACGAGTCCGATCCCCGCCGAGACCAACCAAGCCTTCCGTTAACTTGGGGCATTAAATTGGTAGCAACGTTGATTGCAAAAGGGAACGTGTCCTAGATGCCTTTGGGAAAGCATGGATTACCACATGATTCCAAACCTACAGACCAGGGTTAGAGCGAGAGAGTGTACAAAAGTGAGAGAGTCCCTCTCGATTTCACACGCTCTCTCACTCCAAAAGCCTTTCTGGAAGGTTGACCGGCCTGTGGAATGATGTGATTACGGATTCCCACGTTGCAGCTGGCTTACCGTCTTGCCACATCTAGCGTGGTTGCTTGCTACAATAAAATCGCTTGTCATGGAACACTTTTAATCTTTTTACCTTTACCTTTTACGGTAGATAATTTAGGAGCTCAAAATTTTCATGTAAGAACAGGGAATGTCAGGTGCTCACTTCGTGCTTAAAAGACGCTTGTTCCAAATCAAATAGACATAGTAATTTCGATAAATATTTATAAATTATGCGAACAACATTAACAATTTGGGAAACAATTCCGTATCCCAAAGCTCCATTACATCGGTAAGCGATAATATCTTGCAACAATTAGATCAAAGACAGCCTGGGCGGAAATAAAACGAAAAAGGCATTATGATTTTTAATCACGGGCAAATGGAATGGCGGGTGGATCCACTCAATCCTCCTGAACATGGTCGCGAGCGAGAAAGTGTGCGAAAATAAGTTAGTCCTCTCAATTGTACACACTGTCTCGCTCTTTTCCTCTTTCTGGAGAATTGAGAGGGCGATGGCATGAGATCACCTCACAAAGCGAGGTTTCCTAGTGGGCGGGAACTTTTCGGCGGTGTCCGACGCCGTAAACCCGTGAGCGGCTATCGTCGTCGTCCTACAAAACCATAATAATCTTTGATCTCTCGCAAACTGTGTGCTCTCTGGGAGGTATTCCAAGGGCCGAAACACTTATCACCATCTCATTAGGCTGATCTTTCATCTCTTCTCTTTTATTGACTAGCTAAGATATACTTTACCACAGTATCATACAATTTCTGATCTTACCAATCGATATTGTCCCGAGCGCTGCTCCAGTAGGGAAAGGCGTCGTTGTTGACAGGCTGGATCGATAACTGCAAAGTGTTGCCGTAGTCTATTTGTCTCTCGCCACGATTGCCGATGATCGACCAGGCTGATCCGGGTTTCCAGTCAGGGTTGCGACGTAATGAGACAATTTTTTTAAAGAATCTATTGCTCTTCAATTCCTTTTTTTTGAAAATGTTTCTATCTCAATTTTGAAGCTAGTTATGATCAATTACGTGAGGGGATGGTTTTCGGTATTTTCTATATTTCGTCACCTATCGTACCTGCTTGGCCAGAATGCCCGCATACACGTCATCGAAGGGGTACAACTTGAGGAACAGACTTCCTGCAAAATCAGTATTTTCATTTTAATCAACATATGTGCAACAACTACCGCTAAGTATACTCTCTCATTGTAGGTGTAACAAAACACTACAGTAACAAGCGTTCGATGATACCGTAGTCCATGGTATATGGCAAGTACCGTAGTAGAACCGTTGGGCCGTGTGGGCGGAGAGCAGCACCGCACCCGCATTGATGAACGGTGGGTAGGCGTCGAACGGGTAGTCGTCCAGCGACACCTGCATGGTAGGTACGGTAGCGATAAATTCAACAATCCATACAACTTGTTTTTTTGAGCAAACTAGTTCAGTGGTTAAGATATCTGCCTGGAAAGCGGAAGGCCCGTGGTTCGAATCCCGGTCTGTATGCTAATCTTTTCTGTCTTGCAATGATCAATCCATACATATATTCCTTTTCTGATCCTACTGTAATGTGGTGTTAGTTTTCGGAAAAAGGAGATGGAAAAAGGCTAAGATTTGAATTCCCGCAATTTCTTATCTCAGTTCTCCGTGTAGCTATCGACTCAAAACTTCGAATATAACATTTTTCGGTCCTTTTACACCTATAAACGAAGTTTTAAGTCGATTGCTCCACGGAGAACTGAGATAAGAAATTGCGGGAATTCAAATCTTGGCCTTTTTCCATTTCCTTTTTCCGAAAACTAACACCACATAATAGCAACGGACCATCAGGCAAGATGAACAAAGAAGATTGTAGACTGATTTTCTATATGCAGCGTTGTAAATAGCTAAATATGTTTTTATTGAAAATGAAATGTATTTAATTAAATTTAAAATTTAATTTAATTTTAATTTTAAAAAAACCCTCACTCTGTGCTTGTGGAGTCGGAATCGGAAGGGCGACGAATCCTCCCGAAAGCCCTCGTACAGCGGCCCGTCGCTCCGACGAGCGGAGAGAAGACGGATCTGTAGGTACGGGAGAGATTACGTCATCTCTAAGCAATAGTGACGGCATCATTAGATCATTATGGAGAAGATGACGTTATCACTATGTATAATTAGAGGAGAGTCGATGACGTCATCACTAGGCAATCGGGAGTAAACTCACGAGATTCTCTCGGTGCAACATGTGGTCGTCATCAATAAGCAGCGTGAATGCGGACGGGCAGTCGGCCGCCAGCGGGGATACCGTAGCCAGCCACAGCGAGAGACCGAACTGCAAGGACGATTATCGATCGGTTATCGGTCCACTCATACCATCTACAGTAGACTTCAGGCTACGGTTGATCGATAACTGGCGAAATTATCGTAATTCAGCCGAAACAATGGTAGCAATCATTCACCTTCTTTCCGTTGTTGTAATAGTCATCGACGAAATCCGAAGATAGCAGGATGTCACTGTTAATATCGACAATGTTATTTTAAAATAATTTTAAAAAATAAATTAAATTAAATCAAGACGTACTTATTTTCGTCCGACTCCTGCATCACTCTGTTTATTATCGATTGATCCTGCGAATCTGCCAGCGCGAAAACGAATCTGATAAGAATAGAAACTAGCCTTGATGTTTATTTATTATTTATCGTACACCACAAGCGGGCGACAACATGTATGGGCGAATTAAATTTTTAAAAAAAGTTTGTATTGAGGTTAAATACACCACGTGTTATCCACTGAATGAAATAGGCGCATCTTGGTATTTAAATTTGGAAAGTTTTCTGATCAGTTATCATATGCAAAAGGTTCTGAGAAGAGAAAATAAATTTTTTTTAAAGTCTGTCATGTTGCAACAATAAACGGACAGACAGACAGACAATCCCCAATTTCCTATTATTGGAAGAAAATAGTCACTGTATCACTTCTAACATGCCTTTCCCGAGAGGTTGTACGTCTATTCAGAAGTCAACCCCGTTTCTTCGTACACACTTCATTTGTTTTACAATTTTTCGTAGACACACCAAGTTGCATCATCCATATGCAACTTTTTTATTCCAAAAACCCGTACCGTATTCCCCAGTCGTCCTCGCTCTGCCCAGCGCCCCACGTACTCCGAATTGCGTTGCGAAACTGAAAGAAAAACACATTTTCGTCATATTTAAATTTTTTTTTTCAATTTAATTTCCAATTTTAATTCCAGAAAATTTACGGAACCTCGAAATTGCCGACTGCCGTCTTTACGATGACTAGCAGGCGACGCGTCGGGTCGGCATCTACAAAACGTAGTTAATTCCACAACTGCGTCATTCCTACGCAATCGATTAATTGACAAAATGTAAGCTATTATAAAATGGGACACAAAGAGGAAAACAGCGGCCAGTCACGTTTTTTTTCTCGTTTTGTTTATACACTCCTAACGTTCCACGACGAACAGTAACCTATGAGAGACTTTCTGAGAAACATGACATTGTTGTGGCACTAGGCCAGAATGTGGAGATCAGGGATCTGCCCCAAACTTCTTTAGAGGGTAGTACTCTATGAGTGATGAACATTAGCCAAAGGAAAAAAGGGCGCTGCGTGGCGCGTCTGTGACGCGCCACGCAGCGCCAAATTTGAATTAATTTTTTTGGAATTTATTATAAATTCATTTTTTCAGTCTCAAATCAAAGTTGAATCGTATTCTATTGTTCATCGGAGATATTCGTAAGCAAGTAGATCTAGTTTACCAATCGATACGGACGAGAATGACTGTCATTTTTTTCAAAAATTTAAATAAAATAGAGAACGGCCGAAAGGCGCGAATTTTATTTTCTAATACTGTCCGTACAGCACTTAAGAAAATTATAAAAGAAAAAAATGGCAAAAAAAATTACGTAAAAGGTAGTTATGGTCCAAAGTGTGGAGTGGTGTACTGTTCTTTTCTGTCTTTTGTCGATTTGTGGTGTGGATACTGTAAGAAAGTCACTTTTCACAAAAGTTTGAAAATTGCGCTAATCGTAATTTCCTTTATTCTTCACTATGCATTCATTATTTAATCACCGTAAGAAGTGAAAATCGATAAGTGAACTTTATCACCAACGCATTTGCGGGCATGGATTAAGAGAGGTATCACCAGAGATTGCAGGTGGCTTGGAACAATTTTCGAAAAAGTATTTTTGATTTCGATCAAACTTTCATGTGGGAGTACCTTGGAGATGAGAATTCGAAATATCCGGGTCCCAGGTCTCGGAGCCGGCTTTTAGGAATTCGCCGGTTCTGACACCGGAATCGTCATAACTTCTTTTAAAATAAAGCTAGAAAGCTGTACTTGGGCTTAAAATTTTCGAAATAATTCCCTACATAATTTCTCTGTTGAAAGCTAAAACGGACACGGACAAACAAAAAAGATGAGGCTGAAAAATGAAATTATTTATCAAATAAAATTATTTATGGTTCTAAGATGTGCGAAGTCGCATGTTTTTAATGCAGAATATGAAAGAGCATCTCAAATATAATATTAGAAAAATTTAAAAATAAATGAAAAGGGGGCCTCCCATACCTGAAAAATGACCTCGAATGTGAAAAATCGAAAAAATTAAAAAATTTATTTTTCAGAATTCTTCTGAAAACATTTTTTCCGAACGTATTAATTACCTGACTGTTTAGGAAAATTTATTTCAACATATTTCATTTGCGTATAGAGTTGTCAGAATATAAAATATGCATAAGACTGAAACAATATTAATGAAAACCAGAAGTATTCGAATTTGAGAATTGTTGAATGAACGATTTATGCAGCAGTAATGATTGACAGCATCAAATAAAAAGTTGTATGTTTTATATAACCCAGTGTGATCACTTCTGCTCGTTCTAACCTCAGTTTTTAACAATTTTGGTCAGTTTTTATAGCTAAAAATAATATTTTATTTTTTGACAGCTCTATACGCACATGAAATCTGTTAAACTAAATTTTCCTGAACAGACTGGTAATTAATACGTTCTGAAAAATTGTTTCCTGAAGAATTCTGAAAAATAAATTTTTCAATTTTTTCGATTTTTCACATTCGAGGTCATTTTTCAGGTATGGGAGGCCCCCTTTTCATTTATTTTTAAATTTTTCTAATATTATATTTGAGATGCTCTTTCATATTCTGCATTAAAAACATGCGACTTCGCACATCTTAGAATCATAAATAATTTTTATTTGATAAATAATTTCATTTTTCAGCCTCATCTTTTTTGTTTGTCCGTGTCCGTTTTAGCTGTCAACAGAAAAATTATGTAGGGAATTATTTCGAAAATTTTAAGCCCAAGTACAGCTTTCTAGCTTTATTTTAAAAGAAGTTATGACGATTCCGGTGTCAGAACCGGCAAATTCCTAAAAGCTGGCTCCGAGACCTGAGACCCGGATATTTCGAATTCTCATCTCCAAGGTACTCCCACATAAAAGTTTGATCGAAATCAAAAATACTTTTTCGAAAATTGTTCCTCGTAGGGCCTGTTTTCCTGCAATCTCTCGTGATACCTCTCATAAGGTGATAGGTCAGACGGTTGTGCTGGGTTGAGGGTAGTTGTCATATTTACTATATACAAATATGAAAAGCTACACTCAGAGAAAAAGCATGGGAGTTAGCAAATTAATTACTTACTTTTTAGCTTAGAGAACATGTGAAATGAGGAGAGCGGAAGTAATTTATTTACTAACTCGCATGCATGGCGAAGTAATTTTTCTCTGAGTGTAGTAGTAGATTAATCTCCATTTCGAAAGAATAGATCCATAAAGGCCTCTGCAACCTCTAACTACATTCGTAATAGTTGCTTTCTCAGAGCGGTCACTGAAACATCCGGAAAATTGAGCAGTTTCTCTGAGTGACATTCTTGTTTTTTTCTTGTTGTCCTTTGATGATTCGTGCCTTTCTTTTAATTTATCTTATTGTAGTGACTCGCCTAAATGTTATTTATTTCATACTTACTCCTTGCTTGCCCATCAGCATTCCATCGATATTCTCCCTTAATTCTCGCATTTGTAGGTCGGAGAAAGGGTTCTGTTGGGAGTCGCTTGCATATCGAAGGCGAAGCTGGAAAGTTTTGAGTGAGGGGATTTTGTAGTTTAAAAATTTGCATGCACCCAAAATGAATATAATTACTATTGAGTGTATCCTATACTGAGATATGACACCTAGTATATCATATAAATCTATCGGCTTCGCACGCCCTCTTGACGCGCGAATAGTTATGAGGTCAATATTCACGATCCTTTCGTATAATGCATAGGGTGGAGACCGCATCCTAACTGTAGCCTGGGCAAATGCACATACAAGTAGTATGCGCAGAAGTGGGAAAAACAAATACAAGTCTCTTGCGCAAACGTGGGAAAGAATATTATTATTAACAACGAAATACGAATGTAGTTTGCTCCCTTTCTTACATATGCACAACTTGGATATCTGAGCCACAGGTAGCCACTAGACTTTAAAATGTAACGGTTCAACTAGTTGCATAATCGGGAAATCGATCGATTTTGTGAAAAAGGATGCGGGAAATGAGGAGTGTGTGGAGAAATGCAACTAATCGCATAGTTACTTTTCAAAGTCTCAGCTAATAACAAGAAAAATATTTGCTGCTTTGTTATTGAATAGAGGCAGTTAGATGTATATGAGACCGGTTGCCTAAGAGTCGAACAATGAGTTGTACAGTGAAATTATTACTGATATTCATTTTAAGTCTACAAAGGTTATCGAGGGTGCTGGTCATCATGCTTCATTTTCCATGAAACTGACCGGTAGACAAGTAGGAAATGTTACTATTGCGCACTACACAAACAAATCGGCACATGCAATTTCACATTTTTACATGTGATAATTAACTTCTCATGCAACACTAAAATCGGCAACACGTGCCCCACTCAGAAAGGTGCAGCTCGTCGAGACGATCATTTTCGTTACCCAACTTCAAAAATTCTAGCGCTATAATAGATTTTTCATGTTTTAGTTTTTAAAAACACTCATTTTTGAGCTAATTTCACTTTATTCCGACCGTGCGGTCCGCGATTCACCCAAACAAGTGGAATGTACACAAAGGAACTCCTCCGAGAAATCATTTTGAGAAGAGTGCGAAGGGACTGCGCGGTCGGAATAAGGAGGAATAAGGTCGAATTAGCTCACAAATGAGTGTTTTAAAAACTAAAACATGAAAAATCTATAATAGCGCTAGAATTTTTCAAGTTTGGTAACGAAAATGATCGTCTCGACGAGCGGCACCTTTCTGAGTGGGGCACGTGTTGCCGATTTTAGTGTTGCATGAGAAGTTAATTATCACATGTAAAAATGTGAAATTGCATGGGCCGATTTGTTTGTGCGCAATAGCAACACTTCCTACTTGTCAAAGTTTGGTGGCAATTGAAAGGCGGGTCCCGAGAAATTACCAAAAATCGAAAAAGTGCATGTTTACGGCTACCGGTCAGTTTCATGGAAAATGAAGTTAACCGTGATGATCAACACCCTCGATAATATCAGATGTAACAGTTCTAGAAAATCGCTGTCCTGACCCATGTACAACATTGCCCGACTCTTACGCAACCGGCCTCATATTCAAAATACACGGGGAGAAGTAACATAGACGAGGTACGATGTGCTGGAGATGCAGAAATAGGTAATTAATTTGAAGGTATCCGTTTATCCATTACTTGAGGAATGACCCTTGTGAAGATTATTGTAATCAGAACGATCGATTCAGAACGGCCTTTCAGGCGAAGAAATACCGTATACGGCAAATGAGCTCTTTATTGCAGGCGTTCTATTCGCGCAATTTTGTGATAAAACAGGCATGGGAGAAGGGTTGGGACAAAGAAAAGAATAGACGTAATGCAACGTAGATCTTTCCTACTGTATGATGGTGGGGAGGGGGACTTTATTCTCGGTACGGAGACGGTAATATTTGAAGGTCGTGAAGAGAAGACCAAAGGCGCACAGGAACGACAGACACATCTGTAATGGAGATACGGTAGGTGACATAGGGATCACGGTATATTGATGAGTACGGTAGGATCATATATTCAATTACACCAGGCATGCGACCACCGGCTATTAAGCAACTTCCACTATTAAGTTATTCGCGAAACTTGCATCAGCCAAAAGAAACGGGATCAATTTTCCAGTAAAAATCACAAAGCTACGATAACTTCTTTCCGTCAACATAATACTTATAACTATTATTTACTACATGTGCAGGACTTGTTCGTAACAAACAAGAGATACCGTAATCATTCAATAGATACCGTACTCAATCGATAGATACCGTACCAGCAGGACGAATGCCTGATTCGAGTGGACGAACAGCTCGGACGCGTGCGACTTCTTCGGCGGGCCGTGCGCCGATTCCTCGCTGATGTAGTCTGAAACAAATCAATCGATAAATCACGTTTACTGTAACTTCCACTACGGTAACCCTACCGTAATGTCACTCACCGAGTGCGAGGTACTTTCTCGTTCTGTCGAGTGCGCGATCGCAGTGTCCCAGATTGAATCCCTCATGTTCATCGGCGCGCGCGCCCTTAAGACACGTCATGGCGCGCAAGGCGCACTCTGCAAGAAAATACCGTAATATTGTCCAATCCCTCTCGACTGCTCCATCTTCGAAGTACCCTACCGTACCCGTTCTCTACCGTATTCCCCCTACCCCTACCGTACCGGTTTTGTTCCTTCCGAGGGGTGAGTCGGGGCAAAGCAGCAACTGATCGCAACAGGACGAGACCGACACTGCAATTAAATCAATAATTAGCGATTTTAGAGTAGGGGAATCGATAATTCGCCCTCGAATACGGGCCACCTCATTCCTATCATTCATGCAATATTGAATTGTCTGGAATTGTCTGGAATTGGACCACCCTCAATCATCGCCGTTTCCTAGTATCACTGAATCGCAAACGTGCCTGGCTAATCATTTACTACCACTCAATTTTATTTGAAACCCGGACTTGAAATAGTGATATAATTCTTGAAGATTGAACCTTAATAACCCACACTCTACAAAATTATCTCTCTCCCAATGTTTTTTGTTCTTGTCGGAGAGACTACGAATGGTTTGGCGCTGTATCTTTGCAACCCGCCCTTTTCCAGTCGCATTGAATCTCTAACCCACCAGGTATCGTTTTTTTAAAAATCTCAATGGCATTATGCTTTCGCACCGAAAGTGCCGGAAGCTACTCACTCTTGATGGTGGGGCAGGACAGGTACAGGTAGTCAAAGTAGACGCCCATCGTATGCTCCGGTCGACACAGATGCGGCAGCTTCGACTCGTGCTTCTCTGCAATAAAAGAGCATTTTGCAATCGGACTTCGCGCTACAGTATGCTGCCTCTCCCCTGCTCCCAGAGGGGTGTAGCCACAAACGGGCAGCATGCTTCCAAGCGCTGTTGCGACGCGTCTCTAGATCAGAATAGTCGATTGCAGGCTGCTACCGTAATCCGATTTGTAGAAATTACCATGACCTCCGAAATTTGGCGGAGGTGCTTCGGCTTTTCAACGCACGATGTGCGCCCGATTTCACAAGCTGCGCGCCTTGTCAGGCTTTTCCGTCCGGGAGCTTTCAACAGAACGCGCGATGTGGAACAGATTTCACAAAATGCGCGACGGATGGGTGTAGGGTTCGGCGCATTATACGTCGAACCCTACACCCATCCGCTCGTGCGCTGAAAAGTCCTCGTGCTCCAGAATCCTCATGCCCAACCCATGGTGTATGGGTATACCTATCGGTGTACCTGGTGTACCTATAGGCACCGAACTTTGAATACCCACCGACATAGCCCTTCGATGCCGAGTACGCCACACCGCCTCCGAAGCCATTGACCATGCCGATCGCCTTCTCAATACTCGACTTGCACGGAGCCGCACGCTCGTCCTCCAGCACCGCCTATATTTATATTTTATCGACACCCGAAGGCGCAACTGAATAGTGTGTGGTTACACGAGACGATGCACAGTCTATAGGGGTATACAATATATATCCTTGGGAAGGGAGGGGCAACCTCCCTAGGGGTAAATCAATAGGGTAAATCAGTGTGTAGAGGGGGGGGGCTGCACACGCAATCGATATCCCCATGTGCCAACAGGTACGTCGAAAACGAAGCCTACTCATTTTTCATGCAAGCTTTCAAAAACGATGTGCTGGAGTTACTTTTCGAATAATTATCGAAAAATTATCGATTATCGAAAATGCATAACTATCGAACCTGTACTCTCAAAATTCAGCCTTTGCCTACATGCACTTTCTAGCTATGCATGCCGCGTGCTACCGTACCCCAGCCAGCGTAACTTCCTACGACCGCATCTTCCTACTACCGTATCTTCCTACTACCGTATCTTCCTACTACCGTACCATTTGGCACTGTGCAAATTCCGTGTCGCACTTTGTCCGCCCCTTCTGCCGTCCGTAGCAGTCATCGTGCACCACGCAGCAGTGGTTGATCTCGGCTGAATTAGAAAACAAATCAATAAATCAATCGATAATCGAGGGGTACCGTACTATTACATATTTAATATATATATCAAAAATAATTTGAGTCCATGTTAGTTGGTAAAGCCGCGACCATTGCCGGGACCCGGCCTTAACCAAACTACTCTCCTGTTTTGAAACGCACGGCGTGTGCATGCACCACGCCCGTGCAGTGCACGTCCATCACACGTTCAGTGTACTGACTTTCTTACATTTCTTCTCTCTCTCGGCTGAGTATCAGAACGACGAGAGAGGGAAGAGCCGTAAGAGAGACGTGCACACAACGTGTATTTTTTGTTTTTTTTTTACGACCAAACAAGTAGCCACGCATTTCAACAAAAAAATGGTCTAGCTTCCACAAAAGACATGCAATTTAGATTTATACTATAGTAAGATTATTACAAGTTGCCACTATCCCCGCACAGCATCTGAAAGAGTAACCGCGAGATCCAGTTAGAGAAAGAGGGAATGACCGATAGAGTATACGAAACGAGAGGGTCAGACAACGAGAGATGTTCTTGGCATGCCGCCAACTCGATGTTGTGCACCATTTCTGACCCCCCCCCCTTCATCCAATTATATTCTCACACTCTTTCTCAACAGAATCCCATTATTTTGTAGATTTACTTTTTTCCAACGTGTGCCTCGACTAAATGTGCTCCCGGCAACCGGATGTCCGAAACCCCCTGGACTTTCTGACATCATTTGAAAACGAAGTGCGCTTAACCTCCACGCACCCCGCCAGTTCCGCATGCTCTCTAGCGCTGTCTGATCGATGGAAGAGCATTTAGAATGGGGAGAGTCTGATTATCTCAGAATTTTGTTTGACTCACCCGCGAAGTGCGGGCACTTGTCCATAATCGTCCTGTGCGCTTCGTCCGTCAAGAACACTGCAGAAAGATCGATAAATAGGTTACGGTAGCCTACAGTTTCAGCTTATAAGCCTTTGCTACATACAGTAGCTGAAATGAGCATAGTCCCGATTTTTTGTATTTTACACTTAAAACCAATCCAAAATGAAGGAAAGACAATAAAAAACGGACCAAAAAATTCGTTATCGGGGCCGCACTGCCACTTATCGCGCGGAACGGCTGCCGCACCGAGCGAAAGCGTCGCCGCGAGAATCAGCGTCCATCTGGAAAGGAATCAATCGATAATCGATTAGATTATCGATTAGTCGATACGGTAATCCCAATTTACAGTATACCTTCCTTGGTGGAGGCACGAGAATGCGGTACCGAAGCTACCGTAGCCGAGCAGGCCGCCCAGAGTGTAGTAACCATTCTTCTGTTCACGAACTGTTTCACCCTGCAAGGCATACTGTAGACAGGGAAGAAATATCAAGGGGTACGGTAGTGGTTAATAGTTGAGGGTACAGTAGCCGGGGTTACAGTAGACGGGTTGCAAACTCACCTTAACAGGAAGTCTATCAGTATTCGCTTGTTGAGAAGACATTGCCACGGCTTCTCTCTGGCTGGAAATAAACCAATATCAGGGATACGGTAGTTGGTCTCCGATGGATCTCCAATCTGAGGCGTGGGAGGAACGGTACCTGAGGTCGGAAGCCTCGCACACTCGAACTTTGGAGAGGAGGGAGAACCGCTCGCGACGAGAGGGAAATGCAGGAATGGAGGAAGGAGGAGGGGAGAGAAGGGAGGTGAGAAATTTGAAATAATTTGCACCGAGATTAAATCATTGGTAGACAAATAAATTTGGATTACCTTCTAGAGTGATTGTCTTGCTTTTTTGCTACGTTTGCAGAAAGTTTTCTACTGAATTGAGAAAAACAGGGAAAGGGATGGTAATTGATCAAGAGCGAATTATTTATTCATAATTTTTTTAAAACTATTTTTATTATTCAACTATTAGTTATGTATTTAACGTCGTTTTTAAGTCTTGTCAGATGTGAGTTTGGTAAACAAAATTTCAGGCGCGATATAACAGGCTATTTAATTTGTTGATTTGCTTTCGTAAGAGGCAATTCTGATTCTCTTCATTTCTCACAGTCGCCAGTGCATTAAAAAATCATACCACCTGCCAGACTAAATGTAACCTCGAGAAATAGGTTAATGTGCGAAAACAGTGAGAGCGCCTCTTCATTTCAGAAACTCTCTCCACCAAAAGATCTAAAAACTCATTTTTTATTAAGTGCACAGTTCTACACGTTTAGTCTTTAATTTTTGTATCAGGCTCCATTAAAACTTTCATTTTAGTGCACGCACTCACTTGCCTGGGCGTTGTTGAGTCTGCGGCACAGCATCCAGTTGGCACCATGCCAAGAACGTCTCTCGTTGTCTGTCCCTCTCGTTTGGCGCGCTCTCTCGTCTCTCTCTCTTCATCTAACTCGTTCTCGCCGACTCTGTTTCGAATGTTGTGCTCCACGCTCCGCGGGGACTCAAAATCCAGATCCTCTAAAAAAGAAATGAACAGAGGATGGTCACGAGCGCAATGCGTGAAATTTACAGTGCTTACTACATTGCATTGAAACTTATGGACTGCATCAGGCATTATACCGTAGTAAGTGCAGCCAATTCTCGGACCACTTTTTTATCCCTATTTGAGCCCCGTACCCTCCTCGTTCGCAGACTCGCTTGATTGCTCACCAAAATGAGAGATTTCACACATTCAAATTGTTGAATGAATGTGTGAAATGAGGAGTTTGGGGACCTTTTCTCTGAGAACTGAAAACGTGGAGCATCTTTCTGTGCAATTCCGAATAGAGGACTGTGAAGCTAAGGGAACGAAACAGTTATACCTATAGAAGTTTGAAACCACACTAACTTGTAGTACATAATACATTGTATTTTGGTTGTAAATTTATTTAAACATGTAAAATCAATTTATACACAAGTGCGATAAGTTCTCTTTTGCAATTGCATTTGTCCGTCTCCATTACTACGAGAAATAACGCTACGGGTTGCATAAGAGGCAAATGCACAGCATCTAGTTGGCACCATGCCAAGAAGGTCTCTCGTTGTCTGACCCTCTCGTTTGGTGCATGCGCATGCGCTCTCTCGCCACCTCTCTCTTTCTGTAACTCGTTCTCGCCGACTCAGTTTCGAATGCTGTGAAATGCACCGCTCCATCAATGAGCGATTGCGAGAAATGAGGAGAGCGGGGATTGATTTGCCTCTTACGCAACCTGTTGTTACGTTATTTCTCGAAGTCTAGTCTCTAACTTACCAAGGCAGAAGGTAGCAAATCATAAATACTAAGAAAAATAAATGCGAATAGCAAAGCCAATCTAAATAATTGTGAATCTTTCTGTCTTCATCCAATTTCGTAACGAACCTGAAATAAACATTATTGTTTATAAAATAGAATTTATCTTCTTCTTTTCAATGTAGGAAAGAATTTTTACTAAATGGAGAGCATGATTCCGAATTTGCAATAGGGTCTGAGGTGAGGTGGTGTGAACGGCGGGATGGTTCCTCTTTTGCACACTCTCTCCCGGAAGCTGACCCCATTCTGGAGATTTGGAAGCAGTTTCCTATAATTGGGGTTGCCTTGGGGGGGGGGGGGAAACACCCCCCAAGGCCACCCCAATACTCGATGGAGAGATGACCTAAAACGAGCAATCGGGCCCCTTTCCGGCCCATCCTCATCTGATTGTGAGCACTATTGCCTGACTTAATAAATAATTGAATCCCTAACGTGCGGTTCATTTACAAATTCACAAACACTCGTTGAAAATACTAAAACGTCAGGCTGCTGAAAACAGAAATGACAGGGCGAAAGAGCATTTCAATGTAAGAGACACGCCGAGTAATAGAAAACCAGTATGCACACCAGTAGTCCGTTCGAAAGAACGCATCGTTATAAAATTGTAATACTTACCAAAGCCACAAATTATAAATGTCGATAGCGAGACTTATCGCGAACAAAACGGGCTGCTGCAAGAGGAGAAACACAAGAGTACAGCAAACGACGTGATGATCGACCTCCTTAGAGATGAACTGTAAAAAATTAAATAAAACAAAACAAAAATGACACCATTCCACAGCTGTGCTGACCGCTCGAAATATCCATCGTTCGAAAAAAAGAAGAGCAATAAGGGAGAGATCTCTTCCGAAACTGAACCGTAACCCTTTGTTGTTTTCTGCCATAATTATGCATTATTTATTCTATGAATTTACAATAAGAATATAAATTAACCTCTAATTCATTGTTCCTTTCGTCGGCGCTCAGGGGTTTCTTGCCCTAAAAATATCAAAATTTGCTTTTTTCATCAAATATGCACACGTACACTAAGGAAAAAAAGTCACTAGGATCAGGACACCAAATGAAAAAAAGTATTTTTAGTAACTTTCAACACAGGTAAGTGAACTTTTTTAACTTGGTGCCCATATTCTAGTGACTTTTTTTCTAAGAGTAGACAGGTCATCGCTAATAACTATGAGTGTAAATGTGAGACCGTCAACACTTTATTGCACACACTCCATTCCACAGGCCGGTCAACCTTACAGAAAGGCCATTGGAGTGAGAGAGCGTGTGAAATCGAGAGGGACTCTCTCACTTTCGCACACTCTCTCGCTCTAACCCTGGTCTGTAGGTTTTGAATCATGTGCACACTCTCTCTCTCTCGTAGATCAACCGGTTACTAATAACTTTTTTTTTCATTTTCCAAATTGAAATAAATTGTGAAATTTGCAGCAAGAATACGACTCACCGGTACTGCATATAAGACCATCACGATACACATGGTGTAGAGAAAAGGAACAAGATAAAGGATGATAGTGAAAATCTGCAATTCTTGGTTAAATAAACAAAATCTTCACAAAGGTAATGTTTTCGATACACCACAAGTGTACCAGCAAACAATGCATATCAATTTGATTGTGATCTGATACCCATATCGTAAAATTCAGTGAATTTCGAAGTTTCTTTTTTAATTGGGCGTTCACTGTCGCCTGACCCCCTAGCAATGTTCCGCAAGTGAGACGTCTCCAAATCGAGACACTGATTGGATTAGTGTCTCCTATAATTGGTGTCTCCGAGGAGACGTCTCTCTATGGTAATTTCGTGGGAGAAATTTGGGGAGACGTCTCCTTTCCTATACACGATTCATTGCGGGAGTCACTCAACAATGGATTTGATAATGTCTCCTTTTTATTCAGGAGATTTCTCTCTTGATTTTACACAAGAAAATTAGTTTCTCCCTTAGTCGAGAGGGGGATAAGGGGAGACGTCTCTCTCCACTTCATTACGAGTATAGAGGAATTGCAAAGAAAAAGAACAATACGTTTATAGAGGGTGTGAGTGGTGTAAGCAACCGCTAGTCATACGAAGGGTCACGAGTTCGATGCACGCCAAGGCCAACCAAGCATTCCGTTCACCCCGGGGCGGTAAATTGGTTTCAACTATGATTGCGGAAGGTAACATGCCTTACAAGATGCCTTGGGAAAGCTTGGGTTACGAAATCCCATGTTGCAGCTGGCTTACCAGCTTGCCCCATTTAGCGTGGTAGCACGCTACCATACCTGGGTGCCGAATCCATTTCGGGGCGGAGACCAGTAGATTTTCATAGTTTTATTTGTACAAAAAAATTATTTTTCTTTGGTAATGTATATCAAAAATAAATTAAATGGTTGTTCAGTTTGTGATAGCAACTAGCTACCGTAATCCTTTATTTGAACTTTCTAGTTAAATGATGAAATTTCTCGAACATAATTGAATTTAGCGGGTTACCGAATAGATAAGAAATCTTGAAAGGAGTCGAACAAAAGAAGAAATTAATTTTTAGTAAAGAAACGATGTTTTGACTTTGCATTCCATTTTCTTTCCAGAGGCCGGCCTCGGACAAATGGAAAGAAAATGGTAAATGAACACAAACTGTGAATTCGAGGCTTTTCCTCTGTTTAATATCTTGTTTACAGTCTTAGAAGCTGCATTTGATTTTTCGGGGACCCTATAGCACTCAATAAATGCGAGAAACAACGCGATATTCCTCAAAAATGCGGAGCCAGGTCATGTACATGACACAACTACACTTACTACGGTAGGCGTTGTGTTTATGGTTTGCGACTCTCTTTGACTTCTATATTTCTAAATTAAATTAAACTTAAATATAATATTCTATATTGATTATACATTTATTTAAATATGTTTATTTTGATCGTTTTCGCGAAGTTAGACCCGAAGAAGACAATGATAATCTCAGTGTTTACTCTAGACCAGGAATTATGGTGATTCTTCTCTCTATTAGATATTAACTAACCCACTTTTTATTATTTTATTTTACGAAGGGAAAATAGTTAAATATGCGGCGACCAGTAAATTTTAGTCGAATTTTAACCGACGGTGACCAGTAGATATTGTAGAACATTTTTACTTCGTTTCCCGACGACCAGGTATGCTCGCTACTGTAAAACCCTTTAACATGGAACACCTTTACCTTTATTATAGAGGAATTGGAGGGAAATGCGGTCGAATTAGTTTGTTTTTTTTGGACGAATTGCCACAGCTCTTCACTGGGGATAAGGGAAAAGTGAAGAGAGACGTCTTACATTATTCACCTCTCAATCAAGGAAAACACTAATTTCCGTATGTAAAATCAAGGGAGACTACTCCGTCTCCGGATTAAAAAAGGAGACATTATCAAATCCATTGTTTTGTGTCTCCCCAATTGTCTCACTTGCGGAACACTACCCCTAGAGTAGGGTCGGATTCTGAGGAGCCAGTATGACTCTTCCTGGGGGGGTCATATTGGGGATCAGAAACTCACCCCCCATAATCGGCATTCCGGCCTCCAAGCAAGGGGACAGGCGACAGCGAACGGACCATAAATATAGTATCGGCCAAGTTTGTGTGCTTTCAGGTGTGTAATTTAGTCAATTACTGGTATGCAACAAAGATAATACAAATTAGTGTCGCCAACTTGTTCAAACCCATTTAACTTGAAAAATCGAGATTCCTAACTTCTCCAACGTGACTCCCGGGAACGTGGTTGAGATTAAGCAGGAAACCGTTTTACGATATCACAGAAATTTTTAAGCTCGGATTGAACGGGCATAGTTTGCGCTGACTCCCTCAGGAATTGGAGCCTAGATAAGGGAATTATTTTACCTTTACCGTTTAACACGTAACTCGAGTTTTTTTGTTATCACACTTGCCGATTAACGCCGATAAAACCGATCGTAATTGTCATTCATAGACACATTTATAAGAGAGGAATCGCAATAGACTCGAGCACTTCGAGCGTGGCCGGGACATTTTAATTTGGCTGAAAACATAACACAAGGTACTACAAACCTCCCTCTATCGAATAGCGTTTTCAGAATTTTTTAAAAAAATTCTGTTTTCGCGTGAAACACAAATGAACCTGGTCAGTCGGGACATTTTTTGAGAAACAGTAAAGTCTGGAAAATCATATATATTTTCAAAATGAAGATAGAAATCCACGGTTTGGTGTGCTAGATTGACAAATCACTCGGCTTGTTTACCAACCACTTGGTGTCATTCCTGGATGATGCACCGTTGCGGGGCGTTGCTTTTGTGAAAAATCATGTAATTTTCTCAAAAGTCAATTGGGCTCGATGCCTCAGTAGGCGCTCTTACGAGTGTTGTGAGTAGTAACTACGGTTATAAAATTAGAGAAATCGGGCCATGTGTTGTAATTGCGGGCGCGATTATGTGAGGTTGGTCAAACACAACTAATAGTAGTGAGCCTACATTCCAGCTCACTTACGGTGAAAAAAATCGAAAATTATCCAAAAACAATATTCGCGTTGTTTAAGAAAAAATTTTACAGTCACTTTTTGGAAGAAAAAAATTGAAAATTTTCAGACTCGAATTTTTATTTTATTGAATATCGTTTATTTCGAAGTCCTACTAAGTCGTATCTATCAGTAAATTAATAGATATGATTGCGAGAGGGAGATGTGTCCGCGTGCTGTTGAGAATTTTTATAATATCATGTTTTTCAAATTCAAAATGGGATATTTTTAAACTCGCCTTACAGAGCTCCTATGTTCCCCAATACTCCTCGAACAGTTTCATTATTATGCATGGAACATTTCCCCTTTTGAAAGCTAAGAGCTATCACTTTAAAGAAAGAAGCTACACCGATAAGAAAATGAAGTGTCTGATGAACGACGCACGCTCTGACTTCTCTGACACTCTCTCCATTCTGCCTGCTCTCTCGCCCTGGTTCGAGACCCGGGCACAGCACGAATCTTTTGCCCGTTATCAGTGGAATTCGATTATGTAAAATTTAGCATTAAACTGTTTATTAGGATTTAGTATGCGTCGTTCATCAGACACTTCATTTTCTTATCGGTGTAGCTTCTTTCTTTGAAGTGATAGCTCTTAGCTTTCAAAAGGGGAAATGTTCCATGCATAATAATGAAACTGTTCGAGGAGTATTGGGAAACATAGAAGCTCTTAAGGCGAGTTTAAAAATATCCCATTTTGAATTTGAAAAATATGATATTATAAAAATTCTCAACAGCACGCGGACACATCTCCCTCTCGCAATCATATCTATTAATTTACTGATAGATACGACTTAGTAGGACTTCGAAATAAACGATATTCAATAAAATATAAATTCGAGTCAGAAAATTTTCAATTTTTTTTCTTCCAAAAAGTGACTATAAAAATTATTCTTAAACAACGCGAATATTGTTTTTGGATAATTTTCGATTATTTTCACCGTAAGTGAGCTGGAATGTAGGCTCACTACTATTAGTTGTGTTTGACCAACCTCACATAATCGCGCCCGCAATTACAACGCATGGCCCGATTTCTCTAATTTTATAACCGTAGTTACTACTCACAACACTCGTAAGAGCGCCTACTGAGGCATCGAGCCCAATTGACTTTTGAGAAAATTACATGATTTTTCACAAAAGCAACAGCCCCGCAACGGTGCATCATCCAGGAATGACGCCAAGTGGTTGGTAAACAAGCCGAGTGATTTGTCTGTCTAGCACACCAAACAGTGGATTTCTTTCTTCATTTTGAAAATATTTATTATTTTCCAGACTTTACTGTTTCTCAAAAAATGTCCCGACTAACCGGTTCATTTGAGGTTCATTTGTGTTTCACGCGAAAACAGATTTTTTTTTAAAAATTCTGAAAACGCTATTCGATAGAGAGAGGTTTGTAGTACCTTGTGTTATGTTTTCATCCAAATTAAAAATCATAAATTTCTATGTCCCGGCCATGCTCGTGTCTTTCGCGATTCCTCTCATATATATCGAGAGAGAAAAATCAATCGTTGTAAAAAGAATACGGGAAATGACGACGATTTCTCTCTAGATACACTCTGTCTCGCATAGAAGTGTCCACCAATCAAAATCATGACAGAATAACAAACCCTGTAGAGAGAGAAATGGACCTCCCGTTCCATGGCAGCACGCTGCTCGTAGCCGTAATATGGGAATTGATATTCTAGAAACCTGCCTTCAAAGTTCGGATCATTTCAAAATTAAAAAGAAGCTAGGCAAATACGAAATTGCAAGGTGGGCTGCACCACAAGCATCAAAACAATAACGGTGTGTCTATTCTCGCTGAGTGTGAGAGGTAATTGGTCTCGTCAGTGCACACACTTTCACTTGCTGGCCGGCCGAGAGTGTGTGTGCGAGAGAGGACCAGACGATTTGAGAAAAATGAACGGAACATGGGAGGATGCGTTATGTTGCGGATCAGCTGTGCCTCTAGCAGGGGGGCGAGAGGGGAGGAAGAGGGGAAATAATGCGTCCTCTTCAGCGTAGGGGACGCGTTGCGGGCGCGTTGCGGTATGTCTCTCTTTAGCACATGAATGCCATATGAGGCCGTTTGGATAAGAATCGAGCAGGGGCAGGTACAGTCAAAAAATGTTAATTCTCTGTTACTCCGTAATTTGAGGTTGTCAAGTGTGCTGATGACGACTCATTTTCGAATGTGACATTTGTTGTCGGCAGAAGTTTCGGTGTCGCGTCGAAATTTTGCGAATTTCTTAATCTCTGAAAACGCATTTTTTTCTCATTGTCCGGTGCTGACGATTGCGCCTTTCTAATTCATTTTTCTAAATTATTAATAAAAAATTTAATAGTAACTGAACAATTTCTGACCTTGTTCATGTACACAGATCGGACCGGCGTGACGAGACGAATTTGAATATATAATTTGAGCGAAATCTGCCATCCGATCTCGGAATGTACAGCCATAAATTATACTGAAAATAAGAAATTTCTCTTTCCCACCCGTCATCTCCCCACACTCTCACTTCCCCACGCTCTCGTTTCACTGTTAGAGTTGACCCCTATATAGCCACGGGGAAGGAAGAGTGGGTGATGAGAGAGTGTGTCAAAATGAGAAAGCGAAGAGAGAACGGGGTAGAGAGAAGACAGAACTGTCCCCTTTACTTACGATCTCAATACACGTTATGACTGCTCATTTGGAGATCGGAAGCTCGAATTTTAGATTTCGATTTGTCTCTTCACACTCAGAGAAAAAGCATGGGAGTTAGCAAATGAATTACTTACTTCTTTGCATAGAGAGCATGGGAAATGTGGAGAGCGTAAGTAATTTATTTACTAACTCGCATGGCGAAGTAATTTTTCTCTGAGTGCACGCCGGTCCGATCTGTGCACAAGAACATGGTGAGAAATTACCCAGAAGAAAGTTGCCATTTTTAAAATTATTTTTAATAACTATGAAAAATATTCTAGACAGGCGTAATCGCCATCAAATTCTGCACCGGACATCACAAGGAGAAACAATTTGTTTTTCAAAGATTGAAAAAATGCGATTTCGCCGTGACGCCTTCTAGCGCTAACGGATGCCCCACATAAAAATGAATACGGCCATTGTCAACAGTACACTTGATAACCTCAAATTGCCGAGTTACAGAGAATTTACATTTTTCGACTGTGCCAAACCCCGCCGGATCTGCTCGATTCTTAAGCTTCATATATATTTAGTTACGGGAATTCCGCTCGTGCGAAAACATTGATGTTTATTGTTTGACTCAGGCACATAGAAACATGCCATGCAAGCATTCACTCACATCATTCCACAGTCCGGTCAACTTTTCAGCAAAGTCTTTAGAGTGAGAGCGCATGACATCGAGAGAGACTCTCACTTTAGCATAAATTTTCACTCTAATCCCGGTCTAAAGGTTTGGAATGATGTGCGCAGATAGTAAGAAGAGATTGGCTGTGTAGAGGAGAGGGGGGTTGACACATGATTCCAACACTACATAAAGGAGTCATGGTGAGACAGTTTGCAAAAGTAACAGAGTCCCTCTCAATTTTGCACACTCTCTCACTTCCAACCTCATTCAGTGGGGTTGACAGGCCTGTGGAATAATGTGTGAGTAGCTTGTTTGATCGAAACACACTGAGAAAATATGTCCTTGCAACATAAATCGACGAAAAAGTAAAATGAATGAAGATACAATTCATTTACAGTCCTGGTTGTTTCCCCTGTGAAAATGTGACGGCCCGATATCAATATTAGATATCAATTTGTGGCTCGAATAGAGAGAACTTTGAGACGAAATAGTTCGGGTCATTGACGACAAAGGAAGATTCATCACAAAAATTCATCTGCTGAAGACGATTCGAGAAGAACCACTGTAAAACGGTTTCAAGACGGGCAATCATAGTTATCGTGCTAGGATTCCAAAGTTCGCAACAAAAGTCGAGGATTAGTCGGAAGTAGGTAGAAAACAGCTAGGCGTAGAGTTCCGGGCTCTTAGAAGGGAACGATCGATGGATATACGAACAACGTGCGGATGCTTTACTGATAATATTGTCGAAATGTTTAGTTAACAAAGCTAATTTTAAGATTATTGCAAAATGTAATCCGTATGTCTTTAATCGTTTTTTTGACTGGGAGGTCGAATCCGAGGGCAGAATGAGTGCAAAGTGGATGATTCGCGCCAAGGTGTATAATAATATGTTTATCGAGTTATGTACTAATCAATAATAATTGCAATGATGTTAGGCTAAAAGAAACTACAGCAGACACGATATACGATGTCGCATGGAGCGACAAAGAGATTTTCATGAATAATGACGGGTCGATCGATTTAATATAGTTTGATACAACGGAGATACTTCCATTGCTAATAATATCATCGTCTAGGCGGTTCCAAAGAAATATAATTCTATTAGCGAGAAAACGATTATATCTTTCGGAGTTGCTAGGGAATTTACAGAGTTTGAGCCTATGACCACGTGTTACGCCAATGCGATTTGAAAAGTTAAACATCGATCTAGGAGTAATATCAAAGGATCCGAAAATAATTTTGTGACAAACAATAAGATAAATACGGGTGCGGCGATCGTAGAGAGTTGAAATCTTGAGAAACTCCGGTCTGTTAGGGTATGAAATCGAGGTAGGCCACATCTGCGGAATTCGAGAAAAGCGCTGTAAGACGTTTTCAAGACGGATAATGTTAGTTATCGTGCTGGGACTCCAAGGTTCGCAGCGAAACTCGAGGATTGGTCGGACGTAGGTAGAAAACAGCTTGGCATAGAATTCCGAGCTCTTAGAAGTGAATGATCGATGGATATAAGAACAGCGTGCGGAAGCGGGCTATGAAGAAAGATTGCATCCACTGAAGGGCAACCACGTATTCGTGTGTATTCACATTTACGAATGAGCAGATTGATCGGGATTGAATCAAAAGCTTTGAAAAAATCAAAGGCACATGTGATGAAGTATTTTTGATTCATGCCAGAGTGAGAAAACCGAAAAGGTGCCATGTTGCACGCGCGTTTGGATAGTCGGAAAGTAGGTCATATCAATGGACGAATTGCGATAATTCATGGCAGACAATACACTTCATAACCTAAGTAAGCGCACAACTCTTACATGGGAATGACCTGAACTCACATTTCCCTATCTTTTTTATTTTTCCATGTAGCACGGCAGGCAGAAAAGCGACTGAACTTAAAATTCCATGGCTAGGAAATGGGCGACTGAACGTCAGCATTTTAAATTCAAACAGTGAGGTTCAAACCTGATATTTTGCCTGAATTTTTGAATCCCTGATTTTTGAATTCCTGAATAAGGGTTTCGAGCTGCAAAAGACTGCAAAAATTCAAATATTAGAATTTAAAAGTAGGCCGCTGCTTGTTTAGTGATTGCTTACTATTATCAGTTTGTATTGCTATTTCGTGATTAATTGTTTATCATTTAACATGTCCCTCGGTTCCATAGCCATTTCTATTCGCATTGTCGAAAACTATTTACGAAATACGCTGTAATGTTGGCTAAGTTCAGTGTTATTTATTTTAGTTTGATGAACGATGTATTGTTCTCAGGTATGTCCCGACGAAAGCAATCATTCCACGACTTAAGTCTTGATGAAGATCCAAGTGATGTCGATTTAGAGGTTACAGAGGCGTTCTCGAAATCTGTGAGTTGTATTAAACTATATTGTATTTCTTCGGAAATATATAGTACTGGTCCGCTGGTGCCTCCGGGAGTGTTTTAAGTTGTGTTTCGGCTTTATTAAGGCATAGAGTGTTAGTTAGGCTTTGCTAACGATTCGTTGCAATGGTCGTTGCAATGGAAAATAAGTGCTTTAGTCAAATGGTGTATTGTAACGTTGTGGTTAGTGCTAACAACTGTTTATTATAGCAGCCTAAGCAATAGCATTTTCCTTAAACGATGTGTAATAAATATTCTGAGCTTTAATCCAAGTCTGAGCAAATAATAAATCCTAAATCCACAACGCGGAGGCATCTGCGGTCCGGTATAATGACAGGGCTCATGTTGTACTGTCGTAGAATATTTACTCCAGCTGGTTTTGTTGATTACTAAAAAGCACGATTACAGTTTGCAAATATTAGCTGTTGCCCAGATATAATAATACTTCCAGGCTGACGTGGTTCGACAGTTGTACAGGATTCATTCTCCCCTCGATAATCCACCTACAATAATTTCTCCCGTCGTACAAGTTTGATTTAAATATATTTTAACTTTCTTTAGAAAATTGCATAGTCCCTTTTCGATTGGCAATATGCAGCCCGATTCGTGCGCCACTTTTAAATCATCCTCCATCATGTGTTCTCCCAATCTCTCGTCTACCTCAAGCTCCCTCGTCTTCTTCTCATTTCTGGTCACTCGACAGCGAAGGACCCTCTCCATCTCATGTAAAGGCAAGTATAATATGGGAGATTTCACCGGTCGGTCCTGCCTAAATGGCGTAATTTGAATTCTGAGCTCACGCTTAGGCTGTAGTTCGGTGATAATAGATTACGATCACTTAGGTTTATTAAATAACTTCTCATACTTATCGTATGCCTTTAGACTTCGCTTTCACAATCGGGTCGTACCGCCATTCCTATCTCTCATATGAGGCTGTTCGCGTAATAATCAATAAAAACGATGCACACTGAAAATGAAATGTATGCTCAAAATATGTTATTTGACCGCAATTATTGGCTCTTGAATAGAAATGACATCGCAAAATGAAATTTTCTATTGTCAGTCTGGAATATCTCATTCTCATTCTCATTGTGCGTCCAACGGTGTGGTCAAATAATTGAGAAATGGGCGACTAAAATGGTCATGAAGTGGTAAAACGGTACCTCTGAACTATGCATGTAGCATACGATTCTGAAAGCTGAGAACATGGCGCATCTTTCTATTCATGTTAATCACGATACTAACTGAAGGTATTCCAAAATACTTTTTCGAAATTCGGCGCATGTAACATTTATTTAATTTGAATATCACATCGTTATGAGCGAGTGAAAACACCCCTAGACATTATTTTCATGCAAAACCGATTACAGGTTCGTGAGATGTGGCGATGTAGCCTCAAAAACGGTAGTTACAGTACGCTTCAGCCGATGAGTAAAATGAAAAATGATTGGCACCATGATGATCAGCACCCTCGAAAACGCCAGTTTCTTTGCTTTCCAGAAAGTCGATGTACGAGGTCCTTCAGTCAAGTTGTTGATCCTTACGCAAACAGCCTCATATCTCATCATCTGCCTTTTCTCCCTGGTCTAAGGACCCGATCAATAGATCAGGTTCCTCTTCTCGCATAAACGTGAGTGTGTTTCCAAAATAAAAACGAGAACATCGGGTCACGTTCATTTTATCGACTTCATTTACCCTTTCTTTGGTTTTGTTTCATGTATACACCACAGACATGGAATGTATGAGGTCTGCGCAATTGTAATTTTTTTTTCGATTTTAAATTTTTAAACAGAATAATACACATTCAAAAAATCAAAACTCAATTTCTGGTAGGTTTTGTGCTTCCAGAAAAATAACATGGATCACCTAAGGTATGCTCGAGATACTGTGAAAGTTTCTGCTATCTCTTTTTTGTTATGATTTTTATATAAAACGAATTTCGAAAATAAAATATATTTTCCAAAATTGAAAAACACAGCGATGTTCCACTCAAAAATTCAACTAGAGTCCTTCTTTAGACATTTCGGTTTCGTCCATTGGGTATCGAGTTATTCTTAATAAACCGCAAATCAGTTGAATCTTCAGAGCTCCATACTGATCTCCAATCAAATTTGCATATCATGAGATTCTACCAGCGTTCCCAACCCATCGAAGTGTGTCGAAAACAGTTATTATCTCAGTCCATCACTTTTTTGCTGTACCGGGTATTGTCTGACTCTTACGCAAACGGGCTCTTATGTTCTGATTGCGATTCGAAGGCTAATCAGAACTGCAGAGTCTGAGACTGAATTGAATGAACCATTAACTCAGTGTTGAACGTATTACTTCCTGTTTAGGGGCTGATTATTCTACTCAATCCTTTTATGAATTCTGCTCTTTTTGGATTATTCGGTAAACAGTACAACTCCATTTTATACGGCTGTTATTTGTTCTCCATATTTTTGAAAGCAGATAAATATATTTGTTTTAATGTTAAATAATATGAACCGAAGATAACCATTTTGTGATTTTATTATTATTAGATAATTCGGAAATGGAATAAAGATTTTCGGCTAATTTTACATTGCTTTAATATACACACAGTACATTGGCAGGATGCAATTACCATACGGAAACGCAAACGTTCTCTCGAACTTGACATTGAGACGAATGAAGTAAGAAGAAGGAGTTTGGAGGAAATGCAAGTGAGAGCGGACATGGTGTGGAAGAGATTGGGAGAAAAGGAGAAGGATTTGGAAGTGAAAGAGTGGCTATTGGATGAGAAAATGAAGGAGATCAATGCTTATGTGGACAAAAACATTCAAGATGGTTTGGATCAGGGAATCAAGTGGCACAATAAATACTTACAATCGGCAGACAAGATGGATCTTCTTAGATGGGAGGTATATAACAGTAGAAGGTGGGAGATGAGAAAGGAAATCAAGATGGGCATTGAAAAGGAGCTTGGAGAAGAGAAAGACTCTGATGGAGATCCTGAGGGTGAAACTCCAAAGAGTCGAGTCGGATCCTATTCTAAAGGCAAATTCTCGACCAAATCGACCAAGATAGCCATCATCGAGCCATGATCACTGAGCTAATCGAGGAGATTTTGGGCCCCCACTATGAGAAGGAAGACGAGAAGGCTGCTTTGTTCTGGGATGTGGGAAAGACAATCGGAATTCGATTCCGAATGACTGCTGAGGAAGATCTCGATTTCACCAATCGACATGGGATAACATCCAACGGGAGGAAACGGATGAAGGAGACTATCAAGAAACTTGGCCTACCTAGAATATTTTCTAGTCAGAAGGAGTACGATGTATTGCGGTGTGAGATCTCAGAGAAGAGTCACTATGAGATCGAGACTGAGGTGATTAAAAAATTTATTAAAAAATGCATTGTATAATAGATAGAGGAGCGGAGAACGCACATAAATTTCCAGAAAGTGAAGACAGCGACATAGCGTTTCAAATATAAGGTTGGTGCGAAAGTTTTTGCCGATTTTTGGGGTGTTGAAATTTCTTGTTTTCTTTTTACAAGGATTGATCGGAAAAGAAGTGTTAGTGGCGACTAGTGAGGCATACACTTGCCTTTAAAATGCGCACTCCATTTACTCTCATAGTCTGATAGTACTAAAATTATGACGGATCAAAGTTGGTGGGTCGACTTATATATTGGGTCAGTTATCGGGCTCGTTCTCCATGATAAGTCAACCGTATCCAATGACACTACTGTATCTCGATAGGCAAGTGTGTAGGGCATGCAGCGATAGCATAATAACGGATTACACAACTGCGTCCTGCCAAAGAAATGTTCTTGAAGTTGAGGGCTCAGATCTCAGTTGACTGAACTTGGATATTTTTATTGCTTACTTTCTAACGAATGGAGCATGTTCTACCTACTCTGGTGGGAAACAATTGAGAAGTCATGCTCTATTAAAAGCGCTGAAAGGATGGACTATTGGGATGTCGGTTAAGATCATATAACGCGAGAGATCACGGATCATTTTTGCGAGGTCGGAAATGAGGTTCACATGAGTGTTTCGCTTTTCAATGTACATCGAACACTGAGATCAACCTACTATTTTATTAAGCAACCACTAGAGTATCAGATATAATTAATATTTGGTCCACTCATCTCGAACATTCGAACAGTGATCGACCAATGAAATCTCTAAAATTTAACATTTCTACAATTTTCATAGATTTAATGTATCTTACAAAACTTGACATATTTTCCTTCTAGAAGATGCTAGCTTAGGAAGTCTAGTGTTGCTATAAATAGGGTCAGTTACTAAATATTTTACTAAATAGCAAATTTAGGATGTTTCATTATAACAAGATCTGGAGATAATCTTGGAGCGCCTACTTTTTTGACTGTATCATGATGTTTTTTTTTATTGCTGAATTAGTTTGAAAGCCTTGAGTGGGGGGGATCGGGCAACGCAAACCCTAGTAACAAAATCGGCAAGAACTTTCGCACCAACCTTATAGAAGGGGGCTCATTTTTTGGCACACGCATGCACATACCGGACAGACATACAGACACATGGGAAAACAGACAAACAGACAAACAGACAAACAGACAGACAGACAGACAGTTCGAAATTATAGTAATAATTCATTCAGATGTACTACGGTTCATACGGATATCGGGGGTTATCTGGAAAGGCGAGTAAGAGTGATATATCGTGCAAACCGTCTTCTTACTGGAGCTCCATTCGATGGCAGACTCAAAGTTGTCTTCATTGGAGATAAGGGCGGTGAGCACACATCTCATTCAACATGACGGTCAACCTTACAGAAAGGGTTTGGATTGAGGGAGCGTGTAAAATCTATAGGTACTCTCTCACATTACATTTGAACAAAAACATGCAGTTTTTACGATGAAATTTGTACTGCACAGATCGGCACACCAAGTTATGCTTGCTTATTATGAACGTGGAGAGCTGCATCCCCATTCAATGCCTGCCTTATCCAAGTCATGACGGGCAAGGATTCTTATGAATGTATGAGGCGATTCTCTGCAAAGGTTCGATTATTAGTAGGGTTTCCGAGAATGATAACTACAGTATACCTGAAGGTCTTCGAGCAGATCAAGGCTCTCAATGGATCAAAGGTTACGGTAGACGAAGCGGCGAAGTTGGAGATGACAATTGAATTGCTAATGAGCGGGGACACTATGTGCTAATCGCTATGGTTGGAATGGGCGGATCAAATCAGACACATTGTTGCGTAATATGCATCTGGTATCGTGTAGAGTGGAGTGAGTAATTTGTGAAATGTCTACTAAATTCGTCAACCTCATTTTAGATCAATACACGTGCCCTTTCCACTCATTCCGGTATCGAAGCACTCTCTACAGTGACCTGCATATCCAGTTCGCAAAGAATGGCAGTGTAGGAGGATACGGTATATCAAGTAGTTTAGAGGCCATTTACGATGATATGAATTATTATAGGACAGAAGCATCTACCACTTCTTGAAATTGATAGTTGCAATGTGGGTGTACCAATTCTGCATCACAAGGCAAAAGTTACCAAGGAGTATGCACTAAAGTCACTAACTGATCTCGCGGTCGAACAAGACCATGTCAATGATGCGGAGACAGTGAAAAAAATGGTACAGTGTAAGAATTTGTGAAATGAAACAGTACCTTTCGCAGCTGTCTAAGCAGACTGAAGCAGCGGTGTTGGTGGATGAGTGGAGGAAGATGCTGTTATTCCGAGAGCGACAAGTGAAACACGTGGAATTGCAGCTGGAGATCATGGAATCTATGTATTCCTCGGCACAGTGAGAAAAATAATGATACCGAAGCTCCTAAAAGGGGTCAGATCCGAAAACCGAGAGGTATTCTAACAATTCCACTAATTTCTACGTCCTGACCCCTTTATGGAGATTTGAAACATATCTCCAGAAATGATATAAAAATCGTACAATTTTCAGTCACAATGAGTGCCACGCTCCCCATTGTGTCTTCATCGATTCCAGATCATCTGAGCTCCCTCATTTCTACACTTTCAAGTGAGATCTAAATTGCAATGTACAGTGTCGAAGATCTAAATTTGAGTTGTGGGCGATGCCAGAGGCATTGTCATCTGCAAAGCGCGTTGATTCTGGGACGGACGGATAGGAGGAATGCTGAAAATGCTGTGAAAGCTGGGCAAAAAATTCTTTGCTTTGATTACAGGTAATTTGATCTTTGATCTTTCCTAACTTTTCGATCATAACAATATGAGATATGAAAGATCAAACATCTATTATGAAGTGGCCTACCGTAATCCAACTATTCAAATACCTTCAGACATGGAGTGGGAGTGTCTTTCTATGCGGAATTGAAAAAAATTCTCAAAGGCTCAAGAACTGCCACCGAAGATACACGAGTTCGGCTCCAGCAGTCGGAAAGTCAACTCTCAGAGGTTAATTCGAAGATTCCAACGACGGGAAAGCGCCTCAAGAGACTTTAGCATATCATGAAGAGACAGCTTGGAGCAAATCACCATCGGTATAACATCCGACGGCTGTTATAAAGCGTGTAAAATTTGTGTTTTGTGGATGGCATGGTAGTTTGATTGGCCCTGACTGTGACAAGATGACGACGAAGGGAGCCCCTGAGTTGTTGGTATCTGTTTTGGATGACGGGGATCCGTCTACTCCTGAGGGAATACGCACGAATCAGAAGAAAATGGCAATACTTGGTACATTCAAGGTAAACCGTACGCATACAGTAAGAGATAACGATTACGGTATGCAGGAGTACTGTAATGCACAGTACTTCACCCTGAAACTCACAATTTTAGGCCATCGGCGCATTCACTCACGCTTGTAGAGCGGGTCTTTACCCTACTATGGAGAAGAGACAGGAGATTGTGAAAGAGGTATTTTAAATTCAAAAGCGAAAATGTCTACCTTTGCCTACCTTTTGCAGATCGACCATGCCTATAAGGCCTTCTGCGACAATGCACGCGGTCTCTTCCCTCACTCCAATGTGATTTCTCTCTGCCACATGCCTGTGCACGCTAGTGCATACGTTCTCAAGCATGGCTTCATTGGTCAATCTGCAGAGCACTCGGTGGAACACGTGCATCCCCTCACCCTCGAGAGATACTCTCTCAGAGTATACTCAGAGGTAGGGTTGGCCTCACAAGGAATTTTCCTCATCATGGAATCACAAGAACTCAAACCTCATGCAGTCAACAATCACTTTACGATCATCAATCGATAGAAAATGTTGAGGTGATATCGAGTTTGCCACTCGTTTTTCGAAATAGCACCTACCAGCAAGTAGATCATTAAAATGAAATTCCTTGGCAAGGAAAAACAATGTGGTCCCCCCTTATCTATTCCTTGTGAAGCCAACCCTACTCAGAGGATTCTAACAGAACCGTTTCCTATGAAAAGTCGAAGAGAAAAAATATTCAATGTGATGGATTACGGTAGGTTATCGTCTCGGGGTTTATAGATGTCATTACTCGTTTCCATTTGTTGTTGTTGTTATTGTTGTTTAATCTATAAGGCTGTTAAGAAAGTCTTGCCCGATTTTCAATCTGAACTTCGAGCTTTCAGTTCTCTCAAAGTTCAAATCAATAATCCATTTATTCAATGTATGTTGTAAGAGTTCTGTTTGATAATGATACCCAACAATGGATGTAGTCCTGTCTAGATTTATATCCAAGAAAAAATCCAAAATATGATTCATGTTTTCCAGCAAGTATATCGTAAAAGTTGTTAGAGCTAGTTTCTGGCAGGGAATTTGTTTCCAAGAGCTCATTATGAGGCCGATTGCGTAAAAGTCGGACAAACTGCAACAGCGCTCGGTACAGACGAAAAGTCAATGTCTGAGGAAACAGTGGTTTTCGGTACTGTTTGATGTGCTTATCAACATGGTGTAATGACATGGTATGCAAATTCATGTGGAGCTCAATCTGGAGCTCCGAAGATCCGACTATTGTACTATTTTGGTGCTGTATCTGGATACCCGTTGCCTCCTCCGAAAACTTCTGAACACAAACTAGGGCTCATTTTCGATAAGAAATATAAGGGAAATATTTATAGGGCGTTATCTCACCTTGTGTTCAAGGCGCATTATGGTTCTAGCGTGTAAGGAAAAAGAGCATGTTCTAACTTTTACAGTAGGTGTGTCGAACCTTCTGTAGTCTGCGTTTTAAATTGGGGGCCATATGGATGACGGCAAACAAAGTTATGATTTTTCTACTAAGGCAACTTGAGGGAAAAACATCCGTCTGAGGAGAGAATTGTGCGATTTGCATGCACTTGCTCTCTCATTTCTCACTTTCAGACGCCGCGCTTAGCCGGGCGGTGGAGAGTGAGAGGGGGAATTACATGCAAATTGAACAATTCCCTCCTTCTCCTTGTTATTTCGAAATGTGATCCTCTGAATGTTTTCAAAAACCAAAAATTATGAAAAGATCGATACACTCTGAAGTACGGTAAAATACCAATTTCTACATTGTTCGTTTATGAAGTGCCCCATAAAAGACTGACAAATTCAATTATTGCCCGACTAATCAGTTATACTAGTGGACATTGCCTACAAAACGAGCGTAAGAACGAGCTCATAGACTCTGATCAGAAATAGTAACTTTCGATGAAGTGCCTATTTGGATGGCGAATTTCGAACATCATTTGACTAATCAACCAAGACCGCGACGACAGCCTTTCACTCAAAATAGACAATGCTATTCTAACAGTTGTAGAAGGCACTGTAAATGTGTATAGATTGGGGGTTAGCTTCATTACGGCAATGTCGCTAAGTCAAAAAAAAACATTTATTTTCGACCTCGTTTGCACGCCGCTTCTAGGTATGAGACATTTTTTTAGAAGCCCGATGTGGTGGTCGAGTTCAATAACCCATCACGAATTCATTATAAACTACCTTTATCATAAACCACTTGAATAGAGTCCTATCTCATTCCAACGTAGAACTGCAATCGTTTGATAAGTTCGAGTCGAAATAGACCCGACCCAATTTCTCCATTCATATTTCTCGCCAGTATAAATGCGTAGACATGAGAAAGTGGCAACATAAAGAGGAAGACTCATTACATTTAACATGCCTATTAATATTTAGATCGGGAACTGAAGAAAGAAAATTGGTCGATTTTTCAAGAAACGTGAAATCGGGCAAGACTTTCTTAACAGCCTTATAATTTCCGTTTTTGAATTCAATTTGCTCTTAAATGTTCCTTTTTAACACTGCTCCTTAGAATTCATTAAAGGTGGTGTCCCACGAACTTTTGGTTAACTGAGTTCTCACTGTAGGGTTATAGTAATCGGTTTCCAGATAAGAGCCCCGCAAACCGCATGTTCAGCCGATAAGTTTGAACAAAGTTATTTGCGTTTGGCTCTGTGCCAAACTGACCCTGAATGCAGGAATTCAAAAATGATCGGGGGAAGGAGGAGAAAACGACCGCGTCATTGAAACATATGAGATGAGGAATGATGGAGCAGGAGATTCGTGTTACTCCTTCTTTAACGATGGCGGCGTTGTTGTTTCTTAGAAGCTGTATAAATAAGGATAACAGTTATCACAAAGATTATCGCAAAAAAAAATAAATTAAATAGTAATCAATTTTATACAAGATACTAATTTTGACACAACAAAGACAATTTAAAATTAAAATTTTAAAAAAAACAGTTCGAAATAAGAGAAGCAAAAATTGTCGCATTACTTACGATGTTTACCGGCTGTGATGAAAAGTGCTCGGCAGTTGGCTCCGCCTACTTTGCGAAAGAGAAACGAGCGGATTTCTCGCCTCCGTTTTGCCCCACCGGTCGGGTTTTCTTCCGCCGTGCATGTAGGCTTCACCGAAACATGGATTGCAAATGAAAGGGTTAATGATAACATGCGTGGCTTTGGTCGCTATACGAGATACTATCTGACTCAATCAACGTATTTCTTCAGTGGCTTGGCACAGTACGATAAATTAGTGGATGAGCTAAACATGTCACATTGTAGTGTGGACGAGGCTGAGTTGACCCTTGATGTAAAAAGTTGCGAAATCGCTTCTACGCCTCAGGACATTTACAGTAGCGGTCAAAAGTCTTCGGGCTCTTTTTCTCTTTGTTAAAACTTTTGAACCCAAGGAAGTTTCGATCCGATAATGGTGGGGTCTGATGTGAAATCTATTGGAGCATACGATGAAACTATTCAATTCAATTCAATATTTTATCAGAATCATGCTTAGGGGATGGGAGCATGCTGATCTCTTCTGGCGTTGTATTCCTTTGCTGATATTGACCACCAATCGCTTCCCATGATTCGGTGTATTGCATCTCTCCATCGGGCTCTGGGATGACCTCTGTTGCGGGACCAGTTGTAAGGAATCCAAACTGTTAGGGCTCTAATCCATCGAGATTCGTCCATGTTTCGTACGCGATTTGCCCAGTTGATCTTCTTTTGCTGTGCTTGATGCACCCAGTCTTTGAACTTGGTGGTGGCTCGTATTCGTTCGTTAGTCCATCGATGAAACATAGTTATTCTGAGAACTTTCCTTTCCATTTTCCTCTGCGCCCTCTTAACTTTTCCTTGTCAGATTCACGCAATGTCCACACTTCTGCTCCGTATAGTACTGCTGGAGTGACAAGAGCATGAAATGCACGGCGTTTATGTTCTACAGACAATTTGCGAGAGATCATTAAGTCATATATTTTACTCCATGCGCCCCATGCACATCGTATTTTTCGGTCAATCTCGAGCGACGGGTTGAGGGGGAAGAAAGAGTTGTTCCAAGATAAGATGCTTCGCCGACAAATATGAATTCTTCTCCGTCTAATACAATCGGGTTTCAGGTCGAAGTACAGTTAGACAGAATCATTGTTTTCTTCGCGTTAATGGAAAGACCGTAGGCCGCTGCGTTCTCTTTCAGAGTTCTCAACATTCTTTCAATTGCTGGCTTGTTCCTTGCTATAATGACAATATCATCTGCATAGGTAAGTTGAGTGAAGGGTCTTCCATCTATCCGAATACCATCTGCGTCCCATTCACACTCATTGAGAATCATTCGTAGTAACACGGCTGTAAAGAGACGAGGGGACAGTGGTCAACCTTGCCGGACACCGCGTTGTATTGATATTGGAACGAGTTGACCATTTACTAGTATCGACCCTTATAATCCGTTAGAAGTTCGCGAACTTCTGACGGATTATAAGGGTCGTATGTTTGAATTTGATTCCTTATAGACGTTCGAGTAGTTTGATCAAGTTTTGATGTATTCCTTGTCGCGAGAGGGCATTCCAGAGAGACGGCCACTCTACGCTATCAAAAGCATTGGCAAAATCTACTAACGCGATATATATCGGTATGCTGTGTTCTACACTCTTCTCCAGTAGTTGTTTCATCGCATGGGCATGATCGAACGTGCTGAATCCCGCTCTGAAGCCATCTTGTGATGGATCTTCTGACTCTTCAAGGCACCTTTCAATTCTCTTTAGTACTGTTTTTGTCATAGCTTTGTATATGGAAGAGAGTAGGAGAGAGTAACTATTGGTGTATTGCGAAATCTTTCAGCTATTGCGTTGTGATGACGCAATCGATGCACACTTTTTTGAAGAGCCATTATTCTTACATGGATTTTTTTCCTGTTTACCAATTTTTCAGGGTATTGAGACATGCCGACGCTCTACCTATAAAAATTTTTTTCAAGTTGCTGCGGTGCCACTACTTCGCTGCAGCCAAGCTGCAATTTCGAGCTCGGAAAATCATATCTCGCCTTTTAGACATCGCACATACCCGATCTAAGCACCAAAATGATCGTCATCATGACTGCCAATGATCTATGGTCGCGGTGGGTCATCATTTGCCCTCAGGGCACGAAGAAATCAATTTTTCGGATTGTTGTGGTCTGACGAAGGGGAAGTCTATAGGACGTGCTCAAAAGATCTGGTTTCACCGGTGTGCAACCACAAGATGATATCAAGCTGTTTCACAAGTTGGCATCAAGCTTGAAGGCAGCTTGTGAATGAGCTTGATATCAACTTGTGAAACCTATTTGGTACCGCGCTCCCGTACCCTTCCTTTACACTCGTGGTCTTTCATGTTTTCAAGGAAATCGAACAGTTTATCATGTAAACATCATTCACATGGTTGTAGTGCATACTTTAATGTGATCCATTTCTTCTAATTGCTGCTTCTTCGTATGCGTGTATGTTGAGTCGTATGTATGCGGTGCGGGAATGCTTGAAAAAACAGTCCGATGTGTAATATGAAATTGCGTTATAATATTGATTCCTGAATGAAAAATTGTTGGAAAACGCTTCACCTACCCTGAGTCTCGTATACATCTCCAACTTGATGATTACAAACAGGGAAAAGGGGACACATCGAATAGAAACCTTGTATATGAAATTTTATATAATAGACCTGAAAAGAAAATTATTCATCGATTACGAATATTTCTGTGAAGAAAAACTGCATATAGCTCCGAGGTCTTCATTTATAGATGAGGACTTATATAAATAATAAATATTCATCCAAATATCCACTTCGGACATCCTGAAAAGAAGAGAATTCCGCAGTAAATCATACCTCAAAGTGACTTGCGCCGTTATCCATGATTCCCGCAGTAATTTGAAATAGAAAATACGAAGAAATTCGATAAATAACAGAAGCAAATCGATAAAACGAATTGGAAATTAGGCGCGGTGAACGCGCCCGTGCTATGAGTGCATTCCCTGGAGTTGTTTATGAGTATTTTCCCCGGTTACGGCAACTTGATATCAACTTGTGAAACTGCTGATATAAACTTTTGAAATCGGAAGATTGATATCAACTTGATATTCGCTCTAAACTTGATATCAACTTGTGGTTGCACACCGGTGTTGGGCGTGGATTCGGCTGTGAATCTATAGGAGAACCGATTCCTAGCTGCAATAAGCGTTTCGATTGGATTCCTGCTCGATTTCCGGAAGGATACCGGCTTGACCACGCCCATTTTCTGCCCATTGGCAACGATCAGACTTTTGAGCGTATCTCGGCTCTGAGTTAACGGAGAAGGCTGGCAGAAACATCAATGGAATCAGCATGGCCGGCTCAATAATATCATTCACAAATTACATCATCACTATGCAATGTAGCATCATCCTTACGCAATACTCCTTTTTGTGTTTTCTTAGCGGTAAGTCTACGGAAAAGGATGGAAGAGGTGCAATTGAAATAAATTTGGTCTTTCCACCACTCAAAAGCACAAATTACGCCATCAATATGCAATATTTTATAATTCTCTGAGATATTGCATAAGAGTGATTTGTGTGCTGAGATCAGTGCTGAGATGCACTTAAAAGTCCGATCGTTGACAACGGGCAGAAAATGGGCGTGGCCAAACCAGTGTCTTTCCGGAAATCGATCGCCGCGGGCAGGAATCCAATCGAAACGCTTATTGCAGCTAGGAATCGGTTCTCCTATAGATTCACAATCCACGCCCAAACCAGATCTTTTGAGCACGTCCTATAGACTTCCCCTTCGTCAGGCCACTATAATCCGAAAAAATTGATTTTTTCGTGCCCTGAGGGCAAATGATGACCCACCGCAAATGATTAACAAAGAGAAAAAATACTTTTGACCGCTACTGTAAATGCCCTGAAGCGTAGAAGCGATTTCGCAACTTTTTACATCAAGGGTCAACTCAGCCTCGTCCACACTACAATGTGACATGTTTAGCTCATCCACTAATTTATCGTACTGTGCCAAGCCACTGAAGAAATACGTTGATTGATTCAGATAGTATCTCGTATAGCGACCAAAGCCACGCATGTTATCATTAACCCTTTCATTTGCAATCCATGTTTCGGTGAAGCCTACTACCGAGTGAAACGTACTACCGAGGTCATCGGTAGTAAGATTAGGTCTAACATTTTTACCCACCAATACCTACTGAAACCCGTGATTATTTCAGAAAGCCAAATTTTTCGGGGGGGGTGACAATTCCGCAAGGCGACATTTCCGCAACGAGGTTTATTGCTCTAAACCAACCTACATTACCCAACCTAAGTGATATCATGATTTGAATCGCGAGGGCTTTCAAACTCACAAATTAACTAATTAGATATTTAAAATTTCGCAAATTAGCAGGAAATTCAAAAAAAAATTAGCAGGAAATTCAAAAAAAAAGTCAGAAAAATACAGCAACAAGCCGACTCGATGGAGGTTAGCAAATAACCAGCAGGGAAAATATTTCATATAGATTCCTCGAGTTTGAGCAAAGTAATAAGCCGTTGCGGAATTGTCACCCCCCCCCCTAATTTTTGAATGTACCGAGTTGTCTGACACTTACGCAAACGGGCTAGCACTTTACTACTTCCTCGCCAAGCCCAGCAGCCTTCGCCCTCTAGCCACCGTGACGCCTGCAGGAGGGAACCGACCGGGGGCATAGGGCAGATCATTCATTTCCTTACAATTTCAAATAACTTATGTTAGCTCATAGCGAGATTTAATGGTATTATTTTGTTTCCTCATTTTTTTGATTTGGGATCGTCTTGGGCTCTATGAATTCGCTCTACGAATTTTTTTTAACGTCTTTGCATCTTTAGAAATAAAATGTATAGATGTGAGCGCCAAGCAAAAAAAAACCTTTATGTGGAAATTTGACGAAACGTGATTTCGACGCGACGTCTCCAGTCGCCAACTGAATTTCCCCGGGAAAACGAATATGCTTGTCGTGATTAGAATGTTTGATAACATTAATTCTAATAGTTTCAGGGAATTAACAAGTTTGACTGTTCTGACACTCCACATTCGGCTCGATTCTTAGGCGATGAGTGTGTTGAGACGATTACGAGGAATATCAACCTGGCTTTGTCGGTAAGGCGCTTGAAATGCAATTCCGCTCCAATCAGTTTGATTCCACGCGGTGGATATTTGCTGTTGCATGTTCCGCCCAGTGTTTTTGATTATTTTTTGCAGAATGATTTGTATATTTTCTTTAATAAAGATATTGATCACCAGTCGATACCCTTGTTCTACCGATCAATCCCGCGCTTCATAGCCGCTCTTCTGTTCCTGGTTAGTTCGATCATACTATTCAAAAACTCCGCATTTCGTTTTTTCTCACTATGCCCTCTGCCCTCTTTAATATTCACAATACAGGCGGATGGCGATTCGTCCAGCACCCCCCCCCCCCCCCGCTTTTCCCGGCTCATCGCCGCCGTCGGCTCTCCGAGCTGCAGTGCATAGCGTGTAACGAGTGTGCCTAACTTAGGCAGTTCTTTTTTTCGAATTTTAAGAACGAAAAAAGGAGTATTTATTTTGTTTAACACGTTCTAATCAACCCATTATCTCTGCGCTGTGTCGTATCAGAATGGTTAATTATCCAAACGAAAAAATATCAAGTTGGCGCGAAAGTTTTGGACCATTTTGAGATTCTTGAATACTCTTCCAAATTTCCTTCTAAGCTGGCCAGTCTAATTGTCTCAGTATCGACACCTGCAGTATAAGACAAGTGCATCTAAAACATGAACCAAAAAAAATCATTTCTCGGTCACCATGTTCGGGCAAAATACAGTAATTCCGAACAAATCCGAACAAGTCGGACGTTCGTCCGAACTCGAACAACGGCGAACACAGGCCTATTCATTTTTCACTTCCGATGTTCTCCGACATTGTCCGAATTCACAACACTAATAAATATTATAATAAACAATGTAAAGTATTAACTGGAAAATTCATAATATTCATAATAGGCCGCAATTTACGATTCAAGGCAGTTGTAAGAAACACGTGTGCCGAATTTGCGAAAAGTTAATCGGTATTTTCAGCAAAAAATATGTTTCTTCGCCTCTTCAATTTTCATCTGCGGTACGCCGATGGACTTGATGAAACCTGAACATTTGAAACAATAAATTAAATTGAAAGTTCAACTCAGAGGGATTTTTAAAACTTCTATCCTGATTCTTTGTGTAGGCAAGAAAACTTTGAAAAAATTTAAAATGAGCATTTTTTAATTTTATTTTTATATAACCAATTATTTAGTGGTAGAAACTAACCGATAGATCACCGGAAACTGCAAAAGTTTCGTTGAAATTAAGAAACAAATAGTGCAGTAGACCGCTCAGAATGGGTGAAAGAAGGGAGCGTGAGTGTGACAATAACAATTTTCGATGCAAATTTGTTAATAAATATATGCAGAATCCAATCCCAGACATACTTTTCATTAACCCTCTCATACCCACCTCTTTAACGCATTCCGAGCGGTCGGTTATTCGATCTCTTCTCTTTCCTTCTCCATCATTTAAAGTTACCGACGAAAGGAAAGATTTCGATATTTTTTATTCGACGCACATTATATGCTGATTAAATTTAATAGAAGCTCGGAAATGGTGTTCGTGATCTTCGGTAAAAGCAATGTTTTACAGTATGCTGTAGAGATTCAAATTATTTATTTTCGTTTTTTGCATCTTTACGGCACAAGATCTTTCAAATCAACATTCGTGCAATTGTAATACCACTGTGAAGTTGAACGCACGCAAGAAATCTCAGATTAAAGTACCAAAAATATAGAGTTTGTTCATATTTTTGCTATTTAATACTGCGATTTCTTGCATGCATTCAATTGCACGATGGTATTACAATTGCATTAATGTTTATTTGAAAGATCTTATGTCGTAAAAATGCAAAAAAAAACGTAAATAAATAATTGTAACCGCTTCAGTATACTATAGAATATTGCCGGTCAGGTACATTTCCGAGCTTATAATTAATTTGGGGCTTATTTTCAGGCGTTTTCTTATGCGAACTAATTATCAGGAGTCTCATCTGCGTCGAATAAAAAAAATCGATCGTCGGTAAATTTAATATTTCAGTAAATGGCGATTCGCCCCGCACCTCCGCTATTCCCGGCTAATCGCCCCCGGCGCCTCACCCGATATGAGCTCCTGAGCAAGGCGCTGAACGAGCGCCACACCAAGTCAGTTCGTTTTTTCAAATTTTCAGAACGAAAAAAGAGTATATATATACCGACACGTTCTAATCGACCCACTTTCTCTTCCATAGATACAGTAGCGGTCAAAAGTTTCCGGACACTTTTTCTTTTTGTTAAAACTTTTAAACCCGAAGAGGTTTCGATCTGATAATGGTACGGTAGTAAGTGAAATCCATTGGAGATTACGATGCCACTATTGGGGTATTGCGACATCTTTCAGTTATTACATAGCGATGACGCAATCAACGCATACTTTTTGAATGGGCATTATTCTTACACGGATTTTTTCCAGCTCACCTAACTTTCAGGGTGTTGAGACATGGCCACGAACTACCTTTTAACAAATTTTCAAGTTGCTGAGGTGTCGATACTTGGCTGCAGCCATGCTGCAAAATCAAGGTCGGAAAATCATATCTCGTCTTCTAGACATCCCACAGACCCGATCAAAGCACCAAACTGATCGCCATGATGACTGCCGATGATCCTCAGAATATTGTGGCGGAAGGCCACCATTTACCCTCAAGGCAATTAAAAGTCACTTTTTCGCATTATTGTGGTCTCACCGAGGGCCCCCCTATAGGACTTGCACTAGAGATCTGGCTTGGGCGTGGATTAGGTAGAGAATCTATGGGAGAACCGATTGCTAGCTGAAATAAGCGTTTCGATTGGATTCCTGCTCGCGGCGATCGATTTCCGGAAGGACACTGGTTTGGTCACGCCCATTTTCAGCCCTTTGACAAGGTTCCGACTTTTACGTATATCTCGGCTCTGAGTTAACGTAGAAGGCTGGCATACCCATCAATGGAATCAGCGTGGCTGGCTCTATAATCTCATCTACAAATTGCATCATCACTATGCAATATGTCATCATCCTTAGGCAATACTCCGAGTCTCAGTGTTTTCTTAGCGGTAGTTCAACGGGCAACAGCGGAAAAGATGCTAATGACATTAAAGTGATCTTTGCGTCACTCTAGAGCACAAATTACGTCACTAATATGCGCCATTTTACCACTCTAAAAAATAATGCCTGAGGATGATGAAATATTGCATAGTGATGATGCAATTTGTGAATGAGATTATAGAGCCAGCCACGCTGATTCCATTGATGGGTACGCCAGCCTTCTCCGTTAACTCAGAGCCGAGATACACGCAAAAGTCGGAACCGGGCGAAAAATGGGCGTGACCAAACCAGTGTCCTTCCCGAAATCGACCGCCGCGGGCAGGAATCCAATCGAAACGCTTATTGCCCATAGCAACTGGTTCTCCCATAGATTCTCTACCGAATCCACGCCCAAGCCAGATCTGTAGTGCAAGGGGGGCCCTCGGTGAGACCACAATAATGCGAAAAAGTGACTTTTACGTGCCTTGAGGGCAAATGGTGGCCACCATATTCTCAGGATAATCGGCAGTCATCATGGCGATCAGTTTGGTGCTTTGATCGGGTCTGTGGGATGTCTAGAAGACGAGATATGATTTTCCGACCTTGATTTTGCAGCATGGCTGCAGCCAAGTAGCGACACCGCAGCAACTTGAAAAAAAAATTTTCTAGGTAGTTCGTGGCCATGTCTCAACACAAAGTTAGGTGAGCTGGAAAAAAATCCATGTAAGAATAATGCCCACTCAAAAAAGTATGCGTTGATTGCGTCATCACTATGTAATAACTGAAAGATTTCGCAATACCCCAATAGTGGCATCGTAATCTCCAATGGATTTTACTTACTACCGCACCATTATCAGATCGAAAGCTCTTCGGGTTTAAAAGTTTTAACAAAAAGAAAAAGTGTCCGGAAACTTTTGACCGCTACTGTATGTCTTTAGCCAATTCGAAACTAGCGGGGTTGTATTGAGGTTAAATGCACTACGCTCTATGCGTACACTACGTTCTATGCATAGTTCTGGGTGCGGGTTCGGTCCAGGGGGAGCTCGATAGGTGGCTCCAGGTACGGTCCAGGGGGTGCCCTGTAGCCGGCTCCAGGTTCGGTCCAGGGGGAGCTCGGAAGCCGGCTCCGGGCTACATTAAAGCTCGCAGTATGCTAGGGAATGTTAATCGCTACAAAGAGTACTAGCTTATTCCGTTGCAAAAGGCTCGTGAGGCTGAGAGCGATCGAAAAAAGTTGTCTCTCTCTCTGACGCTCTTTCACGCTCTCTGAATCATTTGGGAACTTTTTGAAATGTTCGATTCTCTCTCTCTCTCTCTCTCTCTCTCTCTGACGCTCTTTCACGCTCTCTGAATCATTTGGGAACTTTTTGAAATGTTCGATTTTTCACGTTAAAACGCGTTACAACACGTTCAGACACGTTTCCGACATCGCAAAACACTTTTGTAGTGATCCCCTACGGTTTCTGAATCATTTTGGAACTTTTCGAAATTTTCGATTTATCACGTTAAAACGTGTTAGTGACATCGCAAAACTGTTTATGACATCGCAAAACACTTTTCCTGTGATCCCCGACACTCATCGGTGCGTTTGGAGAAGGTTCGAAAATTTCGATTTTTCATGTTAAAACTCGGCAAAACAGGTGAAAACGTGTTTCACGGTACTCAAAAACGGGTTAGGACAGTTTCTGGCACTTGCGAAAAATGCGGCAAAAGGTTTGCCCGCGGCGGGGGTCGAACCTGGGGGCCTCGGATTCAAATCAGTCCGTACTAGCCAAAAATTGACCTATGCTGAAAAGTTACCCTAAGGGTAAACTTTATGCGTAGAGTCCGAAAATCGATATTAAAAGGGTCCCCGGTCAAACCCGGCCGAGATATGTTTCATGATACATGAAAAATCGATTTTTCAATTTTTGTCCGGATCGTTGGAAACCCTAACATAGAAAAAGGCTGACGCCGAGAGGAGCATTTTTCATGTTGCGAGTTTTTGGATAGCTCGTAGCAGGAAAAAGTTACGGTAAGTCAAATAATTCAAACTTTTTTTTAAATTTCTTTTTCCAAATATGCTACATATTTTATTACATTTTCAGAATCAGCACATAAAACTACCCTACGCATATTTTTAGCAATAACAATTTCTTTCTTGAAGCTGGTCGTTTGGGCAAAGGTTAACCCAGATGTTGGTACTTCCTAATATGAATTGATGATAATTTCATCTTTACGACCAATTCCTTTTCTGATATAGTGCTGTATCACACTCGCGCAAAAGATATATACAGTATCCAGGTTAACGGGGCTGCTCATCAAAGCGATAAATGAGTTTAAGATAGAAGAAAAATATAATGAAGAATAGATTTTTTTCATAATTTCGATGCATATTTGGGTAAGAACAACGCTTGCATTCCATCTCAAAAGCAGTAACATCGAAATTATGAAAAAAATCTATTCTTCATTATATTTTTCTTCTATCTTAAACTCATTTATCGCTTTGATGAGCAGCCCCGTTAACCTGGATACTGTATATATCTTTTGCGCGAGTGTGATACAGCACTATATCAGAAAAGGAATTGGTCGTAAAGATGAAATTATCATCAATTCATATTAGGAAGTACCAACATCTGGGTTAACCTTTGCCCAAACGACCAGCTTCAAGAAAGAAATTGTTATTGCTAAAAATATGCGTAGGGTAGTTTTATGTGCTGATTCTGAAAATGTAATAAAATATGTAGCATATTTGGAAAAAGAAATTTAAAAAAAAGTTTGAATTATTTGACTTACCGTAACTTTTTACTGCTACGAGCTATCCAAAAACTCGCAACATGAAAAATGCTCCTCTCGGCGTCAGCCTTTTTCTATGTTAGGGTTTCCAACGATCCGGACAAAAATTGAAAAATCGATTTTTCATGTATCATGAAACATATCTCGGCCGGGTTTGACCGGGGACCCTTTTAATATCGATTTTCGGACTCTACGCATAAAGTTTACCCTTAGGGTAACTTTTCAGCATAGGTCAATTTTTGGCTAGTACGGACTGATTTGAATCCGAGGCCCCCAGGTTCGACCCCCGCCGCGGGCAAACCTTTTGCCGCATTTTTCGCAAGTGCCAGAAACTGTCCTAACCCGTTTTTGAGTACCGTGAAACACGTTTTCACCTGTTTTGCCGAGTTTTAACATGAAAAATCGAAATTTTCGAACCTTCTCCAAACGCACCGATGAGTGTCGGGGATCACAGGAAAAGTGTTTTGCGATGTCATAAACAGTTTTGCGATGTCACTAACACGTTTTAACGTGATAAATCGAAAATTTCGAAAAGTTCCAAAATGATTCAGAAACCGTAGGGGATCACTACAAAAGTGTTTTGCGATGTCGGAAACGTGTCTGAACGTGTTGTAACGCGTTTTAACGTGAAAAATCGAACATTTCAAAAAGTTCCCAAATGATTCAGAGAGCGTGAAAGAGCGTCAGAGAGAGAGAGAGAGAGAGAGAGAGAGAGAATCGAACATTTCAAAAAGTTCCCAAATGATTCAGAGAGCGTGAAAGAGCGTCAGAGAGAGAGACAACTTTTTTCGATCGCTCTCAGCCTCACGAGCCTTTTGCAACGGAATAAGCTAGTACTCTTTGTAGCGATTAACATTCCCTAGCATACTGCGAGCTTTAATGTAGCCCGGAGCCGGCTTCCGAGCTCCCCCTGGACCGAACCTGGAGCCGGCTACAGGGCACCCCCTGGACCGTACCTGGAGCCACCTATCGAGCTCCCCCTGGACCGAACCCGCACCCAGAACTATGCATAGAACGTAGTGTACGCATAGAGCGTAGTGCATTTAACCTCAATACAACCCCGCTAGTTTCGAATTGGCTAAAGACATACAGTAGCGGTCAAAAGTTTCCGGACACTTTTTCTTTTTGTTAAAACTTTTAAACCCGAAGAGCTTTCGATCTGATAATGGTGCGGTAGTAAGTAAAATCCATTGGAGATTACGATGCCACTATTGGGGTATTGCGAAATCTTTCAGTTATTACATAGTGATGACGCAATCAACGCATACTTTTTTGAGTGGGCATTATTCTTACATGGATTTTTTTCCAGCTCACCTAACTTTGTGTTGAGACATGGCCACGAACTACCTAGAAAATTTTTTTTTCAAGTTGCTGCGGTGTCGCTACTTGGCTGCAGCCATGCTGCAAAATCAAGGTCGGAAAATCATATCTCGTCTTCTAGACATCCCACAGACCCGATCAAAGCACCAAACTGATCGCCATGATGACTGCCGATTATCCTGAGAATATGGTGGCCACCATTTGCCCTCAAGGCACGTAAAAGTCACTTTTTCGCATTATTGTGGTCTCACCGAGGGCCCCCCTTGCACTACAGATCTGGCTTGGGCGTGGATTCGGTAGAGAATCTATGGGAGAACCAGTTGCTATGGGCAATAAGCGTTTCGATTGGATTCCTGCCCGCGGCGGTCGATTTCGGGAAGGACACTGGTTTGGTCACGCCCATTTTTCGCCCGGTTCCGACTTTTGCGTGTATCTCGGCTCTGAGTTAACGGAGAAGGCTGGCGTACCCATCAATGGAATCAGCGTGGCTGGCTCTATAATCTCATTCACAAATTGCATCATCACTATGCAATATTTCATCATCCTCAGGCATTATTTTTTAGAGTGGTAAAATGGCGCATATTAGTGACGTAATTTGTGCTCTAGAGTGACGCAAAGATCACTTTAATGTCATTAGCATCTTTTCCGCTGTTGCCCGTTGAACTACCGCTAAGAAAACACTGAGACTCGGAGTATTGCCTAAGGATGATGACATATTGCATAGTGATGATGCAATTTGTAGATGAGATTATAGAGCCAGCCACGCTGATTCCATTGATGGGTATGCCAGCCTTCTACGTTAACTCAGAGCCGAGATATACGTAAAAGTCGGAACCTTGTCAAAGGGCTGAAAATGGGCGTGACCAAACCAGTGTCCTTCCGGAAATCGATCGCCGCGAGCAGGAATCCAATCGAAACGCTTATTTCAGCTAGCAATCGGTTCTCCCATAGATTCTCTACCTAATCCACGCCCAAGCCAGATCTCTAGTGCAAGTCCTATAGGGGGGCCCTCGGTGAGACCACAATAATGCGAAAAAGTGACTTTTAATTGCCTTGAGGGTAAATGGTGGCCTTCCGCCACAATATTCTGAGGATCATCGGCAGTCATCATGGCGATCAGTTTGGTGCTTTGATCGGGTCTGTGGGATGTCTAGAAGACGAGATATGATTTTCCGACCTTGATTTTGCAGCATGGCTGCAGCCAAGTATCGACACCTCAGCAACTTGAAAATTTGTTAAAAGGTAGTTCGTGGCCATGTCTCAACACCCTGAAAGTTAGGTGAGCTGGAAAAAATCCGTGTAAGAATAATGCCCATTCAAAAAGTATGCGTTGATTGCGTCATCGCTATGTAATAACTGAAAGATGTCGCAATACCCCAATAGTGGCATCGTAATCTCCAATGGATTTCACTTACTACCGTACCATTATCAGATCGAAACCTCTTCGGGTTTAAAAGTTTTAACAAAAAGAAAAAGTGTCCGGAAACTTTTGACCGCTACTGTATCTATGGAAGAGAAAGTGGGTCGATTAGAACGTGTCGGTATATATATACTCTTTTTTCGTTCTGAAAATTTGAAAAAACGAACTGACTTGGTGTGGCGCTCGTTCAGCGCCTTGCTCAGGAGCTCATATCGGGTGAGGCGCCGGGGGCGATTAGCCGGGAATAGCGGAGGTGCGGGGCGAATCGCCATTTACTGAAATATTAAATTTACCGACGATCGATTTTTTTTTATTCGACGCAGATGAGACTCCTGATAATTAGTTCGCATAAGAAAACGCCTGAAAATAAGCCCCAAATTAATTATAAGCTCGGAAATGTACCTGACCGGCAATATTCTATAGTATACTGAAGCGGTTACAATTATTTATTTACGTTTTTTTTTTGCATTTTTACGACATAAGATCTTTCAAATAAACATTAATGCAATTGTAATACCATCGTGCAATTGAATGCATGCAAGAAATCGCAGTATTAAATAGCAAAAATATGAACAAACTCTATATTTTTGGTACTTTAATCTGAGATTTCTTGCGTGCGTTCAACTTCACAGTGGTATTACAATTGCACGAATGTTGATTTGAAAGATCTTGTGCCGTAAAGATGCAAAAAACGAAAATAAATAATTTGAATCTCTACAGCATACTGTAAAACATTGCTTTTACCGAAGATCACGAACACCATTTCCGAGCTTCTATTAAATTTAATCAGCATATAATGTGCGTCGAATAAAAAATATCGAAATCTTTCCTTTCGTCGGTAACTTTAAATGATGGAGAAGGAAAGAGAAGAGATCGAATAACCGACCGCTCGGAATGCGTTAAAGAGGTGGGTATGAGAGGGTTAATGAAAAGTATGTCTGGGATTGGATTCTGCATATATTTATTAACAAATTTGCATCGAAAATTGTTATTGTCACACTCACGCTCCCTTCTTTCACCCATTCTGAGCGGTCTACTGCACTATTTGTTTCTTAATTTCAACGAAACTTTTGCAGTTTCCGGTGATCTATCGGTTAGTTTCTACCACTAAATAATTGGTTATATAAAAATAAAATTAAAAAATGCTCATTTTAAATTTTTTCAAAGTTTTCTTGCCTACACAAAGAATCAGGATAGAAGTTTTAAAAATCCCTCTGAGTTGAACTTTCAATTTAATTTATTGTTTCAAATGTTCAGGTTTCATCAAGTCCATCGGCGTACCGCAGATAAAAATTGAAGAGGCGAAGAAACATATTTTTTGCTGAAAATACCGATTAACTTTTCGCAAATTCGGCACACGTGTTTCTTACAACTGCCTTGAATCGTAAATTGCGGCCTATTATGAATATTATGAATTTTCCAGTTAATACTTTATATTGTTTATTATAATATTTATCAGTGTTGTGAATTCGGACAATGTCGGAGAACATCGGAAGTGAAAAATGAATAGGCCTGTGTTCGCCGTTGTTCGTGTTCGGACGAACGTCCGACTTGTTCGGATTTGTTCGGAATTACTGTATTTTGCCCGAACATGGTGACCGAGAAATGATTTTTTTTGGTTCATGTTTTAGATGCACTTGTCTTATACTGCAGGTGTCGATACTGAGACAATTAGACTGGCCAGCTTAGAAGGAAATTTGGAAGAGTATTCAAGAATCTCAAAATGGTCCAAAACTTTCGCGCCAACTTGATATTTTTTCGTTTGGATAATTAACCATTCTGATACGACACAGCGCAGAGATAATGGGTTGATTAGAACGTGTTAAACAAAATAAATACTCCTTTTTTCGTTCTTAAAATTCGAAAAAAAGAACTGCCTAAGTTAGGCACACTCGTTACACGCCATGCACTGCAGCTCGGAGAGCCGACGGCGGCGATGAGCCGGGAAAAGCGGGGGGGGGGGGGTGCTGGACGAATCGCCATCCGCCTGTATTGTGAATATTAAAGAGGGCAGAGGGCATAGTGAGAAAAAACGAAATGCGGAGTTTTTGAATAGTATGATCGAACTAACCAGGAACAGAAGAGCCATCATGGCGATCAGTTTGGTGCTTTGATCGGGTCTGTGGGATGTCTAGAAGACGAGATATGATTTTCCGGCCTTGATTTTGCAGCATGGCTGCAGCCAAGTAGCGACACCGCAGCAACTTGAAAAAATTTTTCTAGGTAGTTCGTGGCCATGTCTCAACTTCTGGAGGCATGACCGGCTTGTGGGATGGTAAACGATTCCAACCCAACAGAAACGGGTCATAATGAGAGAATGTGCAAAAGTGTGTGTATGGGAGATAGAGTCCCCTCGATGTTGCACGATTTCGTTTGTAATCATTGCACATACCAGCCAACGCTACAGAAAGGGGTCAGAAATGAAATATCCACTTCATACGCTCTCTCATCCATGGCCCGACAAAAAAGCATGTGAGATGAAGATATTCGTGCTTGTCAAAAAGAATTTCCACCAAATCCGAATTACGATCACGTGCTGTAAAGAGGTGTAAATGTGTACCCACTCTAGTCTTTGCATTCGTGTCGCAATATGGGAAGGCAGGTAGAATATTCCTCCCACCAGCGATATTAGCGTTGCCACCCGTATATTTTCTTCTGAAATAAATAATTTTGAAACATCAAAACAAGACAGAACGGGGTTGAAATGATACTCATGCGATTGATGAAATGGAGATTATTCATTTAGTCATGATTGCGTTCCCTTTGAAGGCGTGGAAATGGTAGTGATATTGATACTGACCAATGACTTTAAATTGACTCGCGTACTTCATATCATAAACGACTAGTAGCAGTGCGAATGTCAGAAGAACAAACGAGACACTGAATAAAAGTAAATGCAGACCATTTCCTGTCCGAAATTGGAATAGGAGAGAAAATCGAGAAGTGCGATCTTACTTTCGCACGCTCTATCGCTCTTGACCCCTTTCTGGAGGCGTGGGAAAGCCTCCCGCTCTAAACGGATTTCTTGCAGTGAGGAGAACGAGGAGCAACTGCGTCGCGACTCGTTTCTCGAGGTGGGTGCACACATTTTTTTGTTCACTACGGTACATTGCGACAAACAATGGACTCGGCGAACAGCAGGAGTACGGTAATCGAGTGTACTCCATGGCAGGCATTCACGTGGCTAGTACATGAGATGGATAACGAAATGAGGGCGACCCTCGTTTCCGACATGCTCGTCGCTCTGATTAAAAGGAGAGATATACAGTACCTCTCTCTTCTCCTTCCTCGTTTAGTCCGCGATGTACGGTAAAGTATGGTAGAATACCGTAGATTAGGGAAGACAACGGTAGAGTACGTTAGAATACGGTAGAATACTGTAAATTTAGGGTGGCCAATTTCGGTGTACATCGGGACCCGGTGCGAAAGCGGTGTCAGCACCGGCCGGTGATGACTGTTCCCGCGAACAGAACAAAAAGCGAGTGTGAGGTCCCGTTTAGCTGAGAGCACAGCCGGTGTTAATTGTTATGGAAGTCTGTCGACTTCATCACTCATCTCTTGACTCTCGCATGCATGGCATTGTAGCGTGATGGTTAACGTTTTGCCCTTACACCCGAACCTCCCGGGTTCAATCCCTCCCAGCACCGTGCACAAATCACGCAATTTCACCTTTTCGCATTTTATTACCATTTTCTCCTCCGTAAGTTATTCATGTAACGTCGAACGAAACAAGATTTTTTAAAACAAAGTTTTGAAAAAAAATCGTGATTTGTTTCGAAGTCGGGACGTTCGGATAGAAAGGCAAATCGTTAACCATTACGCTACAAAGCCATCAATGTGAGAGTCGAGAGAAGACTAATTAGGGCTATAGATTTCCATAAGGCACACTCTCGCTTTTTGACCTGTTAACGGGAACAGAACACCGGCTGTAATGTTTTGTTTCCGCACTGAAACAGGCCACCCTACTGTAAAATATGGTAGAGAACGATAGATTGAGTACGATAGAGTATGCTAGATCACGGTAGAACGTGCTTCTACGGTGCCGCATGCTTTCAAGGCCTTATGTTAGAAAGAGGCCTAGAGCGAGAGAGTGTGCGAAAGTAGGAGAGAACCTCTCTATTTTACACATTATCTCATTTCCGACCCCTTTATGGATATTTTCAAATTTCTCAGGCAATTTATGGTGTAGAAGAATCAGGAATTACTCTGAATCAACTCATCAACAAGACTTCCGATGTCGAGCGCAGAATTTACACTAACTTGCTGCACCCGGTACAGGTATACAGTTACGGATTACGGTAGTCGGCTGCAGAGAGAGCAAGGCGGATGACTACTGTAGACGAGTACGCGAATTATCGATCGATGATTGCAGCGCGAGCAGCTGGACGAATGGCAGCGCCAGCATGTGCCTCGACTACACCGCACAGTGATCCACCCTCCGCCCCCACCCCGTGGTCTTGTGCATGCAGTTGTTGACCTTGTCATTAACTTCATTTTCCCTTAACTCGATTTGCCACTAATGCGGGAGGGTGAGAAAACGGCAACGAGCTATAACTCAGTTATTAGTGATCCGATCGATACATATGAGAGTAGTACCATTGTATTCCTACCGTACCCCACTACAGTATCCGCATATGGGTTCGGTGTGTCAGATCGCGGGTCAGATTCATGATTTGTGCCGTAAACATCCGTGAGAGCTACAGTAAGGTTACCGTAGCAAACATCAGTATCCACAGATGAGTTCGGTGAGTCAGACTTTATGTCAGAGTCATGATTAAAAAGTTTACGGCACAAATCATGAATCTGACCCGCGATCTGACACACCGAACCCATATGCGGATACTGTAGTGGGGTACGGTAGGAGTGCAATGGTACTGCTCCCATATCGATCGGATCACTAATAACCGAGTTATAGCCCGTTGCCGTTTTCGCCGTTGCCGTTTTGTCACCCCCCCCCACTAATGTTCCTGTCCCGTATGCCACCCCATACATCGACTACGTAGAGGCCCTGTACCACGACATTAAACAAAATTTTGAGCCAAGTATAAATCGAGATAAGATCTACCGGAAGATTAGTTTAATGAACAAATCTACCGTAAACTGTACAGTGTTTTAGGCGGAGAGATACCGTATACGGCAAATGAGCTTTTTATTGCAGGCGTTCAATTCGCGCAATTTTGTGATAAAACAGGCATGGGAGAAGGGTTGGGACAAAGAAAATAATAGACGTAATGCAAAGTAGATCTTTCCTACTGTATATTGTGGAGGGACGGACAGCTTGATCTACCCTAATACAAGGGCGAATCAAGTTTCCGTAGGTCAAATGTCAGCTCAAAGGATCACAACTTGTGTTCTTATTACGGGTATGGGCGGAGAGGGATCCCGTGGGATTACTGTAACTAACAAGATTACTGTAGATTTGATCGATAGACAGAAACGTTCAACAAGATCAAAGATCACAGGGCTTCGATCAGTGACAGGGAGTCAACAACAACTGAACGTCTGCAAGAGGAAAACGATCGATCGAACTACTGTAAAATGAGGGGGGAATTACTGTAGATTACGGTATCTAACAAGGAAAGGCGTATGGGAAATGCTAAATGAGAGACCATGAGGGGGAGAACAAAACCAGAAATCAAAATTCCAAGAGGGAAATCCTGACAATATTGCAAGAAGCAGGGCGTGTCTGGAGCTATAGCAATGGAAAAAAAGGGAAAACTGTAACCTACCAAGTAACATAAATAACTTCCGTCTCTAACAAACTCAATAGAAATCTAATAGTACTATATGTTTCCAAGATGTATAAAGATGAAAATGGGTGTATAAAGTTATCATTTGTATCTTTCTCTGTGTGTATAAATAAAGCTCTGTGACAAAAGCCTGCAAGAAAAAGAAGAAAATCTGGGATAACAAAGGAACTACTGTAGGAGTAAGGAATGATGGGGCTACCGTAACCGGTACTTGGTCCGGCGGTCAATCGATATCGATCGGAAATATCGATTAGGCCGTCGAGAGGGTGATGGTCGAATACTTGCGCTCCTTGTTCTCAGTGCGGAGACGGTAATATTTGAAGGTCGTGAAGAGAAGACCAAAGGCGCACAGGAACGACAGACACATCTGTAATGGGGATACGGTAGGTGAGAGAGGGATTACTGTAGATTGGTAGGATCATTAATCTATAGTCAATTGACAACTTATTATCATATTACTATTACACCAGATGTGTGAATGCAGTGGGGTTATCAAGTAACTACCACTATTTAAGTATTCATAAAACATGAAACAACCAAGAGGCAAATTTTTTTTAAATAAAAAAACCAAAACAAGTACACCACGCTGCATTCGATTTCGGAATACCGAATATAGCTAGTCATCACTGCCGCATGCAGGATACGATACGAATTCAAAATCCCTCAATCGATCATCAATCGATAGATACCGTACCAGCAGGACGAATGCCTGATTCGAGTGGACGAACAGCTCGGGCGCGTGTGATTTCTTCGGCGGACCGTGCGCGGATCCCTCGTTGATGTAGTCTGCAACAAATCAATCAATCAATCGATAAATCACGATTCATCGCCCGCTACCGTAACCCAGTTAGTTATCCAGTCAACGATCAACCCGAAAACGGCACCATATTTCTTTCACTGTGGGGGACTATCATCACTGTGTCTACCGTAATCCTACCGTAATATCCGCTACTGTAATCTTACCGAGCACGAGGTACTTTCTGGTGCGGTCGAGTGCGCGATCGCAGTGACCCAAGTTGAATCCCTCGTGTTCATCGGCGCGCGCGCCCTTCAGACACGTCATGGCGCGAGACGCGCACTCTGCAACACGAATACCGTAATACGTAGTAAAAAAACACACACACGCACCACAAAAGGGTCGTCGCACGCGAAGCGCACTGCCAATAATTAATGTCGCAAAAGTAAATGCCGCAGTAATACCGTTTGCCCCTTTCCGTAAGTATTTGGGTATTCGAGTAATTTGAAATCCGAACGGAGCTTCATGAGCCCTAAGTGAAACGGGAAATGCACATGTAGCGTGCGCGATCAATGCTTATGGCATAATAGAAGGTCGGACGACTGCGGCATTGAACATCCCCCAGACTTCGATCGGTTATAGTATCTGTGAAAGCAGTTACGCGCTGGCAACCAAAATGTTCCAATCAAAAGAGCGCGTTGCCCAATTTGTAATAGTACCGTACCCGTTCTCTACCGTATTCCACCCGATACCGTACCCGTTCTGTTCCTTCCGAGCGGCGAGTCGGGGCACGTCAGCAACTGATCGCAACACGACGACACCGCCTCTGCAACACAGACATTATCACATAAAATCAATATTTTCCCGCTCGGCTACAGTACTCTAACATTCCATAAAAATAGATACATTTTCAATAACAACAATCCGCCTGGTTTTTTTTTCCTCGTATTGCATATCCCTTTTCCGAACCATAACAAGACCGTTTGAAATGATTCAATTCAAGCCAAACTGTCGTCCATGATCGGATTAGGGCTTCAACAGTAGGGGTTTCAACAGTAGAGCAGTAGAGTTTCAGAGATTTCGAACCGGAAGTGAAACCGGAAGTCAACTAACTCTTGATGGTGGGGCAGGACAGGTACAGGTAGTCAAAGTAGACGCCCATCGTGCGCTCCGGACGACACAGATGCGGCAGCTCCGCCTCGTGCGGCTCTGATAATGGAAAGAGAGAGATCAATCAATAATCGATTCGTCGCCTACAGTACTCTTACAAACAACAGTATGACCCTGGAACCAGTGCATACAGGTTATCGACGTCTTGTGATCAATCATTGAAGATATATTTTTATCTAAATCCTCACATTGCTTTCACTAATCGGCCCGTGGCGGGTGTGCTACGCCGCCTACAGTACACCACTTTCAATAATAACAATCCGCCTGGTTTCTTTATTTTGCATATCCCTTTTTCGAACCATAAGAAGGCCGTTGGAAATTTTTCAATTTAAGCGAATCTCTCTCCCATGATTACAGTACTCATAGATGGGCAAGGGTTGTTGATGGTAAGTCAAAAGCGGGAGGGTAGTGACAAACCCTTGCGATTTTGAGCAGAAAAACGGTAGGGTCCGATGATCGGACTCCGATCCAAAAACGTAGCGGCTTGAACCGAAATCGAGAGGGTTTTCGGCAGCAAGCGGGAGGGTCCTGTTGCTGGCTACACCCTAGCCCATGTATGACAGTACTCACCGACGTAGTTGACCGAGTTCTTGTACGCGCTCTCGCCGCCGTAGTCGATGGCGGCGATTGCCACCTCCACAATGCTCTGGCACGGCCCCGCACGCTCGTCGTTCAGCACGTGCTGCAATTAATGACCGGCTTTGATCATTTCTCTCATTTTGCTTTTTTTCTGATTTGACGAAAATGTGTGGTCAATACGCAAACACATTACGCCCGCACACTTCCCTGAAGATTGGCAGCATTCGTGATTCCCACTCTCCCGCAGAGAAATCCGAAGCTCCCCCTCCCCCACATGTCCACTGTACCGACTTTTCTACGTACAGTATCTGATAGCTACCGTACTCCACTTACAGTGCCCGTAAGATACTGGGCTATATTCTACTCTTACAGCCATTTTTACAGGATCACTCAGCTAACGTACCACCCCCACTATCGTACCATTTGGCAATCTCTGAAGTCGGCGTCGCACTTCTCCTGTCCCTTCTGCCGTCCGTAGCAGTCGTCGTGCACAACGCAGCAGTGGTTGATCTCGGCTGCAATCAATTGATCGATAATCAATAGTGGAGTACGGTATTCCGGCTACCGTAATAATCGAACCGGACACAATGGCAACGCTGTAACTACCAATAGTTTTCATACCACAAATGACATTATCACAGACTGTAATATCATAATGCAAATATTTCCAAGTTATGTCATCTAGCGCAAATGCGAAAGCACGGTTATCGTATTTTATCAGGTCACCTCTCAACATGTCCGTCAAACCCATCAAAAATCAAGGTAATCGACACTATCGAATGCGACATGTTCTCTTAGTTTCCAGCACTCTCATCTCCGGTTGGTGGATGAGAGAGTGTGCGAAATAAGGAGACCACTGTTCGCACTCTACTCGTCATACTTCTCATATCCTCGCCCTGTGTCTCAGTACACTCAATGCCGTGATGACGTATGACGTCAGTACTCTGTCTCGCGGTCTCATAACTGCTCATCTTCCACGTGATGAGAGGCGGAAACGGGAACAAGGGAGTGTAAAGTCATGGTGATTTCTCGGTTTCGAGATTTTTTTTGGCCGAGGATATCATCAATCGGTTCAGTGACTGGGCAAAATATGTATCTAAAGTTAATTTTGTTCAACGTGGGAACTCGTTGTGACGCTGCGCTCGACGTATGGCATTAGATTGGGAACCCTTTCTCGCAACAAATGCGTTGCAGAATAGCACAAGTGCGCTGCAGAGTCGCAAACAAACGCAAATCGCCCACGTGTACTTCAGTGCTCGGGAACGGATAATGGGAGAGATGGGCAAGAAAAATGATGAAAAAAAACCAACCCTCCCCTACTTTCCGGGTAAAATCACAAGAAGTATAGATACCAGACAGCTAGACAATTGATGATGTAACCAATATTTGAAACGCAGATTCACCAGGATATTTATATATTTTTTTAAAAAATATTCACCTGCGAAATGGGGGCACTTCTCTACCACTTCGTTGCGCATAATCGTCTTGGCCAGATTCAGTCCTGCAAAGAAATCGAATTGGAATATACTGCAGCATCCTACCATAACCCAAATGCAAAAGAAAGCAGTGGTCATTACGTCTCCACTATGCTACTGCAGAAGATTCGTTGGTTATTTTCCCTACCCAATCAAGACATATCAGGGCACGATTAGGGAAAAAATCAGCGTTTGAAATTTACACACTTGCCGCTGGGCAATTCACGGCATTCAAGTGAAACCATTCATTGATGGGTGGGGTAGAGAGTCAAGTGCCGTGCAACTTTTGAACAGTGGGTAATTTAAATAATAATAATAATAGTAATAAAAATAATAACAATAAAACTTACCAAAGAAGTCTTCCGCGCCGCACTCCCATTTCTCAATAGGGACAGCGGCGCTCAGCGAAAGCGTCGCTGCGAGAATCAGCGCCCATCTGGAAAGCAATCGATAATTTCAAAAATTAATCGATAACAGAACTAATCAATCGATACTCGATACTTACCGTACGAGCGCGGGGGTCTTCGGCGATCCGGCGGCGCGCCTACCGTACATCCCCTGCAATCTTGCATCGTGAATTGAGTTTTTTCTCTCGGGAAAATGGGAACATTAATACAGTTTTGCTGCACACTTTGCATGGTGGAAAAGGCAACATGTGAATGAGCGTGAGAAAAGAAGGTGACCAATCATTCAACCATTCCTAGTTATTCTATGGTGGAACACTGGACGATGGTTAGAGAGGAGAGGGGGAAGGGAGAATCAGAGAAATAGAGAGGAGGAGCAAGAGAATCAGTGAAGGATGGGAGAGGAGGGAAATGGTTTCGACAATGAGAGAGAGAGAGAGATTTTACGACTGCTGTGGCTCTCCCGTCTAAGGTCATCGCTTGACCAGCGGGAGCGCCGCAAAAACTCCCTAAGCAAATAAGGCGAAAGAATCGGATTTCGCTATCGGTCCCGACAAGAAAATGAGGATCTCGCTACCGTAACCTAGCCTAAGATTGAGAAAAATGACAAGGCACTTTCCCCGTTTCAGATTTTATATGCCAAATTTCAGCCGGCAGGATCAAATCATATCGCAGTCGTCTAGACTTTGTCAAGCGCGGGAAACACCAAAGTCGCGGGGCTGAGATCACATTCGTACCGACGTAAGCCGTGTTACTTCTTACATTGACGTAAAAAGCCATGTGAATGTAAGGTGAGATCATGACCCTTCTCACGAGGAACAAAAAAAATGAGAGTATGATGGTCAATATGCGCACAAATGCTACAGTAAACCTCAAAGAGCGAACGAGCATACTTAAGGACTTAAGGAATGTACAGACCGCGACTTAAGGAATGTACAGACTGCCTTATTGACCATTAGCAAATTCTGCAACAACCGTCAAGACTATTAAAAGCACGTGAAACGTAAAAGCCGCGGGCCGAAAAAGAGTGCATATCAACAACAAGATGAAGAGAAGGGAGATGACGCAAAACGCATGACGGAATCGCAACAAGCATCATGCTACCGTAACCGTCGGTTACCAATCGAGGATGGTCCAAAACCAGTGAATCGAATTAAAATCGAATCTAAGGAAGTGGTTTTTATAATCTAATTTCTGAGCAACACGTATCTTCTATCGAATAATTTCCCGATCGTTTAAGCTATATCAAGTCCAGGAAACTGCAAACTCACTGGAAAAAAACATTAGAGACACTAGTTCTCCTAATACTACTTTCTAAAGCTTTAAAATAAAATTCGAAACTCTTCATTTCGCACTCTCCCGCCCACCGTCTTATCAGAGAGCCCGAGAAAAGCCTTAAAAGGCGAAAAAAAAATAGAAAAGTATTTGAAAAGTTTACATATCCCCTTCTGCCGTCCTCCCCGAGGCGTCACGGCTAGTAGAAGCATAGAGAGGGTGTGTGGTGACAGCTCCCTTCTCACGTCCGTGAAATAAGGGGTGAGATGTAGCAGCGAGTTTAAGAATGCGACGAAGGGACGAAAATATGATGAGCCGGGGGCTCCCCTGCTGACAGCTCTAGCAAACCTGGGCACCGGAATGAACATTGGTCGGCCTTCGAAAATAACGCGATGTTTTGCAACCAGAACTATTTTGCCCCAAATTTTCCTCTTATATCGCAATTACCCGTGCAAATATTCTCCTAAATTGAAAAGAATACAAGCCTTTTTTAAGTAGGCCCTTGCCTTGACACTTATGCGATCACGCAGAGGCTATCCTCAGTGAGGCAGCACTAGCCTAGCAGCCTTCTCCAATGAGCCCAGCTCGAATACGTGAGAAGCTCATCTCTACCAGCCGTTTACACTGTGGTTTAGGAGCAGTTATGATGAGGCGGGGATTGCCTGACAACTCAGACCACGCGGCTCGCGTCGCTCAAGCGATAATATTTTCAAAACTCGACCACCACCGTTCTCACGTCACTTCCGGTCAACTTCCGGTGTGTACCCCAGGGGCTGTGGCAATAGTAATAGTGGTAGTAGCAGTTATGACTGATAGCTGGTGGGCGTGCCCCGAACCCGCTGTAATGAGGTTCAGCGGCGGCGCTCTTGTTAGCGCCGTCACCTAATCCGCGCTAAAAGTAACCATCCATGTGAGAAACAGAAGCTAATGATCGTTTAAACTCCAAATACGTGGGTAGGAATATCAGCTAGAAGTGCAACCTCTAATACCGTAGTCCATGAATGGCCTACAATTTACGCACTGACAAGCATAGTAACCCCCTCTAGTCGATGCCCAGTTACAAACAAAAAAGACCGCAGGGTATTGTAGCCAGGAAGTTCTCATAGTCCACACGCACTTTTTCTGCCCTTTTAACCACTTTTCGCGCATGTTTTAATCAAGAATAAATTGCGCGCGCTGACACACCATGCACTCATGTTGCAAATTTGCAAACATCCAGTCACAATAGGAGAAATAAAAAAAAACAGAGAAGGGCGCGGAAGGAATGGCGGAGCCCCGGTGATTCACCGTTTCAACCCGACAATAACTGTTCCTTCTTTTCTCGACGTTGACGGAGCGGGCGAACTGCGAGAACAACTACGGAAGCGCGCGGCCAAGTGGAGGTCGAGTGAGGATGATAGCCACTCTCTCACGTCCCCACACTCTATCGTGTCAGAGGGTGCGAGAGAGCGCGTGAAATGGAGAGACACAGACTGATTCAACGTGAGAAGGGCGCGTTCTCTAAGCAAACTGAGATAGAAATGTGATTGACGGGGTAAAGTGTCTGTGTGTAGACTAGAGTAGTTCTTATGACGGAACGGCAACAATGAAGTGCTCGCCACGTAGTTCAGAAGATTCGAGAACACTCAGGGCCGAGATATTATAGTGTGCGAAAATGAGAGGCTACAGAGCAGAGGTCACAATGTGTTCGCACAAGAAATCTGTTTGAACAAGAAATGAAAGACTTCCTGTGCCCTACAATAGATCACTCTGCAAGTCTAGTCTACCGTGCGCGACGGCGAAAAATATCGGCAATGAGTGTGAAATGTACGAACGCGCAAATAGAGACAATGGGTTACGAATTCGACAGTGTGATGGTGGTCTAGAGAGACACACGGTCTAGAGAGAGCGCATCCTGCCTTCTCTCATTTCCATGGCTGGCGCACGTTGTATTTTGAGTACTTATTCCATTGATTAGTGAGTATTCAACCATACTACCTTTTTAATGCTTCCCTAGTAATGCTGCTTCAACCATCAATTACCGAGGGCGCTCTTGCACTAAGGCGAGGTGCTGTAACCTAACATCACCTAGTTGCGCTTGAAACTATTTTTCGCCGTCACCTTTTATACACTCCCTTTGGCCCCTCGTGACATGCGGAAGTGCGAAAAAAAGCCTTGTTGTGATGGTTCGGTACATGGACGCGGTGGTGAGCATAGGTCAAAGAGGGTTCTCGCAGGTATTTCGTACAGATATGCTCAGAGTCGCGTGACGAAGCGTTTACTGTCCAATGTTTAATACATTCTTAGCAAAAAAAGGTCGATATGGATGCAAATTCAAAATGTTTACCTGCCTACGCGGTTTGAACGGTGCGCAGAATCGCTTATCCTTACTAGCGAGAACCTATCCGAAACCAATTTTCGCAACCACCTTTTATATCCTCCCCTCGTGACACGCGGAAGTGCGAAAAAGAGCATTGTTGTGACTGTTAGGTGCACAAACACGCTGGTGAGTCGGATCAGATGATCATGTGTTGACGAATAGAAACTCCCGATTCCCCCAATCCTAATTTGCACATGCGGACGTAAGCTAGGTCTTGCACACACGTGGTGTGCGTTGTGCGCCGCCATTTTGTGACTTTTTTGAGCACGTTGCACCCGTTCTGTAGCCTCAGTACTTCGAAAGGGTTAGTTGGAAGATATACATTTCCGATGGCCAAAAATTAACAACGAACAGAAACTCCGACTCCGATTTCTAATCGACCCTTGCACGTAAGCTGACTTTATGTACCCGCTCACCGCAACCAAACACCGCCTGTCTCACTCGATTATAACAATAAATGTCAACACTCTCCGAACAGCAATCAGTATTTAACGATGCCAGCAAGCACAGAGATTCTTTAGAAAAAAAATCAATTTAATCCGTCGTGACTCACTCACACGATCATAGACCAAAAACGTTTGTTCCCGAAAGTCCCAAATGATGTCTGGTTTTAGGGTTTTAGAGTGAAAAATCGAAAATTATGTCAGATGTTTCAATTTTTCAGGCGCTACCGCGCCTGGATGACATGAAATGATGTCTGATTTTTTTCGAAATTTCACCCCCAAAAAGTCCAAAAGCTGTCTGGTTTTGTTCCATAGAACCATAGGTCGAAAGGGTGCGTTGCGGCAATTTGAAAATGCGGGTTGGGTTTATCAAAAATGGGCATAAAAAACAGAAAATGCGGGTTGGGTTTGCAAAATTTGGGCATCAAAAACCGAAAATGCGGGTTGGCTTCGTCGTTTTTCACGCACCTTTCGACCTATGCATAGAACGAACTTTTTGGTCTATGCACACGATTCGCCGTAACCATAACGTACAATAGTCTACAACCTAAACCGCCAGGGAATACCCGCGCCTTAACGACAGTGCTACTCCAAATAGCCATCGCGTAGATCTGTTTTTGTGGTCGAGCAACTCTCTCTCGACACCTCAATATCAGTCATAGATGACGGGAGCGAAAAAAAAATGACTGACGTTCAATATGTAGTAATGACGTCCGTCAACTAACTACATCACGAGCTCCGCTCGACAAGACCAATACAATCACTCGGAAGGCAACTAATGACGGAGAAATGGAGGAATACTCATACTGCTCATTGGAACACTGGAATCGAACCAGGATCCCGCTACTTGGAAATTAAACAGACACCACGATATCGATACATGGAAACGAGGGCACTATAAATACCCTGAAATATTCGGGGGGGGACCAGATAAGATGATTGAATTTGATCGACTAGTGCACGAACATGTCCTACAGTACAGGACTATTCGCACGATCGTTAACCCTCAACTAGAGTGCGCGCATTCCGAGAACCAATTGGGAGGGGGGGGCATGATCCAGAGGCATACCATTCTGTGTGCCCTGCACATCTCCAGAAAGGGATTTTACTGGGGTTTTTTTTTATTTAGCTCTCTTGCTCATGCCTTTTCTTGAGCGTCGGGCATACATTTCTACTGGCAGTAAGTACAGATGGATATATATCATGGATGTAAAAATATTTCCAATCTGCTGTTTGCGGATTAATCTCACGACCTACAGACTGATGGCGCGATCGCGCGTAAATCACGCCATCTTGTAGTTTGCGCGGGAGAGTCGCGCGCGCAGGGAAGTCCCTTCTATTTCCGTCCCTCGGAATGGGCCATTACTTCGGGTTGGCCGCACAGCGTGTCGCAGAACGGGGAGAAGACACGCGAGATAAGCTAATTCCGATCGTTCTTGGTGCGCGCAATGTTGCGCACCGTGCGCGCGCAAGCGATAGCCCGCTCACGATTTTATGCCTGACCGAGCCGGGGAAGCGTTCGTGTGCGGAATTGCGAGGAGTGATGATACCACTTTCTACGAGTTTACGCGCACTAAATGACGCGTTGAGCTGGCTGACAATGAGTCACACGCCAACAAGACGAACACACACTTAGTCACAACCTGGTGAGGAAATCGGGCGACAAAATGGGTAGACATCATAGCGCAAGCCAAAATACACTAGTTTACTTTACCGGATCAAGCAAGGGACTGCAAGATTCACACAGTGAGTTGAACAATGCAAGTCTCACCCTGACTTTGCCCAGTCCGGTAAAGTAAACAAGTGCGAGCCCAAAACAAGGATCGGAAACGAGGAAGTGTACAGAAATGAGAGAGTTAACACTAGAATCTAGCGGGGTTTTGCACGTACACTGTCTTTATTATCATGTTTATTTGCAAGTAAAGGTGCGCGCGTGGGAAGCAGGAAAACACAGAGGAGGGAGCGGCCCGAGTGGACGGGTCATCAAATTAAACCGCGCGCGATTGAACGCGATTCAAAGGACAAACGAAACGGAGAAGAAGAAGAAGAAGAAGAAGAAGGAATGGGGGTGATTTGGAGAAGACGGGATGACAAAAGAAGAGGAGAGTGGAATGGAACACCCAGAAACGTTTGATCGCGAGAGCGCGCGCAACTGGAACAGCGAGCTAGATCAGTTTAGCCGGGCGTTCCTCAAATAGTAAAACCAAAAATAGCGAAAGAAAACGCAAAAAAAACAACAAGATTCGAGAAAATGCGAAACTGCAACTGCAAAATGCCAATACCACTTCTTGACCCTGAACGTCAAGACGCGCCTACAGTAACCGCGCGCCAAATAAATTTCAAATAATTATATTGATTTATATAATCATTTAATGTTTTCTTTGTAATTTCATGAATTTGTTTATTAAATTGCAAACATTACGCACATGCATCGGGCCCGTATGAATCAAACAATGATTTCAAGTCGAAATACTCGTCATTATAATACATCAATGGAAACTATTATACAGCGTGAGTGGAATGATAATCTAAGGAAGTAGAAGGGTCAGACAATCTTGCTCTAGCTACAGGTACAGACCACAACCCAGTAACACGAGGGAACGATATGGGAATATTATTAAGGAATATGACGTGGGGGGATGGTCCTAGTGATCTCAGGCATCCCCTGAGGGCATTGAAATGAGTGCAAACATCCAGAAAGGGGACAAAAGTGAGAGAGTCCCTCTCTAGTTTGCACACGCACTCACTTCCTTTCTAGAAGGCTTGCGGGGCTGTGGAATGATGTGCCCTGGGGGCATTCAGACCATTTCTGGCAGATGTTTTAGTTTGTTCTTGAAGGGATTGAGGTTAGCGACCACCGAGTCCTTGTGCATCGCCCGCTCTCGTTGGCGACTGGCGACCTGCAAAACAATCAATAATGATTCCACACCTCCAAAAAGAGGTCACGAGCGAGAGAGTGTGTGAAAGTGAGAGAGGCTCTATTGGTTTTACACAGTTTCCTACCCTTATTCCTGGAGGTTTTTATTGAGCCAATGAGATTCATGAATGTGAGAAGAACTTTTCAAAGACCATAGAATAAAGACCAAAGTTCAAAGTTCGATGCTCACCGATGGCGCCTTTGTCTTCTTCGCGTCGCTTGTGCCGCTATCCTTCAGGTTTTCCTCGGAACTCCTAAAAATATCGATTAGATTTTTTTGTTTCTTCCCGTTTTCTTTCCAAATCACTTTTCTCAATAATACATCTGAACATTGCTATGCTACCAAATCGATCCCGCAACTGACGGTACGCCGCTTACCGTAGCTCCTTCAGACTTCCCCTACTCGGCACCTTCTCCACGACAGGCTCGCAGTTCTCGAGCTGCAATGATTACCGTAACCATGCAGTTTGTTCTACCGTAATAAACGGACAATAGATAAATGAGTATTCAAGTGGTTATTCTGAATGAATTTGCTACCATAATAAAGCCAGTAATCGATGTTGCGATAGTAGTATCGTACCTCCTCGTATTCGGGTGCTTCGGGCGGCGGGTTGTAGACGCCCTCCTCCGCCTGAATCTCGTAGACGCGCTTCGTGTGCGGCACCTGATCCGGGCAGTCTCCTGCACGGGATGAGTGGGATTATGGTAGTTTGACGGTAAGCTGTTTTCCAAAACGCGAGTATGCTTTAACATACTCGCGTTTTGGTAAATTAAAATTTATCTCATCTTTCACTCATGCTTCCATTGATTCGTACAGCGACCGCTAATAGAAGTCTCACGTGTGAAACCTACTTGGAAATCAATTTATTTGAATTTTTTTTGAAAATTTCGCCGAAATAAGCACTTGGTTCTGCTCTTATGATCTCGCTGTGTGTCGTTCTCGACGACTTCCCAATTTCTCACATCCAAACAGCTTAAGATTTCAGCAGTCCAGAGTTCGAAGCCCCACATCATTCCACATGCCTTTCAACACTACATAAAGAGATTTAGAGTGCGAGAGAGCGTTGAAATCGAGAGGGACTCTCTCATTTTTGCATACTCTCTCGCCCTGACCCCATTTGCGGATTTTGAATCATCTGAAGCCCCTCCCTGAATACTAGAGATGTCATCATGAAAGACGCGTCGCTGGAAATTGTGTGCCTGTCCACTACATTTCACAACCTAGAAGAGCACAGAGATCAAAGATCACTTCACGCTTGATCCTCTGTAGACTTAAAAACTACAAACTAGCGGGGTTGTATTGAGGTTAAATGCACTACGCTCTATGCGTACACTACGCTCTATGCATAGTTCTGGGTGCGGGTTCGGTCCAGGGGGAGCTCGATAGGTGGCTCCAGGTACGGTCCAGGGGGTGCACTGTAGCCGGCTCCAGATTCGGTGCAGGGGGAGCTCGGAAGCCGGCTCCGGGCTACATTAAAGCTCGCAGTATGCTAGGGAATGTTAATCGCTACAAAGAGTACTGGCTTATTCCGTTGCAAAAGGCTCGTGAGGCTGAAAGCGATCGAAAAAAGTTGCCACTACGCCACTTCGTGGCTCCGTGGCAACTTTTATCGATCGCTCTCTGCCTCACGAGCCTTTCACAACGGAAACGCAGGATACAGTGCGTTCAGAACGCACTGTATCCTGCGTTAACTTTTAGAACACTTTCAGATATGTTTCCTGTCATTCCCTACGCCCTCTGAACATTTTTGGAACTTTTCTAATTTTTTTAAACATGTTAGAACAAGTTCTGACACGTTTCTGACATCGCAAAACACTTTTCCTGTGATCCCCGACACTCACCGGTGCGTTTGGAGAAGGTTCGAAAATTTCGATTTTTCATGTTAAAACTCGGCAAAACAGGTGAAAACGTGTTTCACGGAACTCAAAAACCTGTTAGAGCGGTTTCTGGCACTTGCGAAAAATGCGGCAAAAGGTTTGCCCGCGGCGGGGGTCGAACCTGGGGGCCTCGGATTCAAAGTTTGGCTCGTAACCCACTTGGCTATGGATTTGGTTAATTATATTTTGTAAAATTTGAAAGGTATTCTGGTCGGTTATCATATGCAAAAGGATCTGAGAAGATTGTTTGAGTTTGAACCGATTTATAGCGAAAAAACGAAAACTTCCGTCACGCGGTTAAAACTCGGCAAAACAGGTGAAAACGTGTTTCACGGAACTCAAAAACGTGTTAGAGCGGTTTCTGGCACTTGCGAAAAATGCGGCAAAAGGTTTGCCCGCGGCGGGGGTCGAACCTGGGGGCCTCGGATTCAAAGTTTGGCTCGTAACCCGTATAAGGCTATGGATTTGGTTAATTATATTTTGTAAAATTTGAAAGGTATTCTGGTCGGTTATCATATGCAAAAGGATCTGAGAAGATTGTTTGAGTTTGAACCGATTTATAGCGAAAAAAACGAAAACTTCCGTCACGCGGTTAAAACTCGGCAAAACAGGTGAAAACGTGTTTCACAGTGCTCGAAAACGTGCTAGAACAGTTTCTGGCACTCGCGAAAAATGCGGCAAAAAGTTTGCCCGCGGCGGGGGTCGAACCTGCGTCGGTCGGATTTGAATTCAGACGCTTTAACCACTTGGCCATGGATTTGGTGATTTAAATTTTGTAAAATTTTAAAGCAATTCTGGTCTATTATCATATACAAAAGGTTCTGAGAAGATAGAGCGAGTTTGAAGCGAAATATAACGAAAATGAGAAAAATCTGGACGGACACCTGGACAAAAAAAACAGACAGACAAACAGACAGACAGACAGACAGACGTTAGCATTTTCTAATATATAGTAACTATAAATATTCATATTCCTTTTGCCAATATTTATTGCTGCTTCATGTGTGCTGCTGATAGTAAATTATGGCAAAAGTGTCATGGATTTGACAGTTTCGCTCCCTTGGCGTTACGAAATTCAAACGGACTCTGCCACTTTATGTTTTTTTCCTTGTTCATTTGTGTTTCACGTTCGCTTCTTAACTTAACATTCGTAACGTTTCACAATGGATCCTTCGAACCGTACGTTTAACAAATAATAAATAATTGGCATTCTCTATGCTCTACAGTACGATCCGGAGGAAATCAATAATCGATAGCTATACTTACGGTAGTCTACAGTAAGCTTGCGGTGCACGCTGCGCGCCGCCTTGCCGCACAGTCGCGTGAGCAGGCAAATGGCGAGGAACACGACCGCCACTGCGATACCGAAGAAGCAGATGACGACGATAGAGGCGATCCTGAATCAGGGCAACGATCAGGGTCAGCGCGGGAAAGTTTCAAGTTTGAATGTTTGCATCGTGCCAAACTTTTAAAAATTAAAAAAATACCCAACCTCTCTGGAAAAACTGATTGTAAAATATATTTTAGAAGTTATTTTCTGTTAAAAAAGTACCCGAACTCCATTATTTGGCAGTGTGTTTGAAGGGTACTGACGACTAGTTAGAAGCCCCCAGCAGTGTTGGAAGGAGATGGGAGGGAGAGGGAAGCTGGGCGGAAGGAGAAAAACTAGAAGGAACGGAGATGGCATTCTTGTCTATTTACACTCCAAGGCTCCAGAAAGGGGTCTGAGCGAGATAGTCTGCAAAAAGGAGAGAGTCCCTCTTTCACTTTTGCACACTGCCTCGCTCCTGACCACTTTCTGGTTGTTTGGAACGGTTGTCTTTATTTTGCCAGACACTTCGCGCCACGAACGCACAAATATACGGTAACTGACATCATTAGAGAAAGAAACGAGTGGAGCCTCAGGGAAATCAGTGTTGTTTTGACGTGGATTAGTAATAGTTACAGTAGGAAATGAGGCATGAGCATGGTCGGATCACTAAGTAATGGATCCTGTAGAGAGAAACCCTTTTAACGCGTGAAATGCTAGTGTTGATGATAGAGGCATAAGCTGTGATAATGTTAATTTTGCAGGCCCAGATAGACGGATGTTCGGCATTGAATATAAAGGTGAAGCTGTATAAAGGTGAAGCTGTTTTGAAAGATTGTTTTGCATTACTATTTGAGATAGGATTAAAGACAGTATAATGACAAAGGTGATAATTCTTTCGGCAGTTGGTCAAAGCCAGAGATCGTTATGAAAGCTACCACTGGGGTTCACACAATAGCGAACTGACACTCCTAACTGAAACTATCAATTCATTGTAACAGTCCACTAAAATCTATAGCTGTTTTCTATGAGCAGTACAAGTAAAACAGAATAGGTTAACTAGTAACTGATATCGCTATGGACATTTCTCGCTTCACAAAACAAAATCCATTCGCAGGCATTTTGTTTTATATGCGAACACTGTCGTTTTCACACCACTATTTTCGCGAATTGGCTACAGAATCCTGGGAAAACCGGACACAGGGAGCAAACAGCTTATATAAGCAAGGCGTAAAAAGTAAGTGAGTAAGGCGGGAAAAGGCATAAATCGGAGACCCAAAAGCGACAACTTTTCTCTAGCTTTTGCTGCTGCAAATGCAGAAAAAATGAGTGAGTAGTGACGTATGAAAGCGACAGGTCGCTGTGCAAAATCTCCCCCGCTTCAAGCATGGTTTCTAAGCTCATGTACAGACTCTAACAACAAAAGCGTTCCCTTCCAAAAATCCAGCCGCGTTCATTTAGGAACTCTTCTAATTTTTATACCTATCACAGTAGCATTTCAATATTTAAGAAAATCAAATCCGATATCAAATCTAATTCCATAAAAGGGGTCTAAAGCCCTTTCTCATTCAATCAGGCTATCATGTCAAAAGTATTGGATTTCACTCGAACCGATGTCACAACAGGGCGACAAAGAATGTAAAACCAACTTATCATACACACACTAAATCGATTTCAGTTTATGGAGGTTTGGCAACAGGGGCGGAAGACACATCATTCCACCGCCCGGTCAACCTTACAGAAAGGCCTTTGGAGTGAGAGAGCGTGCGAAATCGAGAGAGACCCTCTCACTTTTGCACACTATCTCGCTCTGACCCTGGCCTGTATGTTTGGAATCATGTGAAGAGAGAACTCTCCTCCCTGCTGCAAAGTCTAGCTTTGAGCTCGTCTGGATTCGAGCTTAGAAAGTTGGGGAAAATAATAGTCTATTCTGCCTCCGCAGACTTTCAGACTGCTGCACTAGACACTGCGGTCTATGAGGCGTTAACCCCCTGTTGTTTTCTTCTTCAAAAGTGAAGAAAAGGTGAAGACGAAGTGAGCATATTTCGCACGAATCCCAGACAATGAGAGTGAAGGAATCCTACTGCAAGTTGGGAGAAAATATCCGCTGTTCATGAATGAGTGACGAGCCTATGTAACAAAAAGAGCTATGATTCGGAATAGATGTAACAAGCAAATAACGGACACTATTCGAGAAGCGGCGGCGTACCATTTTGAGAACTGGTCAGTTTCGAAGATTTTTTCGGTTTCGAAGACGATTTTAAACGTTTAAAAAAGTTACTTTTTTAAACAAATTTGTGTGCAAAAAGTTCTAAAACGACCAGTTGTCTAATTCCTATTTTGAAGAACAAACTAGAAATTTGTTAACAATACGGGAATGATACGGGACGTTTTAGAGAGCGTAAACAGCTTTGATAGGCTGGACGAGATTGAGGGGGGAAGAGAAACCGAGAACAGATGGGGCGAGAAACATAGAGAAGAGAGACAGAGGAAGAGGAGGAGAAAGCCGGAGGGGCTTCCTCCCCCTGCTCATTCATTAAGCACAAGGATACTTCCGCAGAGTTCCGTATGTAGATACAGAGGAAGTAGAGCGAGAGAGCATGGAAACATGGGAGAGTATTTAGAGAAAAATACACCACTCTCTCACTGCCTACCGGCGTTCTTCCACAAGTTGATCTTCAGCTTGAAAGCAAGTATGGGTTTTGATATGAACTTGTGAAAACACACCCTTATTAACACGACCAAATCTCCAGAAAGGGGTCTGGAGCTAGAGAGTGCTTGTGTGAGAAACTCTCTCACTTTTGCACACTCTCTCGCTTCTATCATCGCTCTGGACGTCAATCACGTGAGAAGTTTTGACGAGGCAGCCTGATGTCTCTCCACTCTCATTCAGTGAAACCTCTCTCCCGGGGGAATGGTCTCTCTCTCTATCTCTCTCTTATCTCTACAAGTGATCTTATTTCTATTTAAGGGGAGCACCAGGAGCGAGTGTATACGATTAGTGAGCGATAATACGAACCGAAAACAGCGTAGAATGTTTAGATGGACTCGTTGTTTTAGAATTCTTCACAACTAATTTAAATATGAACATTTGAAAAAAGTGAAATGCGCCATGAAATCTCCATATCGGTGCACACTCTATGACGCAACTACATACAAATTCCAGGAATATTGCGGTTTCATAGTCCGCTTATCAGGACGGCATTTTAGCTCGGCTCTGGCGATCGTTCGTTATCGACAATAGTGAAAGCACTGCGCGGATCTCATTAATCTCCCATGACATGTTAGCTGATAGTGAACTCGATACAGGTTCGCTTTCGGTGCACTTCGATTCATGTACTACTCATTGATTGGTGAATGGAAAACGTACATTATCCGAAATAAATGATTTGGAGTCGAATTGTAAACTATGGATGCTATTTTCTAATAGACCGTAAAAGATGGGGTCAAAAATTCAGATACAAGTGGATATAATTATAATGAAATCGACGCATTTTAACGGTGTTACGTCACTCGACACGGCCGTAAAAGTTCTTCACTATGCGCGAATCGGAGCGTAGCCTAATACGGCGCGAAGCTATGCTTTCAATAACAAGCCGGAGATGCCACAAAACCAAACTCCAATGTGACGGATGATTTTGGACAAAGTGGTGAGAGACTAACAACTGTGCGAAAATGGAGAGACAAAATCGTATTGAGTATCCTGCGCAAATAAAGTCGAAAACTGGCTGAGAATAGTACAAAACGAGGGATAAAAGGTAAGTGCTGTTTTCAAGTTTCAAGGCAGAGATTAGTTGACTAAAAGGGACTAACAGCGTGAATCAGTATAGTTTCAAACCAGAGATCTGTCAGCGCCCACATCAGCACTGCAATATCCCCGCGGCGTTACGCATTTCGCACGCAAAACAATCACTTTGCGGGCCGAGGCGCCGGAAATAAATATTGCAATATTTATAGACTCAAATTGCTCGCGGTCCCAAGCGCCTCCAGAAAGGGGTCAGCAGCGAGATAAAGAGAGACCCTCTTACGTTTGCACGCTCTCTCACACCTGCCACAACGAACCACCGAACCACTCGTCCGGTGCAGAAGTCCAACCCATCGACACAAATCCCTTAATCCCTGCCCGCAAATGCGCTGGTAATGAAGTATAAGGAGAGGAAAGATTCCTTTCTGGTAAACTGGTGGGTAAAATGTTCGCTTACCCTGTCGGTCGCCGCATCATTCCCGCCATATCGGGACTAGACTCTAGTCTCGAGTTGTCGCGGGGACGCTTCAACACCTGTTGAACGAAATCCGTTTTCGATCAATCCTGTCGGTCTCCTCTTCAAAATTCAGTCTTGTTCGATCCGAAAATTCGCGGATTCCAATCGATAAGTCTTTGACAAGACTGTAGTCGCTTGAAGGGGTCACTAGGAGCAGGAATCTTGACGTCTTCGTATCCCGGTAGGGTCAAGATAAGGAATGGTTAGGTTAAGGTAAGGTTAGGGTAAGTTGAAGAAGGAGGAAGAAGATACAGGGAAGAGGGACTAGGCGGAATATGGACGAATATCCGGGAGGATGGGGGGGGGTGAGAATAATAGGAGAGAGAGGAAAATGAAGAGGAGGGAGGAAGACGGAATCCCTTTTTCTTTTCGAGATTCTTTAGTAGCCGTGGGTTGAATTCCGTGTCTTCTTCAGTGAGCTTCAGCCTCAGCCACACGTAGAATATGAAATGGCTAAAGAGTGTGAAGAGAAAGAGAAGCGACTCTCTCTCTCTCTCTCTCTCTCTCTCTCTCACCCTCTGTTCCAAACCCCCCTTTCAGGCCATTAGGCAGTAAAAAGACAGTCGGCGATAGACAGACAGCACTAGGCCACTAGCCGGACGCGGCTATTGTCCGATATTCGCAGAGTGCCCCGTGAGAAGCATGACGTCATTTGGAGAATACAAAATGTGCGGTAGGGGAAACCCCTTTGTGCAGATGAGAATTCGTGCAAAGGCAGGGAAAAAATCTAGAGTCGAAATGGAACGAAATATAGGAAATACTGGTAAACAACCCAAAATGAACCAATATTGTAGCCGACATTCACAAATCCTGATGAAATGTCAGAGATTGTATCCATTTCAGCTGATTTCCCACGTCATCTCGTGCAGAGAGCAAGATAGACAACGTTGAGCCTATTGAAACTCGATTCAACCTTGGTCCTACAGTTGTCGGAACAATGGAAGAAAATAGATATCCACTGATAAAAATTAGCTTTGCGAACTCTACTTGTTATCACGTTTCCGATCCCATCTTCAATTAACTCCAGCGAGAACTCGCATGGCGCCTTTGAGAACAGCGTGAAACCCGCTTCCACCAAGCCAGACCTGCTGTGTTGGAAACAAGGGAGATGCTAGAGCTGCGACACAGCAAATAAGAGAGAGATCAGTTCTGTTCCATTTGTGACGATTTCTTAGCATTTAGCTAAATTTGTGTGAGAGTGAGAAGAAAGGGAGTCTCTCCTTCTGCCTGCTTGGGTCATTTGAGACAGTCCCAGGCAATGCCCTATCCTCTTTTTTCTTTTTTCCGGTTTTTTTTCTTTTTTTTCGGTTTTTTTTCTTTTTTTCCGGTTATTTTTCTTTTTTCCGGTTATTGTCACCCTGAGGCGAGTGCTACTCCCGAACCTCGGGTAAAGCCTAGATTGAATAAACTTGGGGGACAAACAGTAACGAACTGGAGGATGGGGGTCGAATAGACTTTTTTTGTTATTTTTTTTGTTGTTATTTTTGTTTTTACTTTTTTGTGTAGCCGCCTACCCTTAAACTAAAGCGAGGATTCGAGCGGCGCTTTTGAGAACCTCTTGAAACACACTTCCACCAAGGCGCAGCCCGTGGGAAACAAAGGGGGGTTTGAGAAGTAGCAAATAAGGAGAGCGAGTTCCGTAGTTCTCTCGCGAATCTCTGAGCGATCTGCACTGGATTATAATGTGAGAAGAGGAGAAAGAGGAGATGTCCTTGAAAAGAGGAAAAAGAGAAACGTAGTAAGGAACACGTGATGTAAATACTCCAGGAACGGGGTCCGGGACTAGAGCTAGTTCGAGCATGGGTTCTTCTCCTTTCACGCTCTCTCTCTCTTGCCTTATCCGTTTTTGGAGGATTGCCTGATTGTGAGAAGTAGTTTTCGCAGGTGAGACATGAAATTAGAAACGCGACAACAAATAAATCCGCGCAACTACAATCGACTGAAACTACGCCATTCCACCCCATGAATGGGCGGTTGGAATGTAAATAGCGCCGTGCACAAGAACCCCTTCAATTCACATCACCCCGCTGGTTAATCGTAGACAGGGGCCAAGGCGAAATAGCGTGTAAAGATGAGAGACTCCCTCTTGATTTTTCACGTCTCTCACTCTACAGGTTGACCGTACAGTGCTTTTGTTTCTGAATGCACGCTGTGCGCACGTCTCTCTTACAATTCTTCTCTCTCTCGTCTCGCCGATACTCAGCCGAGAGAGGGAAGAAATGTGAGAGAGACTGTTCACTGCACGGGCGTGGTGCGTGCATGCACGATACATTCAGAAACAGGAGTGGATCAAGTGGCAAACTGGTGAAAAGAGGCTGAGAAATTCGTGGTTTCACATGTCCCACTCTAGTAAACAGGAGAGAGATACGAGTTGCGTTCACATGCTACATTGCGTGTGCGCGCAAACTTCAACATCATGATTATTTCAGGGCCCGTAAAGCCTCCAGAAAGGGGTCATGAGTGAGAGAGTGCGTAAGATAGAGTGGGCTCTTGACCCCATTCTGGAGGACTAAATGTCGCACGCTGTCTCGCATTGGCTACGAAAGGTAATCAGAGGTACCAAGTGTTTTTTAAGTGCTAATTAGTTCGACAATTTACAAAACACGTGAGCTAATTAGAGGAAAATGTCTTATCCCAGTATTTTTTTCCAGTATTTCAGCGTTGTGATTGTAATTGCCCATCAGTTCGAAAGAATACACAAACATGTTCACTAATGAGTGCTACCAAAAAGAACAGCGGAGCTTCCGGGATACTCCAAAACACATTGTGGGATATTACTATTATTACTGCCGACCCCCCTCATATCTCCCCATTCTCATTAGATTCGGTCCCCATGCAGCGAAGCTACAAATTATATTGTAATAACGAGGCAAGGGATGAGAGGCGCATGGATGGACCATATAGAAAACAGTAATTTGTATGCCTGTTTTCGGGAAGCGCGGTTCGTAAAAAGGGAAAGATACATGTGGAAATGACAGAAATGACAGGCAGGAAGTGAAATAGAGAGGCAAGTCGAAATTTGACAAGACGTGTTTTCGAGAAAATTTGGCAAACACGCGTTGGTGGCTTTCGCCTGACATGACGAAAAAAGTAACGGAAATTGGCGGAGTAGTTGCCCGCGCGCCCACGTCGGGAGGTGTAGAATTTCTGTTTGAAAAACCAAAATTCAGCCCATTGGCGAGATTCCAGGCCGATTCTTGTTTCAAGATCGGGTTATATTCATTTGCATTTTCGCTTTTCCAATGGTGTCGGCATACACGAAAAAAACAACAACACAAAAACATAGTGAAAATTGGCATTCTCCGCTATCAAATGGCTGGTAATGCAATACACCCTTGTTTTCCACGCCAATTCATTACTATATCTGTAAAGTGCGCCTTAGGTAACACTAATTACGCCCTGAGGGCATGTCGAATATAGGGGTACCCTTTTAGATATTGTATCGCATCATTCCGCTGCCGTTATCAGCCCTCCAGAAAGGGGTCAGGAGTCAGAGAGAGAGAGAGAGAAAGAAAGTTTGTGCGTGAAACCAAAAAGGGCTCTCTCAGTTTCACACAGTATCTCGTTATTGACCCCTTTCTGGAGGTTTACAGGCCTTTGTAGCGTCCAGTATCTCACACGGCAGGCATTGTTTTGCAAGTCAGCGCACAACCAGGAAATATCAAGGAACTCGGAAAGAAAAATGATTACGCGCGTGAGGAAGCCATAAAGCTACTTGGTGTTTTCATGTCACAGCAAGAGTACTTCACACTCTTCCGCACGTCCAATGCATTAGGAACGAACGCTGGGTTTTCAACGAGGAAAAGTTTCTAAAAAAAACGAAAAAAATGATGAGTAAATTTTAAAAAAATACCGTTGAAGAATGCAACCAACAAAAAAAAACAGAAGTTGAAGACTGATATTGGTTTAATTTTTTTTAATAAGGCAGATTTCATTAAAATGGAGTAGATAGTGGTTGAAAACTGCGAGTTTTCCGGGGACGTTTTCCTCAATGTCAGCTCTGGATAAAAAAATGCCAAAGGAATTGAGTAGGGTTCTCTTATTGGAAACGAGAGATGTGGAGTACAAAGGAATGCTGGCCGCAACGCGTGCGAGAGAGTGAGTGAAATGGAGAGAGACGATGACCGGTTCACTTCCAATACTTCCAATAAGATATTCCTAGAATTGAGACAACTATCTTGGCATGGTGCCAACTCGATGCTTCTTTCTCTCACCCTCCATCCTCATCCACGTCGTCGTCCCCGTCGTAGTCGTTGAGGGCGGGCGCCGTCAGCGTGTACACCACCATTTCTGGACGATTACGGTAGGGTTATGGTAGAATTTAAACACTGCCGTAAAACGCGCGAAATAGTGAAATAGTTGTAGGAAAAGTGCCAATGAAAAGTGTCAAAGTAATCATGAGAGAAAGAGGTTTCTATTGTGAGAAAACTGCAGGTTGACCAGGTGGAAATGGGGCAAAACAGAGAAGCTGCGAGAATAAAGGGCAATCGTGTACAATACGGTTCTAGGAATTGAGGATTGATTGAATGTTAGGCGGCACTGTTAGTTACCCTTTGCCTGCCTCAGACAAATGGCATCATCCTAGCTGTCAAATAACGAATGGATTTGTGAAATTTACGGGGGAGGAGTGGGATGGATTTCGGGTCGAATTTCATCGGCAAACATCGGAAAATTCGCGCGCGTGCTCGGAAAATGGATAGTTGTTGGGGCAGTGAAACTGGTATAACACTCACAACACGCTCCATTAGCTCTGGCTAGCGAAATTTGTGAGGGAACGAGTGAATGCGCGAATTCAGGCGCGGTTCTTTTTCCTAGTACACGCGATGAAATTAGCGCGGAACGCGATACGAGGAAGTTCGGTTCGCAGATCTAATAGTCACGCGCACTATCTACAGGAGCGCTTTCGAATGTGGGAAAAGGCACGTCGGGAATTAGAGGCGAGCCTAGGGACGGGCGTGATGCTCACCGATCAATGCAATTGCTTATTCGATAACTTATCCTACTAATATGATAAGATAACAATAAGATAACTAATATGTATGCTTATTCGATAACTTATCCTACCACGGGGCTCAAAAATTCAGATCCTCTACAAGAGAAATGAACAGATAATGGTCACGAGCGCAATGCGTAAAATTTCCATTGCTTACTACGGCATTGCGATGAAAATTGTGGACTACATCAAGCATTATACCGTAGTAAGTGCAGCTTATTCGCGGACCGCTTTTTTATCCGCCTTTGAACCCCCGTGCCTACCGAATTTCGACTTATCAACCTCATTTAACAAAATTAAATTGTATCAAAGAGAAAAAAGCGTTGAAAGAGGAGCCAGCTCTGCGAAAGAATCAGGAAAAGTGTAATGGAAAGATATCAGGGATAAACGACAGTTAGCTTAAAGGTATGATTAGTTTACGGTACTCAGTGATCGTCATGGTTTTGGATTCTTCATACTTTGGTTCTTCTATGTGAGGCCAAGTGAGAGAGAGGCGAGAGATCGAAATCAACTTTACTGTTTGAGACGTTTCGGGCAACAGCCCATCATCTATAGGTATGCTAACTGTGAGTCCTGATATCCCAATGGATGTTATGTTTGTGCGAAGGCTACTGTTGCTTGTAACTACTGCGTGTAGGGAGTATGAGGCGAGCAACAAAAAGCTATGCTGTGTCGATACAAAAATCTGTCTGTACAAAAAAACTAGAGAAAGGGGGGTGGGAGAGACAGCACGCGGGGCTCAGTGTCATTAGCTTGCCTATGCGACAGACGAGGGAAATGCACAGGGGAGAGGGAAGAATCACAGCGCTGCCTGACCACAACTTTCTTGGCTTGAAACGTCACTTAAATTTTGGAGACTTGTTTTTACAACCCACGGAAAGGACTAAAAACTTCTAGATGTTCCGAAACAACGTGACTACATAGTTGCAATCCTAGAATGTTTACTGCTCCTTCAACTAATGCAATGGAAAACACATCATTCCGTTGTGCTATCACGTTTTTAGCTCATTACTTTATTGTTATCCCAAACAAGAGGCATTAATAAGGATTTCCAGGACTGTGGTTGTTTCGATAGCCGCGATACGTGGAAAAGAAAAAAAATAGATAGGGAAAAGTGCCAGAGCATTCAGAGAAAGGGTAAAGACAGTGCTAATTATCCAACCATTTCTAAGCAGTGATAAATGTGTACCCAATGACGAGCGCACTGTGTTATTATCAAATAAATATAATACATTTTTAAACAAATGCTTTCGAAATTTAAAAAAAATAGGTTCAGGAGTTTCAGGAGAGTTTCAGTAACGATTGATTATAGCAGCAACTACTACAGCGAAATACTGATTGCTATTAGCGCAGAAAGCAAAACATTGTATGACATGGAATTGTTTACGAATTAGGAAAAAATAGAAGAAAAAAACCTGTAACTAGAGCGATAATGTGCTGGTAAATAAAACCGCGCGAGTGTCGCTTTTTCAGCGCACTCTACCACATCGCGTGAGAAAGTTTCGCTAATACTGCGAAAAGTGTCCCCACTTTCCTGGGAGGATTCGCGGAGTTTAAAACACGAACCTCCTCATTTCACGCGAACTCTCGTCTCTAGGCCATGCGAAACTCGCGTTAAGAAAACTAGAGAATAACAAAACACATGCGCGCCATCAAAAATTTAATCTAGATAACACGGAAACCCGCGTGGCATCAGGGATGATGAGAACGAAAAAGGGGATGGGATGCGGTAAAATCTCCGGATTTTCAGAGGCATTAGAGGATTCATCTCGGACTAACTTAGAACGGACTAACTGGTAAGAACAGTGGAACGGGAACCGAATGACGGTAAAAAAGGTGCATGATAATACCGCTCGCCTAAAAATATATATTACAAAAAGCGCAGGCAGATTGGGCAAGACCGAGATATAATATTTAGATGAGAAAGCTAACTTCGTAGACACGAGATTACGAATGAATGCCGCAACATTTGTGCGGGAGGTGCAGCGCAAATTCCGCAGGTGAAAAATAGAAAGTTGAATTCCCACACTGGTATCGCAGCTTTTTGTGCAATTGCATGAAATAAATAAGGATTCTAGAACGGGCACAATTTTAGAAGTTTTCAAGTTGTAAATATGTGAGGATAATACCAGAATCTGCTTCAGAGTGAGCAGTACAAGATCAAAGAAAGTGGAGATTTAAAAGTTCTTCTCGGAGATTGCTGTTTTCGGAGAGTCTGGAGTGGTGGGTATGAGAGGCGCTTATTGCCGGTTACGGATCCAGAGAGAGAGAGAGAGAGAGAGAGAGAGAACTCATCCGCGCTCGTCGTTTTCTAACGATATACAGCGCCAGAGACGGTAAGGGATACGGGAGAAATAGCTGGTCCCAGCGCCAATTTGCTCCTCCTATTGGACTGGAGAGGAAAAAAATAGCGTTTATCCCTCATCCCCTCAGGGTGAACTTGTAGTTTCGCAGAATGAGCGTAGGCCACCAGACCAGAGAAGTTCGACTAATAAGCGGTTCTGTCTAATTACCGGCGGCGCCTAATAACCGGTCGCGGCCCACAAATTTCCGGCCGCTGTTCTGTTAGGCACCGGGGCTCATAAGTGCTGTGAAGGAGATAGAGAACAGCGAGCGCAAAATTTAAAAAAAAAGAGTGATTATTTAGGAAACACTTTAATTAATTAACTTATTTAACTAGATAAAATTAATTAAAAGTGAAAGAGGTAAAGAACAGCGGACACTAAATACGCCGAACGAATAAAAACAGCTGAAAACTAGTGCACTTCCTGTGAGATTATTTATTTGTGCGATAATCAAAACATTTTAATTAATTATTCTACTTGGCTTGTGTTCATATGAATAAACACTGAGAACAAGTGTGTATTATCCCCTTAAAATATAAATTAACAAAATAATTAACGCACTTTAATTAATGAATATGCTAATTATCTTACTTCCTCTGGGTGCTGGCGCTTTGGCTGAAGATATCGGCAAAGTGATCGTAGCTTCTTGCCTCTTCGATGTTGAATGGCGGACCGGGATGAGACATCACTCTGTAATTAAGTTAAATAATAAATTAAATTAATTTTTCTACTCCCGAGGCGCAACAGGATTTAAACGTTGACAAGAAATTTGTGGAAGATGGACTCTTCATATCTTCCACAATTTTCTTGCTGATTTTTGGCAATTAATTGCAATTAATCACTCTGTAATTTATTACATTTACGAGTTTAATTTTCACAAATTTATTACATTTACGAGAGAAACATAGAATGATAACAAAATTTACGACGACATGAAGTAGCAGTGGAAATTTATTGAGGGTTATTGTACAGAGGAACCGTCACATATTAAAATTTTAAAATGATACGCTCATGAAATGGACTACTGGTTCGTGTGCACAATTTCAATACCTCGACGTGTCTCTCGCTTTATCATGCTCTCTCGCAGCCACATCTGTTGTTTTGGAACGAAACGTTTTTTTATTATTTCGGACGAGTGTTTGTGAATTTATAATAACAAGAGCGGTGAGTGTCCATTGGACGGTTATGCAGTGAACAGTGTACCCGACTAGTCTGAAATGGTCTCTTCATTTTGCACACTCTCTCACCCATCGACCGGTCGAGAGAGTGTGCAAAATGAAGAGACCATTTCATACTAGTCGGGTACTAGTTGTTCACTGCATTAGGGAAAACCATCCGGTGCGAAACAGTCCAGGCGAACTCTATACCTGTTAAAGAATTTCGAGATTTATCTAATTGTCTCAGTTCACTAGTAGACATATCATCAGTGAAACCGAGTTTACCAGGGGGGGGGGGGAGAAAACCTCATTTTCGCTGCAAACTTTAGCAGATATTTATTTGTTTCGCGGGACCACTTTCCCATTTTATTTTGTTAAAGAAGGAGTATCACGAATCCCTTGCTCCATCATTCCTCATCTCATATGTTTCAATGGCGCGGTCGCTTTCTCCTCGTCCACCCTTATCCCTCCCTATCATTTTTGAATTCCTGCATTCAGGGTGAGTTTGGCACAGAGCCAAACGCGAATAACTTTGTTCAAACGTATCGGCTGAATTTGCGGTTTGCGGGGCTCTTATCTGGAAACCGATTACCATAAACCGGCAGTGAGAACTCAGTTGACCAAAAGTTCGTGGGACACCACCTTTATGGTGCATTTAGTGTCACCGGTCTAGTTGAAAATGAGACGCAAAATGACTACCCCAGACGACTAGTAGAGACGTCTGGTGTAGTTGAAAAATGGTCTGGGGTAGACGAGAAAATGGTCTATATTAGACAGAATTTGAGACTAGTCGAGAGGGGGATTCTCGACTAGTTTGACCCCTTCATTTCTCATTTCATCCTCGTCCCGACCGCTCGGCTCGAGTGAGAGTTGGTTCAATGAGGGGTTCAAAGTACTGTATAGCCATTTCACTTAAACCGACCGCTCTGCGCGACCTGAAATTCCGTCAATGGCATAGCATGTGTTTGATCAGATACAGTACCGTACAAGTATGGCACCAAATTTCAAATCGGCATAACTTCTTTTAAAATTGAGATAGAAACCTACGGTTTGGAGTAATCGGTAGCAAATTCATAGAAGATTATAGCAATATACTTCATGATGATTTTTCTTTATAATTTTATTTTCGTTCCACTTGCAAAGTGTCAGTCAGAAAATTTCATCTATTCTCATATCGATTTGAGAAACCACATCAAATACTCTGTGGTCATAGGATATTTGTATAACGTCCACGCATTTATTTTCTACACACATCATAGCAGAACTCGCTCCATTAATCTATTTTTTTTGTCAAATTTTTTTTGTATTGATATAATCTTCTATGAATTTGCTACCGATTACTCCAAACCGTAGGTTTCTATCTCAATTTTAAAAGAAGTTATGCCGATTTGAAATTTGGTGCCATACTTGTACGGTACTGTATCTGATCAAACACATGCTATGCCATTGACGGAATTTCAGGTCGCGCAGAGCGGTCGGTTTAAGTGAAATGGCTATACAGTACTTTGAACCCCCTCATTGAACCAACTCTCACTCGAGCCGAGCGGTCGGGACGAGGATGAAATGAGAAATGAAGGGGTCAAACTAGTCGAGAATCCCCCTCTCGACTAGTCTCAAATTCTGTCTAATATAGACCATTTTCTCGTCTACCCCAGACCATTTTTCAACTACACCAGACGTCTCTACTAGTCGTCTGGGGTAGTCATTTTGCGTCTCATTTTCAACTAGACCGGTGACACTAAATGCACCATTAAATACCACCTTAGAACAATCGGTTTTCTCGCTATTGTGCAGCGTGTATGATACGAGAGTGGCAAGTTTCCCTATACTTTGAGTTGTGTACTTTTGATATTTAAGTCCACGACATCAACAGTGAAGATGTGAAAAAGGCAAAACCTTTGAGCCTTGCTTGGAACCTAAATGCGCCGTCTCAATCGCGCGAGCGAGCACTGAGAAACTAATGGGTTTTTAAATGAATGAGTCTTGCTTTTCCAACCATTTCCAGTGTACAATCACATTACTCGGAGAGAAATTTTGCTATCGGCATTATTTTTTCCTATGCAAATTGAGGCAAGCGGCTAGAGAATAGCATGCAAAAAGGTGATTGAGTCGCAAGGAATTAAATTTTGGCATTTTGCCAGAAGAACGCCGTGTCTAAGTGCATACTTACCTGCGCTCGAAGCCGTTCCACCGCGTGAAAGTTACGTTGCGCCGCAGCATTTTCCCGTTCAGAACCCTTCGAAATTTCCGCCAGCCAACTGTGTGGACACCACCCACAAAATCAGTGTGTTCCCGTCATCCCTCCCCCTCCCCTATGGTCATTTCCCTCTCTCTCTCTCTCTCTCTCTCTCTCTCTCCCTCTCTCTCGGGGTTGGAGTGTTTTGTTGTATGCCTCAATTACTGTTCTGAGACGGCGTCGAGAGAGAGTTACAGGATACAAAAGGGGAAATAGGACAGTGTGGCTATAAATGCCCGGGTGTTGTGCTCCCCTTGACCAGAGAACCAAGTGAGTGCAAATACGTATAGGGACTATTACAATTTTAACAATGCTACGCGCATTAAATGGATTACCTCTACGAGTGCTCACTCTCTCATTTTCACGCGCTCTCACTCCCATGTTTCCGTGATTTACCAGCGGAACATTTTATTAATTCGAGCGATTTATATTATGCCTGGGATATTTCCACTCTGCCAGAGAACTAGAGTGTTACACGAAATTACGATTTTCGGTGCGCGTGCGAAATGAAAAGGTCGTGGTCTTGATTTTTTACAGAGAGCAATAGGGGCTCAGCATGTGTTCCTAAACTCAATGTTGTTCCTCCACTACTAGGGAATTGAAATGTGTGTCGGTTTGTGCGTGCGTGCGTAAAGGACCGAAGCTCAAGCAAGCTACCGACTTCCCCCTGAACCGTACCTGAAGAAGGCTACCGAGGTCCCCCTGAACCGTACCTGAAGAAGGCTACCGAGGTCCCCCTGAACCGTACCTGAAGAAGGCTACCGAGGTCCCTCAGCACCGTACCTGGAGCAGGATACCGAGCTCCCCCTGGACTGAACCTGGAGCCAGCTACCGATTTTCTCCTGGACCGAACCTGCACCCAGAACTGTGCATAGAGCATAGTGTATTTAACCTCAACACATCCCGGCTAGTTTTGCCATCCAGATAGCAGTATATTGGGACGTAATATCATTCTGAGAGAGCTTGTATAGTCTGGTAACAAGGTAAAGTTGCCACGACGCCAAAACCACCTGACACTATATTTTATTCGCGCATTCGTTTTCACACATTGCCTGCTGAAAGTAAGCAGCTTACGGTCTCTCTCTCTCTCTCTCTCTCGAAAAGTCAGAGGATTTGTAGGCCAACGATGGGAAAATGATGGGACGATGCGGAAAGTGGAGCGAGAATGCAGACAAAAACATACAAAAATATTAATTTTTTGAGTTATTAAAATAAATTTAGGAAACACTTTTAGCAAAAAAAGAAAGTTAGCAACACAAAAATCCTAATAAAATTGCAGATTTTACAAAAAGATTCCATCGTTCGATAAGTGAGTTAGCGCAATCCACTACATCCAAATACGGAACTTTAACAATTTTTAGATAAAATAGAGTAGAAGTAAGATAGAACAAGCCAACTGTGTCAATACAAATTTCTCATTATGTAATCAACGTCTGGGAAAGGACGATGGGAGGAGGATTGTTGATCATTTGAGAGGGAGGTGGTCAGTGTCTAGACCAAGGGCCGAAACATTGATCACCATTTCCTTAGGCTTTTCTTTGATCTTTTCTTAATTGTTGACTAGTAATTGTAGTCTGTCAAACATTTACACTTAATATTTGAGATATCAAAGTTTCTACCGGCAACGATTGTGATCGATGATGTGCTAACCAGATAGAACCCGCTGGGGAAAACTGTGACACCAATCAGACAATCGAGTATTCTAACGAGACTCACGTACATTTCGAATGAGCGTAAACCAGGGAGGATGGAGACAGGTATTATACACTTGAAAACACTCATCCAACAGAACGAATCGTTCCGCGGCTAAGCGCACTGGTAAGAGAGAATCAGAAGGAAAGAGACACGCCGAGGTATAGACGGAGAGCACGCACCACAATAGTCTTTCTCATGAAAGTGTCATTTTAGAATTGTAAAAAGTGCGCACTCTTCCACACTCAGAGAAATGTCTGTCATATATGGCTCCTGAGCTGCGCTTGTGTATGTTATATATAACATACTGTATGTTATATATGACATACAAACGCAGTTCAGGAGCCATATATGACGGTCATTTTTCTCTGTGCACACAAAATGTGTTTAAAGTCAGGAATTCTCATCGGAAAACAGAGCATTCGACAAGTAATATTGATGACAAATTCGCTGCATCATTATTAATGAAGACGGCCGCGCACGAACAATTGAATTTTCGCTGAAACATATTCCGGTTGCAATCAAACAAAGGATGACAATTTCAGACAAAAGAGAAACACAAAATTCATTGGTTAGTGTTCAACATGGTCACACATCATTCCACCGCCCGGTCAACCTTCCAGAAAGGCCTTTGGAGTGAGAGAGCGCGTGAAATCGAGAGAGACCCTCTCACTTTTGCACACTATCTCGCTCTGACCCTGGCCTGTATGTTTGGAATCATGTGGTCACATGCAAAACGGATAGAATGGACTTTCTAAGCGCGATCAGAGAGTAAAGAGAGGGAGAATTCGTGCGCGTCTTTTAAGCGAGGAGCGGGGATGTCACGCACATGCTCACTTTCATGCGTGACCGAAACATGAACCAGCCGGGCGGCCAATATCTCACTACGAATGCGCACATGCGCCTTCGCATTTTGAATGTGCTGAGACATGACATCCGGGGACGCGTGGTTCCACTACTAAGCCAAGTGCCTCCGGAAAGGGGTCAGGATACACTGAGAGCGGGAAGTCTCCAACTTCCTTTACAGGCTGAGAGAGCATGCACAATCGAGAGATCACCTCTCATTATCTCTCGAACGCTCTTTTGACAGGGGACAAGTTCTCCAGAGTGCAGGAAGTTGGAGACTTCCCGCTTTGAGCAGAGAGAGAGAGAGTGCGCGCAGAAATCAAAAGACCCTTTCTGGAGGTTTCCCGTCGGGTGTAGATTCTCTAGCCTATGAAAAAGCCAAGCACCCATTGCAAGGTTTCCTCTCTCTCTGCGGACATAATTTACGAAGGTCGTGTGACGTTTTGGGCTAATCCCGGAACTAGAATAGATCTAGGAGCTATGTCGGAATTCAGATTTATAGCTACATTTTATTGGAAAAAGTTATTTTACGATTGGCCAACCTTCTTCGAGTGATAATGTCGAAGTGTACGGTGTTCATTGCGGCGTAGACTAGTCTTGAAAAGTCGAGGAGACCTTGTAGATGGTGGAATTTGACTAATCTTTTTCTGGGAAGATGAGAGATAACTGGTCGTGTTATCGCATCAGTAGTAAGGGAGGCCCGATGACTCTCAGATTCAGAAAGAGGGAGAAAAAGTCGAATAGGCGACTAATGCGGTGCGTGTACACGCATATGAAAACAGCGAATAACCATCTGATTTCATATTCTATTACGGTCTGATATCTGTTGGTATGAGCCGAGCCGTTGAATAGGCGCCTGATTTGTTATCTTGTCAAGCGACCAAAACACGGTTCTCGGAACGCGCCAAATACGGAACTAGAATAGCGCTCTTGGCAAAATTACAGTAAAATCACGGGAATTTGATCGAACCAGGTGAATCCGGGTTTCGGCGCGCGGCTAAAGTCAAGTTGAGTGAGCGAAACAGGAGGAGGAAATGTGCGTCTCTCTGGCGCAATTTATGGCTCATTGCAATCCTGCGGCGGCGTCACATTACACCCTCTAAAAGGCTACTTAGTAAGTAAGTATGACAACTATTTGAGCGCGCCGCACGCCAGAAATAGCTTGCAAGAGGCAACAACTTCTTCTTCGAACAGATAAACTGCCCCGCTACATCACTGATACATTCAGTAGAGGCATTGCACTGAAAGCACACAAAAGACGAGAGAGCGGGACAATTCAATTCAATGGTGACATACTCCAGAAAGGGGTCAGGACGAGAGAGTTTGCGGGTGTGAGAGGGCCTTCTCACTTTCACCCACTTTCTCGACCCCGATCTGGAGATTTGGCAAGGTTGTAGCGAATGAAGTGTGAGAGAGGGATGATTACTCTTGCGGAGAAGAAGAACAGCCAAAGAACGGGGAGAGGGGAGAAAACATTCAGACGGGGTTGGTTGTAACAATCGCCCAGTCGAACGATAGATAATCGAATAACAGACATGAGTTGGACACTCCGTCTCTCGATTATACTGTTCGGATAGAGAACAGCGTTTAGATGGGAACAACTAGGAGAATTTGTGTACAGAGCATCTTAAAATGACAAACTACGACCAGTATTCTGAACTTGCCTTACATGGAAAATGCATAGAGAGATATTTTGGGCAAGTATTTTGTCATCTACAATAGGAACACTGTACTGCGACCTATATCTTAGTATTTGCGCGACGGGGACTCCTCGAGAGTAGAAGGCCACATCATTCCACAGACCGGTCAACCTTACAGAAAGGCCTTTGGAGTGAGAGAGTGTGTGGAATCGAGAGAGACCCTCTCACTTTTGCACACTCTCTCGTCCTAACCCTGGTCTGTCGGTTTGGAATCATGTGAGGCGCAAGGGCAGCACGGACAACTTGGCCGGACGATTATTAGTTGACTAATGTCTCGGATTAGAACGCGACACCCTCTCTTACTCTCCATTTTGCGCACTCTGTCGCCTAGATCACTAAATGTGTCTAGTGTCAATCGACGGGAACTAGTCGCCCACTTCTCAATGCGCCTTTCCTGTGCTCTCCCAAATTCGGAAAACTTTTTTTGTGTGTTATAGAACATTTGCACGTTATCTCTTTCTATAGCCATTTAGCGCCAAAAATATCCAGAAGTCACGTATTTTGTGTGTGTACTCCTCTCAAAATCTCCGATTGCTCATTCAAAGAGATCGGTGAAACTTTCGAGAAAAGTGTGAACATTCTTAACTCGCACTGTTGTTTGTCACCGGCGCTCGTGATACTTATCGAAGACCACTGCATAAAGTACGGATTCACGAGACTTTATCCCACAATGTTCTGGTGCCTCAAGGAATGTAAGGCAAACGAGCAACGAGTGTCTTTCCCTAATTAGAAAAAGACGCCCAAGAGGCGCTGTTCGGCGCCTTTTCCCAATTAGGGAAACACACTACGTGGCCGCTTCCCTGACAATCCGAACATTGTGATCCTCTATCCTCTCAAATTTATGCTCTTGCAGAAGCTGTCTAGTAGTGATGCAAGTTCGGTGTTCGTATTACGGCCTTTCGGGCGAGAGTTCGGTCCTAGTGCATAAATGACGAAATTTCAGAAAGTTCGCGCTCTGAGCGAAGCAAATTGGGGCTGCAAAATTCACGGCAAATTTCTAATGAGATTAGTCCTCCAAGGAGGGATAAGACGATGTTTTCGCCCAGCGACCATCGTATTTTGGAAGAATGCGCAAGCAATTTGCAAAAAAAAATTGTTTTCGGAGCACAGCTTTTAAATATTTATGTAATTTCCGCGAAATTCATGGTGACGGCTTGAAGCGAAAATGACAACATTCCAGAGTGCAGGAAAATTTCAAAAAGAGGGCTCTCCTACTTTCGCACACTCTCTCGCCACTGACCCTTTCTGGAGGTTTGAAATGATGACAACGCTGGTAAATGGTGAATGCAAAGCGATTGTGGAAAACAAATATCAAAAAAGCGTTTCAGGAAGCTGGAAAGCGGAAAAATAAAGATGAAATGACAATAATTCTGGCTTGAATTCTGGGAATACGCGCCAGACAGAGAACGCGGGGCGAATCCTTTGGTTATTCTAGTTGTGCCAAATGTAGGACTGTGTTAGTTAGGTACGAACTCACATGCACCCAGACACATCCCGGCAAAGCCTCCAGAAAGGGGTAAGGAGCGAACTACGAGTGGGTGTCTCTCTCACTTCCACCTTGACGTTTCGGGGGGGGGTGACATTTCCGCAACGGCTTATAACTTTTCTCAAACTCGAGGAATCTGTATGAAATTTTTTCCCCTGTTAGTTATTTGCTCACCTCCATCGATTCGGCTTGTTGCTGTATTTTTCTGACCATTTTGAATTTTCTGCTAATTAGCCAAATTTTAATTAGCTAATTAGTTAATTTGTGGGTTTGAAAGCCCTCGTGATTCTGATCATGATAACACTTTGGTGGAGATATGCTGATAGGTTTAGAGCAGTTAAAAACCTCGTTGAGGAAATGTCACCCCCCGACGTTTCTCGACCTTCGGAATCAGGCGTGATCGCCAGAGCGATTTGACGGCATGTAATTGTGTGCTGCCGCGAATTTCATCGAACAAAACCAGTAGCCCCGAAATGCGATTGTCGAAAATTGCTTCGGATAAATGGGAAATGAAAAAAATAGGAGAAGAGAAGAGACAACAATGTGTTGCGCGCGTTTTCGCAATGCAAGAATTGCACTCGTAAAAGGGGGAGACATTCGGCGGGGGAGGCGCATTCAGAAAACGACTTTATGGTCGCATAACTGCAAGTGCTATGGGGCGATCATAGAGCTTTGTGGGGGGGAGATGTAGGGCTATTCAGCTGAGAGACGCATTACTCCACAAGCCGGTCAATCGTACTGAAAGAGGTTAGAACGTGCAATAGAGTGTGTCTCTCGAATTCACAGATCTCTCATCCGAGCCCCTTTCTGGAACTGCTAAATCAAGTTACGTTGCTTCTGCTTTGTGTCTGGATGCATTGTGAAAGGGACTACGCAAGTCACTTTTACAGTACACCGCGAGCATAACATGTGAGAATACAAAAGGATATTGAATTACAGTCGAAAAGTCCCGAAAACAGACACCAAGAACCGGAAAATAACAAGTTCGCTTTCTCTTGAACCAGTGCTACAAATAAGAAAGAATGCTGGTACAATCTACAAAGGAAAATTGCTGCCGCGGGATGGACTTTTAAGAAATTATAACCACTATATGTAGGGGCCGCAAGGTGGTCTGCCGATTTTATGCAATGAAGTTGAAAGTGTATCCATATTAGCCGCTGAGGTGTCAATAACATCATACTTTTTGCCGTTTGTCGATATCTTGTCTCTGGGCCGAGATACAGCTCGAAAACCACGCGCGCGGCTCATAACGGGAGAGGGTCAAAAGGTGGGCGCTCTCTCTCGGTGGGCGGAGTTTGCTTCTATGATGAGAGAATGTGGAGATAGTATCTCATCATCAAGCGAATGTGAGAGCTTGTGTTCGTTGCCATCTTGGTGCAGTGGTAGAGTGATTGCATAGCTAGCCAAAGGTCGTTAGTTCGAATCCCATCCTTTGCGGATCTTTTGCTCACAACCCAAAATATTGCCATTTGAGCCGCTAAACACCGTAAGTCGTCATGCCAAAGCACATTCTCGGAAAATAATAATACTAAAATCTTCTAAACAGGAGCACAATTGCGCGGGGCAATTAAATTTGATTTAGTTTTGTCTAAGTTAATCAGAATAATTCTCCCCACGAATTGCGAGATGCGCAACTATGTGCCCTTACTGGAAGTGATTGAATCACCTATTCCCGCTTACGTTTATCGATTTTTGACCTACTTAATCACTACAGAGCATGGTGCGCATGGCATATGTTGTAGCCCATCACAAGAGCTCTCGAATAAGCCCGAGCACGAGGTTTTTCGTGAAGAATGAAATTTGTGCTACTCATCCGCTGTTTCTTGCCCCTTCAATTAGAGTCACGAGTGGGCGGAGCTTATCTTCCCTAACTATATGAGCCCGTTTGCGTAAGAGTCGGACAAACGTCAACAGACATCCGTACAGCAAAAAAAGTGATGGTCTGAGATGATACCTGTTTTCGACACACTTCGATCGGTTAGAAAGACTGGCAGAATTTCATGATATGCAAATTTGATTGGAGATCAATATGGATCTCTGAAGATTCGACTTATTATCGGTTCATTGAGAATAACTCAATAACCAGTTGTCGAAATAAAAATATCCGAAGAAGGACTCTAGTTGAATTTGTGAGAGGAACATCACTGTGTATTTCAATTTTCGAAAATGCCTTACATTTCGGAAATTCATTTAATATAAAAATCATAACCAAAAAGAGATAGCTGAAACTTTCACAGTATCTCGAGCGTACCTTAGGTGATCCATGGTATTTTTCTGGTAGCACAAAACCTCCTGCAAAGGGAGTTATGATTTTTTGAATGTCGAAATATGAGGGTGAGAATCCAAATTCGAGAGTAAATTGGCCGATTTGCATGAATTAGCCGCCTCATTTCTCATTTTCAGACACCGCGCGGGCTCGGGGATTAGAAATGAAAGGGTGATTTGATGCAAATCGGGCAATTTACTCTCGAATTTGGATTCTCACCCTCATATTTCGATATTCAAAAAATCATAACTCCCTTTGCAGGAGGTTTTGTGCTACCAGAAAAATACCATGGATCACCTAAGGTACGCTCGAGATACTGTGAAAGTTTCAGCTATCTCTTTTTGGTTATGATTTTTATATTAAATGAATTTCCGAAATGTAAGGCATTTTCGAAAATTGAAATACACAGTGATGTTCCTCTCACAAATTCAACTAGAGTCCTTCTTTGGATATTTTTATTTCGACAACTGGTTATTAAGTTATTCTCAATGAACCGATAATAAGTCAAATCTTCAGAGCTCCATATTGATCTCCAATCAAATTTGCATATTATGAAATTCTGCCAGACTTTTTAACCCATCGAAGTGTTTCGAAAACAGGTATTATCTCAGACAATCACTTTTTTGCTGTACCGAGCTTTGTCTGACTCTTACGCAAACGGGCTCATATTGTCTTTGTTGCTGAAAATACTGTTCTTGTGGTATGCGCTGAATAAAGGTAAAGGTAAAGGTAGTTCCGTCTTCAGCATACTTTCATGAGCGGAACATTGCGCTTTTCAGTGTGCACGCAAACTAGGCATATACGGCATAATCAGTCACTCAGTTTCCAGCCGGCGACCACCGCCCTTTACTCCTGGTTATAACACCAGTACCAACTTGGACCAGGCTTGGTAGACCTGTTGGGGTGATCTGATCTTTTGCGGGAGTCGAAACCGGGACCTTGCACCGCTCAGTCGAGCACACTACCGACTGAGCTATGCGCTGAATATAGAGTGAAAAATAAATAAATGCACACTGACCCTGTCTTGAAATAGAGAGAGATGGCAGACATAACTTCAGAGCAAATATCAACGATGGTGACAGAATTAGCTCCAGAACCGATGTCCGAGTGAGAAATTTGCGTGTGTTTGCGTAGAAAGGATCTCTCTCTCTCTATCTCTTTTTTTCTGCCTTGGAGTAAAGTAGTGTCCCATCCCGAATATGTGATTAGGTATTCGCAGGGTGGAAGGAGAGAAGAGTGATGAGAATTCTAGAGTATACCCTCATCACTCATCTATTCTGGCAATCTTTGGTGTACACCAAAGTATACGAAATGAAAAGGTTACATTCGCACTCGAGTAACTGGCACTAGAACACTTTTTAACTCTTCGTAGAACTCCCTTCTTATTCAGCAAACCGAATTTTTCCAAGAAGTGGGTCTAGTTGGATGCCCAGAGATTAGTCTGCGGGCGTGCGAAATAAAGAGACCCCGTCGTCTCACAATTTGCAATCTAGAAAATGCACATCCCGGCGAATTAGAAAAAAAATGAAAGATGACAAGAATCTGAGCAGGAAATGAGGAATTCGACTCGAAAATGAGCAACGCGCTTGTCAAACCCACTCATTTTGCGATCAGGGATATTGCAAAATGAAATATGGGCGTCTGGAATCCAGGCGGGGAACACGATTTAAAAACTCCAGAGAGGGATCAGCGATCCTTTCACATGATTCCAAACGTACAGAACAGGGTTAGGGCGAGAGAGTGTGCAAAAGTGAGAGAGTCTCTCTCGATTTCACACGCAGTCTCACTCCAAAGCCCTTTCGTAAGGTTGGCCGGCCTGTGGAATGATGTGCTTTTCATTGTTACACACTGTCTGAAGGTTTTGAGTAATGTGGGTTCGGCTCGATTTTGTATGAGAAACGAGAAGCGGGACGTGTTTGTTCGGGACAGATATCACCGGAGTAATTCCGGAAATTGTTCCAGAATTCGCAGCAAAATGCACCAGAAAATAGGGGGGAGGTCCTTTGTTGCCGAGACGATTTTGGTATCTCCTATTTGCATATTTTTAGAAATTGGCGCTCTACTTTGCCAGAGCTGACGCGGCGTCTTGAGAAGGCTGGGATATTTTTGACCCATTTAGAGATTTTTCGAGAGGAGTCAAAATGACTCGCGAGAACAGTTTAGGAGACACTGCATAATCGTCCGTTTCCATGCAGTCCAACAGAGAAAAACAGCGGACAGTGAACAGACTTGAATAGCCAATGATATCCTATTTCAAGCATCCAGAAAGGGGTAAGGGGCTAGAGAGTGTGCAAATGCGATAGACTCCCTGTCAAGTCTACATGCCTTTTCACTCCTGATTCCTTTTTCGAGGTTCGACCGGTTCCGTCAAACCATCGAAGCCGTTGAACAGTGCAGATAGGGGTTCGGAGTCATGCTGCGCAAATTTCATGGTGCAAAGCAGTTTTTTTTTCAAACCTTTCGTAACTTTTTTCCTAGTGAAGCTACAACTTTCAAAATTGATAAGTGGATTGCAAGACACGTTTGGAAAATTTTCCTTTTTGGTTGGAGAGATTTCGTTCAGTTTGAGCTGAGTTACACGAGTTTTCCACCCTCAGAGGGCAGAATTTCGCCCATGAAATTTGCGCAGCATCAGAGAGTGTGTAGCAAAAATGCGAGTGCCCCTCCAGAGTTTGCTCTCTAGCTCCTGACCCCTTTCTGGAGACATGAATAGGCGCTGGAACTCGTCATTTCCTATCATGAATGCATGTCTAACTGGCGGAGAAATGAGAAAATAATAATATATCTATCTAACAAGAAGAATAGGCACACGAGGACCGTGCGAAATGGACAGGGAACTGAAGAGAAAAGGAAATAATGGAGAAAGAGAGAGAGAGAAAGGAAAAGAAACAGAGACATGGGGGCTATTGTTACTGTGCGCGTGTGTTGGAGTGTAATGGAAAAAAAGGCATCCGAAGAGAAAATATATTTGCATTGTCTTATTTGGGGGGTTTGAGGGATGAAATGCTGGGAGTCTCACGAGAATTTAGTTTAAAGCACAGCAAAAGTTCGAAAATAATCGAAAAGCACCTTGAGAAAATGAAGGAAACAGTGTACGAGGAAGAGATGCGTAAGGAATTATACACAAAACACAGGAGTAAACTTCCTTAACTTCCTGATTATTTAGTTGACCTGCCAGAATCCGCATTTCTAAATGTCATCGAAAAATTGTAATATGTTGTCCCCTTATAGTGAGCTACTTGTTTAGCTCGCTTAGCTCACAACACTGTGAAACACCCCGATGTCTATGTGATCGACGTGTAAAAGTTAAAAATGCAACTAAGATAAATTAAATTGAATTGAATTGAATTGAGCACGGGTTTGCGTCTCAGAAAACTTTTTTTTCAAACGGAGTTGCGAAAAGACGACTAGAATGACTAGAATCCATGTGTTAGTAACGAAAAGCTGATGTCGAAAGAGGTCGAATGCCTGCTCGGATGAGCCCTAATTCGTGCCAATGAATCACGGTGTATTCACTCAGGGGAAGTGGCATCCCGGGGCAGACGCGTTAATTCAGCGTCACAGAACATTCAAAAAGGCCGATTTCGCAGCTTGCGTTTTTTAACAACATCACTCGAATTGAATGGGCCGTACAAAGCGAGTTTCTTTACAATTGACTGTTCGTAATGTGGTAGCAAAAATTGGCATTGGCTGTAGACGAATTCAAGAAAAACAACTGTGAATGGTGCTTCAAAGGCAGACAAAAGGCGTGAATGCGATAAAGGAAGGGTGGATAGAGAAAAAAGCAGTCAAATCGCGAGAAATGTTTTTTAACTACCGTATCATATCGAGCAAATTGAAGTAACCAAGTTTTTTTTCGCCAGATAGAGAAAAAATGAAAGTTAGTAAGGGAAATAATTTAGTTACGCAAAAAAGCCTGCGAGGCTCTCATCTAGATGCTTTTTTACAATGGAAGTGGTGCAAAATTGGATTCGTCGAACCATATTGATACCAACGCTTCAGAATGGGACAGTAGCGAGTGAGCGCCGGCAGATCATAGATGCCCTCTTGATTGTACACACACTCGTGCTCCTGATCCCTGTCTGGAGCTTCGACCGGACCACATCATTCCACAGGCCGGTCAACCATACAGAAAGGCCTTTGGAGTGAGAGAGTGTGTGAAATCGAGAGGGACTCTCTCATTTTTGCACACTCTCTCGCTCTAACCCTGATATGTAGATTTGGAATCATGTGGGACTGCTGGCACGATAAAACCATCGTAGCCTGGTCAAAACCATCGTATATATCCACTCTCTGACTACTTTGTGGTCGTGGCTTTGTACCCGCGAGTAACACAAACAAGTAAATTAAATGAGCAGGAGTAGACTCGGGAATTGGAAAGAAGACTCGGAGTCGACCGGTGCTTGATCGTTTACTCTCTTGTTTTGGTACACACTGCACCGAGAGTTTTCAAAACAAAGTTACTTTTAAAAACATGTTCTATACCCAGATCTCTTCATTACTGTTCCAGATGTGAAGCCGTAGGTTTTATTTTCTAATTTTCTCACACTCTCTCACACACGGAGCATAGTTCGCACTCTAGCACAAAGAATGAAGTGATGAGAATGAACATTCCTGGGCTCGTTGTTAAAACTATAACCGCCGAATGTTTTTTTTCATTTTCAATTAGATTGACAAGAAGGAACTATATTTGCGGAGGCGTGGTTGAGTAAGAAAGAGACACGAAACACCAGTTGCCCTTCTTTCAGGAGCGAACCACGTACTTGCATCTACCGCGCTTGAATGATATTTATATTAGCATTTTCGTTGAAATTTATATATCAACAGTTGAGGTTTTTATTGGAAGCCGATTGCACGCGGAATTGTTTTTTCTTTAGACATTTCCGCGATTTTGTTTCACCTTTGAAACACATCCTGAATGACCTTTATGCCATTAGCTCCGAAAATCAACCACAGCGAAGACGCAGCACATGTTTATTTTAAAAAATTAAATTTAAAAAATCAGTTCACCTGAAGAGGATTTTTGCCGACATCTCTGACGTACAGCTTCCGATCTACGGCAAATGAAGCGGAACTGTAAAATAGTGAATGATTGTTGGCAGACATTGAATGGAAAAATAATGAGTGAAAAATATCGAGTAATTGAGGAACGAATGAGAAATGATGCAGCACATGGTTCCTTATTTGACTTCTTAGGACTTCTTTGACTTCTTCTGTTCCACTTAATTTCATTAAGTGGAACAAAGGAACTAGGGCCGCGAAGGTAGTGAGAGATGACGTAGAATGGGGAGGACAATGGAATTCCAGTGGATTTCTAATGGAATTCTCTTCCATTAAGAGTAGTCTTCATCCCAGTCACGTATACAGGACTTAGTCCGATACCCAATGAGAAAATGAGCGAGCGCGGAAAAGTGGAATGATTGTTTCTTGGATCTCTCTGTCTCTATCTATCTCTTTCTAGCATTTCCTCGTTACATGATACATAAGGGCGATGTGAAATATGCGACATTTTGCATGGGAATGGGAAACGGATTATTTGGCGCGCGCAGTAACGCAGAACGAATAGTCAGTAAGTACACAGAACGTGAAGTTTCCAGCTCCCTTTACTCCTGAGATAATGTCTTTCTGCTGAAATATAGTACGAGATGATCTCCCTATTTTGCATGCTCTCTCAGCGGGAAGCAACCACATCATTCCACGGGCCGGTCAACCTTCCAGAAAGGCCTTTGGAGTGAGAGAGCGTGTGAAATCGAGAGGGTCTCTCTCATTTTAGCACACTCTCTCGCCCTAACCCTGGTCTGTAGGTTTGGAATCATGTGCAACATCTCTAGAGTAAAAGACGTTGGAGGCTGTCCGCTTTATGCAGACCCTGCCGACCCTGCCTCCTCAGAGAGAAATAATTCTGGAAAATGCCGACTTCCTTGGAGGGTTAGAGGCGACTCCAAAGTCTAAAACTACGCACTTTTTAGATGCATTCCCACATTCGTAAATGCATGAAAATGGTCGCTCACACACGAATTTGTAACAGGAAATTGGCAAAAATAGAGAGAAAAAATTGTCAAAGGTAGAGGTGAATGGGAATAAAAATATATAGAAAAATATAGAAAAGATTTTCTCTAGGTGCGTTCTGTGTCTTGCACCACATGATTCCAAACCTACAGATCAGGGTTAGAGCGAGAGAGTGTGCAAAAGTGAGAGAGTCCCTCTCGATTTTACACGCTCTCTCACTCCAAAGGCCTTTTTGGAAGGTTGAGCGGCCTGTGGAATGATGTGGTACTATCTCGACTCTGGGAGGCCTACGTGACTGTTACATTGGATGTGTACAAGAATTCTCATGTGGGGAAAGCACTCACAAAAGTCCTACCGTGGCAGAGGGAGGTAGAGAGAGAGAGAGAGAGAGAGAGAGAGAGAGAGGTAGAGAGAGAGAGAGAGAGAGAGAGAGAGAGAGAGAGAGGCTCCAGTACGATACTCTAACTTCCTGGGCGAGTGAGATTCGACTTCAAAGTCAAAAAAAATCGTTCATGACTAGAATTCTGGACTTATTTCCTCACTGTTCTCATATTCCACGCGAATGTTTTCTGGTCATCAAACCAGAATTTGCCGGGACAGGGGAAATATATAGTAATACCAAATCGAATGGGGATGGGGACTGAACACGCAAAAATGGCTCTACGACAGCTGAAAAGGGAGTCCGAGCGATCGCCGCCTTCTTGATTCTTACGCAGAGCGGAAGATTGACATCATCTCCAGAGTGCTTTTCTTACTCTGGGAATGCTGTCTCCGGTCGGGAAAACGAGCGCACGCAAAATGGAGAAAGTTCCCCGAGATGTGATCCCTTGCTCTCTCGATTTTAGTGTCTCGTAGTTGACAACTTGTAAGAAAAGTACGAGATTTTCCGATCTGAGTGCTATGCTCTGAGAAAAGATCTCGTGCAACAGTACACAAGTGTACGTGAAAGTCACTAGACATAAAAGACAGGTTACAAGTAAGTGAACACCCTAACTTTGCATCTTGATACTAGCGATTTTTTTCAGTGTAATGCGCACTTTTTCCTGGAATTGTGTGGGAACTCCAAAAAAAAACTATGTAGCGCCCGGGGGGTATAAAGGTTCGAAAGGTGTGTCACAGCAACAACAAACCTCACTCTTTCCTCTCTCCCACTTGCCTTCCTCTTGTTTTCCCTTCTCCCCACACCATTTTCTTTCCATTGCCATTTGCTGTGGAGGAATATTAGAATAATGACAGGTGCTCATGACAGATTCATAGATCACGCACCGCTGAACCGATATGGTAACAAAGCTAGCTTCCAGAGTAAAACCGTGCATATATTCCGCTAGATGAGAAACGACTCACACGATCTTAACGATGTACAACGGGGAAGAAGCAAGAGAAAGAGAGAATATTAGAGAGTCCCTATTGGCACTCCTTGCTGAAGTGTAGACTGTCCCTCTCGGACTAGGTGAATTGGCGTTGCACGAGTCATTGAAACGAGTTTGTTAGCGGCTTGTTTTCGATAATGCTCGGCAATTCGTACTTCAAACGATTTATCCCTTTCTATCTTGCCTTCCACTTTTATAGCTTTCTTAGAACGCATTCCACCTGTGCGCGATTTTCATTATACAGGACGCGCTTGACTTTCTTTTTTACTGTGAAAAACAAGTGAAGAAGGATGGTAGCGACAGACACGTACTCAGATTAAGTAACCTATATTTCTGCCCAGAGCGAGAGTTTGGAACTATCTAGCGGTGCCATTGTTTTCATGCACTGCTTGACCTACGACAACATTACGGAAAATGTCTAATCTCGGTGCCCTTCCTTTTACCTCCGTCACACTTGCACACAGTTTCCTCTTTGTAAGTCTTTGGAATTTGTCCTTGTTTTTTTTTGGAATTTGTAAAAAAAATTGTCTTTGGAATGTGGAATGTGTGTTTTTGCTGAATCATCTGGAGTGCTAGTATCGCTGTAAAAATGAACGGACTAATCAGAGAGCGAACTCTCCAGCTTTGCTTACTCCGGAGTGCTCACTTCTCCAATTATTAGGAGACTTGATGTCTCCATCTCTCGATTTCTCATGCTCTCTCAGCTGGAGACAACATATCCAGAGTAACGAAAGTAGGAGACTTCGCGCTCTGTGTATTAATACCTACCTAATAAAAAATCCCTCCAAATCGATGCATGGAAAGCGATACAAATGACTAATTTTGTGTATGACAATCCCACTTCGGCCAACCCATAATTCATTTCTGTTGTTCGGTCAATGTCGCCACTCCCCACACACACACATGTTTACTGCAAGGAACTTACCTTATCTCTCCCTTTTCTTTCTCCTTGTTTTGACGGAGTGATCTTTTATTAAAAGAAGAGGAACTAGGCCACATCATTCCACAGGATCCGATCGACCCTACGGAAAGAGGTATGGAGGAAGAGAGTGTGTCAAACCGAGAAGGACCCTCTCATATTCCCACATTCTCTCGTCGTGACCCCCTTCTATATGATTGGAATCATGTGAGGCGCTCATCATTGCCGAAATACTATCGGTAATCAAATGGACACAACATTAATGAAACAGTGTTAAAAATCGATATCGTTTATTTGAATCATAGCGTACCTACGACGATCATAGCTCGATTTTGTGGTTGACGGTGTGAACCGCCCACATGAAAAACGAGGATGAATTATGAAATTATCTTTATTCACAAATTCGGCAGCTGCGATAGACAATCAATGTTTAAAAATCATATTTACTATATATTTTTGTCAGGAACTGGTTCGAAATACGGGCTGCGGTCTCTTCATTTCCGCTCACTCTACGTGGGAGTGCGCGTGAGATGAAGTGGCTTGATCCGATTATTACCCGGACCTCAAACGGGGGCAGGCAAGGTGAAACTAATGCGTGTCTTAACGGTCGTTTCGAAGTAAAGGGGCAAACTATGATGTTTTGATTCAAGGGAAGGGAGCGATGCTTGTGGATCTCGAAGACTGTTAAACGACCGTTTTGTTTTAAAAAGAATATGGTGCGATAAATGATATGTTCATGTTATGATCATGCGGGAGGCATTGTGCATGTGGCATACTGTAGAGTGCAACCGGTGTTGGGAGAGGTGTGTAATTGGATTTATTCGTGTGCGCGCACGATGCGCCTTCGATGCGCCCTTTACGTGATGCTGATCTTGGGACAGAGGGGCGCGAGTTGCGCGACTCCCGCGTGCGCCAGGCAGTTGCAGATCTCACGCGCCACTGGCGTCGTGAAACCGGAGCTGATGATGCATCCCTTCACGTTCTGCACCAACCTGCAACGATTTCGTTTATGTTTATTTAATATATATTTAAAATACTTTCCCGCACTTCCTTAAAACAAGGTCCAGCGCATGGGTGCCTCTAGTTGGTTGTTCAAGGTGTGATAATATTGCAGACATGGTGCTCAACAACACTGAAAGCGGTCAGGCGGAGCCCCTTTCTGGAGGGATCAGTGCACTGAACTGAGCATCCTCACTTGTAATCGGAAATCACTTGCAATCGGAAATCAATAGAAATAATGGACATTTATGTGCACATTGTGTCCTGATCGTAGTGACTATTTCTGACAGCTTATTTGAACACCCGATTTCAGGGTAACCTATCGATCTCATTGAGTCTTATTCGGAAACTCCATATCGACTGCGCGGTCTCCTCTTGTGACTTACGAGTAATGATCATACTCTCTTCATCTTACATGGTCTCTCATCGATCAGACAGCGTGAGAGAGCATGCGAAATTGAGAGGGTCAGACCAATACTCGAACTTACACATTGTCGGGAGGCAGGGCGAGTCCGCATCCGAGCTTCTTAACACAGCTGTTCTGCTGCCCGCACTTCATGATGCAGCCGAAGACGCGCTTGCCGACCTAAATAAAATTTATTTTAAATATAATTATTCACTATTACACTAAATATAACTATGAATTTTTTCGACGTCCGACTCATTGAGCATTTTGCACCAAGCCCAGCATACAAATGCAACCAGTGATGGAGGGTTCTTGTGGAAGCCCTCACCTTTCCCCCCGTAAAATGGGATGTGCCGTTGCAAATTATAAGAATGTATGAGAGACTATCTGACTCAGTCGAATTGTTCTTGGCACAGCATGAAAAGTGCGTTGATGAGATAAACATGCCACGTTGTAGTGTGGCCGAGGCTGAGTTGAGGCATGCTATGGAAAAAGTGTGAAAACGCTTCTACGCCTCAGGGCATGACGTCAGGAATTTCCGGTTTTTCAAAAACTTCATCGAATGGCCTAGTGAGTGGTACCAATCGATTCCTCATAATATTCTAAGACTTTTTCGACTCCATGACTTTTTCGCCAATCTTTGATTTAAGCTTGGAAATTTCAAAAATATGTTTCGAAATTTAAATTTAAATATTTACGTGTAGTTTCCATGAGGAAATGGCAAAGTTTTATTTGCACAATACAATACTGTAACAATGATTGTTCAACTATGTAAAGGTCTTTTTGTATCGTGGCCCTAAAGGATGTTCAGTAGGTTGAAAACTGTCGTCCCCTTGGCATTTTCCACGTATTGTTTGGGAATCTCTGGATGGGATGGGGGGTCGTGTCGGCGATATACATGGTCGCCTGAAGTTGCTCATGCATTGTACAACGGATACTGTAGCTCCCAAAGGTTTTGGAAAATAGTCCGGGTTACTGTAGGCCACACCATAATGCAAAGGGGACGACAGTTTTCAACCTACTGAACATCCTTTAGGGCCACGATACAAAAAGACCTTTACATAGTTGAACAATCATTGTTACAGTATTGTATTGTGCAAATAAAACTTTGCCATTTCCTCAGGGAAACTACACATAAATATTTAAATTTAAATTTCGAAACATATTTTTGAAATTTCCAAGCTTAAATCAAAGATTGGCGAAAAAGTCATGGAGTCGAAAAAGTCTTAGAATATTATGAGGAATCGATTGGTACCACTCACTAGGCCATTCGATGAAGTTTTTGAAAAACCGGAAATTCCTATGACGTCATGCCCTGAGGCGTAGAAGCGTTTTCACACTTTTTTCATAGCATGCCTCAACTCACCCGCGGCCACACTACAACGTGGCATGTTTATCTCATCAACGCACTTTTCGTGCTGTGCCAAGTCACTGAACAAATATGTCGATCGAGTCAGATAGTCTCTCGTATGCTAACATCACGCGATTAATAGTATTGAAAAAATATTCTCGCTGCGAAATTTGCCCTATCCATTTCTACTCAAATCGTTGTTTGCCAGCTCCACAACATGCTCGTTTTGAGTTTCGCGCGGTTTACTTACCCCCCCCCCCCGATGAAAATATTAAACATTATAATACATTACGTGTTATTAATTAATTATGTAATAATTATAATGTTTTTATTATATTCTAATTAATTAATTATTAAACATGCCTGGAGAAGGGCTGAGGCCTGGGCCATCACTCCCGATCGTGTGAGCATTGAGTTGATCTCACGGAAGGCTGCGATCTGGAGCGTCTCCGGGTAGCGACGAGGCACCATGCCGTTGCCACAGCTTAATTGCACTAATTAATTAAATTTAACTTGATTAAGTTAAGTTATTTTATCAAGCCAATTAAGGGCACTTACACATTGGCCATGCTGCCTCGCGAGCAGGAGATGGCAGCGTTGATTTTGCCCTGCAATTTTTATTAAAATTAAGAAATATCTTTTCGATGTAAATTTCGGTGTTATGTATAATAGATACTACTTTCCAAAAGTACTGACCACCGCGCCTTTCTCGTGCGATTCTCTCCGGTTTTGAGGTTTTTTTTTTAAATTTGAAAATCATATTTTTCATGTAAAACGATAAACAAACTCAGCGCGAACTCTTGTCGACATCTAGATAGTCCAGCTCTTTTATATTCTTCACATCTACTCTCTCAAAATCAAGTACTATATCGTCAGGAGTCTGAGTATCTCAATGTCGACTTCTTAGAGAGTTCTGTGTATTACAAATTTATAAGGATACGTTCCTGAATTGGACTACTGGGTGTGTACTCTCTTTCTATACCTCGGTGTGTCTCTTGCTTAGTCATACTCTCTCACAGCCGTATCTGCTGTTTAGGAGCGGAACGTTTTATTATTTTGCTGTGGTGTTTTTGAATGTATAATACCTGATGGGCGAGGATGCACTGGCGCGAGGCTGCGTATGAAGCGCCCATGGCAGACACGTGACTTTGGCACCTTGACAATTATTCATATTAATTGTCATGCTACACACTTCATTAAGTTAATTATGCATATTTAGTTTGTTAATTAATTAATTGTAGACTACTTACACGTTAGCCGTGCTAAAATCATCATGCATTGTTCCAAATTTGATCAATAATTCGATAGTCAAAAAACAAAATATGTTGACTTGCAAGCCACCCACTATCTCACGCTTGGTGCTGATATATTCCACGCACCTAATGTACAAATGCGGAAATATATATTATGTGTGTATTTAGAGAATAATTAAAATGAAATCGTTATGGCGAAGGAAGTGAGCCGCTAGCCCTTCTCGTTTTCGCAATAGTGGCGCACGGACGGACAGACAGACTCACAGACAGACAGAGCTCATTTAATAGTAGTAAGTAGTAATATGCGTACTTGTCAGCGCATCCTTGCACGGCGCCTGCAGCAGAGGCGAAGCAGGGGTTGAACTCGGCGCACGTGCACTGTTTGATCATCTGGACAGGGAGAAGATTAGGATCCTACTCTCAACTTTTGAGCTATTTGACATGCTTGCCGCGCTTATTAGAATTCAATTCACTCTATTCGGAAGATGCATTTTTAGCCAGATGCTGGAATTAGGAAATGCATGATTTCCCTGATCTAACATGAGTGCTCACATCATCCACCGGTCATCCTTACAGCAAGGGGTTTGGAGAAGGAGAGCGTGTGAAATCGAGAGGGACCCTCTCACGTTTGCACACTCTCTCATCCTAATCCCTTTCTGGAAGCTTAGAATCTTGATTGTTCACCTGAGCATTGGCTCCACCCGCGATGAGCAGCGCAGCGATAGCGTAAAGCAGCATCTGAAATGGCTAGATAATAGGATGCAGTCAGAATTCAGGAGAAGCAATACATCAACGGAACAGTATAGAACACGGAACGCTCGAAGCATCGGCACGTTCGAGTGAGTTTGTCTAATCGTAGTAGTAAAGTAGTAGTAAGAACTTGGGTATTAGGGAGGAAAAAGTAGCAGAATCGTTGAATTGCTCTGAGCTCCCGCTCCCGACCCTTTTCTAGAAGCGACGGTCGGCCAGAATGATGTGTCCACAGCGGCCGCTCGATAAATTCGTCTAGATCCGCCCCCTTTTGAATAACACAGAACTGACCAAAACATGTGTCCAGTGTAATAGATCGCGCGAGCGACAAACATCGACCTGGACACTCCACCAACAACTGAGCGAAGATTGGGGCAGAGATCAAGAACCAATTGGGAAGAGACACTCCCCGGCCGAGAGAGCGTGTAAAAGTGAGAGACGCGCTGACACATCACCCTCCAGAGTTCGTGCTGTGCTACAGTAGTAGTAATATTACATTCAGGAGCATTGCTCGCCGAGCCGCTCCCGGCCAACTCCTTTGCCCCTTTCGCTCCCGAGAGAGAGAGAGAGAGAGAGAGAGAGAGTTTGACCCCCTTTTGGCGAGGGTATTTCGCAAGACACGCAAGTAGCGTCACTTCCCCTTGTATTAGAATCGTTGTGATGATCGGTGGTAACGATAATAGGGAGATAAGGATCGAATTTGAAAAAGGTGGATAATGTGTCGTTAGTTTTCCGGAAAAGCTCTTGGAAAAACGATCGAGAGTGTTAGTTTTTCCGCTAGCTTTTCCGGAAAAGTAGTTAGATTTGAATTCCCGCATTTTCTGTATCTCGGCTCCTATTGAAGCTAGCAATTAGAAAATTTGTTTTAGGACTACTTTTCACATTTAGACCTCATTTTCCAACTTTGGTAAGCCTAGCTGCACTGGGAGCCGAGTTACGGCCGAAAATCATTAATTGCGGGAATTCAAATATTTAGCCTTTCCGAGCCCGCCGTGAGAAATGGAACTAACACTCCTTTTAGCTTTTCCGGAAAACTAACACCGCATAAGTGAAAATGGGCATTCAGAATAAGAGACACACAGGTTTACTGTTTGGCTTTAATTTCTGAGTTTTGATGCCTCATTATATTCAGATCTTTCCGTACAGCACGTTTTCAATAATTTTCCTTCGAGAACAATGCATCCGCATCTGCAAACTACTCTCTCCTTCCATGGGTGTCGGTAATTTGGAAATTGGAGAGCCATCCTCAAACATTCAAAGCCTTGCAGAATTTTCTCCTTACATCCTGGTGCACATGTGCGCACAGTATATGTCATTTCTGATTCTTCTCCTGTATTTTTTTATCTTGAGTGAGAGACGTGCTGACAAATCATATGTGGGGAGTATGCTGATGTGCAACAGACCTTGGACTAATTAATCTCTAACACTTTACGATCTTCATAGACAAAAGAATAAACTTTTTTTTAAATTTCATTGCTACGACAGAAATATTAAGCCGTTTTCCTGAGAATCCTCTTTGAATGTTGTCTGCTGAAGAAAGCGTAGTTGACGTTTCTAATTTCGAAAAGAAATCATTCCACAGTGATAAACTAGACACAGAGAGCGAAGTCTTCAGCTTTATTTACTTTGGAGTATTTGCATTAGGGATGGCTTCGCAAGAAATCACTCTCTTCATTTCACACACTCTCACACCGGTCTGACCGACGAAATAGTATGTAGAATTATGAGAGCATTTCTTGCGAAGCAATCCCTAGTTCACATCTACAATTGTTAGGAGAAGTGATGTCTCTCTCGATTTCTCATGCTCTCTCAGCTGGAGACAACATCTCCAGAGTAAGGAAAGCTGGAGAATTCGCGCGTAGTGCGAAAGCCAGGCGACCAGATATTTTTTTCCGTTCCACAGTTGTCCTTGATTATGCCATAGAAGTGTAAATTTGAAATTTCAAAATCTCTCTCTCTTTTTAGCTGTAAGAATTCTTTATCACTAGCATTTTCCACCTATCTACATCGACTTTGTTGCGGGGGAAGATACATCTACTGAGTGTCAAAACACGGGGTTCACTGATACCACGCCACGTGCCCCACCTTGATGCATTGATGTACAAGTTATTTGATTCTGACAACAACAAATTATGCCTCACTATTGATGCCCTCAGTCAATATCACCATCATTCTGCCGCATTTCCACTTTGCCATAAATTAGGAGCCATCCTAATTGAGTGAAGGGGTAGTTATTTTACCAATCCTATATCAAGTTAGGAAGTACAATAGGGGGAAAATGTTATGAGAAGGTGGGAAATACTATTTTCAACTGTCCATCCATGACATTTGCGCAGCAAGACAATGTATTTACTTACTCTTAATGTTTTATAGTTCAGAGAAACCCTTGAGGATCGTTGCTTCGTAATTAATTCTGATAGTAACACAAGAAGTAAGAAATTTTTGGGGAACGCCATTTCGTTAAATTTTGAACAAAGGGCTGGAAATGTTGAACAAAGAAATTGGAAGACCGGGCCATTGTTCAAAAATTTACGAAATGACGTTCCCCAAAAATTTCTTACATTTTGGGGTACTACCTTAATTCTAGTTCATCATTATCACGCAATGTATCTCCTTGCCGTCCTAAACACTGATAAAATCCCGCACAATCGCATATTTTCGGCCACTCAGCGAATGAGATATCTTTTCACAAACAACGTGTACATTTGATGTCGATTTTACACGATTTGATCATTTGGAAGTTATATATTGCAGTTAAAAAAATTGCGCGGCAACTTAAAATATTAAGAAGTTATTAAATGTATCAGAAATAATTAAGAAAATGCCAATCCATTTTCAAACATTGGTCATGCGGTTCTGCGAGATGTTCGTCTTACGCTGGAATAGTCGCAAGAATCTGCAAAATTTGAGTTTAGCATTTATTAGGCCGATCTCAGCCGTTCATTTCCTATAATTACTTTTTCCCTCTGGTATTTTACGATACTAGTGTCCTGCCGCCACTCACAGTGGTATCCGTATCTGACTGTTTTTTTGCAGAAGTGAAGACATCGTTATTTATTATGTTTCCCTTACACACAGAAAAAAAAGTCTTATATTAGGCCCATGACCTTTTCAAAAGTCTTATATATATAAGAACTTAAGTCTTAAATATAAGACTTTTTAGAGGGTCATGGGCCTCATATAAGACTTTTTTTTCTGTGTGTTTGCGAACACCAGACAATTCCGTAGCCCTCTCGCGTTTCTCACCTGTCCCCAAATGAGACTGACAACGCCCGGTACCAGACACCACAGCCACTGCGTGAGGGTCAGAGGACTGGTGGAGAACCAGCGACCGTCCAACTGCACGATGAGGACCTGGAAGTCATGGTATAATTATTTAAATATATATATAGCTATTTTAGTCGCAGTAACTTCATCTGAAGGAAGAATGTCGAAATATATCATGAGCGTATCAACTTTTTATTGAAATATTCGACTACTTCCTTGATGCGTCTCTTCCCTTGCCAAAGCTCATAATTATGTGATCTTTCGCCTATCATTCCAATGTTCAACAGCGGAACTTCATCTTATTTCGGACAAGTGTTTGTGAATTAGCAATACCTGGCAGATGAAGGAGGCGATCCAGAAAAAGAGGAAGAGAAAATTAGAGAAGAGTCCCTGGAAAAAAAGAATTTTGTAAAAAAATAGATAACATCACTTTTGCACGCAAACGACACTATGTGCGATAAGTTGTTGTGAAATAACTGTGTACTTGTTTTGCTCATCTCTTCATGCAATTCATGACGTCTTCATGAGAAACTCATCAATTTTAAAATACTTCGTTCCAGTTCAAGAACTACCAATATTTATCAGCGAAAGTATTTATAGATTTGTAATACCTGCAAGACGTTCCTTTCTCCACGAATCTTTCTCGCATTGAGTTGATTGAAAAGTGTCATGATGAAGAAACTGTAATTCAAAAATAACTTCTCTTTATCTTTAAGTCGACACTCAAACTATATTATATTGAGAGTTAACTGATTTGTTATAGACTATTTTACTTCTTTGACTCATCTAATACTGCTAGACTACATAAACTCGTAGATCTGACATGTTGAAGACGATGGTGAAATGCTGCGAGGGCGGCGAGTGGAGGGGCTTCCATCGACCAGAGGGGATGTCGAACAGCCGCTCGCCTGCAAGAGAGGACATACGGGACATAATGCGGCGTTAGTTTCTTGGAAAAAGAAAGTGGGAAGAGGAAAAAGGGTGTTAGTTTTTCCGCCGCTTTTTTCGGAAAATTCCCGACATTCGAATTCCCGCATTTTCAGTATCTCAGCTCCCAGTGAAGCTAGGCATGCGAAACTTCGTTTTAAGGTTAAATATCACATTTAGAAATCATAAAACAAGTTTCGTGTGCCTAGCTCTTTTGGGAACCGAGATATAAGCGATAATCGATAAATGAGGGAATTCAAATCTTGAGCTTTTTCCGAAAAGGCGTCGAAAACCTAACACCCTTTTTCCTTTTTCCATTTTCTTTTCCAAAAAACTAACACCATATTAGATACGGCCACCAAATGCTACAAGTTCAACTGGCGATTATAGAGAAGGTAGAGAAGGTTAGAGAAAACAAGGGTCTGTAAGCGAACTACGTTGATATGGACTAGATTTGTTTCCAAAAACAAATAGATGTGTTATTACAAAGCCTTTTAGTTTACTATTTCGATCAATAATATTGATGCAGTAGACAGACCAGTAATTGTTATTACCTCAGGCGGCGCGCGCAAATAATGGGTACTCTCTTTGAAAAATTAAATGCTTTTAATACAGACGAAAGGTCACAGTTAGCGTGATTCTGTTTTTGACCAACCGTATTGAATGAGAACGAAAAGAATGGCGAGTTGGTAGAGTGCTTGCCCGACGATGTTAACGCCCATCCTCCTGAAAACACGATAGATTATTGATTTACGAAAATTAACGCTCCCAATTATATCAGAGTGTTCTCTTGTGCTGCGCAAATTTCATGGGGTGTAAGGTGCCAAACAATTTTATGCACCCTTTCATAACTTTTTACATAGTGAAGCTACAACTTCCAAACGACCAATCGAAAAGGAAAACGTGACTTGCTGTCCCTGTAGCAAGATTGGAGGTTGTTAACTAGGAAAAAAGTCATGAAAGCGTGCATAAAATTGTTTTGCACCTTGCACATTTGCGCAGCATAACATGCCGACAATAGTGGGGATCAGGCCAAATCCGGAATGAGTGTCGAGGGCAATGATCGGGTCTCCGTGTTTTCAGCAAAGGAACTTATCGACTGTCCAACTTTAGTCGACATCTAACTTTGTAAAAAATTGTAGTAAGAGAGTTCGCGTACCTCGAGACGAGTGATGATGATGTTCTTCCGCTGGGTTTGGCCTCGAGTAGCTTCTCACTGGGCGCGTCGAAAACGATAGCGAGCGCGACGAGGTTCACCCACAGCAGCTGGCCGATCTGCGATGTAGACATACGAATGTCTAGCACTCAGTGATACTCTAGAGACTCGGCTACGACATTGTCGGCATTAAAGATCGGTATTACAGCTGATACGAGTCATATAGTCAGAATACAATTAGTGGTATGTAGGGTGGCGAAAACGGTACAGTACCGATACACGGTACATTCTCGGTACGCGTACCGAACGGTACACGATGTACCGGTACACGCCCAAAAAGCGAGAGTTGTGCACCGGAATGTACCGTGTACCGCGGTACACGGCCTCTCGCCGCGCGCTCTCTCGTGTACCGCGGTACACCGTGTACCGACGGTACACGACACGCTAATTTCTCCTTCTCTTGACCTGACGAGGGATGGAGAGAGATAAGCGGCGGCTGCCGCTGGTCCTGTGATGTATTGGTAAAGTTTTTGCGTATCAATCCAACCACATCTAGTTCGATTTCAATCAAGCTTAAAACTTCTTTTGTTATATTCTTGAGTATCTAGGAAAGTTTTCGTGCACCTGTTTGGCTCATATCTGATCGTTAGACGTCCCATGCTTTTAATATATTCTGAAACCAATAATCTACACTATTGTTGATCATATCATCCAATATTGAGGAGAGAAGACAGTCGCACGATGATTAATTAGTCACCATTTGATAATTTCTATTGCATCTTTCAACACAACAAGCAATATTTCCTAATTACTAAAGAAAACTAAAATAGGTCAAAATTTCCAATCTAAAACACCTCAGAAATGTTCAAGAATAGAGCAAAACAAGATCTAAGCTTGATTGAATTCAAACCAGATGGGATTGGATTCATACGCAAAAACTTTACCAATACACCACAGGACGGGTGGCAGCCGCCGCTTATCTCTCTTCATCCCTCGTCAGGTCAAGAGAGGGAGAAATTAGCGTGTCGTGTACCGCGGTACACGAGAGAGCGCGCGGCGAGAGGCCGTGTACCGCGGTACACGGTACATTCCGGTACACCACTCTCGCTTTTTGGGCGTGTACCGGTACACGAATGATGAGGGAGTGTACCGGTACACGTACCGCCGTTTGCCACCCTAGTGGTATGCATTGCGGAACGCTAGCCATCTTCGAGAGTTCGGATTCCTTGTGTCTCTACTGTAAGCATCTTCCCTTCCGTACCTTGATGGGCGTGTCCTGGATGATACAGGCGCCGAAAACGCCCTCGATCACTGCGACGACGTTAACGGTGAGCTGCAGCTGCACGAATTTAGAGACGCACTCGTGCACGGACCTGCCCCAGAAGATGGCCTGCAAGGGGGGATTTTATTGTTCCTAGGGTCCCTAGATGTCACTAGGGCCCTAGGGATCTTCGGATAGGATAGGATCAGTCGTTTCACAAACAATGTCCACACCCAGACTCTTCCGCTCTTAAGTTTTCAGATCCATACATCCAACATATCAATGGAAAATGAAAAGGAAGAATCAAAAGTATATAAGGTCAATACAGTTTAGAGAGAGAACCTTAACGACGGATGAGAAGTTGTCGTCGGTGAGGATGACGTCAGCAGCATCTTTGGCAATGTCCGTACCAGCGATTCCCTGCATCATGGTACATTGTCGATCTTCAGGCAACAGTGAGAGCTAGCTAATTTGAATCCCTATGCGCTCACTGGACGAATCTCGGCACTACGTCGGATGATAACCGACAGGATGAGAACCGGAAGCTACCGGACTCATCCGATGGTGATTATCCGACGTTGTGTCCGAATCTCATCACTTCCTCACCATTGCGAATCCGACATCGGCCGCCCGCAGTGCGAGAGCATCGTTTGTTCCGTCCCCGATCACTGCCACCACCTGAGCATCCCTCAATTTCAGGGACGCAATTTCGGTAAACGTTTCACGGTTTTTGAGAGAACGCAATACAGCTAACAAGGCGAAGAGAGTTAGAAAAAATATACAACCAAAGGGTATGCGCAGCACCGAATCGGCAATCCTACTCAACTTACAATTAAAAAGATATATCTGATATCGTAATCTATTGAACTGCTTGTTCATTTCTTTGTGAGATGCTAACTTTGTACTTGGTCAAAAGTGAGTCGGAAATTATCGTTGTCTTACCTCTCTAGTTTCACTGATTCTCGAGTCGATCATTCCCTTCACGAGCGTTTGCTTGTCCGACGGCTGAGCACTAGCGAGAACACGGAGCCTCGGCCAGATCTGCAACACAATGACTTAGGCTATCTCTTTTATGCCTATCACCAATGATAATCTCAGGACAGGAGGTGCTCGTTGCTAGGGGTGGTCGTGAACATCTTGCTTGGCCTAGCATCTTTACTCTTTAGAGTTGTACTTCCTGACCAACTTTCCAGGGCACTGCTCTGCGAAGCATTCTTCGCTTCGAATGTATAACAGTTTGCTTTGAGCAATGGACACTTCCAGGTATTAACTGTACTCGGAACTGAGAGACTCGCCTTATCGAGCAACTCTTGCTGCACTTCTCCACTGGCGTCTCTGATTCGCTCATTGAATTCCTTTGCATCGAGAGCGAGGAAATCGGCGCCCGGATGAAGAATCCCGCAGGAGGAGGCCATCGCGCGTGCGGTGTTGATATTGTCGCCTGCAGTTGAGTGTGTTAGATACTCTAGAATCGCCGGTGGTCGGTCCAGTCGCATGCATTGCTGGCAGTCGGTCGACCGCAGGCCGGCTGATACATGCTGCTGGACCGGCCACCAAACGCTTCTTGTCCGGCCATCATTGGCTAACACTTGTCGGATCACTGTCACTGCCAGAAAAGGAAGGAAAAACATTAGCAGCTCCCATGTTCTCTTTTAGCGCATGCTCCGTACCACAATGCCTTTCCCCACAGCTTGGTAACTAAACTCGCCCTCAACTATGTCCTCACCTGTGATCATTCTGACGGTGATTCCGGCACGCTGACATCTGCCGATCGCTTCGGGGACTTCTTCAATGGGAACCCATTACCGATTAAATTTTTGACTCGTTCCGTACCGGGTCTAATGGTGTCGACAGTCATTGTATTGGTCGTGAGTGTTCCCGTCTTGTCGACGCAGATGGAAGTCGCGTCTCCCATCTTCTCGCAAACGTCCAGCCGGCGCACCAACATGTTGCCATCCCTCATCTGCAATGATATACTTTGTTGTGACTTTGATTCAGACCTTGATACTTATTTGTTTCCTACAAACCACAACCGCTACAACAAATGTAGCCCTGTGTTCGCCCTGTTAATCAATTTTTACCAGGATCCTTTTTGAGACAGAAATACGTACCTTTTTGACAGAGTATGCTAGAGCGAGCGTGAGCACAAGTGGGAGGCCTTGTGGCATCGCCATCACAATTACCTGGAGAGTATTATTGTTGGAGAGTATTATTGTTGGGGGCCGGTGGCTCATGGTGTTGCTTTTGGGGCAGGTTCCATTACGCAACCTAGTTGTGCTAGATCATGGTCTCATCGCGAATTCGATCTTTGCATTTTGCCAGAACACCCGACACCCGACATTCTATCACTCACCATTAGGGATGCCAAATGAAGAGCTCAGTGAATTGGTTTATAACCCATAAAACTTCTATACTCCGACCAATTCTCCAACTTAATGTTTTAATCTGTTCTGGGCATCAATACGAAACTTTTGAAACTAAGTATGGGATGATTGCGCATGAGGATAGTTTTTGAGAACTGTTAAACACGAAAATCACGAAAAATCGCAGGCTCTTCATGAAGAGTCGTTTATAAACCTGTAGAACGTAGCTCTTTCCCAAGATCAAAAGTAATAAATGTTCCTAATAAGATTCTAGAATGATTGGAATCAACTCTTCACATGTTTTCATACCTCACTTGCATACTACAGCGCTTTTACGCGAGTCAAAATTTGCAAAATTGCTCTTCATTTGGCATCCCTTCTCACCATCGTTCCAATGATGAAGAAGTTGATAAAGTACTGAAGGTCGGCGAAGGAGAAGGGTCTCTCCTCAATCACGTAATGGTGTCGGTAGAAGCGGTAGAAGAGAATGGCAGTAGTGAGTGCGCCAGCCAGTAATCATGAAAAGGGGAGGATACCGTAATCTATTACACTATACAGGAGTAGGTATACGTACTGTGAAGTTACCAAGATTGACTGATTGAGATAGGAAAACTTGTACCATATGATCTGCATTCAACGTGGATTTTTCGTCAAATGTTAATTACTTATTTGTAAAGTGAACTACGCTACCTGCATATCCGATCTGGATTGCGAGCCGGTTGATCTTGGTCTGTAGCAACGATTGTTGTTTCTTCTCGGATGTGGTTTTTGGCGGTGTTCCGTTCCCATTGGCATGCTCAGCTGTAATGGACTTGCTCTCATATCCGAAAACACATGATAGCAAACATAAATAAGTGGATAAGTGTACACGAGTTTGCAGAAGTGCGAAAGTGGTAGTAATTAGGGATGGCGGTTCGGTGTTGTGCATACCCACTGGCAGTCTCTTTTTCTCTACCTTTCTCCTCCTTATCCTTACAGTCAAAATGACATATTGTGAACAAAGTATTATAAGATATCATAAGTTATTATAACTATTTATAACTTCTTTTTCCTGAGGTTCCCATCGAACCAAAAAATCTGAAATTTTGACAGGCGCCTTTTTTCCGCTTGTGAATAACTTATTACTGAACAGAATTTTAATAAAAATCATTTGAAAAAGTTCTGGGCGGTTTCCCGTAGTTCGCATTTTAAGCCAGAGCCGGGACGCGGGGCGAGCCAGAGCCGCGATTCCAACCAAGCCGGATCCGGGAATTAGATTTCATATTCAAATTTCTCGCTTGAATACCGATAAACCATTGCCAAGTTGGTTGTGCGCGAGCGATTGAAACTCCAAGACAACAATAGCCATGGGAGGTATTTGAATCGCAGCAAATCCGAAATCTAATTTCCGGATCCGGCTTGGTTGGAATCGCGGCTCTGGCTCGCCCCGCGTCCCGGCTCTGGCTTTAAATGCGAACTACGGGAAACCGCCCAGAAATGATTTTTTGTTAAAATTCTGTTCGGTAATAAGTTATTCACAAGCGGAAAAAAGGCGCCTGTCAAAATTTCAGATTTTTTGGTTCGATGGGAACCTCAGGAAAAAGAAGTTATAAATAGTTATAATAACTTATGATATCTTATAATACTTTGTTCACAATATGTCATTTTGACTGTATTACCGATCCCTCACTCTAAAGGCCGTAAAACTATTATCGAACTTGCATCCCTAGTAGTAATAGGTACTCTTACCTCTTTTGTGTATAGTTCGCCCGTCCGTGACAAGGTGTGATGCCGTACCGATCAGTGGCTGCCCAGTTTCATCATCAATCTTGGTGTCATTATCTCCTGCAAGAGAAGAAATGCGATCTACGAGGAATGGGGGAATACAGAATACTTGAGGAGAAGCCGCCACTGATTATCGGCCCAAAGATTTCTTTATTAGGAGGCGATACCATGTGTGAACTTCCAAACCCACCGTTTCTCATGGGGATCTTTTCCGCTTCCTCAGAGCCGGCAAGATTATCGGCACACATTTGAGCCGCGATGAAGCCCTGTTGTGAGTGCACGCCCACTGCACACACGAGCATCTGAATATGTCGGTGACGACGAGGAGAAACAGGAAAGCAATCCGCAGACTCATGAAATTATGAACCATCGACCCAGAACAGAGTGTTCGCACATATCTGCTCCTCCCCTCACTCCTAATTCCCGTGCGGTGGCCCCGATCACTCCCTTCCCGCTCCCCACTCCCGCGAATGACCCATTATTAAATATCATTTTTAACTCATTCATTTTTGTACATGTTGTCGCACCCTTGTGGTGTACGATAAATAAATAAATATATTCCTTGTACGGTGAACATCATTACAGTAGTTATGCGAGCTGCGATAAGTTCGTTACGACTTATCACAGTACCTTTCCAGATCCTTTAATAATTCGAGAGCCTGAGAGAACGATGGGATCATATTCGGGCGTCTTGCTGATCTGCCCTGATGCTCCGGTGATGGAAGATTCATCGATGGTGAGATCGCCAGAGTGAATAAGCACTCCATCGGCGGGGATCACATCTCCTGAAGGAAGCAACTGGACACGAGCATTTCGTAGTGCTTAAGTTCCACGAGAGATGTTCAGTTCAGTCTTTAATTTCGCAATTCGGTTATAATAAAAAAAACCATACCGTGTTCAACCAGAGCGACGTCTCCAGTGACGAGTTCGTTGGATGGGATCTCGATGGATTGGCCTCCTCGAACGACTGAGACTTGGGGAATAGTCACATCAACAACTTGCATGCCTTAACAGGTCACAATTATAGAGTAATAATTCCCCCACGCAAAATTGTAATCTAGATGTTCTCGTAATAGTTCAACTATGTAATCCTGCTGCTTCTACTGATCAGAGCAGCGGATTGCTACTTGATCTCGGCATTACCAACCTCTGAATTGCCGCTCCTTCGTGAAATCGTTGACTGCAGTGACTGCGGGAACGACGCAGCCAATCATCTGAATTACATATTAAAATCTGAATTGCAAAAATGATCAAACAAATGATAACTATGATTGATCAGTGCACAATGAGAACAATTTATGGCTAGTTGCTTAGTCAATTAGACACTGATGGGAAACGAGTATTCCCTACCAAAATGATGACTCCTTCAATCAATCCACTATCGATATCGGCATCGTCGTCATTATCTGCTGCAAATTTCCAACAGAAATTCTTAAGATCACCCTTCATGCCTTCCTTTCTCCACTCACGACCAAATTACAACTTATAATTTGCACATGCTAACTTTTCTTTTCACAACTGCAAAAAAAAGTTTTCTTTCATTGTAATAAATATGAGGAATAAGGATCATAATTCTTTGATGCGAAAGGGAATAATTAGCACTTACACTGTCGGTTGTATGAGAGTGCGATAGAAATTATGCCGTACGCGAGCAAAAATAGCAGAGGAACATTCTGCAATAAATAATGAATCCAATTTGAATGGGATGGTAAGGAAGTTTGGATGAGGCGATGTAATTAGCGCGAGTCGTAGTATAATAGTTCCGAGATTGATGTTACGTTTTAGAACGTATTTAGCCGATACCAGTCGAATTTTGCTGAGAAATTGTTGTGATCGTATTACTTCACAACAATTTCTGCATTGCCTAGCTATTAATATTCTAAATTCCAAATAACTCTTTTTGCGCACAATCTTGGGTGCGCTGGGTCGTAGCTACCGTACTTAGTCTATTGCAAATTCGCAAACACTCGTCCAAAATAATATAATGCTCCGCGGTTAAGCACACTTTCCGGCGAGAGAGAGAGTATGACAAGGGAAGAGACCGAGGTACCTATAGGGAGAGCGCGCGCGCACAGCAATAACTCTTTTCATGAACGTATCATTTAAAATAGTAATATACAGTACTTGCAGTAGCGCGTTCAACCAAAGTCGGAAACAGCTCTGGCGAGTTCGTTGAGGCAAATCGTTGACGCCGAACTCTGCTCTCCGTCTGCAAAAGTATAAATAATATAAAAGAATTTTAAAGAATAGATAAGTTTTACAATGATCTTTTCGCTACGACTGCCACCCAATGCGAATCACTTTTTGAAGGATTGTGATTCGCGTTCGTGTATTTTCAAATAGTAAATACACATATAAAGTGCTAGGGTCCACGTCAATAACTGCTTGTGGTGTGCCTTATTCTCTCGCTTTCAGGTGCTCTTTCGCCCTCGTCTCCACTGTTAATCAGCGGAACGTTTTAATATTTCGGGCGAGTGTTTATGAACTTGAAATAGGAGAGAGTTCAATTGCCTATCCGCAATGTCTTTGTATAATGCACCAATCTCACCTAGCCACCTCATCGGGGTTGTTGGGGATTCCCTTGTTGAGGAAAAAGGGTGTTAGTTTTTCCGCCGCTTTTTTCGGAAAATTCCCGACATTCGAATTCCCGCATTTTCAGTATCTCAGCTCCCAGTGAAGCTAGGCATGCGAAACTTCGTTTTAAGGTTAAATATCACATTTAGAAATCATAAAACAAGTTTCGTGTGCCTAGCTCTTTTGGGAACCGAGATATAAGCGATAATCGATAAATGAGGGAATTCAAATCTTGAGCTTTTTCCGAAAAGGCGTCGAAAACCTAACACCCTTTTTCCTTTTTCCATTTTCTTTTCCAAAAAACTAACACCATATTAGATACGGCCACCAAATGCTACAAGTTCAACTGGCGATTATAGAGAAGGTAGAGAAGGTTAGAGAAAACAAGGGTCTGTAAGCGAACTACGTTGATATGGACTAGATTTGTTTCCAAAAACAAATAGATGTGTTATTACAAAGCCTTTTAGTTTACTATTTCGATCAATAATATTGATGCAGTAGACAGACCAGTAATTGTTATTACCTCAGGCGGCGCGCGCAAATAATGGGTACTCTCTTTGAAAAATTAAATGCTTTTAATACAGACGAAAGGTCACAGTTAGCGTGATTCTGTTTTTGACCAACCGTATTGAATGAGAACGAAAAGAATGGCGAGTTGGTAGAGTGCTTGCCCGACGATGTTAACGCCCATCCTCCTGAAAACACGATAGATTATTGATTTACGAAAATTAACGCTCCCAATTATATCAGAGTGTTCTCTTGTGCTGCGCAAATTTCATGGGGTGTAAGGTGCCAAACAATTTTATGCACCCTTTCATAACTTTTTACATAGTGAAGCTACAACTTCCAAACGACCAATCGAAAAGGAAAACGTGACTTGCTGTCCCTGTAGCAAGATTGGAGGTTGTTAACTAGGAAAAAAGTCATGAAAGCGTGCATAAAATTGTTTTGCACCTTGCACATTTGCGCAGCATAACATGCCGACAATAGTGGGGATCAGGCCAAATCCGGAATGAGTGTCGAGGGCAATGATCGGGTCTCCGTGTTTTCAGCAAAGGAACTTATCGACTGTCCAACTTTAGTCGACATCTAACTTTGTAAAAAATTGTAGTAAGAGAGTTCGCGTACCTCGAGACGAGTGATGATGATGTTCTTCCGCTGGGTTTGGCCTCGAGTAGCTTCTCACTGGGCGCGTCGAAAACGATAGCGAGCGCGACGAGGTTCACCCACAGCAGCTGGCCGATCTGCGATGTAGACATACGAATGTCTAGCACTCAGTGATACTCTAGAGACTCGGCTACGACATTGTCGGCATTAAAGATCGGTATTACAGCTGATACGAGTCATATAGTCAGAATACAATTAGTGGTATGTAGGGTGGCGAAAACGGTACAGTACCGATACACGGTACATTCTCGGTACGCGTACCGAACGGTACACGATGTACCGGTACACGCCCAAAAAGCGAGAGTTGTGCACCGGAATGTACCGTGTACCGCGGTACACGGCCTCTCGCCGCGCGCTCTCTCGTGTACCGCGGTACACCGTGTACCGACGGTACACGACACGCTAATTTCTCCTTCTCTTGACCTGACGAGGGATGGAGAGAGATAAGCGGCGGCTGCCGCTGGTCCTGTGATGTATTGGTAAAGTTTTTGCGTATCAATCCAACCACATCTAGTTCGATTTCAATCAAGCTTAAAACTTCTTTTGTTATATTCTTGAGTATCTAGGAAAGTTTTCGTGCACCTGTTTGGCTCATATCTGATCGTTAGACGTCCCATGCTTTTAATATATTCTGAAACCAATAATCTACACTATTGTTGATCATATCATCCAATATTGAGGAGAGAAGACAGTCGCACGATGATTAATTAGTCACCATTTGATAATTTCTATTGCATCTTTCAACACAACAAGCAATATTTCCTAATTACTAAAGAAAACTAAAATAGGTCAAAATTTCCAATCTAAAACACCTCAGAAATGTTCAAGAATAGAGCAAAACAAGATCTAAGCTTGATTGAATTCAAACCAGATGGGATTGGATTCATACGCAAAAACTTTACCAATACACCACAGGACGGGTGGCAGCCGCCGCTTATCTCTCTTCATCCCTCGTCAGGTCAAGAGAGGGAGAAATTAGCGTGTCGTGTACCGCGGTACACGAGAGAGCGCGCGGCGAGAGGCCGTGTACCGCGGTACACGGTACATTCCGGTACACCACTCTCGCTTTTTGGGCGTGTACCGGTACACGAATGATGAGGGAGTGTACCGGTACACGTACCGCCGTTTGCCACCCTAGTGGTATGCATTGCGGAACGCTAGCCATCTTCGAGAGTTCGGATTCCTTGTGTCTCTACTGTAAGCATCTTCCCTTCCGTACCTTGATGGGCGTGTCCTGGATGATACAGGCGCCGAAAACGCCCTCGATCACTGCGACGACGTTAACGGTGAGCTGCAGCTGCACGAATTTAGAGACGCACTCGTGCACGGACCTGCCCCAGAAGATGGCCTGCAAGGGGGGATTTTATTGTTCCTAGGGTCCCTAGATGTCACTAGGGCCCTAGGGATCTTCGGATAGGATAGGATCAGTCGTTTCACAAACAATGTCCACACCCAGACTCTTCCGCTCTTAAGTTTTCAGATCCATACATCCAACATATCAATGGAAAATGAAAAGGAAGAATCAAAAGTATATAAGGTCAATACAGTTTAGAGAGAGAACCTTAACGACGGATGAGAAGTTGTCGTCGGTGAGGATGACGTCAGCAGCATCTTTGGCAATGTCCGTACCAGCGATTCCCTGCATCATGGTACATTGTCGATCTTCAGGCAACAGTGAGAGCTAGCTAATTTGAATCCCTATGCGCTCACTGGACGAATCTCGGCACTACGTCGGATGATAACCGACAGGATGAGAACCGGAAGCTACCGGACTCATCCGATGGTGATTATCCGACGTTGTGTCCGAATCTCATCACTTCCTCACCATTGCGAATCCGACATCGGCCGCCCGCAGTGCGAGAGCATCGTTTGTTCCGTCCCCGATCACTGCCACCACCTGAGCATCCCTCAATTTCAGGGACGCAATTTCGGTAAACGTTTCACGGTTTTTGAGAGAACGCAATACAGCTAACAAGGCGAAGAAAGTTAGAAAAAATATACAACCAAAGGGTATGCGCAGCACCGAATCGGCAATCCTACTCAACTTACAATTAAAAAGATATATCTGATATCGTAATCTATTGAACTGCTTGTTCATTTCTTTGTGAGATGCTAACTTTGTACTTGGTCAAAAGTGAGTCGGAAATTATCGTTGTCTTACCTCTCTAGTTTCACTGATTCTCGAGTCGATCATTCCCTTCACGAGCGTTTGCTTGTCCGACGGCTGAGCACTAGCGAGAACACGGAGCCTCGGCCAGATCTGCAACACAATGACTTAGGCTATCTCTTTTATGCCTATCACCAATGATAATCTCAGGACAGGAGGTGCTCGTTGCTAGGGGTGGTCGTGAACATCTTGCTTGGCCTAGCATCTTTACTCTTTAGAGTTGTACTTCCTGACCAACTTTCCAGGGCACTGCTCTGCGAAGCATTCTTCGCTTCGAATGTATAACAGTTTGCTTTGAGCAATGGACACTTCCAGGTATTAACTGTACTCGGAACTGAGAGACTCGCCTTATCGAGCAACTCTTGCTGCACTTCTCCACTGGCGTCTCTGATTCGCTCATTGAATTCCTTTGCATCGAGAGCGAGGAAATCGGCGCCCGGATGAAGAATCCCGCAGGAGGAGGCCATCGCGCGTGCGGTGTTGATATTGTCGCCTGCAGTTGAGTGTGTTAGATACTCTAGAATCGCCGGTGGTCGGTCCAGTCGCATGCATTGCTGGCAGTCGGTCGACCGCAGGCCGGCTGATACATGCTGCTGGACCGGCCACCAAACGCTTCTTGTCCGGCCATCATTGGCTAACACTTGTCGGATCACTGTCACTGCCAGAAAAGGAAGGAAAAACATTAGCAGCTCCCATGTTCTCTTTTAGCGCATGCTCCGTACCACAATGCCTTTCCCCACAGCTTGGTAACTAAACTCGCCCTCAACTATGTCCTCACCTGTGATCATTCTGACGGTGATTCCGGCACGCTGACATCTGCCGATCGCTTCGGGGACTTCTTCAATGGGAACCCATTACCGATTAAATTTTTGACTCGTTCCGTACCGGGTCTAATGGTGTCGACAGTCATTGTATTGGTCGTGAGTGTTCCCGTCTTGTCGACGCAGATGGAAGTCGCGTCTCCCATCTTCTCGCAAACGTCCAGCCGGCGCACCAACATGTTGCCATCCCTCATCTGCAATGATATACTTTGTTGTGACTTTGATTCAGACCTTGATACTTATTTGTTTCCTACAAACCACAACCGCTACAACAAATGTAGCCCTGTGTTCGCCCTGTTAATCAATTTTTACCAGGATCCTTTTTGAGACAGAAATACGTACCTTTTTGACAGAGTATGCTAGAGCGAGCGTGAGCACAAGTGGGAGGCCTTGTGGCATCGCCATCACAATTACCTGGAGAGTATTATTGTTGGAGAGTATTATTGTTGGGGGCCGGTGGCTCATGGTGTTGCTTTTGGGGCAGGTTCCATTACGCAACCTAGTTGTGCTAGATCATGGTCTCATCGCGAATTCGATCTTTGCATTTTGCCAGAACACCCGACACCCGACATTCTATCACTCACCATTAGGGATGCCAAATGAAGAGCTCAGTGAATTGGTTTATAACCCATAAAACTTCTATACTCCGACCAATTCTCCAACTTAATGTTTTAATCTGTTCTGGGCATCAATACGAAACTTTTGAAACTAAGTATGGGATGATTGCGCATGAGGATAGTTTTTGAGAACTGTTAAACACGAAAATCACGAAAAATCGCAGGCTCTTCATGAAGAGTCGTTTATAAACCTGTAGAACGTAGCTCTTTCCCAAGATCAAAAGTAATAAATGTTCCTAATAAGATTCTAGAATGATTGGAATCAACTCTTCACATGTTTTCATACCTCACTTGCATACTACAGCGCTTTTACGCGAGTCAAAATTTGCAAAATTGCTCTTCATTTGGCATCCCTTCTCACCATCGTTCCAATGATGAAGAAGTTGATAAAGTACTGAAGGTCGGCGAAGGAGAAGGGTCTCTCCTCAATCACGTAATGGTGTCGGTAGAAGCGGTAGAAGAGAATGGCAGTAGTGAGTGCGCCAGCCAGTAATCATGAAAAGGGGAGGATACCGTAATCTATTACACTATACAGGAGTAGGTATACGTACTGTGAAGTTACCAAGATTGACTGATTGAGATAGGAAAACTTGTACCATATGATCTGCATTCAACGTGGATTTTTCGTCAAATGTTAATTACTTATTTGTAAAGTGAACTACGCTACCTGCATATCCGATCTGGATTGCGAGCCGGTTGATCTTGGTCTGTAGCAACGATTGTTGTTTCTTCTCGGATGTGGTTTTTGGCGGTGTTCCGTTCCCATTGGCATGCTCAGCTGTAATGGACTTGCTCTCATATCCGAAAACACATGATAGCAAACATAAATAAGTGGATAAGTGTACACGAGTTTGCAGAAGTGCGAAAGTGGTAGTAATTAGGGATGGCGGTTCGGTGTTGTGCATACCCACTGGCAGTCTCTTTTTCTCTACCTTTCTCCTCCTTATCCTTACAGTCAAAATGACATATTGTGAACAAAGTATTATAAGATATCATAAGTTATTATAACTATTTATAACTTCTTTTTCCTGAGGTTCCCATCGAACCAAAAAATCTGAAATTTTGACAGGCGCCTTTTTTCCGCTTGTGAATAACTTATTACTGAACAGAATTTTAATAAAAATCATTTGAAAAAGTTCTGGGCGGTTTCCCGTAGTTCGCATTTTAAGCCAGAGCCGGGACGCGGGGCGAGCCAGAGCCGCGATTCCAACCAAGCCGGATCCGGGAATTAGATTTCATATTCAAATTTCTCGCTTGAATACCGATAAACCATTGCCAAGTTGGTTGTGCGCGAGCGATTGAAACTCCAAGACAACAATAGCCATGGGAGGTATTTGAATCGCAGCAAATCCGAAATCTAATTTCCGGATCCGGCTTGGTTGGAATCGCGGCTCTGGCTCGCCCCGCGTCCCGGCTCTGGCTTTAAATGCGAACTACGGGAAACCGCCCAGAAATGATTTTTTGTTAAAATTCTGTTCGGTAATAAGTTATTCACAAGCGGAAAAAAGGCGCCTGTCAAAATTTCAGATTTTTTGGTTCGATGGGAACCTCAGGAAAAAGAAGTTATAAATAGTTATAATAACTTATGATATCTTATAATACTTTGTTCACAATATGTCATTTTGACTGTATTACCGATCCCTCACTCTAAAGGCCGTAAAACTATTATCGAACTTGCATCCCTAGTAGTAATAGGTACTCTTACCTCTTTTGTGTATAGTTCGCCCGTCCGTGACAAGGTGTGATGCCGTACCGATCAGTGGCTGCCCAGTTTCATCATCAATCTTGGTGTCATTATCTCCTGCAAGAGAAGAAATGCGATCTACGAGGAATGGGGGAATACAGAATACTTGAGGAGAAGCCGCCACTGATTATCGGCCCAAAGATTTCTTTATTAGGAGGCGATACCATGTGTGAACTTCCAAACCCACCGTTTCTCATGGGGATCTTTTCCGCTTCCTCAGAGCCGGCAAGATTATCGGCACACATTTGAGCCGCGATGAAGCCCTGTTGTGAGTGCACGCCCACTGCACACACGAGCATCTGAATATGTCGGTGACGACGAGGAGAAACAGGAAAGCAATCCGCAGACTCATGAAATTATGAACCATCGACCCAGAACAGAGTGTTCGCACATATCTGCTCCTCCCCTCACTCCTAATTCCCGTGCGGTGGCCCCGATCACTCCCTTCCCGCTCCCCACTCCCGCGAATGACCCATTATTAAATATCATTTTTAACTCATTCATTTTTGTACATGTTGTCGCACCCTTGTGGTGTACGATAAATAAATAAATATATTCCTTGTACGGTGAACATCATTACAGTAGTTATGCGAGCTGCGATAAGTTCGTTACGACTTATCACAGTACCTTTCCAGATCCTTTAATAATTCGAGAGCCTGAGAGAACGATGGGATCATATTCGGGCGTCTTGCTGATCTGCCCTGATGCTCCGGTGATGGAAGATTCATCGATGGTGAGATCGCCAGAGTGAATAAGCACTCCATCGGCGGGGATCACATCTCCTGAAGGAAGCAACTGGACACGAGCATTTCGTAGTGCTTAAGTTCCACGAGAGATGTTCAGTTCAGTCTTTAATTTCGCAATTCGGTTATAATAAAAAAAACCATACCGTGTTCAACCAGAGCGACGTCTCCAGTGACGAGTTCGTTGGATGGGATCTCGATGGATTGGCCTCCTCGAACGACTGAGACTTGGGGAATAGTCACATCAACAACTTGCATGCCTTAACAGGTCACAATTATAGAGTAATAATTCCCCCACGCAAAATTGTAATCTAGATGTTCTCGTAATAGTTCAACTATGTAATCCTGCTGCTTCTACTGATCAGAGCAGCGGATTGCTACTTGATCTCGGCATTACCAACCTCTGAATTGCCGCTCCTTCGTGAAATCGTTGACTGCAGTGACTGCGGGAACGACGCAGCCAATCATCTGAATTACATATTAAAATCTGAATTGCAAAAATGATCAAACAAATGATAACTATGATTGATCAGTGCACAATGAGAACAATTTATGGCTAGTTGCTTAGTCAATTAGACACTGATGGGAAACGAGTATTCCCTACCAAAATGATGACTCCTTCAATCAATCCACTATCGATATCGGCATCGTCGTCATTATCTGCTGCAAATTTCCAACAGAAATTCTTAAGATCACCCTTCATGCCTTCCTTTCTCCACTCACGACCAAATTACAACTTATAATTTGCACATGCTAACTTTTCTTTTCACAACTGCAAAAAAAAGTTTTCTTTCATTGTAATAAATATGAGGAATAAGGATCATAATTCTTTGATGCGAAAGGGAATAATTAGCACTTACACTGTCGGTTGTATGAGAGTGCGATAGAAATTATGCCGTACGCGAGCAAAAATAGCAGAGGAACATTCTGCAATAAATAATGAATCCAATTTGAATGGGATGGTAAGGAAGTTTGGATGAGGCGATGTAATTAGCGCGAGTCGTAGTATAATAGTTCCGAGATTGATGTTACGTTTTAGAACGTATTTAGCCGATACCAGTCGAATTTTGCTGAGAAATTGTTGTGATCGTATTACTTCACAACAATTTCTGCATTGCCTAGCTATTAATATTCTAAATTCCAAATAACTCTTTTTGCGCACAATCTTGGGTGCGCTGGGTCGTAGCTACCGTACTTAGTCTATTGCAAATTCGCAAACACTCGTCCAAAATAATATAATGCTCCGCGGTTAAGCACACTTTCCGGCGAGAGAGAGAGTATGACAAGGGAAGAGACCGAGGTACCTATAGGGAGAGCGCGCGCGCACAGCAATAACTCTTTTCATGAACGTATCATTTAAAATAGTAATATACAGTACTTGCAGTAGCGCGTTCAACCAAAGTCGGAAACAGCTCTGGCGAGTTCGTTGAGGCAAATCGTTGACGCCGAACTCTGCTCTCCGTCTGCAAAAGTATAAATAATATAAAAGAATTTTAAAGAATAGATAAGTTTTACAATGATCTTTTCGCTACGACTGCCACCCAATGCGAATCACTTTTTGAAGGATTGTGATTCGCGTTCGTGTATTTTCAAATAGTAAATACACATATAAAGTGCTAGGGTCCACGTCAATAACTGCTTGTGGTGTGCCTTATTCTCTCGCTTTCAGGTGCTCTTTCGCCCTCGTCTCCACTGTTAATCAGCGGAACGTTTTAATATTTCGGGCGAGTGTTTATGAACTTGAAATAGGAGAGAGTTCAATTGCCTATCCGCAATGTCTTTGTATAATGCACCAATCTCACCTAGCCACCTCATCGGGGTTGTTGGGGATTCCCTTGTTGAGATCGGTCTTTAGTCGGTCGCACAACCCACTCATTCCTCCGTAATCTTCATCGAGCTTCTCTTTAGCTTTAGTTCCTCTGAAATGAATGTTAGATTATTTTAGTTCATTGTTTTACTCTATTTCTTCCCTTTTTCGTTAAAACAGTTCAGTAAATTCCCGTTTTCGTAGCTTCATTGCTATATTCACAGAACATTGAGATCAAATTTGTCACATGAGCGTCCTTTCTTTTTCCTTTCTTAGAGAATGCGACTTCAACCCCCTCACACACATTCTCTCTCTCGCTTCGGTGAGCCAACAAGAGAGCGCATAGGATGAGGAGATTGGAGTTCCGTTCTCTAAGTAAGGAAACTTTGGGTAACCGTTCTCCTTGAACATTTGCGGACTCCCTGTCCTCACCTGAGTTCCATGAGCTTGCGCAGCTCCTCCACCGCACACGCATACGCATGCGTCATTGTTGAAAGGGGGGCGAAACCTGAATGTGGCAACTGAATAGAGTTTGATAGGAAAAAAACTATTACGGAGATAAATTAACAATGCGCCACACGCTAAAAAAGATAGAAACCAGCTGAAGAGAAGGGTTATGTTGTCGACAAATTGTTAAATGAACTGCGTGAAAACGAATGAAAAAACATGACATTTACAAAATTATGCGATCTTACAAAATGTCGCTTCCTGTGTTTACCGAAGGCGAGAGAGCACACAAAAGTGAGAGCGTCGCCACCGCATATTTGGAAAACGATGGAAGTTTATTATTATTATTTATTATTGTAATAGAAGAGGACAGCGCGCTATTCTACCGCCCATACCAACATCTAGACGGGCACAGGCGCAATACAAATGATTCCAAACATACAGACCAGGGTTGGAGCGAGAGAGTGTGCAAAAGTGAGAGGGTCTCTCTCGATTTCACACGCTCTCTCACTCCAAAAGCCTTTCTGTAAGGTTGACCATGTGGGGACACAGGCGCAATAGAGAGGGATGTGTGAAACGGGGAAAGACTCTTGCACTTTTACACGTGATCTACATAACTGCTTACTTATATCTAGACATTCGGAATCATGTGAAAGGCAGCTAGGAGAGGGAAGCTACCTTTCAAATAGCTATTCTCTGCGTCTCTACCATCCAGTGTTTCTCTCTCTCTCTCTCTCTCTCTCTCTCTCTCTGTTTCAATCTCTCTCTCTCTCTCTCTCTCTCTCTCTCTCGCTATCTGTCTCTGTCTCTTTCTCTTTCTCTCCCTCTCTCTCTCTCTCCCTCTCTCTTCCTCTCTATCTCTCTGCCACGCGTGGTTTTAATAGCATTGGAGCCATCGAACCCTCAGTTCTTTCTCTCCGTCTCTCTTGCTCTAACTGACATCGTGTGCGCTATTCGTGTCCATAGTGTGCGGCTAGAGGGTGAAATGTGTGCGGCACTGTGCAGCTGCCTCTGAATTTCGCATTCCCGCACACTTCCTGATGTGACGTCACGGAGATATTTTCACAAGTGAAACTCGGGTGTTTTCTACTCAAATATTCCGCCTGATAGACAGCAAAGCACGTATTCTCGTTTTTTTTTAAGTGCCAATTTACTGCGTTGTGAAAATCAGAAAACTTGTCGTGAAATTCGACGCAGACGCGCGCACTTTCGGGCGTGGCCAAAAGAAATTTTTAGCTTCATTCATCCATCTAGTCATTCGAAGGAGTAATTTCCTCGGATCGGCTAAGACATTTCGTGACGTAAGAATCGAGGACCAGAAATGAGCTATGCCCGAAACATGACCGAGAGTGTCGCGCATTTCAGCACACATATCAGCAGCAGTCAAACTGGAATTGCCTAATCCAGTGTGAAATTGTGTGAGACATTTCAAACCTTTACATCTGTCAAATTCCATCTGTCATTTTTTGAGATGAGAGGTGTTCATGCGTGATCGCACCGCTATATTACTATATATTAGAAAATGCTAACGTCTGTCTGTCTGTCTGTCTGTTTGTTTGTCTGTTTTTTTTGTCCAGGTGTCCGTCCAGATTTTTGCTTCAAAATTGCGCTATCTTCTCAGAACCTTTTGCATATGATAATAGACCAGAATTGCTTTATAATTTTAAAAAATTTAAATCACCAAATCCATGGCCAAGTGGGTTACGAGCCAAACTTTGAATCCGAGACCCCCAGGTTCGATCCCCGCCGCGAGCAAACCTTTTGCCGCATTTTTCGCGAGTGTCAGAAACCGTTCTGACACGTTTTTGAGTTCCGTGAAACACGTTTTCACCTGTTTTGCCGAGTTTTAACGTGAGAAATCAAAAATTTCGAAAAGTTCAATAATGATTCAGAAAGCGTAGGGAATCACAGGAAACATCTCTGAAAGTGTTCTAAAAGTTCTGAACGCACTGTATCCTGCGTTTCCGTTGTGAAAGGCTCGTGAGGCAGAGAGCGATCGAAAAAAGTTGTCACGGAGCCACGAAGTGGCGTAGTGCGAGGTTTAATGTAGCCCGGAGCCGGCTTCCGAGCTCCCCCTGGACCGGACCTGGAGCCGGCTACAGGGCGCCCCCTGGACCGTACCTGGAGCCACCTATCGAGCTCCCCCTGGACCGAACCCGCACCCAGAACTATGCATAGAGCGTAGTGCATTTAAAGAAGGCCTCCCACGAATATTTGGTCACATAGACTGCCAACGTAGTGTTGCTGGGGGCGCTCACCCGAGCACATTGCAACGCATCCGAAATTCTACCGTAATCTATAAATCGATATATTGGCGCTCAAATGGCCGCAAAGGTACCAAGAATCGACAGGCAACGCGTGCTAGGACCAGAAGATAGGAAAATAAACGGAGGAAAATGAAGCTGCCAACGATATAATAATGTTTCCCCCTATGGATAATATCGGTTTTCATAAAAAATATAATAATTGTCGCAAAGGAATGCTTAGAAAATTGCCCCTAATGCTAGTGTGCGAGCTCCATATTTTTTCGATAAGCCAAATACAGTACACCTGAAAAATGCGACCAATAATGGAGCGCGCACACTAGCATTAGGGGCAATTTTCTAATTTTTTCCCTTGCGACAATTATTATATTTTTTTATGAAAACCGATATTATCCATAGGGGGGAACATTATTATATCGTTGGCAGCTTCATTTTCCTCCGATTATTTTCCTATCTTCTGGTCCTAGCACGCGTTGCCTGTCGATTCTTGGTACCTTTGCGGCCATTTGAGTGCCAATATATCGATTTATAGATTACGGTAGAATTTCGGATGCGTTGCAATGTGCTCGGGTGAGCGCCCCCAACAACACTGTGTTGGCAGTCTATGTGACCAAATATTCGTGGGAGGCCTTCTTTAACCTCAATACAACCCCGCTAGTCTTTAGTAATACAAATTCGCAAACACTTGTCCGAAACGTTCCGATCGATGATAGCACGCTGTACGGACGACGAGAGAGCGTGTGAAACTCTCGTGTCTCGCCGCATTCTATTTCTGCCCGGTTTGGATATTGACCCAAAATTCTGGTGTGTAAATAATCATTTCAAAATTGCAATATGTGAAGCACTGACATTAATTCCCTCTTCCAATTTACTTTTTCACGCTTCTTGCAAGCACGAAACCGCCGGGATCCATACAACGTCTATGAATCTACTGCCTGGTATTCAAACACTTGTGCCTTTTCAAGCTATAATTCTTCTCGGCGTGTCCCGCTGCATTACGCCTTTTCAATTTCATTCCACTCAGTCATATTCATGGGTGTGCATCATCAATATGCAACTTCATGACTAAGTCTTTATCGATTAGTAATTAACACGAAACAGTCTAACTACCTGCACTATATTGTGCTACGGAAACCACGCGAGGTCAACCTGTGGACAAGGCGAGACGAGAAGATTACTGTGACTCTCTGAGAGAAAATGAGGATTACGGTAACCTAAGGGGAATTAATCGATAATCTGTTCCACGACTATAAGATTACTGCACTTCTTTTGCAGCTTCGAACACCTATGAAATGCACAACAAAAATCGATACTCTAATGGCAGGACCGGAAAAAATAGCAAAATATTGATTGGTCACAACTTACGAAACGAACGCTTCTGAAACGTACCGGATACAAAGATTGAGAGAAAATAAATCAATAAAGATTCCGGGAGCTAGAAAATTTTTCACGCGGTAAATGTATTGAGTGCAAAGCTTGACTGATCATAATTCGAGATTACTGTAATCGATAAATGTACAATTCCGAGGTCTACTGTAAGGTGTAAAGGCTATAAATGGTTGGAGAAGGATGACTATCGATTGGTTGGATGAGGTTGGGCTGGAGTACTGTATGTATAGTGGCGAATCGAATTTGCGCTCGGAGGGGCATACGGTAGCGCTCTGGGTGGCAAATCGGCCAATCGATCGATACTGCGCGCGAGTCTACCGTACGCCCTGACACGACCATCGATCGTGGTAGGAGAGAGATTATTGTGCCGGGTAATACTAACGGTACCGGAAAGGAATTTTGTAAATTTGTACAATTGTGTGTGTACATGTGGACTCGGAATATGTACAAATTCTAATGAGATTAGCTGTTTGTAAAGGAAAATAAAGAACAGAAAGTAGCGAATGTTCACTAGATGAAGTAAATGTGAAGGGACGGGGGAGAGGGGGGGGGTCTACTACTAGGGAAAGCCCTGTTGCATCATTCTTATGCAATCAATCGATTATTCCTCGATAACTTCTACGACATCTCCGATTCCACGAGTTTTTCCCTGTCGGAAGATCAGAGGAGTATCGCGACGAACGAATTCACACGAATAGGGGAATCTGAAAATGAAAATAAAAATGGAAAGGAAAATAATTAAGCCGCCAGATTCTAGTTTCACAGATCCAGTGTAAAAATACTGATGGAAAGAAGTCTGATATTGGAAATATGGCGTTTAAATAAAGAGCACTATCATTACTTAGCACAGTGCATAAATGTCATAATATTCAGCTAATTCTAATGTTCATAAATCTAACTACCGTACCTGAGTTCTACTGTAGCCCATTCTCCCGTCCTCAGAGTCTCTCCCTCAACTTTCTCGATTCTCGCCAGCTGTCGAACAGAACCAATGAAGAAAATTGCCTGAAAGTGGAGAAATAGTCAAAGAAATCCATGGGAATAAAATGTCAGCATCTCGAATTTGCGTATTGTTCATTTGTGGTCTCATGTTTCAAGCAATCACCAACACACAACTGCGATGGAGAGAAACAATGTAACGTCCTGCTCTAGTTGTAAAAAAACCAAAAGCTCAACCACAGCATCCCTCCACCAATCCACAATTTTACCTACCTCGAATCCGCTGCTTACGGTAGTTCCCTCGTGCGACAGTAGCATCAACTGGGCGACGAATCGAGTGCACGCAGCGTGCGGCGCCGATTCCGATTGCAGCACCATTCCCTGTAGAGACACGAATATTAATTGTATGATTTGATCGCGAATTGCAGTTATTTCCCAGAAAAATTGGTTGCCCGTACAACTACAAATTGTAAGGTAGAAGAACACAGTTATCAGCTAGAAGCTCCATCAATTTACAAATTACCGTAGTCTTAGCAATTAATAGCATCAACTACCGAACCCTTCGGAGTCCGAGTGGTTCGTCCTCGTTGTCAGCTGGGATGAGAGAGAGGGAGACGGCCTGACCGGGTTCCACAGAGAGAACTGGCACCTGAAGAGACACATTATTAATTATTAGGTCAACAACCTAGAAAACATCGAAATAGACGAAGACTTGGGAACTTTGGATACAGGTTGAGGCACGAAAGCTCATAGTTGTTCCAAATCAACTGTAGCCCAGAATTGAGTGATATACCACCTTGCGTCTTCCCTTTTCACTATTTTTTCACATTCCTCACCACTAAATCGATAATCTCCCCCTCCTTTACTCACCTTAGCCCTTCTAACTCCAGCCACAGTTGCGACTCTCCACTTTCCCTCCTTACTCGGTCCAACCATGACTCGATCGCGCATTCGAAGTGAACCCTCAGAGAGAACACCGCAGGCGACCTCGCCTACCTGCAAATGAGGGAGAATTGCAGAGATAGTGTAATAGTAAGGTAAACAATATTTTAGAACTTTCTAAACCGTCTACTGAGGACGCATTAGCGAACAACAGGGTCAACCTATTTACTATTTCCTCGGAACTGGAAACATCCTGGTTTCATGTCCAACTACGCATTGCACGTAATTGTGAGCTTGCATATGAATGACCTAGTAGCACCAGGCAAGTATTACTTGAAATTTGAAGTCCTGTTAACTAATTTTTTCACTAAATGTATTTTTTTTATATTCAAAATTTGTAGAACTTCTTGATAGCCTACTCCAACTGCATTGCCCAACGACAAACACATTCCATTTAATATTTCCTTGAAACAGAAATTTTCCTAGTTCAAGGTCAAACTTCGATTTCCAAAGTAAATCAATAAACTCACATGGGGTACTTGGTACGTCTCTTCCACAGTGAACAACAAGGGCTGTCGAGCGAGTTCCTCCTTGCGATGACCTGAAGAGATCAAAGATCACAATTAGATAGTTGTAGCATCCCAAAATTATTCCCAAAAAAATACGTTTCCAAATGTCGATCAACAGTCAACTACCTTCCTTACATAATCTAGAAAATCAATAAACTACGGTAGCTTTCCTTGCCCAGACAGAGAAAAATCAATATTCTACCGTACCCATCATTGCCGTGCTGGGAGGCAGGGCGTTGAGCAGACATCGGAGTGCCTTCATTCCTTCGCCCGTCACAGAAGAGACGGAGAGAAGAGGAACGGCGCCACCCGAGGAAAGAAGGACCGAGGCGGCTCTGAGTATGAGGGAATTGAGAGGGAAAGTATTTTACTGAAAAGAAGTTTAAGAAGAAATGCACGATCATCTACACTTATATCTATAATAGGGGCAGCAATGAGAACGGAAGGGAGTTTAGACTGATATCAGAGTGGAATAGGTTTTTTTTGGTGAACTCAGCGGTGAACGGTGAAGCATCTCCCAATAAATATAACGAATATCTCGAATAAGCGGAACATGTTACCACCAAGCGGCATATTTTTTTCACTTCAGAAATTCTTATTTTAAAAAATCGAACCACTATTCTTTTATCTACTATCGTCGAAACATTACACTACTTGGACACATTTGATCGGTCGTCCTTTCGTTTAATCAATCGAAAACTACCGTAATCTCATCTCACCTCACAGCCTCTCTCTTCCTCTTCACCCTGATGACTCCTCCCCTCAGACCGGCACGAACCAACAGACGAGAGACGGCGTCGGTCACACTGTAATTTACGGGATGATTATCGATTGAATTACGTAACATATCAATACCAATATTGTTTCATTTAACCATAAAAGGAGAACTAAATACGCTGTATCTACAGCAAACACTTCGTATCGTTCACATGTTACATTTTTCAGCGTTTAGCTAGCGTATCAAACCAGAAGTAACCCACACACTATGATCTAATGTAAATGCACATTCTTATTCTTATGGTAATAAGGTCACCACTTCCTGCTGCCAATCCTACATAGCAACATGCCCTACCGTACCACCTCTTGCTACCGTAATCCCCTCCTCACCTCCTCAATCTCTCCTTAGTGACTGCATCTCTCTTCGTAATCACGACAAACACGGGTAGAGAGAGTGCAACGGCGAGTCCGAGATGTTCACGAGTGATGGAAGTGGGACCGGCTGTGGCAGATACGATCCTGGCAAACATTTACATAAATATTTTAATTTATAAAAAAAGAAATAAAAAAATTGTGCTTTTTAAAGCGAGCTAAAAGAGAAGAGTATGCTGCACGTGTGTGTTCGGCATGCAAACATTTTATTATATTCTGAAAACATGCAAAAATATTATTCACAGAAAAATAATTAATCATACTTACAGACAGACAGCATGGGGACCGTAGGCAGATAGACCGTAGATGGTAGTTGTGAGGTACTTGACGTCACCAGCCAGATCGATTAGATGGACTACCTGAGACGAAATAGAGATCTATTTGTAAATAGTGGGAATGCGATCGTCATACAATATCATATCCAACAATCTGGAGAACGAATTGAAATAGTAGCTGAACCTCAACTTTGAGATCATCGTACAACTCACACTCATCTGGTGGACACAATTATATATCTAGAGAGCATGCATCATGAACAACCTTTTTTGTTGGAAAGAAATTATTAAATTGGAAATATATATTTTTTGTTAAAGATAGTTTACCTTTGTCGCCTGCTCGACCATCTCGGAAACACTCGTAGCAGAGTAGTTGAGAATCTGAGCAAAGAAGGTTAATGTATGGGGAGAGGAATGGTTACGGTAATGCTAACAATGCACACGAGAATATCGATTGATGAAGCCAAAGCTACGCTACTAATATATTTGCACAAATTAGGCCATGCATATTCCAGTTTCACACTTGGGCGAAGAACGTCAACTCTACGAATGCTCTAATCAGAAATTTATATCAGCCCAATAAAAAGTCATTAAATTCTTAGATAATAACATAATCGATCAATATCAATAGCTACCGTATACCTTTCCCTTGGAGTCGAAAGCGATCATATCCTGGCAGACGGACGAAGTCTTTCCGGTCAGAACCTCGTGAGGATGGCTGCACATTATCGATTTATTTTTTTAATCAGTAAATAAGAATACAACGTATTGTATGAATACACATTTTTGTAACAATTCCTTTCGAAATTACTTTGCGACCATGGTGATCGGGGTCTCAACAACTAATCAACTGCTGGTCACCAACGCAGTTGACAATACGAGTCCATGCGGAGAGGGAAGAAACTTTTAAAATATCAGAAAAGTATTGAAAAGAAAAGAAAAGTAAGCTATAGTCAAACCCATCCCTAAAGCTTCCTCCAATTCAATCAACATGTTCCGCCCTATCAGCCTCATTTGCTCAGTCACCAAAATTTTCGAGAAAATTCTCATACATGAGATTACAGAGTTTCTGGATCGCAACAATTTGTTTGATCCCAGACAAGCCGGTTTCCGACTAAAACGCTCTACTTGCACTCAGCTTGTAGAGACTCACTCAGAGTACCTTAAACTCAAATCTCAGAAATCATCTTTCGATACAGTATACTTTGATTTCCGGAAAGCTTTTGATAGCATTGACCATAGACTCCTCCTCCATAAACTTTCACACCTGGGGTTCTCAAATCACATTCTTTGCTGGTTAGAGAGTTATCTTTCAAACAGAACTCAATCTGTACTGATTGGTGATACTCTCTCTGCGCCTACCACTGTTTCTTCTGGGGTTCCTCAAGGATCGTGCATTGGTCCTCTCCTTTTTATTCTTTTCGTAAATGATATCTCGAAAGAACTTCCTCCAGATGTTAAATACGGTATTTACGCAGATGATCTAAAGATCTATGCTGATGTTCCTCACCACGCGCATTCACTCCAGTCAGCGATTGATTGCGTTTTCTCTTGGTCACTCGCGTGGAATCTCGCTCTCAATGAATCCAAATGCACTGTTGTTAATTATGGGCCGCTAAAACTCCGCACACAGTACAAAATTAATGGCACAAATCTAATTCCATCTCCGTTCATGAAAGATCTTGGTGTCATCATGAAACCCTCCCTTAAATTCAATGATCATATTTCGAAAATAACAGCGAAAGCAAGGTCTAAAGTTAACATTATGTTCAAGTGTTTTTACTCGCGGGAGCCTCTTTTATATGTGCAGGCATTTAATGCTTTTATAAGACCAATACTAGAATATTGTACAGTTGTCTGGTCCCCGCGCGCCGTTAAACTTGCCAACTATGTTGAAAATGTTCAGCGAAACTTCACTCGCAGACTGTTTTTCAGATGCTCTATTCCATATTCCTCATACCCAGATAGGCTCAATATTCTCCATTTATCAACTCTAGAGCATAGACGTCTTGTAATCGACCTTCTTTTCCTCCACAAGACCGTTCACAATTTCTACTCGTTCAATCGCAACTTTCTTCTAAATATTTCCCCTCTTGCACGCGATTTGCGCAATACTCACGAGCTTCGCATTGATGTGCCTTTCATTGTGCCTTTTCACTCTACTTTTGTATCAAGGGCCCGTCTCACTCTACTTTTGTATCAAGGTCAGTGCAAAGATGGAACGCTCTAAGTCGAGAAACTGTGAAAAGCTCTCCTATCGTCTTCCGATCTCTTATTAACGAATTGCCGTCTATTTCTTTCACATCAGAGTCTCTCTTACGTCTCTGATTTAACCCACCCTGCTGCACCCCCTTCACCCTGCCCCCAAAACAACCGAATCGTCTGAAGACGACGGACATCTGCCGACTCCACTATCGACAATCTACAAAGAACTCACACGAAACCCCTAACCCTGGCGGAATAAATAATTGTAATTGTAAATTGTAATTATTCATCCGCTTAATTGTACTATTTTTGAGGATTATGCACTCTAAAATATAATTTCACAAGGCCTCACCGAAATTGATTCATTCTCGTCTTGCCATTTCCATCGTCGAGAGTTTGATGAGTGAGAACTCCACAGAGAGTCGACTTGCCCACGTCGGCGCCTCCCAGAACAGCCAGTCTGCGATAGGGAGAGATTACGGTATGCTCCAATAAATGAGGATTACGGTAAAGGTTTACGCGGAAACGGGGAATGGTAGGGCAACACAAAAAATAGCTAATACGATGGGGAACAGCTGGATCAGATTGAGAATTGCGAGATTGACTAACAACCAATGGAGAAACCATGAATTGGATGTTGTTTAGTTTCTTTATCACATTTTTTTCAATTTTTTTCGAAATAACAAATGTCTAAATACCTCGACTCGACGAAGGGTTGGCTCTCGGGCACTCGGCGGATGAGCACCTGAAGTGGCAGAATATTTCATTTTTGAAATTTAGAAAAAATTTCTCTAGGTAGATTAGCGCTACAAATGCAACACTTGAAAAATTGCATAATCCGAAAGCCAATACGGCAAAATTCTCAATCGTTTCAATTCAGCAGAAGTTTTCATCAACGAATATGTAAATTCCCTCTTATTTTGTCACTTTGAAATCGCGTTTCAACTGCAAGTCTTCAAAACTACAGTAATTCTAAAGTCAATTCGCTACTCTTGGACAAATAATTCAATCGATAACCATCTCACCTCAGCCACCCTCCTTCTCTCTTCCTTCTCTCCACTCTCATCATCACTCGCCTCACGCACTTCGCGCTCCGTGCACTGCAATATAATTCAATCTCCAATTATTTGCAGAATCAAGTACAGAAGCTGAAAAAATCAGTCAGTCTTCTCTCAATACTGTAATTGTCAATTGCCGAAGCACCAATATGCCAGGGAACAGTTTTAAAAAACCTTCCTAATTCTAACGATTTATTACTCCCCCATAACGTTATATTGGCATATTGCCAATGTTTTCTGAGTATCGCCCTCCCACTCGCTCACCTCTACAATGTCCGCCGACAGCGCGTCAGCCATCTTCCTCAGTGTTCGCATGCTCTCCTCGTACTCCTCATCGCACATTCCCACCATTCGACCGTCGTCCTCAACTCCCAACTGGAAAAGCAGGGGGTTACGGTAGCGGAAATCGATTAGATAAAATACTAATAACGCTAATTGTTATAGATTTCAACCTCACGTTAAATGTTCTTATTCAGATGGACCACTAGTACTACCATCCAAGTTTCACTCATTACTTTTTCCTTCTTTCCTGAAACGGCCATTCGACCAGCAAATTCATACCTCCGTTTTTGGGAAACATTTCTACACTTACTATAGTATGTGGATCATGGAGATCAAAGCGTAAGTTCAAAGACCAAAGATCATCTTCCACCTCACCTCATAGATGGCCTCTCCCATTCCTTCACTGAGTCTCCACTTCATCTGAGTGATTAGATGCTCCAGACGAGATACAGAGGGAGAGACGAGTTTGGCCTGAAAATATGCTTTTTTTTGTATTTCCAGGAGCGTTCATGTTTCGTCAGTCTCATATCATAGTCCGAACTGGCTATTGATCGATTTAGCTCGTGTGAATGTGACTGGTACATCATCATCACAATGCAATACCTCTGCCCTCTTCTCACCTTATACTCGATATTGCCCAGTTCCATCTCGGGTGGCAGTCTATTCTCAGTGTCGCTATTCTCCATCATCTCAGAGACGAGACGTTGACGGGCCAGAAGGGCGGAAGACGAACGGGAAGAGGGCTGACTGAAATAGGGGGATTACGTCATCACTAGGCAATACCAGGAGTGTTGAGAAACTACGTCGTTGTTAGATATTGTAGCGCCAGAGGCAGGGTACTTTGAAATCAGATAATCCACTCCTACAACCACAATTCACCATGTACTTCAGATTGTCACGAACTGTTGAGTGCATTAATCAATCCGATTATTATATGGATCGCCATTGACTGAATATCGAAAATATTAACAAGTATTCACTCGTTTAACTATGCACACTGTATGAATCTCCAATCCTCCATCTTCGTAGATCAATTATATTTCTCCCATTCAAATACTACCATGTACACAGCTTCTTTCTCCTACTGGCCTACGGTTTCTTCCTCAGCTCCCACTTGAAACCCCCTTCTAATCCGCTGTTTTACACCGCAAACTTGCTATGTTTGCGTCAGTTTCCTTGCCCCGTGACTTTTCTTTTCCCGCGGCTTCTCAAATCTCCCACATGTTTTGTTCGCTGTTCGCTCGTTCACTGACGCAAGTCGCGGATCGACGAGAGATCAGGCGAAAGTGAGAGAGTGAGGTAGAGAAAAAAAGAGAAGAGATATCATTTGAAAGTGAGAGAGTGAGGTAGAGAAAGAGTAAGAGATCAGGTAGCATACGGAAGTAAGAATATGGCTACATCAATGAATGTCGATAGACCCGATTGCCCATTTTCTATGAGTATTATTTGCTTACTATGTATTAGAGCAGACCTACAAATCACCTATTTTGAACTTCTTACAAGCACGAAACCTCCTTGTCCTACCTCGCCTCGGGCGCAGAGAAATTATAAACGAAAAGTTATCGAAAGAACAACGGACCATTGAAAAACGTTTTGCCTTCACTATTTACCAACTCACACAAACACGAATTCGCCGGGTTTGACATCTCTTGACCCCTCACTGGTCTCCCGTCACACCCAAAACACTACATAGGCCATCGTTTCAACTTCATAAATGGGTGACTAACCCTCTTAGTAACCGCCGCAAAAATGACTCAGAAAGGCGCGCTTTTTTGCCTTTCCCCCATTATTGAGCTCAACGGACCGACTCTAAAGATCCTTGGCCGCTTATAGTCTTCAGAAATACACGAAAGGCAAACTTGTGAGCTAAAGAGCTCGCCAATTCAAAGATCAAAGATCAAATATCACTCACCGACTAGGATTGAACACCCTCCCGCACTCCTCTTCACAGAAATTGCTGACCATAAAATCCATGGTTGCTTGTGTGGCAGTGATTTGGTTGATTATCGATTGATGTATTGATTGCTGTGCTCCTTGAGATCGCTTGAGGACCCGTGAGTAGTGGTACTGTAATAATTGTGGTGAAGAATTATCGACTCAACTATTGTACTTTACATAGGCGTCAGCCTCTTCAGATGCCATTGAAACACAACTTCACCAGGAAAAAAAATCTTTTAAATCGATAGGTTAAAGGTACGTAATCTAATCAAGGCGCTGTCCCCGAAACTAACTGCTTCCTCAGCAGACTACGTGACTCTACGCTATGTACACTCCCCCTCCATCTCAACCGCTTTTTACACTGTAAAATCAGATGTTTGTCCTAACGCGTGATTTCAGGTTACGGTATCCTCACCTATAGTAGTAGTTATTAGCGAGTAGTAAGGCCGTTGAAATTCTCTGCAATGATGATCCTTGACGATTCAGCCTCGTAACCGATCTACCATTTGCGAGCGGGCTGGAAAATATCGATTTTTAATTATTTTTTGTTTAAATTTGAAAAAAAAACACGAATTTCGCGTCGCAAATCGCGGAATGAAAGCGAAAAGACAGGGCGAAAACGGCACTACGCGACGAAATGTGATAGAAAGAGAGAGATAAAAGAGAAGTGAAGAGAAGAGAGAGAGCCGACCAGAGAATACAATGAGCAAGCGAAAGCGAGCACATCATCCCGCCATCCTGTCTAACCTCCAGAAAGGGGTCAGGGGCGAGAGAGTGGGGAAAAGTGAGAGAGGCTCTCTCACTTTCACACTCGTATTTTGCTCCCGATCCCTTTTTGGAGGTATAGAATCATGTGAGAGGATAGGAAACAAGAGGGGGGGTCAACACTGTCGCGTATCAGAGGAAGGATGGACACTATTACGTCGACACTCACAAGCGATAACCCAGACTGCAAGACTCCTCCTTTTTTATCTCTCAATCGCTATCAGAAACGACTTTCAAAGGCAAAACAAGCGTAGATCAAAGCGTCAAACTCATCAAAATTCCATCAAGCCAACAAATACTACTCGAAAACAACACAATACAGAGGGTAGATCAACGACCGACAAGGGTATGACGATTGAATATGACACGGTTTCGAATTTCCGCTTAGGAACCGAAGAGCAAGCAGTTACTAAATGTTCCAAAAAAACATATTCATAAATATTCTGGCATTTTCTATTCCATTCTAGACGTGCCACGCAAACCGCGATAACCGTATAGCTCAATGAACCCTACACTGTCCCACACGTTCGCGCAATATCGATTGGGGAGTGCCGACGGGTAAGAAAAGAAAGAAAGGAAGAGAAAGAGAGAGCGCGCGCTTACAAAGTACACTCACCCCCGCTATTGGCAGCCAACCCGCGGGATTATGGATTCAGAGACAACATAAAGATGATCTGGCTCTAATTGAACAATGGTCAACATAGTGCCGCTGTAAATATGAAACCCTGGCTCATAAGTGCATATAAACCTCATGCCAGAGCACCCGCGCGTTTCTCGCTTTGCGAACATGTTTAAACAGCGACGTGAGATGATTACGACAGTTCTAGGGAGGTTCGATTTAGAAAATGCAAGATAACTCAGCTTCAAATAACCGATATAATCATGAATTCAGATCCGCTCAAGTAAGTCACCCGTTGATGTCTGGCTATACGCGCATGTTATAAAGGCAATTTTTCGAGATTTTGAAAGAGAAATATACTTCGCAAATGGGAAAACGTTGTTTCACACCGGCTAAAACGTAATGAAACGCGCTCAGTTGCTGCTTTCAGCTGTGGGGAGAGTGGGAGCAAGGCGCACAAAAAGTGTGAGCGCTCTTTGAGCAATAGACACAGAGAGAGACCAGGAAGAGGAGAGAAGCAGGGGTGCGCCAGACGGGGCTGGCGCGCATGTGGTGCTTGCGCATTTGGTGCATCCGTGTGCACCCGCACGCATTTCGCTAACTCACACACACCGTTCGTGCGCCAAACCGGATTACCGTCGCGCGCTTGCCTGCCTATCATAACAGTGCGCCCTGAGCAGCATGTGTAGAAGTCAATAAAACGCAACCGGAACTAGCTACATCATTTCAACCGCTCAGCAAAGGAGTCACGGTAAGAGAATGTGCAAATGTGAGAGAGATACTCTCTCGATTTTACACCATCTCTCATTCCAAACCCCTTTCTGTAGAGGTCAATAACCCCAGACGACACACCGCAACCTTGACATGGTCACTATTGCTCGATTCCGTCGTAATAAGGCGGCTTAATGAGCGCCGTGCCAATTAGTTCGATGTCATGGAAAGATCGTAGAAATACGATGGAAGTGAGTGCGGGAGAGGTGAAATGAGGTTGCAAAGTTTTGAATGATGAGGCAAATGAGGTGGGAGAGAGGAGGGGTTAGACATAGAGACAGAGGGGGGGGCAGTAACTAGTTTGCTTTACACTTCAAAGAGAGAGGGGGAACACCGGGGAGATGAGAAACAAGAGACGTTCGAGAACAAACAATCGATAATTGGAATTGGGGAAAACAAGCGAAGGCAGAGAGCACACAGGCAAACAGGGCAGATTTCTAGATAACAAATCTTGGGATACTGTAAGTCATTGCTTCTATCGACCGAAGATGCCACTGATCTTTAGTATCCACCGTTATCCGTCCACCAACCCCAAGAAAAATCGTCAAAGAACCCTGATTTTCAGCAGCCAGGAAATTGGGATACTGCAGATAGATCAAGAGAGTACGGTAGATCACTAGTTTAGCCCACTACAGACGACGAATAATGAGCAAGACTGCTTGGGGGGAGGGGTGAGGAGGAGGAGGAGGAGAAGGGCTGGCCATAGCAACCAAGATAGAGAGAAAGACAAACGAGATATCTCGTCAGATTGCACAATCCTTACACCGCCCCGTTGCCACCCGGTGCCAGTGACAGCATCAAAACAACGCTTCTTTTGAAATATTTTAAAGATAACGATAGAAAAGTCGAGAGACTGTAAAAGCACGTGTTATACGTACGTATTTCTTCAGATTGCACAATCTTTCTCTCTTATTCTTTCCGCTCTCTCTCTCTCTCTCTCTCTCTCTCTCTCTCTCTCTCCAAGGGGAGAGGTAACACAATGAGACCGCCCACTGAGTCATGCACACTCCTCTTTCGCTACAACCAGATGGCCGGGTCAGTCTGATGAAATCTTTCCTCCTCTGGCCCTAATATCACTCTCTCCATTCCACACTCTCTCTCACTGGTCAGACGGTGCGAGAGAGTGTGCGGAATAGTGGGACGCAGCCTATTGCCCTTATTCCAGCTGTAGAATGCGCGAGAACAAAGTAGATGCAAGGGAGGAAATTAGCGGAACATTGTCCCTATTTCACACCTAATAGGGGGCAATTTCGAAACCGATTAGTAAGCGTGTTTCAACAGGCGGCACTGCAAACAGTCAGATCATACAGTATCCCCGTGAAGTACAGTACCCCATGTGATACGGCAAAAGTCCACGACCAAAATATGTAAAAGTGCAGCTAATATTGTGTTGGAACCGGAAACGAGAGGGGGGGGGGTAAATTCAATTTCGTGTGGCATTACTCCGAAATTCGTGAGATTTTTTCCAAGATAACAGGCGAAAACAATGGTCGGGATTGCGTAATGATGACGAAATGGAAAGACGATTATCGCAGAGCAGCGGTCTATTCTATCATTTATATTTATCAACGGTTGTATGTGATCACAGCATCCAGTTGGCACCATGCCAAGAACGTCTCTCGTGGTCTGACCCTCTCGTTTGGTGCGCTCTCTCGTCATCTCTCTCTTTCTCTAACTCTTTCTCGCCGACACTGTTTCGAATGCTGTGTGTGATGGAATCGTTGATGTGCAAAGCGCAGTGACCACATAGGACGGTGGGAGCGCCAGAGTGCCAGGTTATCGCATAACGAAAACGGGGTACCGGTGACATAACTACTGAACCAAGGGCACTCGTGTAAAATATTTTACAGAAACTTTCCGTGACAAATTAGAACGGAAGAGATACAACAAATTCATAGAGCGCATGAAGCCGCATTCAGCCGGGTTATTCCCAAGTGCACTAGTAAGCGGCGCTTTAATCCGCAACTTTGCACAAATAAGCGGCTATCGGTAAAAAGAAGTTTGGCAAGATGAAACTATTGTAATGATAGGATAGGATCCGAAAAAAAGTGCGCGGTCAAAATTGCATTCGCAAAAGTGCGGCTAATATTGTGTTGGACCCAGAAACGAGAGGGGGGGGATGAGAAGCTCATGGCTCTGAAATTCGTGAGATTTCCCCCCAAGATATCAAACGAAAACAATGGCGGGATTGCAAAGGTATTTATCGCGGCTGTGCCAAGCGCAGTGGCCACATAGGAAGGCCGAAGCGCTAGAGTGCCGGGATAACGAATAACACGGAATAATGAAAACGGGGTACTGGTAACATAACTACTGAACCAAAGGCAATCGCGTAAAATAGTTTGCAGAGGCATTGTGGAACCCATTAGAATGGAAGAGTTACAATAAATTCATAGAGCACATGAAGCCGCAGATGCCCGGGACATTTCTTAGTACACTAAGAGGCGCATTAATTCCGTACTGGGCTCACAACTTCACTAATTACTGCTCTGCTTACCAGATTGTTGTCATAGTAATAACACGATAGGAGAAAAACACTAAAATCCTGTTGCTAAAAGATCCGGCATAAAACAAACGTTGGAAACCACGAAGCGCCGGGAGAATCCCTGGTGGGCTCACAACTACATTGCTTTGCTGTTCTTGCTAGATTGTTGTCGTACTCATGCAACGAACAGAAAAAAAGTAGAGGAGAAGGAAGAAAGCAAGACGAGACAACACAACAACAGCGGAAAGTGAGAGTGTACAGGAGCTGAGAGAGAGAGAGGTTCTCTTCAAAACACACGCTCTCTTGTCGAGTAGAGAAAGCGATAGTGTGCGAAAAGGAGAGGCGCAGGCACATTCCCTGATCCATAATGTGGATGAAAATGAAAGATCAAGGTACTGTCCAGACAAGTTGACTGATTTTTTTAAACCAAAAAATATCAAATTAGCAAAACCAGCTTTATCTTCAACGTATCAAGACAGCGAGTAGAGGGCGAAATGTGAGACCACGGTCTCTTCATTTCACACACTCTCTCGTATATCGACCGGTCTAGAGAGTGTGCGAAATGAAGAGACCGTCGTCTCACATTTCGCACTCTAACAGGGAGAAACAGCAAATCAACAACAAATGTGTTAGTCTTCAGCGTAGGTAAATAACAAATCCCGATCAAACTTTGAGCAAATTGATAACAAAACAACGGGGAAAACAGCATTCTTCAAGTAGAAGTAATTTAAATTATAACTTTACAGATATCTAAACGACCAATGTGGCGCTGCCATGCCGCTTCTGGTATGGGGGTGAGAAAGTATGTGAAGAGGGGACAGTTCGTTGCACTTCTGGTAAAAACAATGAGATAATGTGTGAATGGGGGAGGGTGTGGCCACATGATTCCAAAGCTACAGAAAAGGGGTCGCGAGAGTGCACAGAAGTGAGCGAGTCTCTCTCGTTTTACACGCTCTCTCACTCTAAATCCGTTTCTGTAGGAGTGGAATCATACGGATAGTATGCGAAATGGGGGGGGGGGTGTGTGGGAAGGTGTGACATCTAGACCTTGAAAAAATAATCGTTCAACTAATTGCATAATAGGGAAAACGACCGATTTCGAGCGAAATAGTGCGAGAAATGAGGAGTGTGTTGAGAAAATCAAACTAGTTGCATCGTTACTTTTCAAAGTCTAGTGACGTCACTTCCGGTCTAATCATGGAAGAATACGCATGGGTCCATCACGGGGTGCTGCAGGCGAATCATCGCGTACTTGGACGCAATCTCGTCTAGCACCTCCAGCAGTGAGGCGTCTGCAGCATACAATTACCATTTTATCTTATTGATTTTTTCTAAAATATAGACTTTTTTATACTCAGTGCTCGTGGGGTATAGCTATTTCTGGCGGAAAGCATAGCTAGTAAGGACTTATAATTTTTTCGTTATTAATCTTTAATCTTTAATCTTTATTCTCCAAGGGGCAATTTTGGGAGGGATTTGGATTTATCTTGACGTTATGATGGATTCTTCGGCTCTGTATCGAGCACTTTTGGGGTGGCGGAATCAGGCAGTTTTCGTGTCACAATCACAACTTACGGATTCGTGAGGTGGTCATGACTAATTTTGGGGTCTTTCGAAGACCTACGGAGAATGGGATTTTGAAGGGCAGTTACTAGGCGGGAGGGGAGGTTATTCCAGAACGTTATGGATCGACTTGCACAAGTGGAAATAGAGCCTGTTCTGTAAGGAATCGAGATGCGTAAGCCATGAGAAAACCTGAGAGAACGTGCTAAAGGAGCCAGCGTGTATCGATTGGTGGTGTCCATCAACGCGTGTCTATGGATGGAATCATGCAAGAACTGTAGGTCACGCAAAGCCCTGCGATACTCAAGGGTCTCTATTTCGAATAATTTGAGGCGGTGGGGATAGGAAAGTGGGGGGTGTTGGCTACGCTTGAGAACTCTTCTAGTGAACTCTCGCTGTACATTCTCTAATCGATTAACTAGGCCGATTGCGGTAGGATTCCAGATTACGGTACTTGACGAGGAGTGGCCGGATGTAAATCTTATAGGCCTTAATATGGGTATTAGGGGAGTTTGTGTGAAATGATCTTAACATTAGATTACACATGGACCGGGTCTTACGCGTTATTTGGGTAATATGATATCCGAAGTTCAGTCCTTTGGAGAAGTGAACTCCTAAATCTCTAACATTATTAGAGGCTGCGATAGCGAGGTCATTCAACATATATTTTGATCTATTCTTTAGGCGGCCTAAATGGAGAACGGCACATTTAGGTGTACTCAGTGTCATGTTCCACTGAGAGGTCCAGTCGGCAATATTATTTATTGCTGATTGTAGGTCATCGCTACGGTCAGGAAAAGTTGTGTAAATTTTTAGATCATCGGCAAAGATGTTGTATTCAACACTTTTAGGAATACATTTGCCCAGGTCATTAATGAATAATATGAAGAGCAGCGGGCCAATTGCGGAACCCTGAGGGACCCCAGTATGTCCCCAGTTACATACTTGCACTAACTTACATTACATAGTTGCACTAACTATGACCACAGTTAGTGCAAGTATGTAATTATTCCTTATTTATATCTCTTTATTGAGTTTCAAATCGTGCTTTTTTCTCGTTATTAGTGCAAGTATGTAATTATTCCTTGTTTATATCTCTTTATTTGAAAGTCATCTTTATTCCTTCATGATACCTTCCTTCGCAGAGCTCAAATCGACCTCATTCCTCCACCTGATATGTCGAAATATCAATTTTTTTCTACGGGTCACCTGCCAAATTTCAAACAAAAAAAATTTCTCCACGGGTCCCCGAAACAGCTGCCTGTTTTGGCGCTCAGGTATGATAGCTACTTCAGTTAGAAGACAGAAATCAACTAGAAAGCAGGGCTCTTCTTCAGCTCTATAAGCTGAAGTAGCTATGCTTTCTAGCTTCCTTCTGGCTGATTTCTGTCTTCTATCTGAAGTAGCTATGCTTTCCGCCAGAAGTAGCTATACCCCACGAACACTGGGTAATGGCACAACCTTAAAATTTGCCTAAAACTGACGGAAATTTTGCTACAGATAGGACTGGGCAACATAACATACATTGATCATCAAATAAATTATGTTTAATTAATTAATTAATATTTAATTATGCCTGACTATTTGCCGGCGCGACGATCTGCTCCACCATCATCCACTGCGTGACGAGTGCGCCCGTCGCGTCGCCTGTAATGAAAAAACTGCAAAGTTCAATTCGAAAATTGAAATAGAACCGAGGCATTCAAACAAATGAGGCAATTTTCTGAGCTTGCAAGTCCGTGAAACCTTTATCAGCGCATTTTCGATGGAAGTCGATAGATCGTAACTTGATGGAATGTCACGCACAGTATTTTCTTGAATGACTGCAGCCATATTGCAATCGTCTCGCTCAATCGGAAGATGGCCTAGCTTCAAAACCACAAACTGCCTAGTTTACCGCAGCTAAGGAACAACAACGTAGAAGAAACATGTGAATAAAGTATTCGGTTGTCACTACCGATTTAGTTGAAACTTTCCAAGTCTAAATAAATTTTCCACAAGGACTTATAATCTTTCCAGGATTAGAGATTCCACGCGAAACTGCAGTTCAAACTTGCGTTAACCCGCGCATGACCGAAGATCAGCTCCCTTCGAAACACCGACCATTCCATTTTCTCACATCTCGAATTCTTGGGCTCCTAACATTTTTGAACTGGAATTAACAAGAGAGAACTATCGGTAATAGTTACTACGTTATAATACGTTATATTATAGTGCATCCAAATACAATATCTCATAGTGAATACCGTATTTCTACAATACTGCATCCGTCCGCTCACCATTCCTCTCCAACTCCTTGATCACTCGATCGATCTCGCCGATCATGATATTGTCGGGCGACGTCGGCCGAATCTTGGCCGCGATGGCGCGTCGCTGCTCCGCGCCGTGACGCCTCTGAAGCGGATGATAGATTATTGCCGTGCGGATGCTCGCCGAAATCCCATTCGATATTAGAACTAAATGCAGCCGAGGGTTCTCGTTTCTGTCAGTCGTCGTGAGCGGTCCCTCTCCATTTTGCTCTGATGGAGAGGGGACTTCCCTAGTTCCATGGACCCCCTAGTCTTTCTACCAACGACTCGACAAGATTAGAATCCCCGTCCTAGCCGGCCTGGTCACCGTGGATGGGTATGACCGTTTGATGTTGGCTACTCAGATACCAGTTTCGCTAATTCTCAATTTGATTGATGTTTCGAGCTTGGTGGAATCAAGTGGAAGAAAGATGCGTCACCAGTTCGTCAGGACTGCCTTCAGCCTCACGTTACCTCCCCTTTCCTCCTACGTCCATGGTCCTAAGAGGTATTGTCTATTCCTCCAGCAACTTCAGAGAAGATGGTCTGTGAATGGGAAGAAGATCGATCCTCTACCCCGACCCCAGCCGAAATGATCCGTCTATTCTGAGAAGAATGATCCTGACCCCTGAAACCACATCCTCACCTGACGTTATCGTCTGACGTGATAAATATTGTAATTGATATTGTACGTACGTATAAATAAATCAAAAACTGCAGATCGTTTGCACAAAAAATTCGATCTTCCAACAACTTGAACCGGATGGTGAATTGCGGTTGCTGGGGGGATGTAAAGAGGATGGACTAAACCAATGTTGCTTTTGATGATCCATTGACCCAAAGCAATTCCAAATCAGAATATATTAGCATCCTATTTTACTCCACGCACGAAGATGATCAATATTGATTGCACACCGTTTGGAACACATCGACAGCTCCGTATGGATTCTGCACCGGCTGCCCTCCCTCTTCCTCATCATCCCTCTCCTCCTCCATCCTCTCTTCATCTTCCTCCTCTCCATCTCCACCCTTCATCTCTCCTCCTCCTGCTGCCCTCGGTCCTCTCACTGCTCGGCCTCTGCCTGCGGGCGTCTGTTCCTGAAAATGCTGTGAATCATAGTTCAATTAATATTTGACACAGTGTGACAAGACCATACTATGCTTCTAGCAAGAGCCCGCCTATTCAGATAACCTCGCCTGACGCAATCATCGTGCTGAGAGGAGCAACCGAAATAAACCCTACAAGATGACACGTTCGACCCCCGTTGAGAGCAGGACAAACATTCAAGATTGTATGTCATAGGTTTCAGAAACTCTTATAAAATAATATTTCGTCCCGAAAAATATTTCGGGTTCGTAAACAAAGTTGCAAAAAGCTATTTGGCGACCTCACACCCTTTTTTCGGGTTTCAGCTGGTTCCCAAACTCACGACTCGTACAGAATTCTCAATATTCTCAAAATATTCGCTCCATATTCTCAAAATTTTTGCTCTATAATATCCTACCCTACAGTACTCTCTTTACTTCACTCCCCCCCCGCTAAGGTACGTCCCTTCAGATTCATGTTTCAACTAGTTTACATAACTACGGCGCTCCTCACCTCCTTCGTCTCCTCCTCACTCGCCTTCCGCTTCTTTGCAATCGATTTTCGTCCGGCCGGAGTCGCGTTCTGCAAGGTATTTTTTTCCTTCAAAAATACATCAGACGGTTGTTTCTTTGTAAGTGAGAAGGAAATAGACAGTGAGAAATGATATTACAAATTTTAAATGACACGTTCATGAAATGGACTACTGGTTGTGCACTTTCTTCCTATACCTCGGCGTGTCTCTTGCTTTGCCATGCTCTCTCACAGCCGTATCTGTTGTTTAGGAGCGGAAGGTGTTTACTATTTGGGATGAGTGTTTGTGAATTTATAATAGAATGTGTCGTGAGCTATTAAGAGAGCTGAGTTCGAGGGCGATCGGCCGCTATGCGCATAGGTCAAATGGGTTTTTCGCAAGATCGCGATTTGCATAGGGTGGGGGATGTAGACAGAGTCCTTCATGTGTCTGTCCTGCACTCTCTCGCTACGTTAATCCGGTTTACATGCAAAGTGCAGAAGTGCCTATCTTCGCACGCGAAGACCTATTTGACCCATGGCTATGCGGAATGGCGCAAGGAATGGAATGAAATGGAGCCATTCCGTACTCCGTTTAGACATCCCTAATTCCTACCTTACTATTACAAAAACCATTGTCATTACCGTAACCAATTTCTACCGTACTCCACTCCACTTACCGTAACCGTCTTCTTCTCCTGTCCACTCTTGCGACCACGCGGAATCTTCTCCGTCGCTTCCTTCTCTCTCTCGTCCTTCTTCTTGTTGCCAAACGGTCGGCCGCGCTTGCGACCTGCTGCAGAAACCGTAGCTGCAGCAGCAGCAGGTTCAGGCGACTGTTTCGGCTGCAAGAACGACACCAATATTAGTCGGAGTCACAACACTGCATCGGAAGTCATATATATATATATATATATATATATATATATATATATATATATATATATATATATATATGACGAATATGAAGCCGTGTTGTAAGAAACCGAACGAAAAACGCCTCTTGACGTCAAGACCCCTCGGAACCAAACCTATTGTAATTGAATTGAATTCCGCTACTAAAAATGATACAAGGTACTTTTATCATAGTTCATTTTTAGTAAAGTTTGGACTCAAACGCAATGAGTCCAAACTTGCCTCATGCCGGAATCATGCCGGATACCGTATTCGCGTATTCAACATATCGTTGAACTTAGGACGCACCTTGAAGATTACCATTTCCAAGTATTTTATAGAGTTCGTCTCTGATGCAAAATTCATATTGTATCGTATCCATCAATCAAACGTCCTTACGGTACACCTCTACAGGCGAACAACTAATCCAAGTACAACATTCGCCCTCTATCGTTGAAACTTGGACACGCCTCGAAGAATATTATTTTCAGTTTTTTTTAAATCGTCTCCCACGTAAAATTGACACCCAACCGTTTCTAATCGGTTCAAACTACCTCATACATTTTCGTTGGCCGATATTCTCGGTTTACACTTTTTTGAACTAGGCAGTATAGAGACTCGAGACCCATCTAGGAATGCGCAGAATGTCGAGTTTAGTAAGAATTGTCCCCTATCTGACCTGTTTTATCGAACTTCCGATAGAAATCTGACTTGTTCATGAAATATCTGACGTGTTTATGCTAGGCGAGAGAGTGTGTGAAAATGAGAGATCTCGGCCGGGCGAAAATGTATGAACTACCGCATCCCCCTCTCACCTCTTCTGCCGTCTCCATTCCCTTCTTTCCACGCTTTCCTCTCGTCTTCTTCCAGCTGGTTGGAGTCCGGTCGAGTGGAGCGAGTGAGCCCATCTGCATGAGAAATCAATAAATAATATTTATGTAAATCGTGAATATTCGTTTCCTAAGCTATCCAGAATATCCTAGTCTATAGTCTATCCTCGTCATATCATACTCGTGCATACATTGTAGGCTATATATTTAGAGATTAATGAAATAATGAAATCAAAGCTGAAAGAGCCCAAGCGATCATAGCTTCTCTGTGAATCACAAGACTACCTGTCCCTAGCAGGCTATTTCAATTCCCCGCGACGCATCTTCTAATCTTTCAAAATACTTGATCCTGCGGGAGACTGTCCCCCATTTGTTCTAAACTGTTCTTTGAGTTTCTCTGGCGATTCGGCAGCAAATAAAATTACGGTTCTAATTTTTTATTCCAGTTGAGTAAACGTCGCAGGTTTGTGGGACGAGGAAGTCCACTCACCGTTCGATTCCCGTTCGCATCCAGCACGTACACGCCTCGCGGCTGCTGGTCGTTGGAGGTGGAACCAGCGGTGCCAGTGGGACCAGTGGGACCAAGGGAATCAATGGAGCCAATGAGACCAGTGGTACCCGCGGGACGTACGGGCACAGCTGGGTCAGATGAACCGCTACGACGCGCGGGACGAAGGGGGCACGCGTTGTGAAGCTGCAAAACAATCCATTTCCGGAGTATTGCTCGCAGCTCACAAGGGAAAGAAAACGGGCAAAGTTCAATGAAAACAGATGCCAACATATAAAAAAAAGTTTAACCAAAGAAATAACACATCTTACATAAGGCATTCATGGAATCCTGACAAAAATATCAAACATCACCTACCGTAATCGACGGAAGATCATCAGGCTGCGCGCCCGCACCCGGCTGGTCATCCATACGGCTCTGCTGCGAATTCTAAAATAAACAACAAAACTATGGATCATCTCCGATCCCGAAATGCCCAGGCTATTGTCATCACTGTGAAACGAAGAGGAGGCGGGCACATCATACAGGTTCTTTAGTGAATATTATCACCATTACATCAAACCACTAGAAATGCTTCCTCACTATTACCAACAGGCTTGTATCTAGATCAGTTTACGATTGCCAGGCTACCGCATGCTACAGTATGCCCTTGCTCTGCAGTATACCTCCGTTGTATCCATTCTCGTGTCCTCTTGTACTTCATCCACAGGCTCCTCTTTGATCTCCTGCTTTACAGTCGTCACCAGCTCAGCGACCGCATCGGGAATGGCCTATAACAATAGTAATAATAATAATTGGCCATAATAATAATAATAATATGTCCCGGGCAAAACTCGATTTGAAATATGACAAGGAATGGAGAAAACTTACTATTCGTTACTTGTTGATGGTTGATGCCTTTTCTCAAATGAGAAAAGGCATCAACCATAACCCTAAATCCAAAAGGAAAGTCGTTGAAGGCATCCATAGTAACTTGTTCAATTTTTTTGTTCTTTTCTAACATTAAGGATGTTATTTAAAGCATTTATTAAAAATGCCTTTAAATAGCGTAATTCCATGACATCAGGAAACACCTAATAATCGGGGTTCGGCGACGCAAATTTTGTGGTTGTATTTAGTTGTATCATTAAATCGAAGAACAACACTCAGTCAAGGTGATTGAATCAACAGCCGTTTTGCACACAAGGTTTATGAAAGCGGTGAAACCAGAAATGGGCAGGTCAAGATCAACAGCTTGCCTCCACTCTTCCTTCCTCTCCTCCTTCTCTTCCACCCTCCATTCGTCTCTCCTCTCCGCCCTCCTCCATCCTTCCCGAAGGATGCGAGTTAGTTATGAAGAGCGGACACTAAGAAATATTAAATTATCTAAATTTATTAGGAGGGCGCATTATAGCTGGTGTTTCTTTCAAAGACATAGGTCAAAAAGTAAAGCAGCATGGAACATCTGGTCGGGCAGGTTTTCAATTTTTTGATAGTTTACCGGGCAGGTTGCTACATTTCTGGGTTGTTTTCGGAAACTCTGTCGGGCAGGTTTCGTTTTTAGGGGTCATTTTGATCAGGCATATATTTTTCGCGTCCACCTTCGGCGGGCAGGTTACCTCGAAATCTACACACTTTTTGACTTATGTTCAAAGAGCATTGCATTGAATATTCGTTAACATTAACGATTTCACTTCCGCTCTAATTGTCCACTATATAATAAACACAAATCCAAAATTTATTTAACTATTAGTTAATATTACTTTAATAACTAACCGTCACAGCTCTTCGCTCGACTGTGCTCTCCTCCTGCGGAGGATCGTCGGTCACCGGGTCCTGGAACGAAAAACATCATCCCTCATCCATTTACACACCCATCAAATTACCGTTTCACCAGAGACTGATCAACTCAAAAGATCGCACAACTCCAGTTTTTTTACAACTCTAGACATCGATAATCAAACTACAAACTCAGTTATTCAGCTTGAATCTCAAAAATGCCACCGCTGCTTTCTCGCTACATCCCCAACTCATAGAACCTAATCGTTAACAATCACCAGCTATTATTCGAAATGAGTTTTTAATTTAAAAAAAAACTCAACTCCAACCTAACTGACAATTGCGAGCCACCCGCCTGACTTTGGCATCTTAAATAACGAAACCAACGCAGTATTCTCGTTTCACGACTACCTAATACTATAGAATGTTCACAAATCACCAGTCACTCCGTTCGCTGTTTCCAATACCACTCCTTCCATCTCATTTCACGCAACAAAAGCACCTTACCTCTCCATGCTCCCCCTGCTGTCTCTCCTCCCACTCCTCTATCAGCGCCCTCGGCACGTCCAGTGCGCACTCGTCCCACATCTCCGGCGGCAGGAACGCCGACGTACGGTAGGTCACCGCTGAAAATATCGATTTATGGATATTACAAATTCACAAACACTCGTCCAAAATAATAGAAATCGCGGAATATCCCAAGAATGCGGCGTTGGCTCTCCATCTATGGCTCAAGGTCGGATACAACCGTATGATTATTGTTTCCGCGACCTTATGATTAGTGCTTGTGAAACAGCAAATCAGCACACTGGTTATATGAAATACATAATATTTACAGTGATTTAGTTCGGTTCTTATTGTCATAGGCCAAAAGGTACGTAAAAAACAACGAAGCCAACAAACATTTTGGCATTTTCAAGACCAATTTGAAAAATCCTACCCACATTTTTAGAATTTGAGAAGAAAAATTGAAAAACCAATCCACATTTTCAGTTTTTCACGCCCATACTTGAAAAACCCAACCCACATTTTCGACTTTTCCCAACGTACCCTTTTGACCTATGCTTATTGTTGTATATTGATATCTTTCCGTATCGTCAACGAATCACTCACTGGCAGTGCAACCGTGTGAGTAGCAACGGTGAAACGGGAAACCTCACTGTTCATGCCTTCAGTCATAGTCAAAACGAGAGACGCGACTCGAGTGTTACGAGATGCCAACTTGTTCAAACTATTCTTTTGTCAGCTGATCGAGAAGTGGAACACTCGCACATGTCTCAAGCCTATGCATAACCAGGATAAAACTCCAAATTGCCAGCATGTCGATAAATTCAGAATCCACCGTACCTCCGGCGTCGTTTCGTGCCAGGACGAAGCAGTTGGCGGGCGCATCGATCGGGTTCGCGGGCACCGAGCAAGCAATGTCGACGAACTGAACAACGCTGCTTACTATGACGATACATTTTTTTAAAAACCAAAATTGCAATTTTCAATGGTGTTCTAGTCTAGAGAACTTCTAGAGCTTCAGAACCGATTAAAACCCATAACGCATGAGCGGTGCAACAATTGATAGTCATCGGCAAATTCATCGACAATAAAAATAAATAAAACATGGTGATGCTACGTTTTCCAACTTAAAGTTACAGGGAATCGAAAAAAAAAACTCTTTATTTTGTCCCGGAAATGAATAGAGAAGTGTCGAAATAGAAAGGAAGGAATATTAATAAATATCAAAAATCGATAATCAAGTCCTGGGAAAGGACGGAAAGGACGAATCTCTTTCAGGCAAAGCGCGCAAATTCAAAATGTGACTTTTTTTACTAGGGTAGTGCGCTGTGTCACATTTGTGATCTTTTATTTTATGTATTATTACTTTTTGTATTCTAGTTCATTTTTCGGTATTAAGTCCCTGCGACGGAAGTCTATCGTCTAGTGCTCAGAAAGTAACGTAACCAAGAGAAGTAAAGGCGCTGAAATTATAACCGCGACGCGGATCGCAACGCGAGCCGAGCTTTCTGAATAGGCCCGCCGCAACACGCACGCACCACATCAGATTTTCGTCCTCCCGCGAATTCAAAATTTTCGGTTCGATTCCCGGTAACTTTAAATCGGAAAATTGTTTCGGCATTAACTTGTGTCGTTTTCCGGAACGAAAATTCCAAAAGGTTCGCCACCGGCTCTTTTGCGTTTCACGAGCAATATTCAAACCGGGTGAAGCGTGCCACGACGTTCTACAGGGGGGGGGGGTGAGGAAGAGAGGTATATCAGTGAAAGAGTGCCTCTCGTATGATCTAATCGATAGAGCGAGAGACGGGAGGGAATGAGAACGTTTGCATGTTGGCATTTTGCCACACGTAGCAGGGCGAACCCGGGTTCCCACACGGAAATATTCAAAAGAAATGTCGCCAAAACGCCGTGAGTGCAAATTGATTTGTTCAGGACTCCCGTATGGAATACAACTCTTACCTTGTAGATTGGCATGGCAGCGGTGGTCGTCCACGTATTAGCGTCGACCAGAGGAAGCGCCGCCACTTCTGCAGTAGTGATCGTTGCAATATCAATTTAAAATAGAGATTTAACAAGCCACACGTCCGATGGATTCCTCTCACAGTACCAACTCTCAGCACGCCACAACGAATACGAGGCAGTAACCAATTGAGTTCCCGTACCGTGTTTTAGCTACCATACTCACCCTACTTCAATAAATCGATTCCCCCTACAGTACCCCTGACTACCGTACTCACCCTGCACCGTCCTGCAAGCGTCCTCCTCCACTCCTCTTTGCAGCGCCGTGAAGTGGTAGTTATCATCGTCATCGCCACGCGTCGAGAGGAACACGTGCATCTGAGGGAGTGGGAAATCATAAACCAAAAGGATATGACCCAAAAAGTGAAATATATTGAGACCTTGCGATCCAGAAATTCTGAAAGATTTTTCGAAATATTAAAATTTAAAAAAAGGAAAATGCGGCCAGTCTACGTTCTCTGGAACACGCTTTTTTCTCTATGGAAGACATCGATAAATCAATAATATAGTGGAAAGAGTAGGCAATTATTTATAAGAAGTTCATAAAAAATATTATTGCAAACCTTACAGAGGCTCTAGCGATAGTTGCGCAAATTTGCAAAACATTATCAGCGCGTGAAACTTGTTCTTGGCAGGCTTTACTAATTTCGGAGAAATGGATGTTCCCCTCAAACAATCATAGACTTTGCCCCAATTTTAGACGTCATCGACATACGAAACTAAAGAGCACAAAATAAGGTATCTACACTGGTGACCTAATCTCGGAATTTCAGATTAGGAAAATTACATCTAATGCGCAAACGGCTGGATTAAATTCAGCCTGCACATTGCCTTAACCGAAGAATTCCACAATACCATAATCATAGGTCAAATGGGTTTCTCGCAGGTCTCTCGTGCAGAAATGCCTAAAATCGCATGCAGAAGTACATATTGCCCAATTTTCGATAAATTTGTCAAAAAAGTGGTCAGAAATGCACGAAACATTCAAAATTTTCTTTCGCCGATATGGTCTGGATGCCATGCAGAAGTGCCTATCCTCGCTAGCGAGAATCTATTTGACCTATGACCATAATCAAGCATAATATATTCTCCGCATACTTGTCTGATGGGCAGCTGCTCCAGGACGAATGCGAGGGCGCGCACGAATGGGGTCTGACTGCCGTACGAGCCACGGGGCAGCGAGAGAATGAGCAGAGGGGGCACGGAGGTGAGCTGAGAAGGAGGAGGTAACATTACAGTTATAAAATGATAAGATAGAAATAATGCCAAAATGCGAGTTTCTGTGTTTGCCGAAGACTTGAGAGCACACAAAAATTGGGAGGGAAGGTAACAGGTTTGTTTGATAAACAACGGAAATTCGTGTTTGGGCTGGTTGGTATGATTGTATAAATTCAGAAACGCAATATTTGGAGGCGTGGTAAGGTCGGTAACGACGATTGATACGAGAGAGTAATGATCTGACTCTCCTCATTCTACATGCTCTCTAATCGATCAGACAGTGCGAGAGAGCATGCAGAATTGAGAGGGCCAGACCATTACTCATACGAGCTGGAGGGCATAAATCACATTGACAGTCAAGAAATTGTAAGTAAACATGTATTCATATTTTAAAAAAATGGGACAAGAAAGGTGATTGGAACGGTTCCATCCGTGATAATCAATAAAAAAATAGGAAACAATCAACACCTTCCTGAGCACGTCGATCATCGACGACAGCAGCGCGTCGGCCGGATCATCGATCCAATTGAAAGGAGCGAGGAATCGATGGCTCTTTCGAGTGGACGAGTGGTTCCTGAGGAGAGAAGCATTGTGACAGGAGCTCACTTCTAACGGAGGAAAGCAACAATTTAATGTTTATCAGGGAAGATGCTTGTAGCTTGAGCATTGGAGCAAACCCGAGGAAACACATGTGTAGGTTATTACTCACTCGTGCCAAACAGAAACGCCGCACTTGGCGATGGCGCAGTAGCGACAGCGCTGCTCGCACGAGTACAACTGCAAATATAATAAACGAATGATTTTTTTAAAATGTGATTCTACCAAATTCTTCTCTGGACAGCTTTAAGGTGGAATCTGTTCCGATTTGACCACCTTTTAAACGCATTTTGAGCAGTAGAAGATTCGTGATAGTAAACTGACAGAATACCATTTGAAGTGTGCAAAATAAAAGGGGAAAGACCGCGCAAAACAAATTTAAAGCGGATGATGAAATGCGCACTGGCCTTGAGCACGCGGCTGTCCTCGTAGCGCAGGGCGAGCACTTTGCCCGCATTTTCCTCGACAGCCGAATCGATTAGAGCCTCGACCACGCGATGCGAGCTGCGAAAAACACGATTAGCGATAAATCACAGCAAAAAAAGGAAATAAAGTGAGAAAGAGGGGAAAATTACCTGCTCAGCCGATCGATCGCGTTTTTGTGCGCAGAGAGCGAATCGACGGGTGCCGATCTGCGCGAGCGCATCCTCTGTAATTTTACCTATTTTAGAAACATAAAAACATACAAAACAATACGAAAAAATCGATAAAACAGAGAAATAAAAGAGTAAACAAGAATAGTCAATAACTTTACATTTACCTGACTACAGTAAACCTTCCGTGCGAGACCTAGATCTACCGTAATTTAGATTTATGTTTCTCTGCACACTCTCGTTTTTATGTACTATTTCAAGTAGCGAGTTAAATTTATTTAATGGAAGACAATAATACAATAATACATCCTCACTTGACGTTATCGTCTGACGTGATAAATATTATTTTGTATTGTATTGAATAATACATATTCAATTTGGTATGAATTGGTGATCTCGAAAAGATCTCTCGATCTTTTCATATAAATTACACCACAGTTTGTGACGTAAAGTGAATGAAATCACTTATCGGCATTCTACTTGCCGCACTTACATCATTCTAAAAAAGGCGGGGGGGGGGGGGTGGGAACAAAGCGAACAATAGCGAACTGACAATACCAAATCTGCTGTGAACTAAGAATGTACTGATATCTGCCACATATAGCCTTCGATTACATAGTGATGACAAAATCCCTATACTCTCTCCCCCAGTAAGCCCTCATTCCGTTTCTCCTTATCGATATTGATACCACCTGATGTTTCACCTCCGTATTCGAAGAAGTTTCGCAAAATATATCCAACTTAAAATTCCATTACCTTTGCAGTAAGTGCCTAAATCCTTGACAATTCAGTCTTCTATAGATAAACTATTAATTGATTGCGATAAAAGGAACCGTATCGTTGTGTCTCTATCGTTCCCGTGATACCAAATGTGTTGTCCCTACTTTTGTTCGAATGTATGCGATAACAGACAAAATTATTTTAAACAAATTGTTATTTATGCTTTGACAAACGTCATCATTCGGTTGAGTATCTAGAAGTTTGTTAGAGATCAATGCAATCAGATGACTAATGGGAATAGTTACATATCTACAAAAATACAACAGTGTACAAGATAAAAATTACATACAAACTCCATGGGAGTAATTTTCCGTGTGAATACAAAAATCAGCAACAAATACATTAAATGCAGGGGCTTGTTCAAAACAATAGATCTTCCGTAACGAATCTCTAATTGCAATATCTCTCAAAAAGTGATATCGATCGATCGGAGAATGAGGGCTACCGTACTCCCCAACCAATAAATATTCACCGAATAGGAGAGAGATAACGTACTTTTAAATCTATCAATATTCATCGACTAGGAGGGGGGTTCCGTATCCTCAAACCAATTAATATTATTGAGTAGAGAGGGCTACCGTACCAATCGATATTACTTGCTACCGTACCCCCAAACCAATCAATAATCAAAATTATGGGCGGGTGTCATCTCCACTCTCATTGGTGTCATGGATGTGATCATCTTCTTGCTGCCTTGAGTGAGCAACTTGGGAGGGGGCATCGACGGTTCCTCCGCCTTCTTGGGGTGCAACTGGAAAGATCAAAGATCAAATGGATTGGAGAAGAGTTCGAAGATCAAATCGAAAGGGAAGAAGAGATCAACGATCAATCGAAGTCATTAGCTATACTAATGGCGCGAAACGTGTGCAGAAAGGGTTGAATACGCAAGGACTAACTGCTACAGTATGACATGGCTACCGTATACAGGACAAATAAAACTACGGTATCATGAATACCGTACCCTCTCCATCGCTCGCTCGTACTCGAATGTGTATCTGTCGATGTCCGGGCAGTCACCGATCACCTGCAAAGTATCAATCACTCAATATGTATCGCAACAGACGATATTATAAATTCATAACCACTCGTCCAAAATAATAAAACATGCCGCTCCTAAACAACAGATATGGCTACGAGAGACACGCCGAGGTATAGAAATAGAGCGCACGCACCAGTAGTCCACGTTATAAACGTATCATTTTAAATTTATAATAACGTTAGGCGTGGATGTGAAGATGGATCGGGATCATTCGTCTCAGAATGAACGGATCGTTGAGGATCATTGCAAGGCATCATTGAAACAACTCCATTAGTTTCAAGGATCTTTCATACCCGTCCTTCCAACCGTCCCGCATCGCAGTAAACCAGGCATTCCAAGGTGAAAATAGAATCCTTGAAACAATGTGCGAATTACTTTCACTTTCCCTCTGTTCCCATGATCTCTGTCCCCCCGTCTCTCCTGAGATAGCGCGTGTTGTGACGTTAGCCTCGCCTGGTCTTAGCTGCATTCTCTAATCCGGAAACTGTCTAGAATGTCCTATAAATATGGGCACACTGGCACTGCCAACCATTCCTCGCCAACCATTCTTCTTCCCCCACCTCCTCTCCTCCCATCATGCAATCTGCCTTCACCGCTCTTCTCCTCGTCTCTGCTGCCATAGCATGTGCCCCTAACACTCCGAGTGCTCCTTCGGGTGCCCAAGGAACCCGGTAGTAAACCCCCCACCCCTACCCCAACCTCAGAGTAAGTTCTAACAGATTAATTTCATACAATACCTTACCGCCGTTAGGCTATGATCCTCCCACTTTTGACCAATTGTCGAAAACATTGGTAAAAAATAGTAAAAATATTACCTTTAAATAAAAATTAGAGTAAATTCGCAGGGTGTCCGGCGCCGCTGCAAAGAGGAATAGCCAACATGTGCCGGCCTCGTGGCTCTTGTCGTCTGGGCAACACAGCCCCTTCAGAGACAGGCGTCAATTGTGGACAATTCAGGATCAGTCTGCAGCCAGTGGCAAGTTTTTTTGCTAGACGCTTCTGTTTTTCGTTGCGGACGTGCGCAAACATGACCTCTTCCCGCCTAACTTTATATAACACATCCTGAATTTGCTCGCAAGCTCAATCTGTGCGCTAGATGCAACTAATTGTAAGGATCATCTAGGAATGGCTGTTTCGCTCCCTCCGCGACAATTAACTTCCTGACTGCAGGCCGGCCCTGAAACAACGTCAACTGGCACTGAAATCGTGTGCAGAAACAACATGTTCTACGATGGCAACACCGTGGTTCTTGCTACAACTAGAGTTGTCTGCAAAAACAGATAACTGTCATGATCAAATCCTAAATCAACCCATAGCTTATTTTATATCGTCTATTTAGTATTCCCCGATGTAAACTCATTATTTATTAATTAAAGGGACTTGGTACTGCAAATGAAGTGAATTTCAGATTAAAGAGAATTTTCTTCCGATTCGAATGCAAAAAAACGCATATTTTTACGATTTAAAAAAAATAGTTATGAATTTTCAAAGATCTCATTTTTGGCTTGAATGACCCGGCACTACTGTGTTTAGCCGTAAACACAGTAGCGCCGGGTCATTCTGGCCTGAAACAGGATCTTTGAAAATTCATAATTTAATTTTTAAAAAAAATCGCAAAAATATGCGTTTTTTAGCATTCAAAATCGCAATCAAATTCTCTTTATCTGAAATTCACTTCATTTGCAGTACCAGGTCCCTTTAATATAATACATTCACAAATAATCGTCTACTACAATAAAAAGATATGTTGCTAATCCGTGCTAAACATAGAAATGATAGAGCGAGACATAAGTGGACACGGTAACCCGGGAGAACTCTGCATTTTCGAGAAACGTGCTGAAGCACTATATTAAAAGTCAATAGTTTGAGCAGTTGGTCAATGCTGGAGGCACTATGCAAGCGAGTGAAATCGGGGGGGGGGGGGGGGGGGGTAGCACCTATCACCCGAGAGCACTATGCATTCTCTATAAACCTGAGAAGCGGCAAAATGCGAATGTTCAAGGCGTGAGTGAAAATTCTAATTTTGGAAAATCGATTATAGAATTTTGCAAAAACAAAAAGTTTGAGGCACTCTACGACCTCATAGTGGATGGGCTCTGACTCTTTTCTTGTTTCTTTTTTTGATGTACGAAGTTATACTAATTTCTGCGCTTCTTACGCGAACTTACCGTATACCTTCGAATATACCGTAACCGCGGTATACCGTAATCCGTATCTCACCGTGGGCGCAATATGGTCCATGACTGCCTGACTGATAGAGGGATGGAGGGTGCGGTGGGCCTGGTTGACCAGTCGCAGCAGCTGGTACTTGAGATAGAGGTCGATCTGCAATGTTGCGTCATCACTAGGCAATTGTGAGATTCCTCTCATCAAATCAACTACATGCCTCAGGAATATTCGTTTGAATTTCGAGCAGTGAATTATAGAGACTTTGCTAATAGGAAGTTCATCGATCAATAGTATAAATACCGTATCACTGCGAGTACCGTAATCTCACCTTGAGATTGGCGAGGAACATCCGATCGATCATGATGCCGACCACCTCCGCGTCGTTCACTAGCGCATCCACCTGATAGAAAGTAAACTGTTGTGAGCACATAGCAGTTCGGTTTTCGTAGATCTAGATAAATATTAAACGCGCGAAACCCCGATTCACAAGTGTCAAGGGATTAGCATCTCCCCTTTCTATAATTGTTAGTCATAACTCAGAAGTGCTATCCTAATAAAGAATATGCTTTCGTGTTATAGATTCAAAACAGTGATAGCCAAAATAATTTGTTTCCAATTGCAACTGAGAATTAATAATCACTACGTGCAACTTCTCGTAATAATGCAATGGCGAAAGCTCAAAATACGGGGTGCAACTCTGACCTGACATGAGGTAAGAATGCGATGCATGAGAAGGTGCGACCACGGCGAGCGACAGGCAGTCTGCAATCGGATGGAAATATACAGTTACGGTATTATTGCCGATTTTGAAAGCGTTAGCTTCCATATTCGGGCACCAATTTCCAGAACGCGCTGCTCTCTTGACCCGCGTGTGAATGCAGTAGACCCCCAAGTAGGGGATTCTACCGTAACCCCTCCCTGTTACCATACATGGTCCTTGAGTATCGGTAGCAGCCGCATAAATCGGAGCAGACCCCGCAGCTCCAAACTCCTCCGAGGCATCAAATCGGCCACGTAGTGCAGCCAGAGAAGCGCCGCTGCCGCATCCGATCTGAATTGCTCATTTGTGTATTGCCTGTCTACCCAAAAAGTACGACACTAGGCCACTTCGTCGCTCCGTGGCAACTTTTTTTTGGATCGCTCATAGCCTCACCAGCCTTTCACAACGGAAACGCAAGATAGTGATTTGGCGGTCGTTTTCAAAAGTTTACGATACAAATCATAAATATGGCCTAAGTAAGGTCTGGCACACCGAACTCATCTGAGGAAACTGTATTTTAGTACGGTAGTCTTACTGTAATGTCTCACTGACGTTAACGGTGCAGATCATGGATCTGACCTAACGTCTGACACACCGAACGCATCTGTGGACACAGTACATAAGAATCTTAAGAAGTATCTCATCTTAAAAAGTATCTTAAGAAATATACAGTCATTTATCGTGAAAGGCACGGTGTTGTGTGAACCTGGACCCGGGCTAAATTTTGTAAAAAAAAAATTTAAAAAACGCACTTGAGAAATACGGTGATCGCCTCGTTTGGCTCCGAGTATAGATCCTCGCTCTCAGGGGTGTCCAATCGCTCTGCAAAGTACATTTTTAAGTTTCAAAACATTACAACTGCTCAAAATGCCCTGTGAATCAGCGCTTCAAAATCACCACTTCTTAACTTGAATAATTGAGTCCAAGTTCCAAAAAAAACCCAACCAACTTCCTGTTTCACTATCCTTGTTTGTTAAGAAATGCGTCCTTGTGCGAATGCCTCTGATGGTCCAGAAGCATACAATTCTACACGTTACGCAAACCGGACCAGCTTCCTGAACCTCTTCACTCTATTACATTTATAAAATGATACGATCATACCAAAAAGCCGAATAACGAACTTCCGTTGTTTACCATAGCGACCCTCTCGCTTTTGCGTGCTCTCTCGTCTCGGTAAACACAGGAAGTCCCCAGTTCGACATTTTGTTTGATCGTATCATTTTATAAATGTAATATCGTACCCCGCTGTCCGATCGACCCTACCGTAACCCACCGTGCTTGGCCAGCTCCAGTCGCATCATGTCCTCGGCTATCAGACATCCGAAGGCGGGCAGGAATTTGGTGAAGAAGATGACTTCGATCATCTGCGAGGGAAGCGAATCCGACCGGAGAATGTGCTGGAATGAAAGACATATTAAAAAAAGACAAAGTGTCTGCAACAACGGTTCAGTGAGTTAACTGCTTAACTTCTCTCAACTGACATTAAATGCCTTGATATCAGGGCTGTGAACGAAACGAGAGTGCGAGGAAGAGATGCCTATCAGACAATGAGTAAGACAGATTCATGAATTTGATTGATCTCTGATCATGTCAGAGACACAAAGAGTTTTTTTTAAACAAGGTAATTAGATTGGGAAGGGACATACACAATTTAGCATCACTTGAAATATATTTCCGAATGTGCTAACTAGTTTCATGCGACTGCATAGTGTTCTTCAAGAGCAACTAGCACAATAGAGCAGAAACACTTGAACACCTCGTGAAGCCCCAAGTCACCGGCGTTGACTCTATTGGTCTGTTCAATTTCTCGACGTAATTCCTCATCGAATATCCGCATAAAAATCGATAACTCACATGTGCATACGACCCGAGTGTGAGTAGGCGAACGATGAGCACGAATCCTCCCTTCAAACATAGTAATTTAGTATTTAGTTTTTTTACGAAAAAAAATGTTTTTGTTTTTATAACTGACAATATCACGAAAAAAATAAATTCAAAAATACGGCATCGCCCGCAGTTTCCCTGTTTCAAGAAACTCTAATAAGACATGAGCGCGAACATAACTCAATATTCTTGACGATTTTTAAAGTGTCTGTTTCCGACACCAATGATAGCCACATCGCTATATTAACCTCCCCCCCCAAATCTACTCTGAGAAAAAAGTCACTAGGATCAGGACACAAAGTGAAAATGTTCACTTACCTGTAAGTGAAAGTCACTAGAAATAAGAGACATTTCACTTACCGGTAAGTGAACTTTTTCACTTTGTGTCCTGATCCTAGTGACTTTTTTCTGAGTGTATCCACCTGTTCCCAGATCTACCGTAGACTCGATTTGTTATGTCCTCTATCGTATCGTACTACAGTAGCTCCTCAACATACACTACCACCATTCGCCCACAATGGGCTATACTCCCTCCTGAGCCGCATCCTACTACCATGTCCGGCTACCGTACCCTTCTTCCTCTACCTACCGTACTCCCTCTCCCCCTCCCTCACCTGTTCTCTCGGTACGTGTCGATGATCTCGCAACAGCTTGATGCCCATGCCGCAGAGGAAGTGGACGACGTGCGGGTCGGCAGCCACCATCGCCAGCTCCCCCACCTTCTGCAATTAGGTTAATTAATATTAATATCATTATAATCATTATTAAATGATGGTAAAACTATTTTAACAGACATCTCAACTAGAGCAGCGAGAATGGATCCCCGCTCCGCGCTGTTTTTGGCCCTTTCTAGCGCAGAGCGCGGTTGAGGGTTGTAAATGCCTCTCTCTCTCGCAGGGAGCGCTAAAAAGGGAAAGAGCGCTCTGGGAGCGCTCTTCCAGCGCTCCTTGAGCGCTCTTTCCCGGGAAATGAGTAGAGCTAGTTATTTATTTATTTTTCATTAATATTTTTTCCTACTCTTGTTTATTTTAAATTATTTATTTCTTTTCTCTATTTTTTCCATGATTTTAGAAGGAAATGTTGAAAAATGTCACGAAATGAGCGAAAATCACGAATAGGCTCATCTTAAAGATCTCGTCGCGCTGATTCCAAATATATACTTTTCAGAACATAGCGTTGTGATTTCGTTGAGAAAAGCGGTTGGGAGCGCGATGGGAGCGCGTTTTGCGCTCCCATCGCGCTCTCTTGGCAGATTGCCAAAAAAGACGCTGGAGCGCGCTCTCTAGCGCTCCCCGCACTTTGGCTGTAAACAAGCGGGAGCGGGGATCCATTTTCGCTACTCTAATCTCAACGATGATATTAATCAAAGCAATGACGCGGTTAATAGTGAGTGACATTACAAGAGTGGGTATTTTTGCTCAATTTTTTTTGTTCATACTGATGCGCAAGACTGTTCACTCCGCATATATTGTTCATGAAACCTAGATTCATAGTTAGAAAAGTAGAAAAAATCTACAAAGAGTATTTAGCTACCATCAAGAAGGCTCAGCCAAAAAATCGCAGCACACTAGATCACTTCACCTAACCGTTCAATTTAAACTGTGATTCACCGCGTCTGTAGCGAACTTTCAAGCAGCGCATATTGAATTGAGCTTCAGCAAGTGGTCGCAGACAACCAAACTCTTGTATCTTCAATAATCCGCGATACAACTGCCCGATGTTTTTAAAATCTATAAGGGTGTCCGGAAAGTTTTCGCACTCTGACACTCGCGACGTCATAAAAATCGTTTTAGCAGACAATTAACATAATGACATAATATATTAAATGGGCAATGCATTCATCATTCTTTTAAGCCCTAGTGCTCATTATTTGCTATAGACTTCATCTTTATGCATCAATTCCCGTGATGTATACTCTGATCGATCACAGCCCAGTTTTGCTTTTCAATTTTCTCTAAAAATATTGGGAGAATGAAATTCGTGTTAAACTAGTTGATTATATAGAGTAGGATGCCACCTCAGTCTGAGCATAATTTAAATTTTGCTAGCGTTTCTGTTTAGCAGACTACGTCTTCGAAGAATACACCCTCTTTTGTTGTAGTATGCCCTAAATTAGCCCCTCGTTCAGCGAACTGAGAAGACTACTCCCAAAATGAGTCTGTTTCCGCTTTAGGTGCACTTACACTATAATTCCCACCGTGAACAAAATCCTGAATCAGCGTGGTTGGCTGACGAAATTCGCTCAAATTCTTTATCACGACTTTTCCAGTTTAAGCTCAAAAATCGTGCTAAGGAGTGCGGAAAATTTTTTTACTCTAAGAAAAATAGAAGATTGCTCAGCCCAATAATCGAATTGGGTGAACAGTTGACTACGTACGATTAACCTGTCAGAAGATTGGAATGGCTGAACGTCGGAGAGAATTCATAGACTGTCGCAAAGAATAGAAAGCATGAAAATAGAGAAATGTGAAAGTTATTCTTGATCGGACTCGGTTCCATCTAGAGAAAAGGGATATCCAATTGTGCCATCATTAACGCTGACCTCTGTACTTCCGAACTGTAAGAGGTTTCCATCAGAGTTCTGTCTGGTCTCATAATAGAAGGAAAAATCCAAACTGTGGGGGGCAATATAAGAACATATTTTTCGAAATTGGCCCAGAAAAAGTTGGAGAAAGGACGGTGTTGGGACTGCTTCATGCCCAACCTTCACACAATATCAGCCCTTGAGATTATCACTGTTTCAAATTCCTGACTTCTTCCAGTGTCGAAAAAGAATTCCCCAATGGGACCTATCTCAAACCCGACTTCGAGGTATGAATTGACTTGCAACCCCTGTATTACTAAAGAAGAGGAATCCTCACTATGTCCATTCAATGGGAGGAGGTCGTGAGTAGGAAGAGAGCATACAATAATTACTTGCCGCTGTGAGGTGTTGGAGATATTCATTGAAAAAATGTTTCTTCGAAATAGTGCGAAAACTTTCCGGACACCCTTATACTTTAACATTATTGTGCCAAATATATGGTTGAATTGCATAAAACGCGAGCCTTATGTCCTGATAGACGCAGCTATTTATATTGTGAAAGGAAATAGTGTATCATATGCATTTATTTATCAAAACATCGTTGTTTGTGACAGATCACTGCGCACCAAAAACAAAATTCATGTCGCGTGCAATTGAAACCCCGAATCCCCTTCAATCACAAACCTTTAACTCTACATAAAATTACACAATAACGGCACACGGACTCACCTTCTTGTTGGTTCTATGGTGAATTTTAAAAAAAACACACACACAGTTGCTCCTGACTAGGGTTGGCTAAACGATTGCGGATTTGCGGAATGCAATAGGCTCCGCCCACAATTGCATTACGCAATTCTGAGGGAAATCTATTCGGCGCCGCAATTAATTGCATTACGCAATTCGGGGGGGGGGGAATCTGTTCGGCGCCGAATAGATTTTCCGATCAAAGACCAACACTCAAACGCGGTTTTTTTTGCGAAATTATTGCGTTCTCTTCAAATTCCTCATTGATAGGAGTGAATGAGAAAACACAGAGCGTGACATAGAGCGTTGACAAGGGGGGACTATTCCACTTTATAGGGAGATTATTTCACTTCTGACTCTCTCTGGAGCCCTAGAAATCTTAGTGGGAGTTGCTAGAAGAGCCAACTCATATCCCATACAGATTCTGGGCATCCAGAGAGGGGTCAGAAGTGAAATGATCTTGATACAATGGATTAGTCCCTCTCGTGCACTATGTCACTGGTCTGTCAATAGATATTCTATAGATGCTGGAATTATGTTCTTCACACCTCAAAGGGATGAATAATTTGTCACTTAGTTATTTTCATCACAGCACAGTAAAGGTAGAAAATCAAACAGATGCGACGTTCCACATAAGACCCTGCCCCTGGGAAGTTTTTCTCATTCATTCCTATCAATATGGAATTTGAAGTGATCGAAAAAAATCCCGGAAAAAATCACATTTGAGTGCTGGTCTATGATAGGAAAATTTATTCGGCGTCGAATAGACCCCCCCCCGAATTGCGTAATGCAATTAATTGCGGCGCCGAATAGATTCCCCTCAGAATTGCGTAATGCAATTGTGGGCGGAGCCTATTGCATTCCGCAAAGGAGAGGGGGAGGAATTGCATTACGCAAAAGCCGAATAGCCAACACTACTCCTGACCTCACTGCTGAGCCGCTTCATGCCCTCAAAGATGCCCTTGATGCGCGCAACCTGCGACGGCTCGATGTGCTTGTCGCGCAGGCACACGTCCAGCACCCACGCGAGCGAGTGACATGGATCAGCGATGCACGCATCTGAGAGATTACATCATTACTACGCACTACATGTGAAAAGGGAACGAATTAGGAATATTTATAGTAGTAAAAATAGTATTAGATTCCTTTTTCCACGTTGTTTAAGATACGTACTTCTCGAGTTAGGTAGTAATAGGATAGACAAATTTCACAATACCGCAGAACACCAACTCACCGTGTTTCACAAATGCCCATTTTCCGTTGTTTACTTCATTCTTTTTGTTGATAATTCAGGTATGTCAAAATGCATTGACAAAACACAAAGACTTGGATTGATTACGTTATCCCTACGCAATATCGGTTAATAATTCGGCCACTCACTCTTCTTTCCGTTCGTTTCCTGGCAGCTCTCGTGGGCGGCCATGATTATCTCAAGCTTGAGCGAGCAGTACAGCGGGTCGGAGGTGAGCAGAAACGCCTGAGAGGGGGATTACATCATCATTACGCCATATTACTTACTACTGGTTATTATATATTACTGGTAGTGGGCATTACGTAATAAATGTGGAGAAACCACAGATATTCACATGAAAGGTATTTTAGTGTCAAGCGGGATCACTGCTTCAATGACATTTCAATACTACAATTTTGTAGCTTCTGTAGTACGTGACAGGTTTGGTATTCAACAATGAAATATCACCCGACATTGTCGTGCGACGCAAAAATCAATGAGTAATAATGGAATACCGTACCTCTCTGATCAGGACGGACATTTTCTCGTAGAGACTCACGTGCTCGCCGAACATCTGCATGAGTGCTGAAACAAGGAATACATCTTTCCCTACTCTTTACGTCATCATTAGGTAATCATTAAAAAAACTATAGTTTAGTTAGTTTTCTAAATCACAATTACAAGTGCATAAACACCCGGCACTAGCACGTTTCGATGTAGATAGATCTCATATTTTTGATCGAAAATTTGATTGCTCTCCCAAAAGGAATGTATACCGTATACGAACATTCTAAAGTACCGCAATCGCACTCACTCTGGACGTGCTCGAACTGGCGCCGGCTCTTGGTAGTCTCGGAGGAGAAGAAGTTGGTCGGGCACGGATCGATCGAGCAGATGACGGCACTGTACGAGAGAGGGGTACTGGAGAACACTGATATCGATCCGAAAGTACATTGAAAATAGTGCTAATAAGATAGATTGCTAATATTGTCAATTTGGCGCAATCATTTTAGATACATCAGGAATACCATCCATCTTGACATTATCAATTTTTAAGAAATGAGAAATGCACTAATAACTGCGAACCATCGGGATATTGGTTAGCATAAAAATGCTCCTTATCCATTGTTTGTTCAAAATATATTTCAGCGATCAATAAAACCAATCGATTAAATGGATGACACCGTACCGCTTGGCAGCAATATACGCGGCGATGACGGGCTTGACTGCCTCGACGTACAGATCTTCGTGCTTGAGCCAGATCTGAGTGGAGAATAGCATCATCAGTTATGATTTCAAAATCACAAACACGTTTATCTACGCGATGGTGACTATTTTCTAAAGAAAATTATTTTTCACTGTTCATATTCAAATGTATGGTGGGTAATAATGATTACCTTTTGAATATCAAAAGAGATATTTAGGAATTGTAGTTTTCGACGTGTCTGCTAACCATAGGTCACCACGCCTGAGGCTCGACCCATGAATAGGGGGTCGTGCATGCACGCTGCCCCAAAGGATTTCTTTGGGGCACGGTGCAAGCATGAATAGGGGTCCAAAATGGGTTTTGGGTAGGTCCCACCAAAGTCAAAGTGGTATACTGTAACTTCACCGCGGGGGTCCCGCAACGAAAACAGACTACCGTAACCTATGGTACCGTAACCCGGAAATACGAAATTGACAATACAGACCCCTGGTATATTGCATGAGGTAGACCTCGAGTTGTCATTGCCTGAGGGGGATATCGTAATCATCCTACCGTACTCTCGGCTACAGTAACCCAACCGTAAGACGGATTTGCAAAAGTGTCCCAATCGGCTCGGGATTTTTATAGGAGATAACCCTCGAGTAGGCAAAGTGTGTGGGGCATACTGTACCTCATCTACCGTACTCCCGGCTACAGTAACCTACCGTAACACGAAAATACGAAAACGATCAAATCGTCTCGGGATTTTTGTAGGAGGTAGATCTCGAGTGTGCAAATTATTTCTGGCATGCCACTATGCTCCTACAGTATTCACGGCTACAGTAACCTACCGTACAACGAAAATACGAAAATGAAAAATTCGACTCTGTATGGTTACTGTAGCCGTGAATACTGTAGGAGCATAGTGGTATGCCGGAAATAATTTACACACTCGAGATCTACCTCCTACAAAAATCCCGAGACGATTTGATCATTTTCGTATTTTCGTGTTACGGTAGGTTACTGTAGCCGGGAGTACGGTAGATGAGGTACGGTATGCCCCACACACTTTGCCTACTCGAGGGTTATCTTCTATAAAAATGCCGAGCCGATTGGGACACTTTTGCAAATTAGTCTTACGGTTGGGTTACTGTAGCCGAGAGTACGGTAGGATGATTACGGTATCCCCCTCATGCAATGACAACTCGAGGTCTACCTCATGCAACATACCAGGGGTCTGTATTGTCAATTTCGTATTTCCGGGTTACGGTACCATAGGTTACGGTAGTCTGTTTTCGTTGCGGGACCCCCGCGGTGAAGTTACAGTATACCACTTTGACTTTGGTGGGACCAACTCAAAACCCATTTTGGACCATGACCCCCTAATCATGCTTGCACCGTGCCCCAAAAATCACCATGAATAGGGGGTCAGGCTTGCACGCTGCCCCAAAGACTGCCTCCACGTCTGGTGAGGTATGCTGCTAACTCAATAATCATGATATATTTCAATTCTTAAATATTGCATTTGAAGCGGCATAGCAACAGGTGTAATTTACATTTTTTATTTAAAACAAATTACAACGAGATCGGTAATATAACGAATACTGGTGCCATTTGATCTCTCAGCTTATTACAAATTTAAAATGAAACGTTCATGAACTGGACTATTGGTGGTGTACTCTCTTTCTATACTTCTCTTGCTTTGTCATTCCCTCTCGCAGCCATATTTGTTTTTTAGGAGAAGAACGTTATATTATTTTGGATGAGTGTTTGTGAAAATATAATACCTGTCTCTTCACTTTGACGGACGCGTCCGCATACATCACCTCGTCGGCGACGATCTTCTCTATATATCTGCAAAAATGTATTTAACGATTATTTAGTTTATACAGGATATTCTCCTTCCACTACAACTTATAACACAATAGTAGTTAATATATAGCGATCACTCATACATATTTATTGTAACCCTCAGTGGCTCATAAATGAAGTGGTTCTTATATGTTTCTGCCGAAACCGCGATTCAACTGCTAGGAAAAATCATAATACAGAACGTAATTTAGCCCACAACATGGAGATCTGGGGATTCAGTTATTCGATATACATAGAATTTTATTAAATAAATACTATTTAAATATTCACCCGTCCACACAAAAATTTAGCCCACAACATGGAGATCTGGGGATTCAGTTATTCGATATACAAACAATTTTATTAAATAAATACTATTTAAATATTCACCCGTCCGGCAGCTCCTCCATCTGCGTGAGGCACTCGAGGACGGCGGGACGAAACTGCGGCACTTTGAAGGTCTGCATTGAACATAGACTCATATTTGAAAAAAAGTACATTCACTAAATGAAGTTCACTCTACTTCCTCATGAAGAAAAAAGGCCCAATCAGTGATGAGCGCTCCCCCTCGGATCGGGGTGCCGCTATTGCGAAATATGCAAATGTGCATTTCCTACTAGCTTCATTCGTTATATTTTTCGACAATCTTTTCTTGAATAGTGAAGTGTTCGACGAGAAAAGAAATTTCGGGACCGCGAAATTTTCAATTTGGCCAAATTTGAGCAGCTACGGGCATTTTATTTGTCTGGAATCGGAGTACCCCCTCGGATCCGAGGGGGTCGCTCACCACTGGGTGGACATTGGGCGGCCCAATGTCCACCACAATATCGATAATTAGCGGCACATCTCATATGGAACACGTAATCCGTTGGAGGAAAACAGAAACTGTACTAAGTTGAATAGTGGAAAACGTGCAACTGCTCACGTTTCTCCCCGCACAGTCAGGAAAATGATAATTGGAAAGTTTTACTTTCATAACACACTATGTAAAAACTGCCTAATACGCAAATAGATGACGGACATCTTCCGACTCCCATATCGACAATCTATAACGAACGCACACGAAACCCTGGCGGAATCAATAAACGCAAATACCTTGAACGACTTGTTGAGTTGCTTCTCCAGCAGTTTCTTCATCTTCACATCTTTCTGATCCTTGCCGATCTCCTTTAGTCGGCCGACGACTTTTTCCGAGATCGAAGTGATCATCTGAAATGGGAGGTCATAGTTTTGAAGAAAAAAATCGGGATCACTTCTTATCACAAATTAACTCCCGTGTTGAAAAGACTCTATGTTGAAGTCAGGCAGATACTCACGCTAGCCTAATATATTTTCGAATGGGAAATTGGTTTCTTCGAAAGTATGTCATATCGCCACTACTTCAATTTGATTTATGCGAACTAAGCTAGCAAATTTCGAATTACCTCGAATTAAATAATATTTTTAATTTTCGATGTAAATGGCATTCGAGAGCTTGAGTACCAACCTGATCGTAGCAGTCCGCCCGTTTGATTCCGTGCATGTCGAGCATCTTTAGCGCCGAGCCGATCGAGCCACTCTGCGAAAGCGGACGACAGTGAAAGGGTTCAAACTGCTGTCTGATTATTTTGATTTTTTGTATTTGACTTCATTCAACAACTAAATGACAACTAACAAGTATTAAACTGCTAGCGAACGCGTACTGCTCAATATATAACCAAAACAAACACAATGACACTCACCTTGATCGAGTTGTCGTTCTGAAACTTCTTCACTGCATTGACCAGAGTGTGCGCCTTCTTCGTTTTACCCAGTGCGCTCCGTATTTGAGAAGGCCCCGGCAGACCGGCCTCCTCTATGGCCTTCCCCGACATCTGTAGCAGAGTCTGGTAACAAAAACCAAGAGAAATAATCGATAGCAACAAAGAAAACAAAGTTTACATAACAATAAACAAAATTCGAAGAGTACTTGGCAAAGTGCCAGCAATTTTAGCATATAGTAATTGACCGCCAAACGTCAATGTTTCCGTGCGGGAGCCAGGCTCATCGTGATGCGCCAAAGCCCATGTGCACTTTGTTTGCGCACTTCAAACCGCCGTTTCGGCCTGTTTTTATCTATTATTTTCTCTGTTTTCACGATCATTGACCCTCGACCTTTGCATATTTTGCGTCCGTGCCATCGCATGCACTCTATCAGCTGCCAAATATTGTCCACTGCGGTGGTAGAAAGTGTATGTTGACCGCTCGCTGTGCATTGCCCTCCCTTGTGTTTATATCCTCGATTTGCAGCGCGGTACGTGGGGTACTTTGTTGTTGTGGCGTTCGGAGCGCCTGTTTTCGCCCCGCTCGCCCCTGTACTTTTACGCGTTCGCGACTGGCTCGCGGGCTGGCACCGCCGCACTCTTGTGCTGTCTATTTTCACTCACTACTCTCGTCGTCTCCGCCTCCTCCTCCTTCTTTTCCCTCTCTCTCTCGCTCGTTGTCTCCTTTCTCCCCTCCCATTTCTTCTGTCAATCGATTGGCACCGTCGTCCACTCAGGGAAAACAAAACTGTCGGGTGAAACCCAAGTTCGCCGGGCCGCAGCAGCATCCCGCAAATCGCGGCGCCACACACTGAGACTAAGCGGTAGAGTTGTGCGATTGTTGGTGATTGTGTGTGTGCTGGTTAGTGCGTTTTATTGGCTGGCGCGATGGCATGCTATTCTGTTGTTTGTGCGCCAAACGCACACACCACTCTCATTCTTTTCTATGCTCTAGCCGTCTCGCTTTTCTCTCCTCCCTCTTCTTTTCAACCCATTTCCTCTCTGTTTCTTCTCTTTGTTCGTCTGCACCCCGCTGTTTTCACGTTTTTCCGTGTCACAAGGTTCTAAATCTTCAGAAACGGAAAAAAACAGGGTTGGGAATGTGCGGAAATGATAAAGTCACTCTAGTTTTCGCGCATTCTCTAGTTCCTGGTCCGTTTCTGGAGATCATGATATGGCCAGAAGCACGCTGCTCTCTTCCGAAAGGAAATTAGGCGAAGAGAAGAGAGGGTTAGTCTAAGAGCACCAGAAAATGAGTAACGATGTTTGGCACGCACTCTTCGGTGAAAACAAAGTATGCTTTGCAACAGCGTTTATTCACTATAAATATATTTAAGTAACTAAAAAAACGTACGGCATCCATATTGTTTTTTTTAAAGTTACTCTCAATGCATATACTGTTACTTTGAATGCTTCTTACTTATTCTTTAATGTAGTCATTCAAGTTAACGTGTACACGTTGTATGCGCAAAACTGATATTCACATCGGGTTCAAGAGTTTAGCCGCCTAATTTACACTTGTCTCTTCCCAAAACTCACGCGATATTTGTGAGCAACACGCCTTTCCCACCGCAATCAACGTTTCTGTGACATTAACGTCCGAACTCCCATTCATAGATCAAAAGGTACGTAAAAAACGACAAAGCCAACCCTCATTTTCAGATTTTTGGGTAAAAAAATATGGAAACCCAACTCGCATTTTTGGTTTGCATGCCTCTTTTAGAAAAAAACCCGATCCGCATTTTCGGATTTTCATGCTCATTTCTGAAATATCCGACCCGCATTTTCGACTTTGCCTAATTATTGAAAAAAATAATTATGTTAATTTAATTATCAATTTATTACATCAGCTCTTCATTCTATCTGCTGTCTCATTGGCTAGACGGTGTGATAGAGCATGGGGAACTAAGAGTTGAAAGCCTCTTTGTCGTCTATGCTTCTCGATGTAAACAAGTGTGAATAACCATCAGATGACTAGTGATAAAAAGAATCGTCTTGATGCTTCACGTTATGTTTACTAAGGAGATGTTTTGTTTCCCCTTCTTTTGTCACTTTCTGGAATTTACTTCTTAGTTACTTTTAATGCGATTCCAGGCAAACAGAATGCACGCTCATAGGCACAAAGCATAAGTGGTAGTAAACAGGAAAATGTCTAAAAGTTGGTTGTATTTTTCGAGATTACGTAGGATAATGTGAAAATCGCGGTTGCATTCGTTGTTTTTGACATGCTTTCTGACGTTTGCGTATGATTATCGCTCATTGCGAATGAAGTGTATGATCCACTATGAATGCTTTTCTTAAGTAGCTCAGGGCTTGCCCCTCACACGCTCACTCTCATAATGTTTTCGTATGCTACTGGTTTCCCTCATGTCAATATCAGTGATTAGAAAAAAGATGAGTGGGTCTTAGGCTGGTTTCTCACTCCTCCGAGCATAACAAACACACTGATAAGGATTGTACGATTTCCTCAATGCTTTTCATTACTTGTAACATAACAGGGATTAAGAGGGAGTGAAATAGTGAGGGGATTGAAAAGTCGTTATGTTGTTTGTCTCTGTCAAATCGCTTGCCTTTCCTCCTCCTCCCCTCTCACGATAACGTTATGAGACGCGAAACTCCTCTCTCGTCGATATAGTCTAGAGAGAGAGAGTGAGAGTGGGGGAGAGAGAGAGTTGTTTACATCTTTTCTTCGCTGGGTTCGACACCGAGAGTGCACCACGAAATAGAGGGAGAAAGAGAAAGGAGAGGGGTTTGAGAGTACCCCCCGTAGCCCTCCCCCCACGATAAACGTAGTTGCACACGTGGACTAGAGTAGAGTGCGGTAGCTACAGTAACCGACTGCGTATGTGCTTGCACCTACGCTCTTTCCCAACTTGAGTTGACGGTGAGGAATTTCTTGATAGAGCTAATTGCGAATTCGATTTCACCCCTGTCAACTGCGCTAATTTTCATCCATTTCCCTTGAATTTGCTGCGCTAGACATTTCGCAAGTTGCTTTCCACGTTTATTTCGAAAATAAGGAAAGGGCTGAGAAATGAAGATTGTAGTATGTGATGTTCAGCCACGCAACTAGCACTACCTGCTGAGTTTATGTTACGTTGTCGTCAGGGGATGTAATTTTCCCTCCTCTGTAGATTGACGAAGCATAAACTTGCCAGGTAATTGTGTATAAATTAGAGGGGGGGGAATTCGGCGAGTTTTATCCACAGCATCTCGTGATGCGCTAGTTAGCCTTGGCGTAGTTGATGAGTTTGCGCGTTAATTTGCACTTGCTTTGCGATGTGCGCATGTCTCATTTCCTGGAAAATATGTGCTCGCGCATGCGTGTATATCTGTGTGTAGCAAACAACTCTGACTAAATCATTTCTCACTCCTCCTCCTCCTCTTCCCTTTCCTTGCCACACCTCTCCCATCTTCTTCCTCCTTAGTCTTCCTATCTACTCGAAGAGCTTCATCTTTTCCCCCACATTATCCCTCATTTACTCGCCACCTCTTGCTGCTCCTCCCTTTTCCATCCATCTCCTCCTCAAACCCTTCACCGCATCATCAGCTAGGGATACACGCGCTCCCCGAATGTCGCTCAATTTTAAGACGTTTCCTAGTTTTTTAACGAAGTTTATGGACTACCGTAGTCTCCCGGGCCAGAGTGAGTCTTACCATGCCCCAGTAATTTTTGATACGATGTTTACGTTTACTGCGTTCGCACTGATGTCTACCATGTCCACGTACTGTACACTATTGCGCGACGTGAATTGCAGTTTCCTCTCGAGTTATACCCATAAACCCGCTGTGTTTTGCAGGCATCTTCGATACCGTAGTCGTCGGCGACCGCGAAATCGATCGATAATCGACGTACCGTAACTCTACTGTAGTCGCGATGTCGATGACATCGTTGTCGATGCGCTCGCGCCGTCCCGAGGACGTGATGCTGGAGGGCTGGCTGTACAAGCGCGGCGAGCACATCAAGAACTGGCGACCGAGGTACGGTAGCTTTGGGCTATTGGTTACGGTGGTCGGAATTTGTGGTACTGTATTCTTAAAGGTAGACACGGTGTTGCCTGGTTACGGTATTCAATTTGTATGTGGGGTAGGAGTTCCCGAATTGCAGATACTTTATGCTGTTCCGCGACGGTGCGCTGGTCGGCTTCAAGAGCAAGCCGGAGGGCGTGCTACCGTACCCCGAGCCGCTCAACGATTTCTTGATCAAGGACGCCCAGGTACTGTAAGGGCGGGGGTACTGTAGGCGTAATATCAACGAAATAGGTAGTTTTCGAGGATGAGGGCGTTGAAAATTATATATAATTTAGATAAGATCACAAAATTTATCAAATTTTGGTAGCGCGTGATAACGACGTTCTGTATTGAACGCCCTTGATAGCTTGGTTGTAATTGTATTTACATCATACTGTAGACCACACGGTTACTGTAGACATCTGTGCAGTGTGAGTTATTTACTGCCTCTTTATTGCGCGATGCTATTTCATAGACACACTCACTCACATCAGAGTAGGGAGGAGAGGGAGGGCGTAAACATGTTGTGTGTACGCGTCTTTCTCTCTATTTTCTCACTCCTTTTCCTTCTACGACGCTCCTATTTTCATCATCGTTTGGGGAATGATTAGCCTACTTTGTGTATGCCTTTTCTCACTCCGTCACCCCAAGGCGCGCTATATGAAGGGAAGAGAGGAAGCCGGCAAAAAGTCCAATTTTCGAGATTGAATACAGAGTTGGAAATAAAGAGGGACACATGAAGACAGGAATAGTAGCGGGATGGAAAATTTATGTATAGTAGGCGGCATGGAGAGACAGAATTGAGTTGCTCTTCGGAAAGGTGGAAAATGTGGGGTAGTTGAAAGGAGAACATGCCTGGTTGCTATGGAGATGGAGGGAAAAGAACTGAGGCGGAAAGGTGGCATCTAATGACACAACTATCGGCTAAAAAAGAGACGTGGGGATTATTAAAAGATGCGATTACGGTATCCACCCGACGAGATTACGGTAGTCAGTTGATAACTAACTTTATTCAGGTGGTCAAGCTGGACAAGCCGCGTGCCAACATGTTCATGATCCGCTGCCTGCAGTGGACGACGATTATCGAGCGCACCTTCTACGCGGAGAATGCCAATGTACGGTATTTATTGTTTTCTAAAAAAAAGATTTTGTTGGTTACTATAGTATGCCTGCAGTAATCCAAATGACCTGGCAATTTGGAATAGACTATGAGCAGTTTATTGATTTTAAACAAGGTGTTGGGTTACTGTTAGTATACCTACAGTTGTCCGATGAGCCGGCAATGCAGAGTAGAAGGGGTCCGGTGATTGCCAGTTGCGCGAATCTGATGTAGATGTGGCCATGTTTGTCAAATTCAATTTGTAGAGCACACACATACCAATAAGATAACTGATTCACAATTCTCGGTATTAGATGATTTTTTTTAGTTACTCGTTGATTTGGGGTAGCGGGATCCTTATAATTTGGCAATTTGAACGCTTCCTCAATTTCATGTCTATTTATCCGCATAAATACAATACCTTTCTTTGGAAGCAGAAAAGGGAATGCGTATGAAAATATTTTACATTTAACATAAAACAAAAAAAACATTTTAATAACATTGCAGCTGCGCGAGGCGTGGATCGAGCAGATCAACATCATCTCCAAGATGTATCGTGACCGAATGGAAGAGGGAGGACAGGACGAGATGATGGATACTGTCAGCCAGGTACGGTAGGAGTACGGTAGAACGAGGAGAGTACGGTAGTTGAGTATACGGTGGTGCGGGGAGCCGTGATTACAGTAATGGGATAAGATACTAGACACTACTATGACACGGTTTTTTTAATGGGTGTACACTCTGATTGGAGCGACGATGAGTATTGTCGGATGTTACGGTAGATCAATCAATTATCGATTATTTGATTTCGCAGGTGAGCGTGGACGAGCTGGCGTCCTCGGGCACGATGACGTCGATGAGCTCGGCTGCTGCTGCAGTTGCCGCCAGCCCCAATCTGGTAAGATCATTAATATATTTATTTTGTTTTAATTGGGTAATTAATTAAAACACACATTATGTATGTTATTGGTGCTACGAAGTGGTTATTGTAAAATCAGAAATATGCGGAGAAGTGCAAATGTATGGGAGGGGTGAAACGTGAAAAGACCACGCTGAATCATGGAATGTGCGAGTATGGTTAGCGAGTTTTCTGAATATGTGGATTTTTGTTTCTGTCATCCTGGGTTTTTCTCAATAACTGATAGAGACATTTAATGGTGTTGATGATCTGCTTGTGGAACATTAAAACGACGGGTGATGTAGTGTTTTCTTTTTTTTGTAACTTGCGCTACCTGATAGATACTGCGATTTGGGTTGGCGCGCAGCAGCATGTAGGCAATTCTCGCGAAGCTTGACTGATGTCGCTACTGTTCTCAGCACTGACTGTATTGTGAATATCCGGCACGCCATCTTCGGTAATTTGTCAACTGGCAACACTACACTAACGGACTATCAACGTCTGAATGAATTGCGTCCTCTTCTTGGTAAATCTGCGACCGCTGCAACACGAGTACACTAGGGATGCAAGTTCAGTTGTCGTATTACGACCTTCTCAGCGAGAGATCGGTAATACGGCTAATAAAAGTGAGAGAATGAGAGGAAAAAGAGAGGCCAGGGGGGTCGGCAATACCGAAGCCGACGCAGATGTAATTTATAAATTAATTTACAGGCTGCTCAGCGTGCGGCCGCCGCACAGGGCGCGCAGCCCGCCGACATGATGAGCATTGCGGACGCGAGCGACGCCGCCAAGCGTGACCACATTGTGAGTTGCGTCATCACTAGGCAATCCACATGGTTGACGTTTTTTGTACATGAAAATTAATCGGTATTTGCTTGCAGTCAATGGAAGACTTCGAGTTCCTCAAGGTGCTCGGCAAGGGAACGTTTGGAAAGGTGCGTATTTCATTTTAATTTTAAAATATTTCAAATTGCTAAATTCTCAGAAAGAAATGAAATTTATTTTTAAAATTTGAAAAATGATTTTTTAATGCTTGCAGGTGATTCTGTGCAAGGAGAAGCGCTCACTGCGCCTCTACGCCATTAAGATACTCAAGAAGGAGGTCATTATCGCCAGGGTACGGTGGACATTATCGATTGATTACTGTATCCAGATACGGTATGTAGATACTAAGGGATGGTTATCGATTGCTTCTCGTATTACAGGAGGAGGTGGCGCACACGCTCACCGAGAACCGCGTCCTGCAGCGCTGCAAGCATCCCTTCCTTACGGTACGTTGGCGAGTATCGATCGTGCAGGGGTACGGTAGGCGACAGAGGGATTACGGTAGAGGGGAGATAATTGATCGATCCACCACAGCAGCCAGCAGATGAAGCAGCTTTTGTGTTGTGTATTTTGGTGGATATCTTTCCCGAATTTGCTTTGATGAAAACACTCACCCTACACATACACAGTATTGGTTTCGCAGCATCATACGCAATAACTCTCTGTAGTGTCGTTGTTTGTGTTCTGCTACACCATTATTATCATTACTTTTATTATTATTTTTATTCAATTAATCGTTTCCCTTCTCTCACGGGGGCTCAAAGGCGGATAAAAAGCGGTCCGCGAATAAGCTGCACTTACTACGGTATAATGCTTGATGTAGTCCACAATTTTCTTCGCAATACCGTAGTAAGCAATGAAAATTTTACGCATTGCGCTCGTGACCATTATCTGTTCATCTCTCTTGTAGAGGATCTGAATTTTTGAGCCCCCGTGTCTCTAACACCGAGCACACTTTTTTCGCACTCGATTCCACTTTTTCCGATTTTTTCTTTCATTCCTCATCACCCATCCCATTTAGGCTTTATAAAATATTTGTGAAGTGCCCTGATTTTTTAGGTTTCAGAAAGTGTTTAAAGGGAGAAATACCCCTAGAAAACACCCAGAGATTGACCTCTCCTCCTCTGTCTCTCTTCGAGAGGGAACAGACAGGGAAGTGATCAGAAAAGAGAGATTGGGGAATCGAGGAGGGGCGAGAGATGCGAGAGGAGAAGAGAGAGTCAGTAGATCAAAGAGAGTGCGAGAGGGGAGTGGTGACCTCGCGACCAGGGAATCACACTAGTCCGGAAATGGGATGGAATAGTTTGTCTTTTCGTTGCGAGACCCTCAAAATTCGCGCGAATTCAAGCATGGGGTAACTCTCCCTTTAAGAGTTGTGAAGTAAGGTGCCCCCCAAACCTGCCTTTCTGCCCTCCCGTTTCCCCGTAACCCGCCCCTCTCCCGTTTCAGCAGCTCACCTACTCGTTCCAAACCGTGCACCACCTCTGCTTCGTCATGGAGTTTGCGAACGGCGGCGAGCTTTTCGTGCACTTGCAAAAGTGCGGAACGTTCACGGAGTCGCGCTCGCGCTTCTACGGCGCCGAGATTGTACTCGCACTCGGGTACCTCCACCACCTCAACATTGTCTACAGGGACATGAAGGTGGGCACCCTACCCTCCCCAGACCAAGCCCCGCCCTCTTTAGCTCCTCCCACTCTTGTTGAGAAACTTTATGATGACAATCGAGCATGGCACGTACACACTTGTTGTTCTGAGTCTCTTCTATCTGTCTATACATATTAATGCGAGCCTTATTCCTGCATCTTTTTCTGTCTTGGAATATCTATATTGATGTCGGTCCGAGTCCTTCCATCCTTGTGTGGTTTTTCATGTAATCCTTCCTCTTCTTCTAAGAAACTCTGTCGGAACGCAGCCTGATCCGTGTTTTACAAATTGTGTTTCAGAATTTTTATGGAGTTGTCGTTGTCGCGCTGTCACTCCATTTTCCTTTGAAATCTGTCACTTCTTTCTCCTAAAAATAGCGTGAATATCTTCTCTATTCTCTATCTAGCTCTTCACCTATCCATTTTCTCTCGCTTTATTTCTTTCGTTTAATATCGTATATACTGTAGTAGTCACTCACACCGATCGCGTAGTAGTACTGTAGTCGCTCTGTCCATATTGGTGATGGTGATGATGGTTCACGCAAACACGCTTGCCACATAGTGGCACGGTGGATGTAGTCAATCGATAGTTGTCGCTTCTACCGTAGTTCAACACGAGCACTCAACCGTCGGCATACTGTATTCCATCGTCGACGACATTATCGATTGGGACTACAAAAGATGAGAGGAGGCTATCGTCAAACTAGGATAGGATGCAAGTACGTGGTGCTGTGCTCGGTGCGCCGAGTGCACTACAGGGCGCCGACGATTCTCATAGAGAGCCCTTTGTCCGTTCAGGAACTCAAGTACTCGTTCCAAACGTCGGACCGTCTCTTCTTCGTGATGGAGTTCGCCATTGGCGGAGATCTCTACTACCATCTGAACAGGCGCGCCAATCTATCGATTGATTAGACGACTGCTGTAGCCGCGACGCACGTAGAGACACGCGTCGCGGCCACCGTAGTCTTTGTAGTCGTAGTAGTAGTGTTGCGACGTAGCGCTGTAGATAGATTGTTAGCGTGTAGTGTAGTGTTTGTCGGAGGAGCGGTAGCATCAGGCTACTGTATCCCGCCGATTGTTGTAGATTACGGTAGGTTACTGTAGATTACGGTCTGCAGGGAGGTACAGACGCGTCGGGAGGGCTTCAGCGAGAGCCGAGCCCGCTTTTACGGAGCCGAAATCGTGTCCGCTCTCGGATACCTCCACGGCAATAACGTCGTATACAGAGATCTCAAGGTAAAGCGACAGAGATTATCGATTTTCCCTTTTTTTAAAGTCAGTTGTTGAAAGTGTGAGTGTGTATACTGTAGTGAGGGGCATACTGTAGTGCATGAGTATGATTGATTCGCGAGAGCCTTGCGTCAAGTCCATCCCTTGCAAGTTGAGTGTTTGAGCTTGAGAGATTGATTAAGTTAGTGCGTAAATATCGGCCATAAGCTTTAGTGGCTAGCGTTAGTCGCTTATTGCAAGTATTCTATCGCTTTATATCGCTAGCAGTACTTTCTGTCCGTCTATCTACGGCATTTGAAGCCATTTCTTGTTCTTTCCCCTCTCTTAGCGTATATTTATTTTAAAGTCGTATTTGCCATGCTCGATTGTTTTCTAGTATGTTAGAGCAAAATATCGATTTTTTGTTGATGTATTCTAGATTAGTTTACATTGTGTCTCAGATGCCCCGCTTCTTACATAGTTCTTGAGCAGTAGAGTTTGAAGGACGAGTCAAGAATCTCTTCATCTTGCCATTAACAAATGATCCCTCCAGAAAGGGGCCAGAGGCGAAAGAGTGCATGAAATCAAGAGAGTATCAGCGGCTACCTCTCTTACTTTCATGTTTGCACTTGCTCCTGACCCCTTTCTGGAGATTTGGGATCATGTGGCATGCGAGATGAAGAGACGCGGACTCGTGCTTCGAACTGAGAGAATATGAGTGATATGAATGGTGCGCTATTTCAGCTGGAGAACCTCCTTCTCGACAAGGACGGACACATTAAGATAGCCGATTTCGGATTGTGCAAGGTGAGCGGGAGGAACATTTCCACCGGCCCAACGGATTCTGTGCCTTGAATTAAATATTTAAAGGGAGAAAATACTCAAAACCAACGACGAAAATACTTACAGTATATTTAGTTGAAATTTTAATGTTCACAGGCTCTTACACGGAAATCACCCGCTCAGGTCACATTGAAGGCAAAGTACGGTGCATTGACGAAACGTGCCTATTTTTTGCCGGTTTTGATCCTGGCTCTAAACTTTTTCTTATTTTACTCGTTTATTTAGGTATTTCGTTCATATTTCTTTTGTTAACCGATGCGAATGGCTCGTTAGATCACTAACGACGTGTTGTGTTCGTAAATTAATCTAAATTATGCTTGTTATTCTTGTGTTCTTCCTGGATTCATTTCACAACTGTTCATTTCAGCCGCCGGCCATCGAGTTAAAAGAAGACTTATAAATACAAAGCATATATAATTGAAGTAGCTGCAATCAGTAAATGTGAGTTACTCTTCCACTTATTTATTTATTAGACAAAATACATGAACATATGGAATAATATTATAACTGTGTGGCACTTATTTCATAGCTAGTAAAAATATCGAGGGTTTTTCTCCTTCAACCGAGAGCTCCTTCTCAATCCCTTCTCTTCCTCCTTCTCTTTCTTGACCGGTTGCGACTTCTTTTTCGAAATGATCGCCTCTTCTTCTCCCTCACTTTCGGTTCCTTCCGGCCCTGATAGACTCTCCCCCTCTCCCACCTCCTCCTCCCCATCACTCTCCTCACTCACTACGGCCATGTCTTTGTCCTTATCCATCCATTCTTTGGTTGTTGGTGCGGGGTCGTCCAAATCACTTCCATCCTCATCCTCGCTCTCGAGCGGTTCTTCTTCCCCTCCACTTTCGCCTGTTCCCCGCACTTCCAATTCGTCCTCGCTCATGTCACTCTGCCCTCCTAGCTGGTCGGTTTCTTCATCAATTTCTCCTTCTGAGTCCTCCCCCGATTCGCTCTCATCTCCATCTTGTCGTGTGTCTGTTCTCCTTCTCTCCTTCTTCTTTCTCCTCTCCTCCTTGCGTTTACTTACGTGTGCCCTCAGTAGCCCACGACTCTTCGCACCAATTCAACTCTCCACTCGTGCTCCATTCCGCCAGCGTAAATCTGAAGTAAATAGATTCACCTATGTGGTTGGGTGCACCAGCATGATTTTGAAATCGCACCTTCTTTTGTACTGCTCCCCTTCCCTTCTTCTCAATCTCTTTGACGTGCTTGACTGCCCGTCGACCATCCAATCTTGCCATCATTATTGAGTTGTAGTGTAACTGTGCCAATGCAGTTCTCGCGACGTACATCCTCTTGTCACTGCAAATATTATTATTTGCAGAATTTTTTTTAAAAATATTATGATTAGTAGTAATGGACTAACCACCATATGCGCTTGTTCGTGTAGATAAGGCAGATCATATGAAAAACCTCATTGAGAGAAGTTGTTTTGGTGAGAGCGACTCGCGAAATGGCCTCCTGCGGAAACAAGGGATTGCTACTTCTTTCATGTTGAATACCTGTTGCTTTGGGTCCATTATTATCTCGACGAGTGCTTGGTAGGCAGGAGAGGAGGGGGAGAGATTGGCTGGTCGATCTTTCCGAGATAAACGACCATGAAGGCACTCTTTCACAACAGTGAATCGAGTGTCCTGTGAGAGGGCATTTTGTTTAGAAATGAGAATTTTCGGGCACTAACATTGGCGAACTTGTGCTTTCCAAGCACATGTAGCAGGAAAGAATTAACTATTTCCCTCATCTTGATTGGGTCTCCATTGCTTCTCTCAAGGGCGATGTACCAGATACGATTGAATCGTGGTACTAGACCATTGAGGTCACGAAACGCCTTCCGTTTCCCTCTCTATAAAGGGAACACATGTAGTAATATTGTTAAAACCCTATTCGCTTTTCTATCTAACCTTTTTCATTGCTTTGTTTATATTTCTCTTCAGATGCCAATGATCCAACAGATGGGTAATGGCGGGAAAAGTCTGCCTCATGTAGGTCTAAAAGCTTCAATTTCTTTCATTTTTGTCGATTGGAGAAAAACCTGTACAGATACGGACTGGTCGGTAACGACCTCCGCCACCTGTAGCCCTTTCTTCTCCAATTCTGTGCTCAATTTTGAAATCGATCGACCCATGCCCACTTTCTCCATTCGACACGAAATTCCTTCTGTGATTACGTTTTGTTAACATGCTCCGAACATGCGTATAATAATATTTATTAATAATAATAATATTTATTATTATAAGTAATAAATATTATTACTAAATACCAACCCGTTTCGGTGTTCTCCAAGATCTGTGCATCGAGGCAGAGCCCAGTATGAACCTCGACCGCATCTACTTTTCCTATCTTGGCACAATGCCCAGGAGAGTCAAACTGGGCGTCGAACGCCAGTGTTATCTTCTCCGTCTAGGTGGATTTCAGTTTCTACCAATTTTCATAACTATGCGCAAACCGAATTGTGTTTCTTTACTGTGTCCAGCCAGATATCCATCTTTTCGTCCCTCAATTGCAGTCCAGCTGGCACAGAGAAAGCGTTGAGGTACTTGTGGTAGGTTTTCTGGCTGATGAATTTAACATTCATCAAAGCCAGCATTCCCTTCACGCCCTAGGATATTCGAATTATTTTCAAAAAATGGAATTAGGTAAATATTGGGTTACTCTAATAGATAGAATAGTACTTTTTGTAAATAGCTCGTAGTCCAGGTAATATTGGGTTTCACTAACTCTATGTCGCATTCCTTGTGCGTGCATGGCAGTTGCGGCGTCGAAGTTGACCTCGTAAGGTTTTCCTCCCCCTTCTATCCGCTTCTGCCCATGCCATGTCCCCTTTCCACACTCAGAACAGTGCCATGTGACAATAGGGCAAGTCCCACAGAAAGAAGGCTTGGCATTGCCTTTCAGGTCACCCCCACACTTATCGCATCTCAAGAAAAAATGTTTCAGAGTTGCCATATTGACAAATCCAATCATATTCCAGTTATCGCGAGATGCGTCAAGTGCGGGAGGATCGGCGGGCGCCGCTGCAGCAGCGAAGGGAGGAGGAAGAGAAGATGAAACAAGCGGAGACTAAACAGGTATCAACATTTTTACTTTGGGATCGATATCAAACGTATTTCTCACTTGGCAGGCCAAGATTCCCTGTGCTACGGTAGATTTCAGCTGCTTTGAATCGTAGGAGAGGGCTGTTTTCTTGGGAGGCATCGACGGGGATGACTGAAACTAGTAGGTGTCTGGTAGTTGAAATAACATTGATGATCGTGTTCGATTTGTGGATGTTTGTATTTAGAAGTTATGTCTATTTAGAATAATTGCTAGAACAGTCTACCTTCCCAATGAGAGTGCGTGGGAAATTATAGAGTTTGAATGTTATTATGACTCACTGTTTCTGTATCATCAATTCCTATTGCGAAGTCAAATATGCCAATGTTGGGGTCTTTGGAGGGG